>JANAVB010041814.1:3517254-4122254 GCA_029216955.1 Iris pallida | reverse complement strand
GTTATTTTTTAGATATACATATTTTGAGTTTGTGTTTCATTACTTTCGTCTGAAAAATAGTTTTAAGAAACAAAAGATAAAAATTCAGTTTGGTAAAAAAATTCAAAAATAATTTTTTCAGTAGATTTTTATTAAAAGTATTTGTACTTGTGTTAAAATAAATTATAAAAACATAAAAAAATTCATTTGGCAGCCGATATCCGGGAAGGGAGAACATATCTCGTCACCCCCTTCTTTTTTCCTCGTCTTCCTCTCCATCTCCCACGGATTCAACCAAACCCTTAAAAAAAAATCACATTTTTAGCTCTCTGGATTAATCCAATCTATTGTATTTGATTTTTTTTTCCCAAATAAGCAAAGCAACTGACCAACATCCTGGAAACCTGCTAGTCGGGGTCACGACCAGATGTCCATACCCACCTCTTCTTCTTCTTCTTCGTTGATGTCGTCGGAGAAGGACGATGAGCATGAAGGCGTTTCGGAGGAGGCCTACAGCATCTGGCAGAAAGGAATCTCGTCCGTGGGCGAAGACCCGGAGGATGGTGTCGGTATTGCTTCGACAGCGCCGACGGTGACTCGGAGGACGGTATCGGGGAGGAAGTCAGCTTTGCGGGTCTTCTTCTCGACCCTGCTACTGTGAGGAGGGCCGTGGAGGGCCGAGGGCGGTGGAGTGTGGAGGAGGGCGGTGGAAGGCGGATGATGATGAGGGCGGAGGTGGTTCTTTTAGAAAGGAAAGGAGAAGAGAGTCGTTAGATTGGTGTGGAGTGGGGATGAGAGAAAAATATTTGGATGTAGGGGTGGAGTGTAAGAATTTTTTTCTTTTGAGAAAACAAATTTTCTTTACTCCCTAAAAACGAAGTTTAAAAAAAGTTTTTGGAATTTTTTTTAAAAGTAGAAGATGGAGGCTTTTGAAACGTTAAATTTCGAGTTAAAATGAAGTTTTTATGGTCAAAACAAGTTTTGAACTTTTCATGTCGTCTTTGGGAAGAAGAACAGTATTCTGTGCGCACTTTGCGCTTAAGACCCGTTTTTATGCACTTTTGCGCATAATCCATTCCTGCATGCACTTTTGTGCTTAACGTCCGTTTCTACGCACTTTCACACAGAATCCATTCGTACACACACTTTTGCGCTTAAGGTCCGTTTATGTGCATATTTGCATAGAATCTCTTCTTGTGCGCACTTTTGCACTTGAGGTTGATTTTGTGCACAATTTTGCGTAGAAATCCTTCCATTTGCGTAAAAGTGCACAAAGACCCATTTTGTGTGCATTTTTTCACATAGGTCCCTGTTTGTGTGAAGAATTTGCACAAAAGATCCCTTTGTGTGCAGAACTATGCATAAATTCATGTTTGTGCGCAAAATTTGCATAGAAGACCCTTTTTGCGCACAGAACTACGTAGAGACCCCTGTTTGTGTGCAAAATTGCACAGAGGCCCTCATTCATGCGCATAATTGCACAGGAGCCCTTGTTTCGTAGAGACCATGTTTTATGCGTAGAAAAACTATTTTTTATTGTTTTAACATCTTGCTACTTCCATTGACTATTTAGTTCCATAACATAACCCTATGTTGTTGTATGTGATAATTGACATAGGGGCCTAGGTGATTCCATTCTTGAGATGACGATCATTGCATTATTGAAAGGAGGATCATTGCTCGAGGTACTTGACGTTAGAGTTGTAGACTCACTAGGGCACTTGCCATGCTATTATATTAGAGATCCTGACTGTGTATCTGACCTGATATCCATGCCACGATGTGGGCAGAGGACTTCATGTGAATAATTGGTTGACCATATATATTCCTGACTTGATTATCTATACATGTGATGGTATAATTCTATGTGTGTACTGAGATACAATTTATGTGTTCATTGAGGTGCTATTCTATGAGTGCACTGAGGTGCTACTCTACATGCTATGTGATCATACTTGTTATATGTCAATATATTCATGTTACCCAGCACAGTCATGGTAGTTGGTCAATAGTCGTAGCATGGTTAGGACTGATTGATTACTTGCTTCACTACACTAAGAATAGATCCAAATTTGGGCCTTTGTGAGCCAATGGGGAGTCGTACTAAGCATACTCGTGCTACGATACGACATCTAGGAGGACAATCATGTGACTACGGCATAAGATTCCAGATAACTGTAGGGCTAATCTAGGTAACTATAAATGGTGAAAGCATTGGGAGGTAATAAAATCTCGAGATCGTGCGTGATAACCACCTACATGCACCAGCCCTGTCGTATCGTTTTGGCCACCACGGTTACTACATATCATCCGTACTAGTGGAGTACAATATCTGGTTTATTAAATGCCATGCTAGTACCTCTCTATAGGAGGACTATAACTGTTATTACATATTTAGCGCGGTGGCCTAACAAGGGACCGGTGCATTCTTGCCTACCTGTATTATATCTAGTTCGGCTAACCCTGTTTGGATACGTCACGACCTAAGGATTCCTATATAAGCATTTCTAGGATAGCCCAGACAAACTGTAGAAGTTGTAGGATTGATTGGCCGCATTATAAACTGACTTGCTTATGATACGTTTCTTTTGTTAGTAGTCAAGAAATATGGACTGTCGTGACATATGGTCCAACTCATGCCTTTGTTTGATTGTTGTGTTGAGATATTGTGCTACGACAGGCTATGAACCAAAGTTGCGACACAAAAGCCCATAATCCTTGGCCCAGGTCTTATCTTAATTGTTTGGGTTTTGTTTCATTCATTCGTGCTCCCTTGTGATACTTGCTATTTGGGGCCTGACTTCACTGGTTTTGTTTGGCCAGATCTCGTAGCAGAGCCTGAGGATCCAGCCTTCTACCCGACCAATAGTGCACACCGGGAGCATGGGCATCGGGGACCGTGAGTGGGTTTCTTTTTCACCACTCGTATAGCATTTTGTTTTTACTTGGGCGTTTAGCCACCGGCACGTGTTAGCCATAAATTTGTATACATATTTATAATTATCCAGACTATAGTTGGAAACAACTTGTACTCTTGGCACTGTACTAGCTTATCCTTTTGCATAGCTAGTCTCATGAATCATTTTGATGTAGCATCGGGGATGCCTTACTGCTTTATCTTATATGTTCATTGTTTACTGCTTCTTACTTTGATTGATTGAGTCATATATGCTCTATGAGACCATAAGAGACTTGATAGTAGCATGCACCCCCATGTCTCTTGACAGCCATGATCGTCGTATGACATCTTCGTACCTTATACGAGATAGCTGGCCATGTCTGTCTTAGTATTTCGGTATTAGGGCATGATAAAGTTTTAGTGGTGACCCATGCATGTTATTTTTTCTGACTTATGGGGTGTTATTATTATAGAAGTCTCAATCAAAACCCCTTTGACCTTATGATTCGTCTTTTCTTCCCCACCTTGATTGTCGACTTGATTTTTCATCATCGTTCCTTCTCGTCCAGTCTTTTGATATATTGTATCTTTTCGTCTAGTGGTGCCTCATCCTCAGCAGTTGGCTGGACCGGCATAGAAGAACATCCAGTGGAGTAGGGTTCAAGGGGACATCAACAAGAGACATTACCTCTACCTAGTCAAATTCACATCGAGCCAGTCATTAAATATGAGCTAGCTGAGCAGCAGATGCCAGAGGTTTCCGTACCTCCAGTGATGTCGACAGTACCAGTAGCACTCAACATATCGGTACTATTGTAGATCATCAAGAGATTATTATAGTGCCCCAGCTCGTCCAGTTCAACATGATGAATCAAAATGCAATGACATTTGGACTTAGCCATGCAATGACTTACTCGAAGTCCCGCTCGGTCGAGTCAACTCCTCATTTAGGTGGGTGGCTTCGATGAACTTGCCTCAGCTTGACCTTCACACTAATAAATAAAAGTTTTTATTGCACTAAATAGACTTGATAATAAGATAGATGAATCCACATAGCTAAGAAAATGATCATATTGTGCCAAATGTGTATAGAACTTGAAGTGTTAGCTTGTTGCCTAGATATCAATCCACGATGGTTTTTAAAATGGCACTTAATCTTTCGACCGCACATATTGAGTTAAGCAAAGTAAAGCCACGGGCTATCGACTTGATGTCACAGCATGCATGCCTCCACGATTCTATTGCTTGTCATAGCAACACGTTCCACGGATTCACAGTTGGTCTTATTGAAGATGGCACGTTTCTACTGTTTTACGGCTGATTCAAGTGATAGGTCCCTATGGTCTCACAATTTGTCATATAGAGTATGATACAATCTATGGAACTTATGGAACACGTTTGTTTAAGTTAAGTAGGAAGGTTATACAGTAATCATTCTGGGGTTTCAAAGATGAAAAGTTCATGCGACTGTCTATCATCGAGGTAGTCCCTCATTTGGGAGTCGCCAACGAAGTATGAAAAGTATGGTTTATGAGCACGATTTGCAAAAAAAAGGTTTGAGTCATACCACAAATTAGGCCATGCATTTACATGAGTCTAGATGTTCTCGTAGGTGTGTGGTCATGGACAACTTGTGCACAAGGTATTCTTCCTCGACTGATTTTACGTTGGGGCACCGGGGTTAGTTCAACCTGGGGGGAAGACGATATAGCTGAGCTGGATAGGCAACAGGAATTCAGAAGCTTTTATGGGACTCGCTACCTGCATTGATCGACTCATCGTCTCTTCTAGTTATATCCAAGATGGGTTCAATTGCTAGTGACCTTTTATGTAGATGAGTCGGTGTGCTGAGCGACAATCTGCATGCATAATATCGATTGAGTCACAAAGTATAAGCACAACACGAATGAGTCTAGAAATGTGTGTACAGTTTGTAACACAACTTTTATGAAGCCTAAGATTTGACTATAGCAAAGACACATGCTTCGGCATGAGATATGGCGTTGGGTATTTGAGTTATTGACACAAGTTTACGAGTTCATGTTTGAGTCGTTTGAAAGGGCAAGCAAGAGTATGATTTACGTTGCTGCGAGGCACGACCACGATGTTTGCATAAATAGGTTTTATAGCATGGTCACAAGTATTTGGAGCACGATCATGCTGGTAACAACACGAGTAGGCCAGGAGTTTATGTATTGTAATTGATCCTAAGAGAAGATTAGAAAGACCACAAAAGAATAAGTTTCACTCACTAAAATAATGTGTTGGTTTTGTATAGGTGGAAAAGATGCCCATACCAATACGGTTGTGTACTGACACCCTACCAGTTTTTATACGCAGGTTTAGGTACTTGCTCGTTCAGGGTGGAGCTCGCTTGGATGTACTGAGGCATGACGTTTCTTGGCATTTCGAGGCATGCGACCGCATTGGTGTCTTCACCAATACGGGACATAATGTATGGACATCACCTTCTATAGCATTCGTAAGTTGTAAGCCTTCGGACATGATATCATTGTATTGAGAGAATGATAGAGAGCAGAGTGATTTGCAATTATAGAGAAAGTGAGAATGAGTAATTGTAATCTTGGCTTCATGTCTTTGTAATTTCGCTGATTGTTCAATAAACATAATTTTATTTCTACGAAATATGTGTTATTCAACATTTATGCTTTAGGACTTCTGTGCGACGACCTCATCGCTTTAATGTTGAATCGGCCATTACGGTATAGCCTTGAGTCATTGCAATTTAAGCTCGTGGGGCATCACGTCCAAGTGAGGACGACCAATTCTGCATAATTGGGGCATGACATAATGGTACCAAAGTACGACTTTACGTCCTTGGACTTTCAATTGAATTTTTTTAAAGTCTAATGTTTTTTTTTGTAATCGATGTTGGCGCTCTCTCTCAATGTTCCGCAGGATATTCTATACAGTAAGTCTATATATTTTATAAAATCACACGTTGGCATCGTGTTGATCAAAAGATAGTTTCACGTATGTGCATAATCAAAATATTTTCGGATGATGAGCTGTATGACTCGATTCATGAGATGCTGGATAGTTAACGATAAGGGTGCTATCGGAAGACGATATCGTCGATGCGATATAGATGGATCGTGCTCGAATCTTGAGGAATAGATCAATGGAATGCATGAGTAAAATTAATTATGATTTAAAATCAGTCTCGAGAATTTGTCGAGTGACTCAATCCCTGAGTGATGTATATGATAGCCTTGGGGATTTGATCAGTTGAGGATCGGGGTACCAATGAGTCTATCAGTAAGCGAGGGGTAAGCAAAGCCTTAGATTGAATGTTACGTAGTTAGTGTGATCTTGATATTTTAAATGAGATTAGTTCGGACGAACAAGAAAAATGACGCACATCAAATTTAGGAATGTATTGTTATAAAATGTAAAGTGATAGAGTAGATAGACTGAATCGAGGAAAAGCTAAGGTGTAACGAATGGATGACTCAGTCGAGAAATTAATATAGATCATATATGAAAATGTTGATAGAGAATTGAACGGAATTGGATTTCAAATTTGACTAAGGAAAGATAGCATGATTGGAAGATAGCGTGCATGGAAACATTGATTTGAAGATACGAGAATGGCTCTAAGAATTAAGATGAAATTACTTGATAACTTGAGTTTGTATAAGAACGATATGATCGAAGGAGCATGTTGTGCGATGACTAAGATAAATGATAACAAATATGATTGAGTTTGGACGAGTTGATCATGTAACTAGTTTGGAAATAGCTATAGATGATGATAATATTCAGTTCAGATGATAGCATTGGTTGCACGACTCGGAGTTCATTGTAAAAGAAAGATCGTTAGGTTATATATATCATTGATGGTATTGAGGCGTATCAAAGATCAACATGCGATAACTCGATGGTACTCTGATTTGATGAATAATGATCATGTCAAATGTTGTTGTACCAATGGATTCTATTTTTTGAGAAATTAAAAGTATTGAATGTTTTGATGACTTGATTGGTGGACTTAAAGTGTGCATGAATGGATAGTGGTCTGACTATGCAAAATGAAAATATTAACGGATGTAGAGGATGAACGAGTTGACATGATTTGGTTGAACCATATTTGTATGTTTAGTGAAGTGAGGATTATATGACTCAAATATTTATAGTAGGCGATCTTGCAATATTGCGGTGAGACAGATGCACGAGATTGATGATGAGTAGGATTTGTATTTGAGAAAAGTTATGATCGATAAATTTTTTTGACTGAGATGTTATGACTTGAGAATTGGAATATATATTACGACTTGTCAACTATGGATTATGATTTGTGATTTTGTAGTCGAGGTATATGAGTTTTGATTGATAGGTTTATCAAAACGAATCGAAGATACGATTTTGAGAGTTGTGAGTTATGTCATTGAAGCATAGTGTAATTGAGGATGATCGTACGAAATTTTTCTATGATGGCTTCGCTGAATGACTCGGACTCCTTGGACTTAAAGTTGCGAATTCAGATATGAGAAATCTATGCTTGAATTTTAGAAATCAGAGTGATGTGAGCTTGGATAGAAAATTCTATACGGGATATAATGTATGTACATCGCCTTCTGTAGCGTCTGCAAGTTGTAAGCATTCGAGCATGATATCATTGCTTTGAGAGAATGAGAGAGAGCTAAGTGACTTGTAGTTAGAGAGAAAGTTAGCATGAGTGATTGTAATCTTGGCTTCGTGCCTTTGTAATTCTGCTGATTATTCAATAAAGATGATTTTGTTTCTATACAACTTGTGTTATTCAATGTTTCTGCTTCAGGACTTCTGTGCGACGACCCTGTTGCTTAACTGTTGAATCACTCGTTACGGTATTACCTTGCACGAGTGCAATTTAGGCTCGTGTGGCATCACACCCAAGTGAGGACGATCGGTTATGCGGAATCGGGGGTGACAGTTATTGGCAACCCAACAATACCATATAGCAGTCCAACAGCATCAGCAGATGTAGCACCAATAACAGAATGTCCTATTGAACCAGGGTTTACAAACAGCCCTAGTGAGGAGCAAGAAGATGGATTTGGGTGCATCGATTCGATTTTGTCGACTCATCCTAAGGTATTTCGATGGCATCGAGGATGCTATCATAGCGAATGCGTGGCTATAGGATATCGAGGCCATCTTGGCGGCGACCAAGATTCAACCTGAGGAGCATGTAGATCAGGTCCAGTTGCAGCTTCAGGACCTTGCTTGCGATTATTGGACATCAGTGGAAGTTGGCTTGAGGTATCCTATATCTTGGGATAGCTCCAGGACCAGGTTCAAGACCAAGAACTTTAAAGTCGTGGTGTAGTTTGAGCTTCAATAGTAGTTTATTAGCCTCAAGCAAGCTAGAAGGACAATAGATGGATATTCAGAAAATGTTTGCAGGCTTAGTAGATTTTCCACAATAAAGGTAATCTTGGCTTCGTGCCTTTGTAATTTCGTTGATTATTCAATAAAGATAATTTTGTTTCTATACAACTTGTGTTATTCAACATTTTTGGTTCAGGACTTCTGTGCGGCGACCCTGTCGCTTAACTGTGAATCACTCGTTACGGTATTGCCTTGCACGAGCGCAATTTAGGCTCATGCGACATCACGCCCAAGCGAGGACGATTAGTTATGCGGAATCGGAGGTGACAATTATTGGCAACCCAACAATACCATATAGCACTCCAACAGCATTAGCAGATGTATCACTAATAACAGAATATCCTATTGAACCAGGGTTTACAAACAGCCCTTGTGAGGAGCGAGAAGATGGATTTGGGTGCATCGATTCGATTTTGTCGACTCATCCTAAGGTATTTCGATGGCACCGAGGATGCTATCATAGAGAATGCATGGCTACAGGATATCGAGGCCATCTTGGTGGCGACCAAGGTTGAGGAGCATGTAGATCAGGTCCGGTTGCAGCTTCAGGACCTTGCTTGCGATTATTGGACATCAGTGGAAGTTGGCTTGAGGTATCCTATATCTTGGGATAGCTTCAGGACCGGGTTCAAGACCAAGTACTTTAGAGTCGTGGCGTAGTTTGAGCTTCAATAGTGGTTTATCGGCCTCAAGCAGGCTAGAAGGACAATAGATGGATATTCAGCAAATTTCTGCAGGCTGAGTAGATTTGCTACAATAATGGTGGCGACGGAGCCGAAGAGGGCTATGAGATTCCAGCAAGGACTTCACCTAGCTGGTAGAGGGGCACGATCACCAGACATTTGATGCAGTATTGACGGCGGTTCGAAGGCACGAGCTAACTATCCAAAGGTTACCAGCATGGACTGGAGGCCAGAAGAGGTCTCATGTGCAAAGTGCGGAAGGAGGAGGAGAAGTACCCCAGACATCAGCACCAATGCCTGGTGTTTATATTCGTGATACCACATCGTATAGGTCGGTAACATCAGTCTTGATTGCACTAGCTTGGCACCAACAGCTGAGGCACCAACAGCATCAGGGGGCATCAATGAGTTGTACTTATTGCGACAAGGGAAGGCACACTCAGGAGGTGTATCGTTCAGCGAATGGACAGTGCTTTAGGTATGGAGGTTCAGACCACTGTATATCTACTTACCCGCAGATACATAGTGTAAGCTCACTTTCCGGAATATGAGATTTTAGGATATTTATTATTTTTGGAATATTTTTGATTAAGCTTTGAATTATTTACTAAGTATATATTCATCTATTATCTTTTTATTGATCTTTATCTATATTTCCTATCCTTCAATCTTTAATTATTTTTTTACCAAAGCTTAGATTTGGATTGGCCTTTAGGGCTAGCAGTATTAAGTTTTGGCCAAGCCCATTTGTTAAGCTAACAACCCATTTCTTTACAACAGGCCAACTATGGATGGGCTGAGACACGTCTAAATAGTTTAGGCTAAAGCCCACCCTTTCTTAAAGCCATAAGACTTTAGCTATAGGAGCTCAGGTAGTCTGTTAGAAACCCTAGTCATACCCGACCCGATAGAACACTTTTCCTTGAGAACCAAAAATAAAGGCAAATGTTAAAGGCCACCCCCAAATTACTAAGGGCCACCAACTTAAAAATTTTAAAAAAATTACAAGTTTACCATTTTCAAAACACTAAGGGCCACCATCTTCTTCACAGAAGCTAAATGAGGAGCTCATTCTACCAAACTAGGAAGGCTACAGTGACTGCAGACTTGGCCTGCAGTCCTGAGTGCATTGAGGACTGCAGGCTAGGCTGCAGTCCTAAGTTCCTGATTGCATTGAAAGTTCATGAGCTCATAACTTTCAGGGGAAAAAAAATCGACTTATCATTTCTTTGTTGTTTGAAAGTTTGAAAGTGCAATAGGGAACCTAATAGCAGGCCAGGTCACTTATCATTTCTTTG
Source organism: Iris pallida (assembly GCA_029216955.1). Taxonomy (NCBI): domain Eukaryota; kingdom Viridiplantae; phylum Streptophyta; class Magnoliopsida; order Asparagales; family Iridaceae; genus Iris; species Iris pallida. The sequence continues at coordinate 4,112,001 of JANAVB010041814.1, read as the reverse complement.
TTGTTTTGAATCAGGCACTTTTTGACCAAGTGGAAGCAAAGGTTGTAGGTGAATGGCACAATTTGTTGTATGAGGAATTTACATGCTACAATGGGTGTAAAGTTAGAATCAGGCTGATATATATGTAAGTAATTTTGCTCACACCTTTCAATTAGGTAATCGCCTCTATTTATTTAATTATCTGATTTTTTAAGAAATTCACTACAGGTTAAAGATTAGGTATCGATAGTCTCATCAATGATGACAGGTTGGTTTTTGGCAGGTCTGGAGATTTTGATACTTGTTACTTTCATTCATTGATTTCCTCACAAACCAACAGTGGCATATGCCATGAACCAGAGCTACAGTGACTGCAGGCTTGGCCTGCAGTCCTAGGTACATTGAGGACTGCAGGCCTAGACTACAGTCCTAAGTTGACAGAGGAAGGGGAGGTGATTTTGAGGTGGAGGGGGGGCTGTCGGAGGGGGGAGGAGATTTCGTGGAGGAGGGAGGAAAGGGTGGCTGTCGGAAAGGGGGAGGGGACTTCGTGGAGGAGGGGGGCTGTCGGAGGGGGAGGGAATTTCGTGGAGGAGGGGGGGAAGAGGGGGCTGTCGGAGGGGGAGGGGACTTCGTGGAGGAGGGGGGAAGGGGGGGGGGCTGTCGGAGGGGGGAATGAACAGGAGGGGGGAAGGGGGGGGGGGCTGTTGGTTTTTTTTTTTTTTTTTTTTTTTTTTTTGTAGCCCTTAGTAAAATGATTCATTTTAGGTTGCCCTTAGTAAAAATATAAGGCAAATGTTAAAGGACACCCCTTTTTTACTAAGGGCCACCAACTTAAAATTTTAAATTTTTTTACAAGTTTGCCATTTTGAAAACACTAAGGGCCACCATGTTCCTGTCAAACTAGGACTGCAGGGCAGGCCTGCAGTCCTGAATTGACAATATTTTTTTTTTACCTACAGTGACTGCAGGGCTTGCCTGCAGTCCAAAGTGAAGATAGGACTGCAGGCAAGGCCTGCAGTCCGCCTTCCAATCGAGAGTGAGGAAGGAGCGCCTCGGCCTCGATGAGCGACTCCTTCGTCCGGGCGTTCCCCTTGACGACGACGTTGTGGACGCGGATCGAGACCGGACCGGTCGAGAGGCGGCGGAAGAGGGTCTGGAGTTTGGGTCGGGTGGAGAAGGAGGTGTCCACCGGCTCCTCTTCTTCTTCTTCTTCTTCGTAGTCTTCGTCTTCATCGAGGCCGAGGCGGCGGAAGAGGGTCTGGAGCTTGGATCGAGTGGAGAAGGAGGGTCTGGAGCTTGGATCGGGTGGAGAAGGAGGGAAATGGAGTGGAGGCGGGATCCGACGGCGGAGGGGAGGGGGGGAGGGGAGATCGGAGGGCTGTGGGGAGTTGGGGGAGAGGCGGAGGAGAGGGTGCTGCGCGGGGGCTTCGGGTCGGCGGCGGCGGGGAGAGGGAGGCTGTCAGCTTCCTCCTCTTGGTGGCCCTTAGTAAATCACTTAACATTAGGTTGCCCTTAGTAAAAATTAGAAATGGTCATGGTTGCCCTTAGTAGGATGGTTGCCCTTAGTAATTTGGGGATGACCTTTAACATTTGCCAAATATAAGTGTAGGATGGTTGCCCTTAGTAGGTTAGTGGCCCTTAGTAATTTGGGGGTGGCCTTTCACATTTGCCAAAATAAATCTGAGCTACTTCTTCTTTCTTTCTTCCTCCTCCTCTATTGCAGCGAGCAGGCGAAGCCAGTGCGTCCTGACTCGACCACGTATCCGACGGCCAAGTCTCTTTATCTTCTGGAAAGCTCTGGGAGGATCTCTCCAACCGACATAACCATTCGATCACGATCGTCCACTTCTACCGCCTCTCTCCGGCGCATTTCCACTACAGCACCGCCCCCGCCCTATAAATAGAGCCTAGTCCTCGTACATTTTGCCATTCCCGCTGCGACGAAGCCGCCCTCCTCAAAGCTGACCACCTCTTCTTCCTCCCTCCTCTTGTCCACTCCTTCATGGCGCTCAAGCTTTCGGCCATGGCGAATCCTTCCACCAGTGGCTCCTAAGCATCGTCTTCCCCAGCAGCAAGTGGCGACACCTTTCCCTCTACCGCGGATCACTGCACTCGAGTGTGGATCTTCCTCATCCGGCAAATTCACATCGGCGGATCGATGAGCGACCGACGAACATAAGCTTGGCAGCACCAACGCTTCCTCGGTGGATGACGAGCAGTACAAGGCAGCGATCGGCAACCTCGTAGCGATATTTCCCCGTCGGTCATGCTGATTCGATCAATCGATCGGTGACAGACCGATCAATTCAGGTGAGTTCGAATTCATTTTTGAGTTCTTCTCTTCTTTGATCCTTGTCAGGAATCAATCGGTGAGTTGTTTCTTGAATTAGTGAGGACTAGTTTTGATTACTCTTCTCTTCTGCAGTTGAAATCTTGTGGAGATCAGTCGAATCAATCAAAAGCTGATCCGCGACCAAGCGACTGGTAATTTGATCGCTCAATTAGTGTTGATCTCGGATTCTCGACCTGGAATTTTTTGGCAAGTATCTTAATCACTAATCTTCATTTTCTGAATTTTGGTCATCTGAGAATTTCAAACTCAAAAGCAAACTTCCTTTTTATTGCACACCAGGTGTTTGATAGAATTCCTAAACCAGGCTTCAGAATGATTCTAGGCACAGGGACGCTTGTATCTGACTCATCGGGGCTTGTTTTCATTGGGAGTAAACCAGTTCAACACAGGTCTATTCACATCCATTCGATTTTGGTATCACGTTGTGTCTGGAACTGTTTCACACTCGTGTCATGCCTTGAGTCAGAACTCATGAAGATACAAGACGATGTGGGACTAGGTGTGTGTCGCGGGAGGATGACAGTTTTAGATGACGAATCGGTGTCCGTTACTGTTCATGTCCACGATCTGATACCAACTTATTTTTGGTTCAGCTGCACTTGTTTTAAAGGCGCAGGATCTGAGTTTGAACTAGTTTAGAGAGTGGGCCGAGTATGATCTGTGGGATTCTTACTGATTCAATAATTGAACTCTGGTTAATGGGTTAACAATTGTGTGGATTAATGGATAATGTGCCAGTTTGAATATAATTAGATGTGACTGGCAGCATGTTCTGCGGTAGTATAATTTTGGGCTTACTGGTTTTTGGGCCATCATCATTGGGTCTATGGCCTGCTCCATAATTATTGTAGTTCTGTATTGGTTAAGTAGAGTTCTGGGCTCGTGGGCTTGGGCCAGAATTCCTCTTCAATTAATTTCAGTTGTAGGCCTGATATTGGGGTAAGTTTAGGCTGGTATTAATAAAGCTTAGTGGAGAAGTTGGGTTCAGGTTATGAGTGTTGGCCATCCATTTTAATAGGAATGTTCTATTACTTGGTACAGGAGTCCAAACTTTTAATAGGAATGTTCTATTACTTGGTACAGAAGTCCAAATGAAGTTAGAGATTTAGCTTATAGGTTTAGTAAGTTGTCGCCAGACTAGTAACTAGGGAAAAGACTTGAGGTTAATTAAGTATTTAGAAATGTCTAAAACAAGATTATAGGATAATATATTTAAATAGGATGATTAGAATACTTTCTAAGACATATTGTGTCTTTTTGACACATACTTTCTTCTCGACATTGGACTGGACACCTAAAACAACACCAGGCAAGTATACCGACTTAAGCTCTTTACTTTGTATTTCTGTCTTGTTTCATGTTCTCATGTTGGCCACAAGATTGACACGATTATATTGTGCCTCACTGTGTTTCATTGTCTTACGGGGATTGGGAAAATATTATCTAGTGTGTGACCACACCCCTTAGCTAGGTTATTGTGAATAGCCTAATCGTACACCTCACGTATGATTAAACCGCACCTTATTGTGGTATTATGGTTTCCAGCCGGTCACACATTAGAGCAATATTTTAAATTCACTATTGCATTGATTGTCTTGTTAGTTGTTTCAGTTTTGGTACTATTGTTTCATATTGCAGGTTAGTCCATATCATTACTTGTGCATTTCAGATTTATTTTGTATAGTGTTTCTTGTCGAGGTTGTTCTTTATTCCTTTTCTAACTGGATACGTTGCAGGTGAGGTTAATGAGGACTTCTATCCTGGCTATGGATCACTGTAAAAGATAGCTGATGCTAGAGTAGATGTTGTTCAGAAATAGAGACTTGGATTGGATATAGGAACCCACTGTATAGATTCACATTTCTGTCTTGAGGCTGATGTAGTACCTATTGATGTATCTGGATGACTATATTAATAATTGCTTTACACTTATCGGATTTGTTTTCGGACGTTTATTGTAAATGTGTACACTAAAACATAGTGATGTTTGTGATGGTCATGGTAATTGTGTTCTGGGTGCGATGTATAGAAGCTGTGATGAGTATGATTGAGATTATTCATTTGAGGATTTATGAGTTTTACATACAGGTTACTACGTTGTGTCTACAACGTAGGCTAGACATGTCAGACTCGTATCCGAATATTCGGGAGCGGATTATGACATATTTTTAGTGGTGGCCCATGCAGGTCTCATCCTAATAGTTTTTAGGCCTTAGAGTACTATTGGAGAACCTGTTAGACTAGGAATCTCATCACAACATAGGTCGATTGTGTGATTGTTTATTATTGTTATTATTGAATTTTCGCATCTCCTAGAGTACTATAGAGATTCGATGTCGTGATTACAAACCCACGACTTTTTAGAGATCATGTTCTTCCCTATCTCCATTAGTTTATAAATCCTTTAGAGTATGCTTATGGCTAATTTAGAAGTTTTGGCATCTCCATGGCTAATACTCCTATGCTTTTGAATTAACCATCTCAAATTTTTCTCATTGGTTTTTATCGATTTACCAATTGACTTTCCTTGGGCCAATTCAAGTATTTTAGAACCATAAAGCCATAGACTAGATATTACTTGCTTATCTTACATTTTGATTATTTCTAGAATTATTCTATCATAAGTTAAAATTGTTCTAAGTTCTCCCAAGAGTCAAGTCAACCCAAATTTCACTCTCTCTATTTTGAAAACAAACTCAATCGATTTTGACCAAAATCAAATTCATGCCCTCAAATCCTTCAATAGAGAAAGGTTCACGATTGGATACTTCTCCTTGCACAGCTCAATATTTTTTTTCTCTTGATAATCGACCCTTCATTCTCAAGAAATGATACTTAAAGAACAAATATCTATATCTTTTTCTATCATGATTAGAATCTTAGAACTCGTTTGAATTTTTTGGAAGCTCCTTTCGAAATCTTATAAAGTTGAAAGACTATTCGATGACATACTATGGCGGGACAGTTGCGTACTGCAGCCATTTATCTGAATTATGGAGACTGCAGGTTCACTGCAGCCAGCTGTGCACTGGCGAGGCATGGACTATAAGTTGAAGTGATTTTAGGTATTCATAGGTTTTCAGATATTATTGAGGCTTTGTATGATTCCTTGAGTTGTCCCATCAACATTGTTTGAAGTGGATAAAGTTGATAGAACATTCGGTAAAATATTATTATTTGAGCCACGGAACCAAAAGTTCACTATAGCAATATATACACTGGCGAGACATGGTATATATATATATATATATATATATATATATATATATATATATATATATATATATATATATAGCAATATATACACTGGCGAGACATGGATTCTAGGTAAAGTGACTTCTTATATATATATATATAAAATATATATATATATATATAATATATATATATATATATATATATATATATATATATATATATATATATATATATATATATATATATATATATATAAGAAGTCACTTTACCTAGAATCCATGTCTCCCCAGTGTATATATTGCTATATATATATATATATATATATATATATATATATATATATATATATATATATATATATCTGTGTGTGTGTGTGTGTGTGTGTGTGTGTGTGTGTGTGTGTGTGTTTTCAGAGTTGTAAAACCCATAAAATTGGAATTTAATAATAAATGTATTTTTATAGTATTTAATTGTTTGCTAGTAATTGTAGAATAAAAGAATTAGAATTAATATTATTATTATTATTATTATTATTATTATTATTATTATTATTATTATTATTATTATTATTATTATTATTATTATTTATATATATAAATATTAAAAACTCTTTTGAATTTCAAACTCACCGTTGGAACGTGGTCACTGAACCAACTCATTCAGATCCACTTTTCAAGCCGTAACCCCTACGTATTAACTCTCTCTCTCCCTCTCACGTCTCTCTCTCAGAAACTTTTCCCTCTCAGAACCATTTTTCTTCACAAAAAAAACTTCACAAACTCTCACCCATTTTCATCCTCACTCCACCATTCCCTGAACCGATCGCGCCATCACGCTCCTCGTTCCACCCGCTCCCATGAGACCTCTCAAGGCCATTCCCCGCGCACCCGAACCAGGCGTCCCTGGTGCTCCCCGCGCCCGCACCCGACCGTGCGCATGCCCCAGCACTGCCGCCCGCGTTTGCACCCCTTCGTGCTCCCGTTCCGAGCATCCTTCGTGCACAAGATCCGAGTCCGAGGCTGAAGCTACACTTCGGTTCTCCTTCATCAGACAACAGGTAGATCCTACACATAAACTTTCCATTTCACAGAATAGAAATTAAGCAAAAATCTGTAGGTTTAGTCCGACTAAGTTGACAGAATAAAGCTCTATCAACTTTGGGATAATTAGTTATTGATTAATGTTAATTAGTGTTAATTATGAAAATTAGTATAATTGGTTAATTATGTTTAGTTAATTAGTTAATAATTATTATTAATTTAATTAAATACTTATGGTGTAGTAATTAAATAAATGATTGTGTGTTAATAGGTATAAATCGTTAATTAGGCCGTAAATCACTAATAAAATTCGATTTCACAAAATTTGGATTTTCGAAAGAATTAGTTGTTATGGATAATTAAATTAGTATTGTATTAAATAATATTTTACAAGAATTGTTAGTTAAAATAGTTGCTTACAAATTATATTAAAAAATAATTGTGTTTTTAGATATATATGTATAATGCAGAAAAGTGTTAAATAATATAATTTTAGAATAAATTGCTTAACTAAAAGATTGTAATTATTTCTTAATAATATTATTCTCAAAATAGTTACTATTATTAAATGAACATATTTTGGGTAACTAATAGATAAATAGTTTATTATAATTTTTTATTAAAGATTAAAATGGTTATTTTATCACTTATAAGTTAGTATTTTAGAATAAATAATGGAGCGTTATCTTAATAATTATTGGTTCATTAATAAAAGTGAAGTAGGACCCTTAAAATGGTTTTTAAACTAGACTTTTAATTAATGTAGGTTTCAAGACCTAAATTTGACGTCGTATTTTCTGTCTCCACCTACAGCATCGGAAATCAAGGCAAGCTGTTTCATAATATTCAAAACTCATTTTAATTGATGATTAAATGTACTGTATCATTAGGAACATTGTATCGACACTTGACTCACGGGATCCCTCTTGGATCCAAATTGATTGCTTGATTGACTTATTGACTCGGAATTGGGGAGTAGTGTTAGCGCCTGTGACCAAAGTCCATCTTACCATTATTGATTATCTCACGCTAACCCCTATTGCACAGGGGGTTGAGCCATACCGTATGCTAGCATTAGACGTAATGTTAGTATATATATTACCTCTTCCAGCCGGTCACAGGTGGCTACATACTCAAAACACTATTGCTGATTGTAGATTGCATCACTATTGTTTCCTTGAGATTTTACTACTTCATTGATTCATTTTTATTATTTAAAAATAAATAATGTTTTAAAAATTGTTTCTTGCATCTTTTAATTATTTATTAAAATGCTATAATTGGATATATGTTTCTTGCTCCACTCCTGATGGGAGACCAACATTTTTAAGTGACTATGATGACGAGAAGGTACCCTTTAGTACCTACTACGGACTTGACTTGAGCTCTGTGGAGTTACTTGAACCCAACCAGGAGGCCCAAGAGCACCAGTAGTATTGCAGTTTAGTTTCCTTTGTTTAAGAAGTTGTAATAAAGGACTAGTTGTAATAAATTAAATATTTTCTTGCTTGTGTGGTTGATTTCAGTTAGATTTTTAGTTCTACACGTTTTAATAAAAAACGTTACATTCCCGCATTTTAGAATGTAGTGCTAATTATTGTTAGTCATGACCTTAGTAATTAGAATTAACTAAGTTTAGTTGTCATGAAAGGAATATTCCTTTTAGTTGTAGAGATTTCTTCCATTAGTTAATTAGATTTCATTCACGACAAATGTGTAACACCCAGTTTTCCAGATGAGGGTAATTTTAAAATTTTATATTTTAATTTATTTAATTATGGTATTTAAAATTTTATATGATTTTTATTAATTTTAATCATTTTAAAACTATTTTAAATCATGACTTATGATTTTGGTGTTTTGATAGTGTAACCGTAGAGACTGTCTATCCTAGAGCCTAGCCATGTGATTAGGGTACTTCATTATTTTTAGCTTGAGGGTATTTTTGCTTTTTTGAATTAATTGAATTTATTATATATTTATTTGGAATTTAATATAGTTAATGGGGTGATGTGATTTTAAATATCATTTAATTGATTGCCTTGTATTGTGTTTAGCCCAACCTAGATTGACCTAACCTAGATTAGTCATACCTAGACTTAGCTAGCCATGGTTAGTGATGGTTAATATTGATTAGTTTTGATTTAGTCATGATAGTTAGAGTTAACTAGGTTGCATTTAAGTCATGTGTGAAACCTAGACTCTAGGCCATTGAATAGGCTAGATGGAATGAGAGCCATTAGATTCACCCCAAAACCCTAACCCTAGCATTTATGACCAGCCTAGGGATCCCCCCAACACTATAAAATCCCTCTCAAAGTTTGTGCCTCCTTTTTATTCATTCCTTCATTTTTCTAAGGAAAGGTTTGTTCTCCATTGAAACTTCTTCATAGTTTATTCAATAGTAGCCATTTTCATTGCAACTTCTTTCATAGTGATCTAAATTTCCTTCCCCTACTGTTTATGGAGGTCATTCTCAAATTTGGGACAATTTGGAGCTTTTGGGTTAGCATGAAGGATCCTCCATTTTGAAGCTTCTTTAGGAGAAGAACACCAATAGGTGACTTCTCATTCTCTCCATGAAATTCCAGTTTTCTTGCATATTTGGATAGCCCTAGGAGTCCCCTAATAGTAGGAATTAGTTTCGTGTCTTGGTGGACCCATTTCGTGTCCGTATCGGACACGTATCCAATAGGATACCTAAGTGTTTGTAGAAATGCCTCTAAGGAATTTATTTTGTTGTTTTAGAAATCTGTTTGAATAGGATTGTAGATCTAGGGTTGCTCTGTGATTTTTGTGTGGACACTTGGGTGTTTCGTATCGTGTCGTGTCCACACGAGGGACACGAACACGCTGTCTGTGCACTGTCCTTGTGTCCTGCATCACGGGGTCTGTTTCTCACGACACAGGACACGAGGACACACAAAATTTTGGGTGAGTGTTGGGGCAGTGACTGCCACCATGCTTCCAAAATTTGGGAGCCTCTCGTTTTGTGTGCGAGGAGAAATCCTCCTCGTACTGGTCGCACTAGCCGCGCGCGCGCACTGTACGCGCGGGTAAAACCCCCTCTGATACGTACTGATTGTTTTGACACGACACAACACTGACTCAGTGCAGACACTTGGACACGTCCCCGTACACCTGACGAACCCCTAGACACGACCACGAGACTTTAGGACACTTGTGTCGTGTCCTATACGTGTTTGAACACGTGCACGACGCTGCGCACTATCCAGTGTGTCGTGTGGTGTTTGAGTGGTTTGGACACGGCTGTGTCCACTTGGTTGGACACGAATGCTTGGGTTGACACGTACACTTAATGTACTTTCATTACCAACCTCTGTATTTGGGTTTTAAATTAATTTTCATTGTTAATTCTTCATTTCCCCTTTTAATTTCTGATACACTGACTGTCCCTTTTTACTGTTTTTCCCAGTTTTCATAATTTAACTTTGGCAATCTTTTTAACCTACTATACACTGTTATTTGCATGATATTAAAAGCCTAATTTGTTCTCCTATGTGATTTCTATGGGTGTGTTAAATTTTGGTTTGAATTGATTGGGTTTGGGCTCACAAATAGAATGTTAAGTTTAAGGTCAGTTTGAACTATTTTTTTTTACATTGTAAACCTGAGTTCCTGAGACTTTTCATTTCTAATGCACTGTTTTGGTTCTGTCATATGGATCCTAGTTTTCCAACTGAAGTTGAGTTTTGATTTGATTAAAGTATGTTTTTGAATTGGGTTTGATTTGATTAAATTGTTTTGAATGTTAGATTAAACAAGAAAGATTGTTTGGGATTTGGTTCATGAAAACACAGTTTGCATTATCCTGAGATTGATGTATTGTTAACTGCAAACTGAGAGATTACCAAGTTTATAAAAAAAAAACCTGAGATTTAAATTCTGTTTTTACATATTTAGCACATTGTTTTCAGCACTACCCAGTCCTGAACTTTTCTTTCCCTTCTTAACTAAATTGATGTTTCGCTTTCATGGTTGTTAGTTGCTTAAGAGTTAGTTTAAAATCCTGTTAGAGAAATTGACAAATGGATCCAATTGGTGTTGGGTCATGGGGAGGCTCGGATGTGTTCTGTGAACTGTTCATTAATTGCCCTGCTGCCAAGGGCCTTAATCTAGACTGGTACACATTTGTTCACCTTCTAATCACTCATATAGTTAGCTTAGATGACTGAGCACTGATATTGGGCTCATGGCAGTGAGCCATGGCCAAATTGAGTTGTGATTCCCTCTACACATGTTTCCCTAAGCAGTCGAACACCACTGCAACACACTCACTGCACTCCTTGCATTTCACCCTCTGCAAATTAACTCTCCACACTCACTGTACTTCACATAGCATGCTACTCACACATTTACATGTTACTATATTTGACACTCACTCTCGTTCCCTGCATTTGACACACACCTTCACTGTACTGCACACTCTTCACAAGTGTCACTCCACCTTGCATTCATTCGTTTCATTTCATTCATGGCCACTGCATGATTAGTTGTCCTGCACTCCTAATTGGTCGCTGCACATGATGCATACCCTTGCACCTTCATTCAAATTGTATATCCTGCAATTCCTTTTTCCACTGCATGCTTTACCTGAGTTTTAAAAACTGAGAATTGGTTCCCTGATGACACTGTCATATCACTATTAAACCAAACTGTCAATGCACTGATTTTTGGCTGATATTACACACACATGTATCACTCACCCATATTTCAACTTCTTAACACATGTAACCCTTTAACATTGATTTCAATGTTAGCTTGAATTACAGTTTTTAATGTGTACTGTTAAACTGAAATCTGGAATACATGTAGCTTAATATCCACACACAGGCCTCTTATTTGTACTATGAACCTGAGAATTAGTTCTCTTTTAGCTAATTTGGTTTGATGAATCTGAGTTCATTTGTATTATGAATTGAACCTCATGTTGATGACTCCGAGTTCCCCTTAAATTGACAAACTGAGAACTTATAGTTTGTGTACATTCAAGTATATATGATGATGATGATAGATAGCCTGAATTGTTTTCCCTTCCTAAATGAGCTGTCAAATAGTTCTTAATAACCTGAGAATTGATTCCTTAGAACTGTAAATTGATTTCCATGTTAATGTAGATCATTGTAAGACTTGTGATGGGATTATTTTGATGTTAATTCCACATACATTATATTGGTTGTTTGTTTGATTTAATGATTTGCAATGACTGTTATCACATATTTGAATGACTGATTTGTGTTGGTAATGTTAGCTCACTGCTTCTTTTCCAGATTTCCCACACCCTCATTCACAAGAACCATACCACACTGTTTTGTGTTTTCACACACATTGCCTAACACATACATGCTCATGTGACACCCTCTTATCTCTCACAACACACACATATATACACACACTCATAGCAATGCAATGTAATGAATGGAAATGCCATGATTGATTAGAAATGCCATGTAATGTATATAACATATTCATGGTATCTATAGATTTGTATATTGTAGTATGGTATGTAGGTATAACTTGTATATGTTAAACCTATGTAATGTGTGTTTTGATAGCTTAGTTGGCATTGTGTTGTGGTTGTGTGCTAGCCTAGGTTTAGTTAGGGTTGGCTAGACTTGGTTGACTGGTTTAGACTAGGGTTAGACCTAGAATGACTTGTTAGTCTAGGTTTAGACTTGGAATGGTTTAGTTGACCTAGTTTGACTAGTGTGGTTGACTAGAGTTGACCAAGTGTTGACTTTAGTCTAGATTGACCTAGAATCATGTAAGAATGCATAGTAGATTTTATTATATCATTTTAGACTTGTTGTGACTTGTGTTGCTCTAACTAGGTGTCAGGTACCTCATCTCGGACAGTACGTTTACTTCAGACATTCAGATACGAGGCGAGTACATTCTCTGACCGTTTCATACTTGTCTGGATTTATATTCTTGCTCTAGATTACTGTACTTGATGTTGACACGATCATTATCACGGATTGGTACTATACGGATCTTCTTCTGAGATGTTATCTCCTTGTATTCACTAAATACATATTGTGATGTGCATTTTACTTACATATTATATTTATTGAATACCCTTATCATTGTACACTCATTGTGCATATTGTACTCTCATTATCACATTGAGCCATTGTACAAGTCATTGTACAAGCCATTGTATAAGGTAACGTAACTGAATTGAATCCTTGTGTATTGATTGGGGAGGGAGAGTAGAAGTGGTTATGTGATCAATCCTATTGTATAAGAAATTGTATATGTCCATTGTACACTCACGTACAAAGGAGTCCCATTTTATTGTACAACCTAACCCGTTTACATAACCATATTGTACTCTAAATCACAGTAGGCTTACAGTTCTTACTTATCATATTTAGATATTTCCTGTAATCAAATCTCTACTATTTTTTACATACTTCTTTCTTTCAGCGTTTCATGTACCTTACTCTATTGCATGCTTTATATTTCCTAACATGATATGAACTGCGTGAGATGTTTTGTGCTCGCTCCCGTCCTGACTGGACCTGTTGAAAATTTTACAGAGGATGATGAGGAACCCTGCACCCCCTTACTTGGAGCTTGCCTAGTTGACACTCGCGACCTGGACCCCAGGGGAGGTTCAGGCAGCTACTGAGGACGATACCTTGCTTAGTATAGATAGTTTAGACTGTTTTCCTTTTTATGTTTAGTTGTTGTTCTTGATTCAGAGTTTGTATATTTTTAGAGATGATAAGACTTGTATTTCTTTTCTGTTGTACCTCAGTTGAGGATTCCATATCTATTTCATCGTGCTACATTCTACCTTAGATTGTGATTGAGTTGTACCTCTGTGTTGGCCTCCTTATGTAGAGTATTCATATTATGCTAGTTATAGTTCATGACCTAGAACAGCGTTCTACCGCCGACACTGCGCCGTAGGCTGGGCGTTGTTACGTTCTCGTACCCTCACAGTGGGTGCGGGTCGTGACACGTTTTTAGTGGTGGCCCATGCAGGTCGAGTTTATGTAGTGGTATTCGAACTAGTGTATCACTACAGCCTGCAGTAGGATTAGGATATTTTGAGGTACTCAATCACATTAGGAAAAACTCTTAATCAGATTTCTTTTGTCTAAAATTGTTGCTTATTGACTCCCCTTTGAATATAAACTGTCCTCCTTTGAATTTTCGCTTCATTCTCAAAAATTGCTTCTTGTTTTGATCTGTTTTATGATGGTTATGAAGACACGATCTCATCGCTTCGGTTCGGGGGATACTATCGAGAGACTGGCCACCTCTCGTCCTGTTCATCAGGGCCTCGAGATCGCAGCTCTTGTTGTGCCGACTCAGGTTGGCGTTTCTGCTACATTGTAGGTGCACCTCTATCTGTACAGAGATTTTTTCCCGTTATTTCTGATTTCTCTCAGCAACGGTGATTCATGCAGCATCAGCAGCAGACCAGGGGAAACTAGCAGGGCGAGCTATCGTCAGGACAGTCAAGGATGCACAGGCCATTGGAGATCTAGTTGCAGGTTCCGTTCTTTTGATTTCATTTCCGAAATTATTTTTATAACTCCCTTGAAATCCGATTCCATCTGTTCCTTGCTGATTAATTTATTTTGTCATGTTGTTCTTTTGTTATGTTGTTTTTCTTCAGAATCATATGGGCTAGGTCACCTAAATCATGGGATCTAGAATCTTCGATAGTCGTGTTAGTTGGCATAGCGATGACATGTAGTCAGATTTCGGATGTATTTCTTGGGTATGGGAATTTAAGGTTTTCGCCGTCGCATGCGGCAATGCGAAAATTTTAAATACCATGAACCTAGAGGTACGTACCTTAGTCAAGGACTCTGTGATTATCGTAGCCCTGCTCACTAGCACGACGAAGATTTTGAGTATCATGATTTTGGACAGACGCATATGATTATCTGACGGTATGTTTGAGATTATGATTGTGGGGTGTTTGACCTAGAAGGACTACTACCATCTTAATTTTGAGGACGAAATTTTTATAAGGTGGGTAGGATTGTAACACCTAGTTTTCCAGATGAGGGTAATTTTGAAATTTTGTATTTTAATTTATTTAATTATGGTATTTAAAATTTTATATGATTTTTATTGATTTTAATCATTTTAAAACTATTTTAAATCATGACTTATGATTTTGGTGTTTTGATAGTGTAACCGTAGAGACTGTCTACCCTAGAGCCTAGCCATGTGATTAGGGTACTTCATTATTTTTAGCTTGAGGGTATTTTTGCCTTTTTGAATTAATTGAATTTATTATATATTTATTTGGAATTTAATATAGTTAATGGGGTGATGTGATTTTAAATATCATTTAATTGATTGCCTTGTGTTGTGTTTAGCCCAACCTAGATTGACCTAACCTAGATTAGTCATACCTAGACTTAGCTAGCCATGGTTAGTGATGGTTAGTATTGATTAGTTTTGATTTAGTCATGATAGTTAGAGTTAACTAGGTTGCATTTAAGTCATGTGTGAAACCTAGACTCTAGGCCATTGAATAGGCTAGATGGAATGAGAGCCATTAGATTCACCCCAAAACCCTAACCCTAGCATTTATGACCAGCCTAGGGATCCTCCCAACACTATAAAATCCCTCTCAAAGTTTGTGCCTCCTTTTTATTCATTCCTTCATTTTTCTAAGGAAATGTTTGTTCTCCATTGAAACTTCTTCATAGTTTATTCAATAGTAGTCCATTTTCATTGCAACTTCTTTCATAGTGATCTAAATTTCCTTCCCCTACTGTTTATGGAGGTCATTCTCAAATTTGGGACAATTTGGAGCTTTTGGGTTAGCATGAAGGATCCCCCATTTTGAAGCTTCTTTAGGAGAAGAACACCAATAGGTAACTTCTCATTCTCTCCATGAAATTCCAGTTTTCTTGCATATTTGGACAGCCCTAGGAGTCCCCTAACAGTAGGAATTAGTTTCGTGTCTTGGTGGACCCATTTCGTGTCCGTATCGGACACGTATCCAATAGGATACCTAAGTGTTTGTAGAAATGCCTCTAAGGAATTTATTTTATTGTTTTAGAAATCTATTTGAAAAGGATTGTAGATCTAGGGTTGCTCTGTGATTTTTGTGTGGACACTTGGGTGTTTCGTGTCGTGTCGTGTCCACACGAGGGACACGAACACGCTGTCTGTGCACTGTCCTTGTGTCCTGCATCACGGGGTCTGTTTCTCACGACACAGGACACGAGGACACACGAAATTTTGGGTGAGTGTTGGGGCAGTGACTTCCACCATGCTCCCAAAATTTGGGAGCCTCTCGTTTTGTGTGCGAGGAGAAATCCTCCTCGTACTGGTCGTACTAGCCGTGCGCGTGCACTGTACGCGCGGGTAAAACCCCCTCTGATACGCACTGATTGTTTTGACACGACACAACACTGACTCAGTGCAGACACTTGGACACGTCCCCGTACACCTGACGAACCCCCAGACACGACCACGAAACTTTAGGACACTTGTGTCGTGTCCTATACGTGTTTGAACACGTGCACGACGCTGCGCACTATCCAGTGTGTCGTGTGGTGTTTGAGTGGTTTGGACACGGCTGTGTCCACTTGGTTGGACACGAATGCTTGGGTTGACACGTACACTTAATGTACTTTCATTACCAACCTCTATATTTGGGTTTTAAATTAATTTTCATTGTTAATTCTTCATTTCCCCTTTTAATTTCTGATACACTGACTGTCACTTTTTACTGTTTTTCCCAGTTTTCATAATTCAACTTTTGTAATCTTTTTAACCTACTATACACTGTTATTTGCATGATATTAAAAGCCTAATTTTTTCTCCTATGTGATTTCTAAGGGTGTGTTAAATTTTGGTTTGAATTGATTGGGTTTGGGCTCACAAATTGAATGTTAAGTTTAAGGTCAGTTTGAACTGTTTTTTTTTTACATTGTAAACCTGAGTTCCTGAGACTTTTCATTTCTAATGCACTGTTTTGGTTCTGTCATATGGATCCTAGTTTTCCAACTGAAGTTGAGTTTTGATTTGATTAAAGTATGTTTTCGAATTGGGTTTGATTTGATTAAATTGTTTTGAATGTTAGATTAAACAAGAAAGATTGTTTGGGATTTGGCTTCATGAAAACACAGTTTGCATTATCCTGATATTGATGTATTGTTAACTGCAAACTGAGAGATTACCAAGTTTATAAAAAAATCCCTGAGATTTAAATTCTGTTTTTACATATTTAGCACATTATTTTCAGCACTACCCAGTCCTGAACTTTTCTTTCCATTCTTAACTAAATTGATGTTTCTCTTTCATGGTTGTTAGTTGCTTAAGAGTTAGTTTAAAATCCTGTTAGAGAAATTGACAAATGGATCCAATTGGTGTTGGGTCATGGGGAGGCTCGGATGTGTTCTGTGAACTGTTCATTAATTGCCCTGCTGCCAAGGGCCTTAATCTAGACTGGTACACATTTGTTCACCTTCTAATCACTCATATAGTTAGCTTAGATGACTGAGCACTGATATTGGGCTCATGGCAGTGAGCCATGGCCAAATTGAGTTGTGATTCCCTCTACACATGTTTCCCTAAGCAGTCGAACACCACTGCAACACACTCACTGCACTCCTTGCATTTCACCCTCTGCAAATTAACTCTCCACACTCACTGTACTTCACATAGCATGCTACTCACATATTTACATGTTACTATATTTGACACTCACTCTCGTTCCCTGCATTTGACACACACCTTCACTGTACTGCACACTCTTCACAAGTGTCACTCCACCTTGCATTCATTCGTTTCATTTCATTCATGGCCACTGCATGATTAGTTGTCCTGCACTCCTAATTGGTCGCTGCACATGATGCATACCCTTGCACCTTCATTCAAATTGTATATCCTGCAATTCCTTTTTCCACTGCATGCTTTACCTGAGTTTTAAAAACTGAGAATTGGTTCCCTGATGACACTGTCACATTACTGTTAAACCAAACTGTCAATGCACTGATTTTTGGCTGATATTACACACACATGTATCACTCACCCACATTTCAACTTCTTAACACATGTAACCCTTTAACATTGATTTCAATGTTAGCTTGAATTATAGTTTTTAATGTGTACTGTTAAACTAAAATCTGGAACACATGTAGCTTAATACCCACACACAGGCCTCTCATTTGTACTATGAACCTGAGAATTAGTTCTCTTTTAGCTAATTTGGTTTGATGAATCTGAGTTCATTTGTATTGTGAATTGAACCTCATGTTGATGACTCCGAGTTCCCCTTAAATTGACAAACTGAGAACTTATAGTTTGTGTACATTCAAGTATATATGATGATGATGATAGATAGCCTGAATTGTTTTCCCTTCCTAAATGAGCTGTCAAATAGTTCTTAATAACCTGAGAATTGATTCCTTAGAACTGTAAATTGATTTCCATGTTAATGTAGATCATTGTAAGACTTGTGATGGGATTATTTTGATGTTAATTCCACATACATTACATTGGTTGTTTGTTTGATTTAATGATTTGCAATGACTGTTATAACATATTTGAATGACTGATTTGTGTTGGTAATGTTAGCTCACTGTTTCTTTTCCAGATTTCCCACACCCTCATTCACAAGAACCATACCACACTGTTTTGTGTTTTCACACACATTGCCTAACACACACATGCTCATGTGACACCCTCTTATCTCTCACAACACACACATATATACACACACTCATAGCAATGCAATGTAATGAATGGAAATGCCATGATTGATTAGAAATGCCATGTAATATATATAACATATTCATGGTATCTATAGATTTGTATATTGTAGTATGGTATGTAGGTATAACTTGTATATGTTAAACCTATGTAATGTGTGTTTTGATAGCTTAGTTGGCATTGTGTTGTGGTTGTGTGCTAGCCTAGGTTTAGTTAGGGTTGGCTAGACTTGGTTGACTGGTTTAGACTAGGGTTCGACCTAGAATGACTTGTTAGTCTAGGTTTAGACTTAGAATGGTTTAGTTGACCTAGTTTGACTAGTGTGGTTGACTAGAGTTGACCAAGTATTGACTTTAGTCTAGATTGACCTAGAATCATGTAAGAATGCATAGTAGATTTCATTATATCATTTTAGACTTGTTGTGACTTGTGTTGCTCTAACTAGGAGTCAGGTACCTCATCTCGGACAATACGTTTACTTCAGTCATTCAGATACGAGGCGAGTACATTCTCTGACCGTTTCATACTTGTTTGGATTTATATTCTTGCTCTAGATTACTGTACTTGATGCTGACACGATCATTATCACAGATTGGTACTATACGGATCTTCTTCTGAGATGTTATCTCCTTGTATTCACTAAATACATATTGTGATGTGCGTTTCACTTACATATTGTATTTATTGAATACCCTTATCATTGTACACTCATTGTGCATATTGTACTCTCATTATCACATTGAGCCATTGTACAAACCATTGTACAAGGTAACGTAACTGAATTAGATCCTTGTGTATTGATTGGGGAGGGAGAGTAGAAGTGGTTATGTGATCAATCATATTGTATAAGAAATTGTATATGTCCATTGTACACTCACGTACAAAGGAGTCCCATTTTATTGTACAACCTAACCCGTTTACATAACCATATTGTACTCTAAATCACCGTAGGCTTACAGTTCTTACTTATCATATTTAGATATTTCCTGTAATCAAATCTCTACTGTTTTTTACATATTTCTTTCTTTCAGCGTTTCATGTACCTTACTCTATTGCATGCTTTATATTTCCTAACATGATATGAACTGCGTGAGATGTTTTGTGCTCGCTCCCGTCCTGACTGGACCTGTTGAAAATTTTACAGAGGATGATGAGGAACCCTGCACCCCCTTACTTGGAGCTTGCCTAGTTGACACTCGCGACCTGGACCCCAGGGGAGGTTCAGGAGCTACTGAGGACGATACCTTGCTTAGTATAGATAGTTTAGACTGTTTTCCTTTTCATGTTTAGTTGTTGTTCTTGATTCAGAGTTTGTATATTTTTAGAGATGATAAGACTTGTATTTCTTTTCTGTTGTACCTCAGTTGAGGATTCCTTATCTATTTCATCGTGCTACATTCTACCTTAGATTGTGATTGAGTTGTACCTCTGTGTTGGCCTCCTTATGGAGAGTATTCATATTATGCTAGTTATAGTTCATGACCTAGAACAGCATTCTATCGTCGACACTGCGGCGTAGGCTGGGCGTTGTTACGTTCTCGTACCCTCACAGTGGGTGCGGGTCGTGACAAAATGGAGAGGGACAAATTTGATATTTTATCATGATCCAAATCCTACTATAAGAGCCATATTTTTATTAGGGTTTACTTATTTCATTTCTTCATTCATTAGCCTCCTTCTTTTCCAAAATTCTCTCTTCCCAAATTTCTCCAAATCTCTACCAAACCCTAATCAAATCCTTTTATTTCCAATCATCTACATTTTCCATGGAGGCATAGGAGTTTGGAATATCAAGGAGGACATTAGAGGAGAGCTTTGCTAGGAGGAGTGAGTCCACCCATGATTTTGTATCCTTTGGAGGAGTTTTATTGGGAATCCATCTTCCAATAGGTATAAATTCCTATTCCCATCAATTTTAATGTTAGCTTGTCATAATAAATCTATAGGGACCCATCCATGGCTAAGGACCACTCTTAGGGAGAAGAACTAGGTATTATGTGTCTCCAAAGGGATTTTTGTGTCCTTTTTAAGTTGAGATGGGTGTATGTCTCCAAAATAGGATATGTGTGTTGTGTCATGGTATCTCATGATACATATGGTTAAATTTGGGTGTATACATGTGTTTTTTTGGTCCAAAATAATCCAAATTTGCCATAATATTCATTCTCGTTTTTAGTAGCCATAACAAATTAGAAATGTCATAACTCATAGCTCAGGACTCCGATTAATCTTTTATTTTTTTAAAAGAACCGTATCGAAGTTAGCTTTCCAAATATATATATTAATGGGCCAATTTTTTTTAGAACTTTCTGTAAAATTATTTGAGTGTCAGGTGTTTGAAAGACGAACGCGTTTCGGTGCTTTCGCGATTCCGGGAGCTTCCGAACACAAAAATACGATCTGTTTGAAGTTTCGAAAAGCTAATACGAAGGTCTAAGAAATACTTTAATCCTATAATTTAGTGAATAGGTCTAATAGGTATTATATTGCTTCAAGTAGAAAACTGACTATACGATATATGCATTTTGTGTTTCCTATGAGGCTATGTTGTATGGATATCAAGTGAATGTAGGTATCATAGGTTGTCAAGTATATATATATATATATATATATATATATATATATATATATATATATATATATATATATATATATATTATTGTTAGGTAATATATGTTAGTTAGTGTGTGTTAGTGTTGATAAAAGTGGTTATCAAGTGGGCCAAATATAGATAAGTTATGTGTCAAGGAATTAAAGTTTTGGGCAAGGTACTAGTGTGATACTTCGGTACCATAAGGATATTGGTATCATGACACTCAAGTATCATGAGTAAGGATAAGTGAGTTTTGGAACTTGAGTAACGTATCCTATTTGGTATCAAGTATTAGTATTAGAGTTAGTTGGATAAGTATCTAGGAGGATAAGGTATTGACTAGTATGGACTAAAGAAATCTAATTTACCCAAGGTAATGACCCTAAAACTAAGATATTAACTAATAGTTAAGGTATTTAAGATACGGGGTAAGCTATTAGGTAAATGTGTGATATGGATTAAGATACCGTGATACAGGATAAGGTAAATAGTTATAGGCCAATGTATTGCTAGAAATTATAGATAGAAATATATATTAGGTTAATATATGCTAGAAAACTTATTAGTATAGCCTAGAAATCTAGTATTGCCTAATATTAACTAGTAGTGACTAGTTTGACCTAGTTAGTACCTAAAAACTAAATAGTGATTTGTTACGACCTATTATAACTTTATAAACCTTGTAAATAGGTAAAACCAACCTATAAACTAAAAATAATCTAGTTTGACCGTGTTAACCTAGATTTAACCTATTTTGACTTCTGTGACCTAGAATTGACCAAAAAATCATATTTCAATTTAGATGTCAATGGTTATCACTCAAAAATACCAAACTGACATTGATATTTCATATTAGGTCTTTGAGGCACCGTATCAAATACTGTTGATACTTCACACCGGATCTCAAGCAAGTACATTCTCCGATAATTTTCTGTTTTATGATATCTTCTATGTTTATTGTATTTAGTGTATATATTCATGATTTTTTGATACATTGGTTACACTGATTGGTATTATCTGGATCCCGTCATGAGATGTTATTCCTTGTATATCTTGGTGTATCTTGTACAAGCCTTAGTGTTGTTCTTGTGCATTGTATGGACATCGATTCCTGCAAAGGCTCACAACCTTCTCAGAGAATTCCCTATCGTAACGTGTCCTGGTTGGATCCACTATACTAGTCAGGGGCAGAGAGTTTTAGCGTAGATATGTGATCAATACCCTCCTTGCATCAAGTCTTGAACCTTGAATAGTGTTAGCCGTACACCGTATGTATGACTAACTAGGCCATAAACTCTTGTATCAAGTTCCTAAGCCGATCACATGTTGAAATTAGTGCTCACTCACATAGATAGTATTTTTTTGATTCTATACATGATACATCATGTTCTCTTGCTCTTACACTCATTTATAATTTTTACTTATATCTTTCTATGTTCATGTACATGTCGCTTCCCTTGTATATTCTCTCTATTTACTTCTATATAGTCTTTATCATTTTTTGGAACTGTTATTAGAGATGCACTTCACTCCAATCCTGACTAGATATATTTTTTCCAGATAATTTAGATGACGGTTGTCCAATCTACTACGGCCCACATGATGTAGTAGATGTAGACCAGGAGACACTAATTCAGGAGGGTTTAGCTCCAACTGAGGAGGCTTTATTAGCGACTTAGTTAGACTAGATTGTACTGGATTTGTCTCCAGTCTTATGACTGTGACATGTTATTATTTTGAGACTATTATTATTGGAGATAGTTGACACTTAGACTCATTGTGGACTTGTATTATGTTATGTTAGGCTCCTGGATATTTCATATCATGTCATTATCTTTATCATGCCATTTATCTTCCTTTTAGTTTTTGTGATTGAATATTAATATTATCATTATTTCTACTCCGTTTGGAGTTGAGATATCTTGACAGGTTTTGATATTTATATTGTTAGTTAGTATAGTAGACCTAAACACCGTTCTACCGTCGATGCTGCAACGTAGGCTGGGCGTTGTCTCGCACTCGTACCTCTACATCGGGTGCGAGTCGTGACACATTTTTGTGGTGGCCCATGCAGGTCAGGCTTCACAATTAGAGCGATGTCGTGGTAGTGCAACAACTTAGTTGTACTGTTGCGAGCCTGCAATATGATATATGATATAGAAAATAGGATATTAGGATGAGAGAGTACTCAATCACAATTAGGACTCCATGAGAGATTCCTGGGAGGACCCCTGGGAATCTTACAATAAACTCTATCTCGGAGACTGTTTCCACTTATCTCCGTCTATTCTTTCTTGTTCGGTGTTCAATTTTATTCTTATTGGTCGTTGTTGAATTTTATCCTTGGAGTTCGCTGTTGACTTTGATTTGGTATCGGTTGAATTTTATGGACTAAGTTAAGGTGCATTTTGATGATATATTTGATGAGGATAGTGTAAAAGGTAAATGTCTGCTTGGTTATGGAGTCTAGATTTTATCACAACCATACTAGCTGGCGCGGCGAAGACGTAGAGCCCGACTTTGGATATATTTATATTAGTTATAGAATTTAGAGTTTCTCACAACTATACCGGGTGGCATGGTGAGAATTCTAGATAACATGATTATAGAATTATATGCCTCAGTCATGGACTCTATCATTTATCGTAGCTATGCTTACTAGCTTGGCAAGGATTCTGGGTAACATGATTACAGATAGACATATATGATTATCAGATTGTATCTTAAATTAGTTCTTAACATATCATCCTTTCATTCCATTTTAGCTATAATAGAATTTATCTCCATCATCTTGTTAGCTTAAGATATAGATATCCTTAGTTCCTCTAGTCCAGTCCCTTATAAGATTTTATTCTATTAGTTTCGAAGTTCTTTAGATAGTGTAGTAGCTTGATAGCTTGCAGATAGGTTTGTGTCCTTGAGTATCGGTGTTAGTTGTTAGGAATATAGCTTGTGAGTCTGTGAGTGGTTCCATTGGGTAGGTGAGCATTAAGTATCAGCGTATAAGGCTAAAAGTAACTCATAGTGCATTACCATTTATAGCAATAGTTATAACACATGTGTCAGAGTATATTTAACAGTTGGTATCCTAGAGTATCAAGCATGCGTCCAGTATAGTTATGGAGTTAGTGACTGTGTACCAAGGGTGCCTAGAGGGTGCTAGTATCCAGGATGTATCATGATTGATGAGTAATAAGTGATAGGTATAGCGTATCAATTTAGTATTAGTGAGTGTTATTGGGGGTGATAATATTAGCTAGGTGTATCAGTGTGAAATTAAATATATGGTATTGTAAGGGAGTATCATGAGAGTAGAAGTGCAGGTGTCTAAGGCAGTAAGAGAGGGGTCTACCTAGGCCACTTGTGGCACAACAAATTGTTCCGCACCAGTAGAGAGAGACACCCCAGCAGGACAGGGCTTTTACGATGACGGTCAAGGGGACCGATGCTATAGCTGATGGGTTGGTAGGTTCTGTTATGATGTTCTCCTTTCATTTTCTTTCCTTTCTATCTATTTATCTGTGTAATTCCTAGTATCTTATAGTTTGCCTTGGTAATATTTTGTTATAATATAATTAGTAGTAACCCTAGATAGAGATTGGAATATTATGATAGGTGGAAACCATAACCATTCGTGATTGGTAATCTTGGATGTTCTTTTCAATAGAATTGTATATTGTATGATTTTCAATAGGATTTTCTTAAGACCATGATTTGATGGGGCAGCTTGACCATAGTGAGGATTATGAGAATTAGAGAAAACGAGATATATTAGTGATACCTATCTTTTAGAATATGAGTTATTCTTTATTTTATGTTCTGCTTTCATCTTAAATTTTGAGAACAAAATTTTTCTAAGGGGGTAGGATTGTAATTACCACTTTCCAGCGTAGGGATATTTTGGTATTTTTTTAGGTTGATTATTTTTTATATATATTATTTTATATTAGTAGTTGCCTAGAATTATATTAATGTCCGTTAGTGGCTAGCAAATTAGATTTTATAAGTGTTAATGCTAATTATTGTTAGTCATGACCTTAGCAATTAAAATTAATTAAGTTTAGTTGTCATGAAAGAAATATTCCTTTTAGTTATAAAGATTCCTTCCTTTAGTTAATTAGATTCTATTCATGACAAATGGAGAGGGACAAATTTGACATTTTATCATGACCCAAATCCTACTATAAGAGCCATGTTTTCATTAGGGTTACTCATTTTATTTCTTCATTCATTAGCCTCCTTCTTTCCTATAAACTAAAAAATAACCTAGTTTGACTTCTATGACTTAGAATTGACCTAGAAATCATATTTCAATTTAGATGTCAATGATTATCACTCCAAAACACCAAATTGACATTGATATTCCATATTAGGTCTTCGAGGTACCGTATCGGATATTGTTGATACTTCACACCGGATCTCAAGCAAGTACATTTTTTTTGATAATTTTCTGTTTTATGATATCTTCTATGTTTATTGTATTTAGTGTAGATGTTCATGATTTTTTGACACATTGGTTACAAGGATTGGTATTGTCTGGATCCCATCATGAGATTGTATTCCTTGTATATCTTGGTGTATCTTGTGCAAGTCTTATTGTTGTTCTTGTGTATTGTATGGACACCGATTCCTGCAAAGGCTCACGACCTTCTTATAGAATCCCATGTCGTAACGTGTCATCGTTGGATCTACTATACTAGTCGGAGGCGGAGAGTTTTAGCGTATATATGTAATCAATACCCTCCTTGCATCAAGTCTTGAACCTTGAATAGTGTTAATCATACGTGATGAACCAGGCCATAAACTCTTGTATCAAGTTCCTAAGACGATTACATGTTGAAACTAGTGCTCAGTCACATAGATAGTATTTTTTTTTTGATTCTGTACATGGTACATCCTATTCTCTTGCTCTTACACTCATTTATAGTTTTTACTTATATCTTTCTATGTTCATGTACATGTCGCTCCCCTTGTATATCTCTCTATTTACTTCTATATAATTTTTATCATTTTTCTGGAACTGTTATTAGAGATGCACTTCGCTCCAATCATGACTGGGTATATTTTTTCCAGATAATTTAGATGATGGTTGTCCTATCTACTACATCCCACATGATGTAGTAGACGTAGATCAGGAGACACTAATTCAGAAGGGTTTAGCTCTAACTGAGGAGGCTTTATTAGCGACTCAGTTAGACTAGATTGTACTGGATTTGTCTCCAGTCTTATGACTGTGACATGTTATTATTTTGAGACTATTGTCATTTGAGATAGTTGACACTTAGACTCATTGTGTACATGTATTATGTTACGTTAGACTCCTGAATGTATCATATCATGTCATTATCTTTATCGTGCCATTTATCATCCTTTTAGTCATTGTGATTGAGTATGAATATTATCATTATTTGTCCTCTGTTTGGAGTTGAGATGTCTTGACATCTTTTGATATTTATATTTTTAGTTAGTATAGTAGACCTAGATAGCGTTCTACCGTCGATGCTACGGCATAAGCTGGGCGTTGTCTCGCACTCGTGCCCCTACATCGGGTGCGGGTCGTGACAATGGTTGAGGTCGTCACTCTTCAGCTTAGGGATTTGGCTAGTATTTGGTACATAAATGATCTAAGGTTCCAAACTGAAGAAACCTCCTGGCGTTATTTTAAGAAGAAATTCAAGCGAAAGTTCTTTCCGGAAGCTACCCTAGAAGCTATGGGTAGGCAATTTCTTGACCTGAGCAAGGAGACCGCACTATCGAGAAGTATTCAGCTGAGTTCAACCGGCTCGGCAGATTGGCCACCCACCTGGTGGACAACCTAGTAGAGCGTGTCAAGAAATTTCGACACGGTTTAGGAGAGGAGATTCGCACCTTGGTAGCCGCAAATGATACAAAGACTCACGATAAGATATTAGGGGTAGCATAAGATGTTGAGGCTAGTTTGTCTTCCCGGCCCAAGAGGGAGCATCCAATGTCTAGCAGCAACTACCAGGGCAACTCCAAGAGGCACAACAACAACACCCACAATAGGCCATCTTAACCCCCAGCAATCTCAGCAGCAACAGCAGTCAACAGCACCCAACATAGCACTCCAGTACAATTAACCGAAGACGTCCAACTACACCTATTACAAAAGTCTCAGTCATATTATGGAGATCTACAGAAAAAAGTTGGGACAATGCCTTACTTGTGGGTCTACTACCCACCGGATAAAGGACTGTCCAACGATGTTCATCAAGACTGGAGCAGGACAGCAGAGAGGTCCACTAACTACCCAGCAACATTACAACCAGCAGAGGGTAGGACAAGCTTTTGCGTTGGTTGTTGAGAAGACATAGACAGAGGTAGAGGCCGCAGAAGATATCGTCGCAGGTGCTATTTTATTATATTCGCACCCGACATTAGCTTTATTTGATTCAGGGACTTCACATAGCTTCATATCATCAAACTTCTTTGTTGCATATTACTTAGACATAGGATGCAGTAAGAAGGTGGACCTATCCCAATCACGGAGACTTGTACCTGCCCTACCACTATCTTAGGTCATACATTCCTAGCACCCCTTCTAGTAATACCTCTCCCTAACTATGATGTAGCCTTGGGAATGGACTGGCTGAGTGAGCAGCATGTCCTGATAGACTGTCATCGAGGTTGTGTCATCTTTAGTCCACCTGGAGGACCCAAGTTCGAGGTGGTTCGAGCACCAAAAAACATGGGGTGTATCTCCTACACCTCCATCACAAAAGAAACCGGACCCCCTCAACCCCTTATAGCAAAATTTCTATACGTCTTCTCCAACAATCTTTCAGATTACCCCCTGATCGAGACGTAAAATTCTCTATCGACCTATTACCCGGCTCTTAACCTATCTCATAACGCTGCTACCAAGTCAATCCCAAGGAGGCTAAGGAGATGAAGGACCAGATCGATAAGCTTAAGGATCAGATATTCATTAGGAGTGGCGCTTCACCCTGGCGGCACCTGTCTTATTTGTTCCCAAGAAGGACAAAATTGTTCGAATATGCATAGTCTACCGGGCATTGAACAACATCACCATCAAGAATAAGTACCATCTGCCCAGGATTGACGATCTCTTCGACCAGTTGAGCGGAGCGAAGGTGTTTTCGAAGATAGATCTCAGATCCGGTTACCACCAAATCAGAGTAAGGAAAGAAGACATATCCAACGACATTCAACACCAAATATGGACAATATGGGTTCTTGGTCATGCCCTTTGGTCTTACGAATGCCCCAGTAGTGTTCATGAACCTCATGAACAAGGTCTTCCATAAGTACCTGGACCAGTTTGTCGTTGTCTTTATCGATGACATTCTGATCTATTCGAAGACCAGAAAAGAACATGAGCAGCACTTACGGATAGTCTTGGAGACATTATGAAAGGAGAAGCTATATGGAAAGCTGTCCAAGTGTTAGTTCTTCTTAGACAAGGTAGACTTTTTCGGCCATATTGTCACTGGAGAAGGTATATCACTAGATCCCAAGAAGATAGCTGCCGTTGAGTCATGGACGATGCCAAGTTCAGTTACAGAAATCAAAAGCTTCTTGGGTTTAGTTGGATATTACAGGAAGTTCTTGAAAGACTTCACAAGGATTGCTGAGTCCATGACAAAGCTAACCATGAAGAATAAAGAATTCGTCTGGACTGAGACGTGCTAGGCATCATTTGAAGAATTGAAGAGAAGGTTGACATCGGCACCAATCTTGTCACTACCCTCAAGATCAGGTAGATTTTCCATCTATAGCGACACTTCTGACAAGGGATTGGGATGTGTACTACAACAGCATGGAAAGATAATTACTTATGCTTCTCGACAGTTACAGATCTATGAGAAAAACTATCCGACGTATGACCTAGAGCTAGCAGCAGTCATCTTCACCTTGAAGCTCTGGAAGCACTACATATATGGTGAAAGAGTAGAGATATACACAGATCACAAAAGTCTCAAGTATGTCTTGACATAGGAGGAGCTTAACATGCGCCAGAGGCGAAGGTTGGAGCTTATGAAGGACTTCGACGTCAAATTATAGTATCATCCGGGTAAGGCTAACTTAGTTGCTGATGCGCTTAGTCAGTACCCGATGGCTATATTTCTGACAAAGGACCGACATCTGCTAGAAGACATAGAGAAGTTTGGGCTAGAGATTGTGTTACCAGAAGCAGTAATGATGAAGCTAGGAAAAGAAGTTGCAGTACCAGGAGTTGACTCGCCCATGATGCAATTACAAGTACAGTTCAGCCTAATCAACAGAGTCAAGGAGACTCAATTCCAGGAGAAAATAGTGCATAAACTGAGGGATCAAGTGTTAGCTGGAACAATTGAGAGTTTATCAATAGCTGGAGATGGAGCTTTAAGACATGGCATGAGATTTTACATGCCGACTGGTGAAATGAAAAATGAACTGATGTAGGAGGCACATCATTCGCAGCACTCCATCCATCCAGGAGTAAATAAAATATACAAAGACATGAGAGTACATGTATGGTGGTATTGAATGAAAAGGGACGTGGCTGAATTTGTCTCTAGCCGCGTGATATGCCAATAGATGAAGGCAGACTGTCAGAGGCCGGCAGGATTGCTTCAGCCGCTTTCCATTCCGGAGTGGAAATAGGAGCATATTACTATGGACTTCGTATCGGGATTGCCTCCATCCCAAGGAGAGAAAGATGCCATCTGGGTAATTATAGACAGACTGACTAAGTCTGCCCACTTTATCCCCTTCAAGGTTGGTTTATCTACCGAGAAGTTAGCACCTCTTTATATACATAATATCTACAGGATTCACGGAGTTCCAGTCAGCATCGTATCAGACAGAGATAGCCGGTTCACCTCCTACTACTGAAAGAGTTTACAGGAAAGATTGGGGACTCAGCTGAAGTTTAGCACCGCATATCATCCACAGACCGATGGACAGTCGGAAAGGACTATCCAGGCGCTAGAGGACATGCTGAGATCATGTATCTTGGAGTTTGGAGGATCTTAGGAAGATCACTTATACCTGGTCGAGTTCTCTTATAACAACAGCTACCAGGCCAGCATCCGTATGACACCATTTGAGACGCTATATGGACGTCGTTGTCGTACTCCACTAGCATGGGATGATGTAGGAGATCGAGTCATGTTGGGACCAGAAATGATCCCGGATGCTACGAAAAAAGTGAAGATGATCAGAGACACATTGAGGATTGCACATGATCGCCAAAAGCACTGGACATATAGTTGACGCGATCACTAAAATTTGAGGCAGAAGACAGAGTCTTTGTCAAGATCTCCCCTACCAGAAGCACCATCAAATTCCACAAAGCTGGGAAGCTTAGTCCCGGGTATATTCGTCTTTTTGAAGTGCTTAGGAGGATTGGAGAAGTAGCATACAGAGTGGCTCTACCATCTAACCTTGAGGGCGTGCACAACATCCTCCACGTATCGCAGCTGAGAAGTTATGTACCAAACCCGATCCATATTTTGGATCACTCAGAGATGGAAATTGGGCCAAGTCTCACAATCCCGGAGCAGCCGGTAAGGATCTTGGATCGCAGAGAGAAGAAGCTGCGAAACATCGTAATTCTACTAATCAGAGTGGAGTGGCATCACAATTCCCTAGGCAAGTCAACCTGGGAGCAAGAGGTTGATATATGGGAGAAGTACCCTCATATGTTCTAGGTATGTTCTAAACCCCTCTTTTCACTACCCGTAAAAATTTTGAGAACAAAATTTTCTGAGGAAAGGTTGTAAAACCCATAATATTAGAATTTAATAGTAAATGGGTTTTTATAATATCTAATTATTTGCTAGTAATTATAGAATAAATAGAATTAGAATTAATATTAGTATTATTATTATTTATATATATAAATAGTCGGTTAAATAGGAAAAACAATTTTAGTTTGTAAAAGATTAATTAATTGAAATGATTATAATTGTTAATTATTAATTGATTAATTTTAGCTAGATATTAGAATTATTTAGCTATTTAATTTAAAGCCTTTTGGTTGAGCCCAAGTCCAACAAGTGTTGGCCCATTCCATGGTCACACCCGATTTCGATAATCAACTTATACTTTAGTCCATACACAAAATATAGAAAATGCTGCTAACTATTTCAGGATACATGAAATCTTATTCAACGGACGATGTACTGCATAAATCCAAGCGTCAAAGTCATCAAAAATTCTGAAGACTCTTTTCTACTTTTATTCTGTATTTTTACACTTTATTGAGTCTAGGAATTTCCTTGTAAAATCAAGTATGGTATTACTGGCTTAGGGTTAAAATTATTCTCCTTCTCTAAACTTATTTTTACCCTTCATATTTTCGATTACAAATATTTCAAAAATGTATTTCGAAAATATTCCTTTTCAAATGATTTTACAAATTACCAAAAACATGTTTGTAAACTGTTTTTACAAAAGAATTTTATTATATCTCCTGACAGAACTCCTAGCCGAGTTCGGCCCGAGTTCGGCCCGAACTCTGACCGAGTTCGGTCAGTTTGTATTCAAACTTTAGTTGCCTCCAAATCTGCGAGCAACGTCTATTTTGCGAGATATTTGCATCCGAACTCTGTCCGAGTTCTGCCCGAGTTCGGTTGGTGAAAACACCTATAAATAGAGAAGAACTTTTCATTTCAAAACATCAATTCATTCTTCATTCTCTTCTCTATCCATTCAAGTGTTTTCTAGTGATCTAAAAGTTTCAAATCTCACCTATACTTCTCTTAGCCAAAAGCCAGTACTATCAGATTTGATTTAGAAGTCTTTTGGTTATTCAGAGTTGTAAAGAGGTCGTCAAGTTTCAACAACAAGTTCTCGTTGTGGAGCTGGTCGTGCGCTCGTCACCAAGCACGGTGTATGTTGGAGTTGGTCGTGCACTCGTCAACAAGCACGGTGGTGTAAGAGTTGCAAGCACTCAGTTAAAGCTTGTGCCTTTAGTGGATTAACATCGAGCAAGAGTACTCGAGACTGGATTAGTCCTCTCAGAGGGATACCAGTATACATCGCTGTGTTACTGAGTTTGAATCTCCTATCTTTATTTACTGCTCTTACATCATTGCCATAGTTTAATTTTTAATTGGTGATTTTATTTCCGCTGCACACACGCACTCTATTCACTCCCCCTCTAGAGGTGCTCAACGATCCTACAACAAGAACCCTTAGGCTCATAACCCTTTTGAATTTCAAACTCACCGTTGGAACGTGGTCACTGAACCCACTTGTTTAGATCCACTTTTCATGCCATAACCCCCACGTATTAACTCTCTCTCTCTCTCTCTCTCTCTCTCCCTCTCATGTATCTCTCTCTCAGAAACTTCCCCTTATCAGAACCATTTTCCTTCACAAACTCTCACCAATTCTCCTTCTCACTCCACCATTCCCCGAACCGATCGTGCCACCACGCTCCCTGTTCCACCGCGTCCCACGAACACCTCTCAAGGCCATTTTCCGCGCATTCGAACCTGGCGTCCCCAGCTCTCCTCAGCTCATGCCTGACCGTGCGTGCCCCGGTGTTGCCGCCCGTGTCTGTGCCCCTGCGTGCCCCCGTTTCGGCGTCATCCGTGCAGCTGTCCGACCCCATCGGCACTTCTCCGGCTTTCCGGCATTCCGAGCACCCTTCTTACGCCAATCCAAGTCCGAGGCCGAAGCTACACTCCGATTTTCCTTCATCCGATAACCGGTAGGTCCTTCTGACAGAAACTTTCCATTTCACAGAATAGAAATTCGGCCGAAACCTGCAGGTTTAGTCCGACCTAGTTAACAGAATAAAGCTCTGTCAACTTTCGAATAATTAGTTAATGATTAATGTTAATTAGTGTTAATTGTAAAAATTAGTATAATTGGTTAATTATGTTTAGTTAATTAGTTAGTAATAATTGCTGATTTAATTAAATAATTATGGTGTAGTAATTAAATAAATAATTGTGTGTTAATAGGTACAAATCGTTAATTAGGCCGTAAATCACTAATAAAAATCATTTTCACAAAAATTAGATTTTTGGAAGAATTAATTATTATGGATAATTAAATTAGTATTCTATTAAATAAAATTTTACAAGAATTGTTAGTTAATAAATGTGTTTATATATATACATATATATATATATATATATATATATATATATATATATATATATATATATATATATATATATATATATATATATATATATATATATATATATATATATATAATGCAGAAAAGTGTTAAATAATATAATTTTAGAATAAATTTCTTAATTAAAAGATTGTAATTATTTCTTAATAATATTATTCTCAAAATAGTTACTATTATTAAATGAACATATTTTGGATAACTAATAGACAAATAGTTTATTATAAATTTTTATTAATGATTAAAATAGTTATTCTATCACTTATAAATTAGTATTTCAGTTACTTAGTATTTTAGAATAAATAATTGAGCATTAGCTTAATAATTATTAGTTTATAAATAAAAATAAACTAGGACCCTTAGAATGGTTTCTAAACCAGACTTTTAATTAATATAGGTTTCAAGACCTAAGTCTGAGGTCGTATTTCCTGTCTCCACCTACAACATCGAATACCAAGGCAAGTTTCATAATATTCAAAATTCGTATTTTAATTGATGATTA
The DNA here is from genome assembly GCA_029216955.1 of Iris pallida. Taxonomy (NCBI): domain Eukaryota; kingdom Viridiplantae; phylum Streptophyta; class Magnoliopsida; order Asparagales; family Iridaceae; genus Iris; species Iris pallida. Next base: position 4,078,494 of record JANAVB010041814.1, on the reverse strand, counting down.
AATGTACTGTACCATTAGGAACACTGTATCGACAATTGACTCACGGTCCCTCTCGGATCCCAATTGATTGCTTGATTGACTTATTGACTCAAAATTGGGGAGTAGTGTTAGCGCTTGTGACCAAAGCCCATGTTACCATTATTGATTATCTCGCGCTAACCCATATTACACACGGGGTTGAGCCGTACAATATGCTAGCATTAGGCATAATGTTAGTATACATATTGTCTCTTCCAGCCGGTCACAGGTGCCTACATACTCAAAACACTATTGTTTATTGTAGATTGCACCACTGTTGCTTCCTTGAGATTTTACTACTTCTTTGAATTATTTTTATTATTTATAAAATATAAATAATGTTTTAAAACCTGCTTCTTGTATCTTTTAATTATTTATTAAAATGTTAGAATTGGATATATGTTTCTTGCTCCTCTCCTGACAGGAGACCAACATTTTTATGTTACTACGATGACATGGAGGTGCCCTTTAGTACCTACTACGAACCTGACATGAGCTTTGAGGAGTTAGTTGAACCCAACCAGAAGGCCCAAGAGCACCAGTAGTATTGCAGATTAGTTTTCTTTGTTTAAGAAGTTGTAAAAAATAACAAGTTGTAATAACTTAAATATTTTCTTACTTGTGTGGCTGATTTCAGTTAGACTTTCAGTTCTAAATATTTTAATAAAAAATTTAAATTCCCATATTTTAGAATATTGTGCATTGTGTTACTACTGATTGTTACATCTTACTGCCGCCGGCTCACAACGGTACAGGCTGGGGATGATCCGACTGAACCCAGAATCTTGGGATCAGGTCGTGACATATACTATAGACACTATATCCTATTGTCATGCGATTATTGATTTTACCCGAGTCACAATTCCTTGTACTCCCATTCCAAATTGAAATAGTATTTTTCTAATCCCTCGTTCAATAGATTCCAATATTTTACGTCTTCTCATTAAACCGTTGACATTCTTTTCTTTCTTGCCTTCTTCTGTTCTCGGAACATTATTTAATTTTTCCTATTTTGTAATCATTCGATTCATTCTCGACCGTGCTCATATCTTTTCATGCCTAAGATGATTTTGGTCGTGACTATACTTTTCATTAAAATTGTGCCTCACTGATTTTGATCTTTATTAGTCGTGCCAATTTCAATTTCTGTGTCTGATTATTCTTGGCCATGTCAAGTTGTGCTACCAAAAATTTGGAGGACAAATTTTTTCTAAGGTAGGTAGATTTGTAAGCCCATTTTCCGAAATATGAGATTTTAGGATATTTATTATTTTTGGAATAATTTTGATTAAGCTTTGAATTATTTACTAAGTATATTTTATTAATCTATTATTCTTTTTATTGATCTTTATCTATATTTCCTATCCTTTGATCTTTAATTAATTTTACCAAAGCTTAGATTTGGATTGGCCTTTTGGGCTAGCAATATTAAGTTTTGGCCAAGCCCATTAGTTAAGCTTACAACCCATTTCTTTACAACATGCCAACTCTGGATGGGCTGAGATCCCCGTCTAAATAGTTTAGGCTAAAGCCCACCCTTTCTTAAAGCCATAAGACTTTAGCTATAGGAGCTAAGGTAGTGGGTTAGTAAACCATAGTCATACCCGACCTGATAGAACACTTTTCTTTAAGAACCAAAAATAAATCTGAACCGCTTCTTCTTTCTTTCTTCTTCTTCCTCTGTTGCAGTAAGCAACTGAAGCCAGTGCGTCCCGACTCGACCACGTCTACGGTGGCCAAGTCTCTTCATCTTCTGGAAAGCTCTGGGAGGATCTCTCCAACCGACATAACCATTCGATCACGATCGTCCACTTCCACCGCCTCTCTCCAGTGCATCTCCATCGTACGTCAGTAACGGTCGGCACCGCCCCCGCCCTATAAATAGAGCCCCAGTCCGTGTAATTTTCACCATTCCCACCGCGGCGAAGCCCTACCCCACTCAAAGCTGACCACCTCTTCTTCCTTCCTCCTTTTGTCCACTCCTCTATGGCGCTCAAGCTTCCGGCCACGGCAAATCCTTCCACCAGCAGCACCTAGGCATTGTATTCCCCGATATCAAGTGGTGACACCTTTCCCTCCACCGTGGATCGCTGCACTTGAGTACGGATCTTCCTCATCTGGCGAACTCGCAACGGCAGATCGATGAGCGACCGTTGAACACAAGCTTGGCAGCAGCGGCGCTTCCTCGGTGGACGACGAGCAGTACAAGGCAGCGATCGGTAACCTCGCAGTGACATTTCCCCGTCGTTCGGGCTAATTCGATCGATTGATCGGTGTCAGACCGATCAATTCAGGTGAGTTCGAATTCATTTTTGAGTTCTTCTCTTCTTTGATCCTTGTCAGGAACAATTCGATCGGTGAGTTGTTTCTTGAATTAGTGAGACTGGTTTTGATTACTCTTCTTTTTTGTCGTTAGAATCTTGTGGAGATCAATCGTATCAATTAAAAGCTGATCCGCGACAAAGCAACTGGTAATTTGATCGCTCAATTAGTGTTGATCTCGACCTAGAATTTTCTGGCAAGTAACTTAATCACTAATCTTCGTTTTCTAAATTTTGGTCATCTGAGAATTTTAATTTCACTCAAAATCAAACTTTCTTTTTATTGCATACCAGGTGTTTGATAGAATTCCTAAACCAGGCTTCAAAACAATTCTAGGCACAGGGACGCTTGTATCCAACTCATCAGGGCTTGTTTTCATTGGGAGCAAACCAGTTCAACACAGGTCTGTTCACATCTGTTCGATTTTGGTATCACGTTGTGTCTGGAACTGTTTCACACTCGTGTCATGCCTTGAGTCAGAACTCATGAAGATACAAGACGATGTGAGACTAGGTGTGTCACGGGAGGTTGACAGTTTTAGATGAAGAATCGATGTCCGTTACTGTTCGTGTCCACGATTTAATACCAACTTATTTTTGGTTCAGCTGCAGTTGTTTTGAAGACGCGAAATCTGAGTTTGAACTAGTTTAGAGAGTGGGCCGCGAGTATGATCTGTGGGATTCTTACAGATTCAATAAATTGAACTCTCGTTAATGGGTTAAAAATTGTGTGGATTAATGGATAATGGGCCAGTTTGAATATAATTAGATGTGACTGGCAGAATGTTATGCAATAGTATAGCTTTGGGCTTACTCGTTTTTGGGGCATTATCACTGGGTCTATGGCCTTCTCTATAATTATTGTAGTTCTGTATTGGTTAAGTAGAGATCTGGGCTCGTGGGCTTGGGCAAGAATTCCTTTTTAATTAATTTCAGTTGTAGGCCTGATATTGGGGTAAGTTTAGGCTGGTATTAATAAAGCTTAGTGGATAAGTCGGGTTCAGGTTGTGAGTGTTGGCCATCCATTTTAATAGGAATGTTCTATTACTTGGTATAGGTGTCCAAATGAAGTTAGTAATTTAGCTTATAGGTTTAGTAAGTAGTCTCCATACTAGTAACTAGGGAAAGGACTTAAGGTTATTTAAGTATTTAGAAATGTCTAAAAAAAAGATTGTAGGATAATAGATTTAAATATGATGATTAGAATACTTTCTAAGACATATTGTGTCTTTTTGACACAGACTTTCCTCTGGAAATTGGACTGGACACCTAAAACAACACCAGGCAAGTACACCGACTTGGGCTATTTACTTTGTATTTCTGTCTTATTTCTTGTTCTCATGCTGGACACGAGATTGACACGATAATATTGTGCCTCATTGTGTCTCATTGATTGTCTTGCGGGGATTGGAAAAATACTATCTAGTGTGTGACCACACCCATTAGCAAGGTTATTCTGAATAGCCTAATCGTACACCTCACCTACGATTAAGCCGTACCTTATTGTGGTATTATGGTTTTCAGCCGGTAACACATTAGAGCAATATTTCAAATTCACTATTGCATTGATTGTCTTGTTTGTTGTTTCAGTTTTGGTACTATTGTTTTATATTACAGGTTAGTCTATATCATTACTCGTGCATTTCAGATTTACTTTGTATAGTATTTAATGTCGGGATTGTACTTTGCTCCTTTTCTGACTGGATACGTTGTAGGTGAGGTTGATGAGGACTTCTATCCTAGCTATGGATCACTGTAGAAGATAGCAGATGCTGGAGCAGATGTTCAAAAATAGAGACTTGGATTGGATTTAGGAACCTATTGTATAGATTCATATTTCTATCTTGAGGATGATGTAGTACCTATTGATGTACCTGGATGACTGTATTAATAATTGCTTTACTTTTACCGAATTTGTTTTTAACATCAATTACAAAGGTGTATACCAAAGCATAGTGATATCTGTGATGGTCGTGGGGATTGTGTTCTGGGTACAACTTATAGAAGCTGTGATGAGTATGATTGAGATTATTCTTTTGAGGATTTATGAGGTTTATATACAGCTTACTACGTTGTGTCCACAAAGTAGGCGGGGCGTGTCCGACTCGTATTTGAATATTTGAGAGCGGATCGTGAAACATAGACATGGAGGGCCTGCTCAACAGTTTCCAATGTTGCCAGCTCTAGGGGTAGCGTCATGTTAAGGGACAGCACTAGCAGTGGGGCTATTATCCCAACGTCTATTACCGATGCAGGCTCAGATGTACCAAAAAGTGCAGTATTATACGGGTCAGCAAGGGCCGCAACAGCATGGCTAGGGAAGGCAGCAGGGCCATGGACAGACAGAGTTTGGAGTATTAGAGCAGATGTTGGCTGAGGCCTGTGTTGTGGGTGTGTCTTGAGTATTCTTTGTCATATTTCCTTGAGTTATATATTCGGTGAGTGAAGGCGACTTTCTTGTCTCACTTTTCTGCTTTTGTATCACGTGATACGTGATATCCATCACGTGTCCTGACTATGACGGTATGTTCTGGGTAGAGTTTTGTTCTTGGTTTACTTGTTGGTACCGATTTATCTCAAGCCTTGACCTTTGTCCACTTTAGGAGTCAGCGTAGGTCCACAAGGATGGATTCCTGTCCAACTGACTCGAGAGACATATTTATTCTTATGCCTCCAATCCTCTCCTTTTATAGATTATGTTTATTGCTTGTGAACTTATTTAAATTTGTGTTTCTTCCACTATTTGTTTATGTACATAATTTTTTAAGGAGGGTAGAGATTTCACTCCTCGTTTCCGGTATACGTATTTTTCTGTATTAATCCTGTATATGTATATGATATCTGTAACCTGTGCACATGCATCCTGTATTTGTACCTGATCATGGCATAGAACAGTATCGTCTCATCACGAAGTAGTGTGCTGTAACACCCACTTTTCTAAATGAGGATAATTTTGAACTTTTGTAATTTTAATCTTTTAATAATGAGATTTAAATCATGTTATAATTTTTGGTAATTTTTAATTCTTTTAAAACTATTTTAATTGCTGATTTATGATTTTGGTGTTTTGCTAGTGAAACCCTAGATACTACTTGACCTAGAGACTAACCATGACCATGGGGACCTAACCATGTGATTGGGATAATTTATTTCTATTTTGGCATGGGGGTATTTTGGTCATTGTGGTTTCTTTGAATTATTTTGTTATTTATTGGATTGGTGTTATGATTTTTGACTTTTGCTAGTTGAGACCATAGAGACTAGCCTAGTGTTTGACCATGACTTTGGTGACTTAGATAGCATGGTAGGATGGTGTTGGGACCCTAATCTAACTTAAGTTGACTTGAGTGTGGTTTGGTTTCATGGAGAGAATAGGTACTATGTTGATTGGGCTTTTACTTAGAAGGTTGAGATAACTAGCTAGTGCACTTGGCCCATGGCCCATTTCCCAAGAAACCCCTAACCCTAATCTCTATTGGGCCAACCCTATAGCAGCCATATGGAGACCCCAACCTCCTATATAATATCTCTTATAGTCACTTGCCTCCTTTAGAAATCCCCCTTTTGGAAACCCTAATAGTTCTTCCCCAAATCATTAAATCTCACAATTCCTCCACCAAATTGATCACACTCACTTGCATTGGAGGTCATTTCTGGAGTAGAGGTTGAAGGGAGCTTGCTTGCAAGGTTTGGAGCTCACTTGGCCATTGCTATTGAAGGAGGACTTCTCATTTTGGGGCTTTTTGATTGAGATCTCTCTCAATAGGTAAAATCCCTCAAATTGATTCAAATCTCCATTTTCTTTCTATAGAAGCATCCATCTAGGTTTCCCCTAGCAGTAGAGTGAGTTTGGTAGGAATTGGAATTGGTTTGGTGTCCGTATCGGACACGTATCAGTGTCTATGCATATGTGTTTGATGAAATGCCTCAAAGGGGGTTTTTGTTCATATTTTTGAAATCTATTTGAATGAATTTATAGCCATATATGCGATCTTTGATTTCATGCCTGACTGAGGTGATTATCATGTCTGTGTCATGTCCACAGAGAGCAGGACACGCCGTACGAGAGTGTGCACGAGTGCCCTGTTGCTCGAGGTGGATATTTGCGTGTCTGTGTCACTTAGACACGCGACACTTGGCATGGACATGGGGGTAATGTCTGCGAACATGCCCCCAAAGTATCATGTCTTATCTTGTCGTGTCGGACACGAATTCCTTCGTGTACTGGTTTTACACTGAGACTGAATCGCGAAGATTTTGCGTCTGATACGCACTTCATGTCACGTAGACACGTGTCGTGGACGTCTCGTGTTGTATCTATTGTGTAGCCCTAGTGTTGGGCTACATGTGGACACGAGCACGAGATGTGTCGTAGCTCATGTCGTATCCATGAGCTCGTGTGCTGCCCGTATGAGGCAGTGTTCGAGACAGTTCTGTGCAGATTTGTGTTTGTATGTTTAATTTGGGTTTGGACACCTCGTGTCCAGTTTTATGGACACGAGATGATCCCTATGACACGAGTACATGTCTGATATTTACTGACACACACAAATTTGCTGATTAATTAGGTTTTCGACATGTAATTTAGGGTTTGGCTGTCGGGTTTAAAATGTTCTGATACTGAGTTTTCATCTGTTATGAAATATTAAATTGATGATTAATATAATGTATTTTTACTGTAAATGTAAACTGAAATGCCATGTTATATCTGGGTTACATTTGAGCTTTCAAATTGGGTTTCTTCAAATCATATTTGGGTTTGCAAGTATCGGGTTCCTATGTACTCTGAGTTCCTAAAACCTGAGTTCACTTTGTTAAACTGAGATTTTAGGCTTATATGCAAAATGCTATTTTGAACTTCAATTCACTGAAATACTGAACCTGAGAATGTGTACACTGTTAAACCTATTCACTATTAAACCTGAGAACTGAATTATAAAACCTGAGAATAAAATTTGAGAGTATGTGGTTTGGTTTACTTGTATATGCAAACTGAGATTGAGGGTTTTGTGTAGGCCATTTTCCTGAGAATTAAACCTCCTCTACAAGCTACACACACACCCTTTTTCATAATGTATTGACACATTCACATGTTAACACACACATTACGCTTTTGCCACTATAACAGAATACTATTGACACAATTGTATGCTCCACACACACACCCCCTTACATGAGACACTAACACATATATACACTCTATACACCTAGTATGTTTCACATATTGACACTACACTATGATTCATAACTGTTTACTCTCACTGACACTGTTCTTGACACCACACACCCACCTATATATATGTTACCCTATATATATATATATATATATATATATATATATATATATATATATATATATATATATATATATATATATATATATATATATATATGATATGTATGTATGATAATGTGAATGATGGATTACATGCATATATGTGTAAATACTTGCTACTTGTGTTATAGGCAATAGCCTATAGGTGTGATATGTATATATAGTATATACATATGCCATGTGCGATATGGTATTGTGCTTGTGGTTGGTTTTGATTGCATAGACTAGGCTTGGTTAGGCCTAGATAGACTTGTTAGACTAGGTTTAGACCTAGAATAGCTTGGTTGACCTAGTTTGACTTTATAAGATTGACCAGAGTTGACCAAGAGTTGACTTTGGCCTAGATGACCTAGAAATCATGTAGAATGCATTGTAATATTTAGTTTTACCTTTATAGACATGTTGTGACCTGTGTTGCTCTAATTAGGACTCATCTACTCTGTCTGGACATCTATACTCATCAGATACTCAGGATATCATGCGAGTACATTCTCTGACCGTTTCATACTTGTTAGGATTTATATTCTTGCTCTAGATTACTTTACTTGATGCTGTCACGTTGTTAACACGGATTGGTACTATATGGATCTTTTCATGAGATGTTATCCCCCTCGGGAGCATCGGGATACGTCATGTCATGTGCTTTTCACATACATCATGTATTCATGTGCTTTCATCATTCATGTGCACTCTTGTGATTCATGTACTCTCATGTTCATAGAGCCCCCATGTATACTTCATGTACAACCATTTATGGGCCCCATGTGAAATCTTGTGCAATAACATAACTTGTCTGGATCTTTGTGTATTGATTGGGGTACGGGAGAGTATAAATAGTCATGTGAATAATTCCAAAGTAGTGTAATCATGTGCAAACTCTTAGTGTAATCATGTGCAAATTCAACCGTTCACATGTCTATCTTGTACTCTACATCACTAGCCACTGATAGTTCTTTACATATAGTAGATATTTCCTTACAGTCATCTCTTTTACTTCATGTATATTCTTCAGCTTTTCATGTATCTTACTCTATAGCATGCTTACATTTTATGTCATGATATAAACTGCATGAGATGTATTGTGCTCGTTCCTGTCCTGACTGAACCTGTTGAAAATATTACAGAGGATGACGAGGACCTTTGCCCTGCCTATTATGGAGCTGCCATAGATGACACCTGCGACTTGGACCTTCAGCAGGATCCATCAGCAGTAGAGGATGTCACCCCTATAGTTTAGGCTAGTTAGCTTAGACTTCTATCTTATTTTGATGTCTTGTCTCATTTGGATACATTGATGTATATATTTGGGATCTTGTTGTTATTCTGGATGCTTTGTGGAGATGTTATCTTAGACACTTAGACTTCTTCTCCTGTTTGTATTTCATTTGGTGATCTTCATATCATATCATATCTATCTTACCGTACTTCTACCTTAGTTGTGATTGAGCTTTACATTTCTATATTATCCTCCGATTGGAGAGTATACACTATACAGGTACCTTATCATGTTAGATGTATGTGACCTAGGACAGCGTTCTACCGTCGACACTGTGGCGTAGGCTGGACGTACCCACTTCTTATGCCCCTACACTGGGTGCGGGTCATGACACGTGCCACCTCTTGTCCTTGTCTGGTTATAGGCGTGGTTCACCACTTCGATGATGGAATACTAGACCATATTGTGATCCTGATTTTTATTTATTATTTGTATTATGTATCATTGCACTAGACACTAGGTTAGAGCATGATAGGGTTAGGGTTTAGTAGACCCACCCGCCCAGCATATGAATATCCTTTTCCTCCCTTTCTCTCTCTCCCTCTTTATCTCCCTCCCTCTCTCTCTCTCTCTCTCTCTCTCTTCATTCACTTCCATTCATTTTCCTCAACCACCTAGGAAAGTACATCTTGCACAAATGAAGAGAACATGATTTATTGCTTATTTTGCTTAATTTTTTCTTACATATTTTAGTCTATAATGTATATCTTTGCATTCTCTACATCTTTAGCATTTGGCATTTTTTTGTTTCGATGGATAGTTTGGGGTATATCTAAGTTTCAAAATAGGGTTTTATAAAAATTTACGGAAATGGTATCTTAAAACTTACCATTTCTAAAAACTAATTCTTCGATGTTGTAGAAAATTCAATTTCATGCGATTTTTGCTTTCGAAACGTTGAATTTTGAGTTAAAATGAAGGTTTTATGGCCAAAACAAGTTTTGAATTTTTTTATGTCGTCTTTGGGAAGAAGAACATTATCATGCGCGCACTTTTGCGCTTAAGGCCCGTTTTTGCACACTTTTGCACAAAATCCATTCTTGCACGCACTTTTGTGCGTAAGTCCCATTTTTGCATAGTTTTGCGCAGAATCCATTCCTACGTAGGGGTGAGCATTATTCGATTTTGGATTGAATATCGAACCGAACCGAACCGAATAAGAGATTCGGGTCGGATTTAAAAAAATTTGGTTTAGTTTTGGTTCTGAAAATACTAAATTTTCTTATTCGGTCCAAGTCCAGGTCCAAAATCGAAAACCGAGTAAAAGTTTCGTTACTATATATATATATATATATATATATATATATATATATATATATATATATTAAGAATGGCTGGAGCCTTCATAGTAAAAAAGAGAACAAAGAGGGGATGGAGCTGGGAGATAGCCCGGGCTCCTACGAGAGAGAGGGAATAACCCTGGCAAGGTACCCAATAAGGTTACTAAAAACCTAGAGGCTACGAAAAGTTGGTAGTCTTTGAAGGATTAGGAGGTTTTTTGGTCTGACGGCCTTTGTTGGAACGTAAGACCCGTGGTCTCTCTTCCGTCGAGATCTCGATGGCCGTAGAAATCTCCGAGTTATTGTGAGAGGTACTCAGTTTTCCTTGTTCGACTGTGATAGCATCAAGAACATCCTGCAATGTAACCAATTTTTTTTGGCTGAAGTTAGATTGACGAGCCAGAAGTTTCAAGAAAGCAGACTCCTTGTCGGGTGCCTCCGGAGATCGAAACTCAGCAATCCGAGAAATATGATCCCTGATCATACCTTGCTCAGAGATGATAGTATTCTCAACTTCCATCATTCTATCCATACAGTTTTGGATAAAATTTGGTTGGCGTGCCAGAAGATCCAAGTACTCAAGCTCCTTGTCGGCCTCCTCCAGAGATCGGTGTTTTGTAATCCTTGAAAGATAGTTCTTTAATTATGGCAGGGATATGATAGGGGATGGGTTCCCCCGCCGTTCAGGAGACTGGTACATATTGCCCTCATCGTGAGAGCACTTTTCGACCAACGACGTCGATTGGGTCTCGACTTTCTCTATGTAGTTCCCGAAAATGCTCGATCCCAACTGATGTTCCGGTTCTTGGGTGACCACCACGTCCCCCTTAGGTAAAGGCGGAAATCCCCTTACATCCGAGGGGGAGGAAGGGGTGGGATTCTCCTGCTGATCAGGAGGCTGGTTTGCGTTTCTCACAGCACCCTCCCCGACACAGCACTTGACATGCGATGAAGCCAGTTGAGTCACATCTCTCTCAATGTTGTCCTCGGGAGTGCTCGATCCCGACTGGTATTTCGAATCTTGGGCAATGTCCTCATCTCCCTTAGAGGTATACCCCGACGTAGTCATATGAGAGCGAACGACTCCACTCTTGGTGCGCTGCCATTACTAGAGGAGTCAACGGGACTAACTTCCTCAATCTTGCCCGCGGTAAGGATATCAAATTGATTGGATAGGTGATTCCTGGGGGTTTGGCGGGCTTTTTGTCTTTTTCCTTGGGTTTTTCTTGAGCACGAGAATTTTTCGCACTGGCATCGAATCGAAGATAAGAGTTTGGTAATGGGAGGAGCAGGGAGTTTTGGCCTTATCTTGTAGTGTGAATGGGAGCGTCCTATTGATTCACTTTCTTCTTCATCTCCAGGTGTGCTCTAAAGCAGATATCGGTGGAGTGGCCTCTCAAATAACAATGCTTACAGAAGATAATATTATTATTGTAAATAATTTATTGAGTGTGCATCTTGCTACCAAGCGAGATTTGAATAGATTTGGAAGCTCCTTCGATACATCAAGGTCCATGCATATTTTAGCATAGTTGGCCTTAGAGAGGCTACGAGTTTCGTCCACCATCGCCACGAAAGTCCCGAAAGAATTGGCGATCCTCTTCATTGTCGCAGGAACGAAACATATGAGCGGAAGGTTAGGAAGGGTGACCCAAACCGAGACGATCGCCGAGTCTTCCTTCGTATTGAAATTCGGGGACCACTTGAAAATTTTCATGGGGTGAGAGTCGATCATGCCGGTACCACGAATCCAGACATTCTTATGGTCGACCTCCGAAGATAGGTGCAGGAGATTGTGCTTAGGGTCCATTGGGGCCACCCGGTAATCCGAAATGAGGCCCCATCTAGCGACCACATCTTGGACCTACGATAATTCGAGCATCCGGTGGGGAAGTTCAGGATGAAGGTATGAGAGAATAACTCGGACAGTGAGGATATTTCTCCGGAGGAGAAAGGCACCGTAATATCTTGTACGTCTGATATATGTGGATACTCTAGTTCAGGGAGCTCAAAATCTGTAATGATTGGAGAGTTCTTTGTTGATCGGTCAAGTCTAACCATATCAACAAAAGAACGAGTGAGGCCATTATTGGGGGCCGACTGGATCTTGATCCCAAGAGCAATATGCTCAGAGGTTTGTTGTGTTGTGGTGACTTACGTTGATGGGGACTTAGCGCCATAAGTGGTGAGTGTCGTGGAATGCATCAGGGGTGTAAGTGCTGGGTTGGGCGCTTGAGAGGATGGAGCTCCGTTGGCAAGCGCAGGAGAGAGCGCACCAATGGATTACTTAGCCGAGTGAAGCAATATGGAATGAAGCGTAGGGGCAGGTGCGAATGAAGAGTGAGCTATCTTGGGGAGCACGGAAGCAGATGGCGCATTGGAGGATAGCTCTAGGGGATAGGAAATCGGGGCAGTGGGGTCCACGATCTGGACCGCTGATGGCGAATGGCGCTCAGGGCTGCCACGCGCGAAAGTAAATCATGCTACACCTGATGGTGCGGGAGCCTGCACGCTGATGGATGGCACGGGGGAGAAGTGCGCCTAGTTATTGATGAATAGCGCGGGGGAGAAATGCACCTGTAGGCCAGCTCCAACTATGGGGTCAGCCTAGTAGCTAAAAAAGATGGTTTGAATTCAAATTGAGCGAACGGGGAGCCGCTAGCACAAGGCCCGAGATCTTAAGGACGGGCGGAGAGGCCATGCTAGGACCACTGGTCCTAGCAGCTCCCAAGGCCCCGGCGGGAGGCGACATGGCTGAGAGCCAGGCGAGGCCGGCCGGTGAGGAGCCATGGAGGGGGCTGTCGAGGAAGAAGGCCTAGACGGAGGTACGGAGGTCAATGGAGCCGCCAGACCCATCATAGGGAGATGCTCAGTATTTTTTTTAGAAATGTATCGAGGTTAGATTTCCAAATCTATAATTTATTTTCTGTAATTATGAAGTAAATTTTTGGAAAATTATTTGAGTGCCAGTTGTCCAAAAAATTGACATGTCGTACTGTTTTTGAGATTCCGGGAGATTACGAACTTCGTTTTATGAACTGTTTGATGTTTTGGAAAGCTGACACATAGATCTATAGCATCTAATTTTCCAAAAATTAATAAAGTAGTTTAATATTTTGTTTAATTTGTAGAACCCATAAATGGCCGATGATTCACCGAATTAGTAGCGGTTAGCTATAATTACAACAAATTTCAACTAATCAAGATTGTGTCGTATACGTTAACTGTAACTTGACTTGAGGCAAGTACACTATTGTTTTATGTGCTTATTACACTATAATGCTATCTTTATTGTGTTTCATTGATTATCCTGTTAAACATGATTTTGACACGATAGGCTTGATTGTATCATTGCTCGTTTATTGAATGTTTAGTGAGTCGAGAGGGGAAATGCTAGTAGATTTTTGAACAAACTCAAATAATGTTTAATGAATGATAGCTAAGTCATACACCTCATGTATGGGTTAGTGGTACCAAAAATATATGATCATCATCGAATGATGTGACGTATTAGCCCAGCCGTTCACATGTCGAAAGGTATTTCAAAGCACTGTTTGATTAGTTTTACTTGTTCATGTTCATTTTCCAGTTGTCTTGTTCATACATGTTCCTGCTAGTTGTTTTATGTACATGTTATCATTTTCAGTTCATATACATGTTTATTTACTGATACATTGCATCTCTATTGTCTAGCTTTATTTTGTATTAAGTTATATAAATATAATATGGTTGTACTTTGCTCCTTTTCTGACTGGATCATTGCAGGTGACTTGGCATGTTTCCTATTGTCGTGCTATGGACCATACGGGTGGAGATAGAGATCTTGGAGGTCGACCTTAGATTTTAGATATATTAGTTAGTTTCTTTTATTTAAATGTTTAGCGGATTTGTTCCCAAAAATTATTTTGTTGTTTTATTGGATTTGTAAATAAAATATTTTTTGTGAATAAGCAATTAGATATAATTTTCTTGTATTTAAGATTGATATTAAGACCTAGACAGCGTACTACCGTCGATGATGTAGCGTAGGCTTGACTTGGTTACGAACTCGTATCCGAAAAATGGGTGCGGGTCATGACAAACCGGTATGCCGCGAGTGGGATACCGGTATGATACCACAGTTTCAGAATTTAGGTATTTGGCTAGGTTTTTTGTTTAGCTTTCCTTTGGCTTTCTTTATTGAGTTAAAAATAATCCTACAGACTCAAGAATAAAGAAAGATGATAGTGAGCATGATGTCTTGATAGTTGGTTTCTTCTTTTGTATGAATGGTGGCTTTTCTCTTGATAACAGTTGTCCATATATATGAAAATCTATGTACTTCCGAATACGTGGCCCCAAAGATGTCGTAGGTGGTTTAGAGAAATCTTTTGGCTTTATTTATTGCGTATGTCCATGATCAATCTTGCTTATTGCTTTCTGTAAATACATGTTAAACGAACAAAGAAATAAACATAGTAGCAAGTATGATATCATTAGTGCATATTAGGACTATCTCAAGTTTAAGTAATATGAAACTTAATCGATTAACAATAATAATAAAAACTTAATTATAATTATTAGGCTAACAACATAGAGTAAAGTTAAGGAGCCATGGGAATAACTAATCTAGAATTGATTTTCATTTTTTATTCAAAAATGTTTTCTAGTACTTTTTATTTGTTTAGAAAATATATAGTTTGTTTAAGAAGTGCATCTTTCCAACCCAAGTTAATTCTAGATATTCAAAATATGCATGTTTTCAACTCATGTCACTTCTAGTTATTTTTAGAATATTATAGATGCACGTTTATTCTAAAATGTTGTTTGCTTATTTAGTTACTTGTTTTGAAATATTGGATTGTGTTAATTTGCTTCGGTCCTAACTGAATATGTTGACAATTTTAGGCAACTATCTACCTTGAACTTTGGAACCTTTGGTGGAGTCCTAGATGCTTTTGTAGGTCAATCCTAAATAGTTTAGTTATTTAGTTTCTTAAATTTAAATATTGAGCAAATTTGTTTTTGAATTGTGTTTAAATTGTAATTTTAGATTATGTAAATTGTATAGTTATTGTAAGTGAGAAAAAGATAGTAATTTGTGATAAATTTTGAATATATGAAAATTGAGTGAAATTGAAGTATAGACAACATACTACTTCTGATACTGCAATGTAGGATGAACTTGGTCACATACTCATTTTCTGAAAAGCAGGAGCGGATCGTGACAAGTTTCAGTGTCAAATCCATGTTGTATACATTAAGAAAATGTATTTGTTACTTAGAGAAAAAATGGAAATGTACTATAACAAAAATATTTTCAGACCAATCCATATAACAAAGAGGGCTAAGTTTTAGATTCACTTACTAAACAAGGAATAAGATTCCCAATATAGAATGCTATGTGTTCTCCTGTCATATATTCCACATTCATGAACTACTAAATAAGTATATTATAAAGTGTGGTCCCCTAATTAAAAAAATAATCCTTAACCTGGTATGGACCCCTAATACAAACATATCAATAAAAGCTTTACTAAAAAGTTAATAAAAGAATGAAGTGAACAAAATAAATAAACTATAAAATTAAGAATTTTACTCCAAAAAGAAAAATATTACCTCTTGAAGAATTGAGCTCTAGTTGTACTCACAATTCTGAAATCTTCTCCAAATTGTCAAACATGAAAAAATATGAAAAAATTTTGAAAGTGAAATTGGGAATACAGTTTTGGACTTTTTTAGTAGGTTTAGAACCAGTTGAATGAAAAAAGGATGATGGATGAGGAGTTACTTTAATTCAATATCAGAAAGATCATTTTCTTTAAATTTTAATGGTATTATGCTCTTAACTAGTAGTTGAAACTTAAGGATAGCAATTTGCTTTAAAAAAGACATTGTAGCAATTTGTTAAAAGTAAAAAAATGTCATAATATTTAAGTGGAAAATAGCCTTCTTTTTGTCTTATGTAAATTCTTCTATCCACAAATGACAATCAGACTCATGACATCTGTTGGGGTACGGCAAAAAACCCAAGAAAACATAGAACACCTCAGAGAAAATTCATAACCGCAAAGACAAGGATTTACGTGGTTCGGCCAAGATGCTTAGCTCCGCGGACGAGGGTGATTTAGTTCCACTATAAAGAAGAAAAGCAATTACATTGACTCTCTCAATACTTCTTTCCTTTCTCTCAAAAGTCTCTATTAAAAAGATTTAAAAAAATCTCTCAAACTTTTTGTGATGAACTTATTCAACAACTTTAGCTCTCTTGTATTAAACTTATTCAACAACTTTTGTTGAGCACAATAAGATATCTCAAGGAGAACCTATAGACCCCTTTATATAGCATAGAAATCCAATCCTATGTAGGTTTAAAATCCAATCTTATGTAGGATTACCATATATATGGTCAAAGTCAAAAAATGTCATGGGCCTATTTTTGGACATTTTTCTTTACATCTCCATATCGGCAAGATTTTGAAATTGAGCCGACACTTCTCCACCACACAACTTTACCAAATCAACCACTCGCCTTCCTCCCCTAAGGGCTCTCAAGCAATATATAGGACTTGGAGCAAGTCCAAGCAATGTTGGAACTTAGCTCCAGGAACAACATTAGTCAACATATCAGCGGGGTTGTCCTTGGTATGCATGTTTTTAAAGTACAATGTCACCGTCTTCTACAATATCCTGTATGAAGTAGTAGCGAACATCAATATGCTTCGTCCTCGCATGATGGACTTGATTCTTTGCCAAGTGGATAACACTCAGGCTATCACAATGTACATCAACTACATCAGGCTTCATCCCCAAGTCATTAATCAAACCACAAAACCGTATACCTTCTTTCACTGCCTCTTCACTGCCATGTACTATGCTTCTGTAGTTGATATGGCAACCGTAGCCTACAACATAGACCTCCAACTGACTGGAGCACCATGTAAAAAAATACGTATTCAGTAGTTGACCTACACTTGTCTAAATCACCAGTATAGTCCGAATCTACATATCCACTGACCTGACTAAAGTCTCCACCAAAGTGTAATCCCATATCAATGGTGTCCTTCAAGTACCTAAATATCCACTTGACAGCTTTCCAGTGCTTTTTTTCGGATTAGCCATAAAGCGATTAACCACACTTACGGCTTGTACAATGTATGGTCAAGTGCACATCATAGCATACATTAAGCTGCCAATTGCACTCGCATAAGGAACTCGAGCCATGTACTCCTTCTCCTCATCTATAGTAGAGGATAACTTTGCTAAAAGCCTAAGTGGCCAGCTAGGGAGTAGAAATAGACTTTGCATCTTCCATTCCAAAACGAGCAATGACCTTGTCAACGTACGACTTCTGAGACAAAGATAATTTTTGTTTCTCCCTCTCTCTTTTAATCTCCATCCCCAAAATCTTTTTGACTCCACCCAAGTCTTTCATATCAAACTCTAAGCTAAATTGATATTTCAGTTTATCTATCTCTAACATGCTTTTTGAGGCAATAAGCATATCATCCACATAAAGCAATAGATAGATATAACCTCTACCACAAAGTTTGTGAAAGTAAACACAACAGTCATACTTACTTCAGGTGAAATCATGTCGTGTCATGAAGGGGTCGAACCTCTCGTATCACTGTTGAGATGACTGTTTCAACCCATACAACGATTTTTTTTAACAAATACACATGATTTTCCTTGCCAACCATCTTAAAGCCCTCTGGTTGATGTATATAAATTTCTTCGTCAAGATCGCCATGCAAGATTGTCGTCTTCACATCGAGTTGCTCTAACTCGAGATCAAGATGAGCTACCAAGCTCAATAATATACGAATAGAAGTGTGCTTGACCACCGGAGAAAAAAAATCTTATTGTAGCCCACTCCCTCCTTTTGTGTGAAGCCCTTTGCCACTAATCTTGCCTTGAACCGAATGCCACCTGACTCTGGAGAAGTTCATTCTTCTTGTATACCCACTTGCAGCCTATAGCCTTCTAGCCTTTGGGCAATGGAACCAGATCCCTATACAGTTTTTATGAAAAGACTCAATCTCTTCCTGCATAGCCATTATCCTGTTCTCGATGCTAGTATCTTTGACAGTCTGTCTAAACGTTATAGACTCATCATCCTCTATTGGTAGTGCATATGCCACCACATTTAACTATCTATAGTGCTTTATCGATTTATCAAATCCATACATGTGCACTGGCTTACTCGGTCTCCTTGGCCTAGTGGTGGTCAAAGAATCTTGCTGTTGGTGTTGCTCTTTCTTTGGTTGTTGCAATTGTGGGGCTTGATGAACATCTTCAGAAATGTCTACCTCATCTGATGCATCCTCAAATGACTCAATCTCAATAATTTGAGATTTTCTAAATACACCACCATCCTGATCGGACTCATTTTTCTTGCTTGAAGCCAACACCGAAGACTCATTGAATGTGACATCCCTGGTGATTAAGAACTTTTTATCCTCCAAGCAGTACAGACGATATTGTTAGCCCCCTAATTTTTGGACTTTATTTTTAATTATTTTATTTATTTATTTATTTAATATGGATAAATATTAAAATTATATTTTAAGTCAATAATGACTATAGTAGTACTCTACTGTAGCTTTGAATTTTGAAGCACAACAATATTGATTTCTCAAATCCAATTCCATATTTGAATTCTAGATACGTTCACCTTCAATTTTCTATATCATGTCCCATCCAAATTTGTTCACCAACATTTTTTTGACTTCACACAACTTCAGGTCAACTTAGGCTATTTTGATCATTTACCATAATTCTAGACCTAACTTCCAACTTGAGGTCGGGACTCGACATAGATCAAAACCGTTTGAGCCAATATATGGTTTTGATCCATTTTGAGCCTACGACGCACATGTCTAGGATGTGCCATCCAATTGAGTTCTCATGTGCTATTTATTTGCAAGTGGTACATTGGACCCATTAGTTGATTTTTTGGGTTCAATTTAACTAGAAATTCTATTCGGACCCTAACCTAGCTAACCATACTTGTTAGAGCCTATCTAAGTTTGCCAAAATTAATTAGAAATATATTTAGTTGATTTTTAGAGATTAAATTGTAGCCATGTGTAATATTTTTCATATCTTTGACTTGGTCAAACAACTCTCTAAATTAGGAAATCCACTACCATATTAATCATTTGGAGGGTCAAATTCTAACCAAATTAGTCCAAACAAAAGCCCAAACCCTCATGATATAAAACCTAAAAAACCCTAACCTATTCTCCTATCCAAATTATAGCCAACACCCCCACCTAGCCACAACACGCGCACGGCCACAACCCCCAACCCGAGAGCAAGGGCGACTCCCTCTTCACAACTTCAATTTTTTCTCGACTTTTGTGCCGTTCACCAACACTCTCGTGACCCTCTAGATGTCCTCTTACACACTAGAAATCATGGAAACAATCTCACGGCCATTAAAAAGGTGCACGACGCATTTCTTGGACCAAAACTTCGCTGAAGTGAAATCTGAAAGTCGCAGCATGTTACTAGAGGGCTAGAGTAAGTTTTATCTACTTTTTCTTTTCTAATTCTCCTCAAACCAAAACTAGAAGTTACCTCTATGTGTCTACTTTAATCTCTGATCACTGGATCACACAGTTCCAACCTGTTTGTCCGTGGCATCGATTCTACGACAAGGTATCCACAACACACCACATCTATTATGAGTAGATTTTTGCCTATCTAAATTCAGTTTTTATCTTCCTAATAATTTTTTATCAAAAACTAGACATCAAGTTTTTTCCAACGCATATCTATTTGTTAAGTTTTGAGTTTGTTTACTATTTATTAAAATTCTTGACATTTACCATAACCCGTAACTCCGAAAATCCTATGTACTTTGTGTCCAAAAGTCTCGATACTTCGAATAACTCTACTAAACTATTTGTTGTGCAAGGTTTAATGTTAAAAACACTATTTTAACTAATTTATGGATTTTTATAAAATTTATTATTTATTAATTATTGTTTCGGGGCTCAACTAGTAGGTCAATTGTGGTGGTAATGACATAGTATTGACATGGACCTGTTGTACATGAGTTTCCACCATTAAATAGCATTTTGGTAATATATAGATACTTATATTATTTCCAAAATTTAATTTTATTATTTATTATAATTACAAATTTATTTTTATAAGAGAAGTTGGTATTTATATGTTGTATCGACATTACAGTGACTAGTAGATATAGATACTAAGATAATATATATGGTAGGTCGATATAGAGTATTAAGTCTATTATTATAGGTGATCTTGGAGGGAGTGACGAGGACACCAGAGTTGGTCAGGCATACGCTCAGACAGCAGTGACATGCAAGTGTACCTTGCCGTGATTACAGATTGTTTCTTTTCTTTCTTGTTGTTTACTTTGTTAGCATTGCATGACGTAGGAATGTCGATACTTAGTATCCATTTCGTAGATAGGTACCGATGTCATGATGATGACACCGAGTATTGACATTAGGCATTGTGTGCATATTGACGTATCTATTGACACGATTGACCACAGACACCGACACATTCATGATGCAAGGTTTACATGACTATTCATGGTATTGACCTTGTACTAGCATTCTAGATTTTTCATCATTATTGCTATTGTTATTGAGATGATTGTACGGACTTGACATTGCTCGATTCTAGACATAGGGTTGGGGAGAACTTGGCTACAGTATCAGACCTATTGTCGTGTGGCATATTGTTTAGTGACCTTTTAGCTCTGTAGCAGAGTAGAGATTATCACTGTCGAGATTGATTGTCCTTGGTCCCAAGACACGGTACTGGAGACAATATCCTGTTGAGGAGCTTGTGAGCCTCAGTGGAGAGATTTGATATTCTAGAAAAGATTCTCACTTGCATAGCACAATAGATTATATTGTCTTAGTTCATATTTCCATATTTGTACCATGGTAGTTATATTATGTACCTTGCTAGTCCCCTGAGGACCGGGCTATTTATAGGCTTAGACGAAGCTGAAGATTACCCTGAGATTTACGATTTGGGAGCTGAAACTGAAGATATGCCGGCACAGGATGACAAGATAATGCCAAAGGATTTCTCTTGAGACATGTCATTTCCTTATTTAGACTTGTTACTTTATTTTCTTTCATTTCAATAGATTCACTTTATCTCGTTTTTGTGGTTTCGGGATGTCTTTTGTCCGCACAGACTTTATTATTTTTGCTGCTGAATATTTGCTATATTATCATTATTGGACTTGATATCTTTGTGGACTATTACTCTGTGATGTGATTAGATATATAAATGTGGACTGTGTTATGTTTTTGGGATGTTATCATGATTTACAGCTTAAGTATTTTGCTAATGGGCTTGTTGTATGGTTTGGCCCATTGGTGAAGTGATGCTGGCATATATTCGTATACCTGGTCCTACGTAATTTGGGACTGGAGCATTACATATTTTTGTGATGGTCCATGTAGGTCTATGTTAAATCACTTCAGTTACATTACTGTACCGACGTGAGCCTGCAATTAGAATAAGAAAGGCCCATAGGATCACATCCATATGCTTGATGCCTTCCTTGAATTCATTTTGAACTCTCCCTTGACTGTTTGATTTGCATCCAGTTTGATTATGTTCTACCGTAATCCTTATTTATTCGTGCTAGTAAGACGGATCTTCATAGGGGACGTATCTTCCTCATACTATTACATCATGAAAGCGGGGGCACAGACACTAGAAGCCATATATAAGTGCAGGTTGAGTCTTCGCAAAATGTGCAAAGTTGTGGTGATACCTAGGATAGTCGTACTACTGTGAGCCTACAACCGATTGAGGAATAGGACTTAAGGATACACCCACAACTAGTATTATAAACTTCTCTTAGACTCTTTGCATGATTGCTTTCATGTTATCTTCTTTCTTAATATTATTGCTTTTGTGTTATTCCCTACTCGAGATTTGACTAAACTATTCCCTGTTGACTTCTTAAGTAATTTTTCTCGTTCCTTTCCACTAAGTTGTTGGAAAGGGTCTTAGGGATTGGTTCAAGGAAAAGTTGAGAAATTATATTTATCATTGTATTACGAAATCAAAGTTTTTGCAGCCAGAGAAATACTGGCGAGGCAGGACTTCAGATAACGTCATCATGGCTATATATGTTTCTCGAATTCTACTTGAACCATATCATATGCATGTTGACTCTTCTTCTATATTTTTAAAAAAAGTTACATTGGAAATATTTTATAGATTTGGCCAAGATAAGCTCAAAAACCTGTATTACCTGACATAACAGATGTGCACGGCAGTCATCCGACGTATTATGGAACAAGAAAGTTATTTGCAGCCAAATGCACACTGGCGTGGCAGTAACTTCACGTAACATAATCACATAAATATATGGTTCTCGAGTCATACATAGACTACATCATATGCATCTTGTTTGGCCTCATATCGTTCTTGGAAATAATTCGACAAATCTTCCTTCTTTGCTTGAACCTACCATTGTTTGAAGTTGGTATATAGGTTTGTTTGACCCAGCCTCAGGTTTCTATTACCTTCTACTTATTAAATGACTAAAATAGATAAATCTTATAGTTATATTATAGAGTATAATTAAGCTAGGTTATTGGGGGTGATTGTCATGTTGGGTAGATAGAAACAAATAAGTTTCTTAGAGATGGATCCTAGTGAGATTGTGAGTCGAGTATGAGTGTCTGGATATCGGATGCTTAGGGCCTATTAGGAGTAATTGCTAGGAGTGAACTGACGGGTATCATTAAATAGGTTGATAATATTATACCTACGATAGAATGGTACGACTAGTCGTATTAGAAGTCTTCTCTAGCTAACACTTTTGTCCCTGGCTTATTTTTTTCGAGGAGCATATTGGAGTTGTATTGGGAGTATTGAGAAAGAAGAAGCTGTATGCCAAGCTCAGTAAGTGTGACTTTTGCTTAGACAAGGTCTTATTTATGGGCCATATCATTTCGGGAGAAGGACTTCCAGTTGATATGAAAAAGATAGCTATCGTAGAGTCTTCGTCGACATCGACAGTTGTTGCAGAGGTTAGAAGTTTTCTCGGACTTGCCAACTATTACCGCAGGTTCGTAGAGAATTTCTCATAGATTGCTGAGGATCGTGAGTTCCAGTAGACAGAAGACTGTCAGAAGGCAATTGAGGGTACATGATAAGAATTACCCTACTCATAATATGGAGGTAGCAGTAGTCATCTTTGCGTTGAAGCCGTAGAGGCACTATTTGTATGGAGTGTATATAGAGATATTTATGGATCATTGAGCTTGAAGTACGTCTTCACACAAAAGAAGCTGAACATGAGGCAGAGACGTTGGTTGGATCAACCGACTATGAAATAGATTTGCAGTACCATCATGACAAGGCGAATGTGGTAGAAGACGCTTTGAACAAGAAGCCTACTACATATTTCTTGACAGCTCAGCCGCAATTATTGGAGGATCTTCAGAAGCTTGTAATAGAAGTCATTATTCTGAGACAGCAATGAGTACTTGCCAATCTATAAGTGCAGTTATCGCTTATGGATAGGATCATGGCAGCTTCCCTATAGATGCAAGATTTCAGAGTCTTTGAGAGAGGACAGAGGCTGGAGAGAAGACATGAGTGTGTATTCATGAGGATGGGTCACTAAGGCACAGAAATTGCCTGTATGTTCCAAATGAAGAATTGAGGCAAGAGTTGATGAAGGAAGCACACAACTTTATTTATTCTATTCATCCTAGAAGTACTAAGATGTACAGAGATTTAAAACAGTACTACTAGTGGCATAGTATGAAGAAGGAGATTGTATGCTTTGTAGCGAAGTGTTTGGTTTGTCAATAGGTGAAGGTAGAACATCAAAGGATCGCAGGTATGTTGTGTCATGCCCCGCTCCCGTAGAGTGATCGTCCTCACTAAGGCGTGATGCCGCACGAGCCTAGATTGCGCTCGTGTAAGGCGGGTTCCATAATGGCCGATTACAGCGGCTGCGACGGGGTCGTCGCACAGAAGTTCCAAGCAGAGACATTGAAACAACAACGAAAATTTGAAAGCAAAATACTCTTTTATTGATATTGAAACAAAGGTTACAATGGGGCGCAAGGCCAAGATTACAAGTCTCTCAAGCTCGCTCAAGCTCGCTCAAGCTCACTCATCTCACATTACAAGTCACTCAGTTGTCTCTCATCTCTCAATACATGTCTTGAACCAGCGGATGCTTCGGAAGGCGACATCCATACATTATGTCTCGTATAAGTCTTGACTCCATGCGGCCGCATGCTTCGAATCGCCAAGGAACTCCGTGCCTCGATGCATCCAAGCGAGCTCCGTGCCACGAGCTTCTACCCGTGCCTGCATATGAAAACTATGTGGGTGTCAGTACTCAACTGTACTGGTGGAATGAGCTCCTCGCCCATCCATACAAAATTGACACGTTCATTTACTTTGTGCAACATAGTCCCTTTATGATTGTCTTTCTACTCTTGCCTTAGGATCAGTTTTAGGACAGACGCCTTGGCCTATTCTGTGTCTCCAGACCATCCCGTGTATGCACCAACAACATTAACCTATCAAGTCGTGTTCGCCTTACGATACATAATCAGAGACGCGAACTACGCGATAGTACCCAATTTTTTTGTGACCGTGCTATAAATCCATCGTGCCGTGCCTCGCTGTCACGCCCAAGAACCAGAATACTGGAGAGCGGGGGAATGACTCAGCCAGCTACGTATTACGGGTAGATGAATAGTGTATAATACGATCAATGCTGTCTAATAAGACGAGGGGGTGCATACTACATAAAAGTCTCACTATGGTCACTTCCCATCTATTGTCTCAATCATTCAAACAAGATGAATAGTGTAAGGCATCCCAAACGCTCAGTCAAAATATTATTGATATCTGGCTTTACAAAATACAGCCAGATGATGTAGTAAGTATACACAATTGTTATCAGCTGCAGCCTGACTTAGTTACAATTATGCAAAAGTAGGTACAAGACAATCCGACTAACATGTCGGTGCCAAACGGTAAAGTATAAAGTATTTAACAAAACGAGCGGGGAAGTAAGAAAACCCACTCGAGCCCTCCTGCGATCATCCCTCTAGTGTTGACCATCGTGGAGGTAGAAGTAAGCTGGATCCTCGGGGACCGGCTCTAAATCTGGCCATGCAAAACCAGAGAGGTTAGACCTCTAACAGCAAGTACCGCAAGGAAGCACGATATGAGGAATTAAAACCAGTAATAAGAGAATATGATAAGTAGATCTCTGCTTGCCACGGGAATTCACATAACATCACGACACTTCGAACCAACCTCCCAACCAAACAAGGACAGAAGTTGGCACGTCATGTCCTGACATTCTGATCATCTCGACTAGGTAACAGAGGACATACAGTACACAAATAAATTAATTTAAACGGCCATTCAACTACTACGGCTTGCTACCGTGAGTTCCAAGTTATCCTGGAATTATGCAATAAAGGATTCCTCAGTTCTTATTATGTACAAGCAAGGCTAGTTTACCCAGTCAATCAATTGCGCCAATCATGAATTAGACGAGTACCAACGGGACGCCCGTCATCAATATACAATATACAATAGATAATATAACCAGATACCGCTCCCTGCCCGTGTGGCAGATTTGTAGTATCTGTGGAGACCAACCGGCCTGTCGGGCACTACTAGTCCCAAGAGGGCTGCCATGTAAGAACTCGGGAATCCATTCTCTCCATGCAATCATTATTTTATTTAACTTAATAGTCTCTACGTTGAGTGAAATCCCATGCCATGGATCATGGTCATTCAAATGAGTACTTCCGTACAAGTACGATATGCCCAACTATACAACGATACCCGTACGGTTAGGTTGTAGGTCTTACATAGCGTAATGCAACAATCAAAACTAACTACGGAATAATCATGCCTTGACCATCAAGTACACATGCTGCTTTGGTAGAAAAATAAATAAATAAATTGAAGCCTGCATGTGTGCCTGTATGTCAATATTCGGGATCAGCCAGTCGATTACAATAGTTCATAATTAATATGAACGTGTCTCATTCATTCAATTTAATAAGACGACTAGCCAGTCTCTTAGTTCCAACTTGGAACGCATGATCAATTATTAGTCAAGTAACAGTCGGGGTCAATTCGTGACAAGGCATAAAAGTCAAATTAGTATTAAGCATGGTCAAGTCTATAACTAGCATAAAATAGTTGGAAACATATTCTTGAAGCCAAGGAAAAGATCTACAACTTTCATGTTTAAGAGTTAGAAGAAATTCTAGCCACAATTCAGTCAAAATAGGACATATAACAGTCAGAAACAACCAAAATAGGCATTATGCGGCCTATTATGCGACATGCATGCGGATCAACTACGACATACGGCTCATGCGGCATATACGGCCCAACTGCGACACCATATGCGGCTCAACAGCGACATGCGGCCTATGCGGCCCAACCGCGACACCATATGCGGCTCAACTGCGACATCTATGCGGCTCAACTGTGACATGCGGCCTATGCGGCCCAACCGCGACATCTATGCGGCTCTACTGCGACATGCACCTCATGCGGCCCAACCGCGACATCTATGCGGCTCTACTGCGACATGTGCCTCATGCGGCCCAACCGCGACATCTATGCAGCTCTACTGCGACATGCGCCTCATGCGGCTCAACTGCGACATCATATGCGCCTACTGCGACATGTACCTCATGCTGCAGATGAATATAGAACGAACAAAAATACATTTTGCCATAACTTCCACAAAATAAATCGAAATCTAACTTTTCAAAAGCCAAACTTTAGTAGAATTAAATTTTCTACAACATGGAACCACTTATTTTCGAAAACAACAATGTTTGATAGATCAAAACCCTAAAATTCATATGAAAACCCAAAACTTAAAACTTAGATCTATACCCAACCATCCATGGAAATCAAGAACTTCAAGACCTAAACTTGTAGAGGATGAGAAGATGAACAACATAGACTAAAAATAAATAGGGATGCATGAAATCCCTCAAGGTGTGCAAGATGTACTTGCCTCTCACAGGTGGGTTAGGGTTTGGTGGAGGAGTAAATGTGAATGAATGAAGAGAGAGAATAAAAGAAGAAGTTTTATATCAAGGTCAAGTGCATCTCCACCATCCATCCTACTCCATCAAATCCTAGCCACCCACTCCTTTCCATGTTGAACCAAACCACACCAAGTTGGTTTACCATGAACCGAAATAAACCAAGAGCCAAGATAAAGCAGAAAATAAAATACAGGAAAATTAATAAGCGCAAAATTGAAGAATTTAAAAACAGAATAAATGTATGATAAATAATGAATAAATACATTCAAGAAGTACACGTATGAAATACTTATTCTGGGAACGGGGAGTGACATCTCTACCCTCCTTAGAAAAATTCCGTCCTCGAAATTTCAGATCCAAGCAGGACAGAAATGTCAGAGCTAGACTAATCTAAGTACAAGTAATTTGAGTAAGTAGCTATTCTAAATGTCAAATAGCAAGTAATATATCTATGTTTAACTATCGACGACACCAAGAAATTCTACTTATAAGGTGACAAGCATGAGGAGTTAAGACAATCAAGGTATATAGAGAGAGATATACCTTGTGAGTCAAACAGGTGCGGATACCGTGATCGGATATCATCCTCACGTTCCCACGTTGACTATCCTAATGAGTGATGACCCCAAGCAACCCGGACAAGGCTAATTGTTTGGTTCTTGAGTATCTTCTCTCTTCGGTCCAAAATGGACACAGGCTGTTCCTCGTAAGACAGGTTGGTACCAACAACCAGCTCGGAATGATCAAGGATATGGCTTGGGTACAATACATACCTTCGCAACTGAGATACATGAAACACGTCATGCACCTCTCGTAACGAAGGTGGAAGGGATAAACGATAAGCAACATCGCCTATCCTATCAAGAATAACAAATGGTCCTACGTATCGCGGACTCAACTTCCCGCGAACGCCAAATCTAATGACCCCACGGGTAGGTGAGATCCGCAAGAACACGTGGTCCCCAACAGAAAACTCTAGTGGCCTACGATACTGGTCTGCCCAATGACGATGCCGATCCTGCGCAACTCGAAGTCGCTATCTAATTCCCTTAACCAATTCAACTGTCTGAATAATTATTTTCGGGCCTAACATCTTCCTCTCCCCGATATCATCCTATGCTAGTGGTGACCTACACTTCTTACCATATAGTGCTTCAAATGGTGCCATCTGGATACTGGCTTGATAACTGTTGTTGTATGAGAACTCGACTAAGTGCAGGTGGCTCACCCAAGATCCTCCAAAATCTAGGGTGCAAGCTCGCAACATATCTTCTAGGGTCTGAATTGTTCTTTCTGATTGCACGTCTGTCTGGGGATGGTAAGCCGTGCTAAATCTTAACTTGGTACCCAGACTATGATGTAAGCTCTTCCAGAAATGTGATGTAAAGCGGGTATCTCGGTCTGACACAATACTGACGGGGACTCCATGCTGCCTGACTATCTGCTGCATATACAACTCTGCCAACTTTTTTGTAGATTGCCCTACTCTGAAAGGAAGAAAGTGTGCCACCTTTGTAAGCCGATCTACTATCACCCAAATAGCATCTTTACCACATGGTGATCTCGGTAAACCGGTCACAAAGTCCATTGTGATGTGCTCCCACTTCCATTCTGGGATAGGAAGTGGCTGTAATAATCCAGCTGGCCTCTGCTGTTCTGCCTTCACTTGCTGACATACCAAGCAACGGGAAACGAATCTAGCTATCTCCCTCTTCATCCTGTTCCACCAGAAGTGCCGCTTGATATCTTGGTACATTTTGGTCCCTCCAGGATGTATAGAATATTGAGAACTGTGAGCTTCTGTCATAACCTCATGTCTGATATCTCCACTAGGCACACATAGGCGTGATCCAAACCTAAGCATACCATCTTCATGAATTTGCATCTCCTTTCTGAGTCCTGACTCACATTCTGCTCTAAGCTTCTGAATCCTTGGGTCCTGTGCCTGAGCTGCCTTAATCCTATCTACCAAGTCGGATTGAACTTGTAAACTTGTTAGAACTTCTATATCACTAGGAAGTATAACTTTGATGCCCATCTCCAGAAGGTCTTCTAAGATGTGCTTCTGCG
The DNA here is from genome assembly GCA_029216955.1 of Iris pallida. Classification (NCBI taxonomy): domain Eukaryota; kingdom Viridiplantae; phylum Streptophyta; class Magnoliopsida; order Asparagales; family Iridaceae; genus Iris; species Iris pallida. Next base: position 4,049,128 of record JANAVB010041814.1, on the reverse strand, counting down.
TTGTCAACATAAATGTACCGCCTCTCCTGCTGAGAGCGTCTGCTACCACATTAGCCTTGCCTGGATGATACTGAAGCTCCACGTCATAATCCTTGATCAACTCCAACCATCTTCTTTGTCTCATGTTCAGCTCCTTCTGATTAAAGATGTACCTCAGACTTGTATGATCTGTGTATATGTCTACTCGAACACCATATAAGTAATGCCTCCATAGCTTCAAAGCAAATACTACTGCCGCCAACTCCAAGTCATGAGTTGGGTAATTCTTCTCGTGGTCTCGAAGTTGCCTAGATGCATATGCTATCACCTTTCCATGCTGCATAAGGACACATCCAAGTCCTTTACCTGACGTATAACAATATACAGTAAAGCCTCCGGGTCCAACTGGCAATGTAAGAATAGGTGCTGATATCAACTTCTTCTTTAAGGTCTCAAATGATGCCTGGCACTCTGCCGACCAGACGAATGGCATATCCTTCCGTGTCAAGCGGGTCATGGGTGCTGAAAGTCTTGCAAAATCCGATACGTATCTCCTGTAATATCCTGCCAATCCCAAGAAACTTCGTACATCAGCTACGGTCTTGGGTACTGGCCAGCTCTCTACTGCTTCTACTTTCTTGGGATCTACTGCTACTCCAGCTCCTGATATGATATGACCCAAAAATGAAATGTGAACCGACCAAAACTCACACTTGCTGAGCTTGGCATACAACTGGTTCTCTCTCAGAACCTGTAACACTTTTCTGAGGTGGTCTTCATGCTCCTCTTCACTGGCAGAATATACGAGAATGTCGTCAAGAAATACAACGACAAACTGATCTAGGTATGGCATAAAGATGCGGTTCATCAAATCCATAAATATTGTTGGAGCATTGGTCAAACCAAACGACATTACCAAGAATTCATAATGCCCATACTTCGACCTGAATGCTGTCTTGGGAATATCCTTCTTCCGAACCCTCACCTGATGGTACCCTGAACGAAGATCTATCTTGGAGAAAACTCTAGCCCTGCTCAACTGATCAAACAAGTCGTCGATCCTGGGTAGTGGGTACTTGTTCTTTACTGTTGCCGCGTTAAGCTTCCTGTAATCAATGCACAATCTGGATGACCCATCCTTCTTTCCCACAAGTACCACTGGTGCTGCCCATGGTGATATGCTAGCTTGGATGAACTTCTTCTCCTTCAGTTCCTCTATGTGCTGATATACCTTGGCCTGCTCTGAATTTGCCATTCTGTAAACTCGATCTGATATCGGTTTAGTTCCAGGTGCCAATTCTATGCTGAACTCAATATCTCTAACTGGTGGCAGACCTGGAAGTTCTTCAGGAAATACGTCCAAAAACTCTTCAACTACCTTCGAAACTTGAACTTCTTCCATTGCCGTTATTACTCCCTGCTCATGCTGAGTTGCCACGGATCTGACTAAGGTGAATCTCTTCATGCCTGGAATATCAAAAGTTACACTCCCACTACGACAATCTATTGTCGTATGACTGTCTTTCAGCCAGTCCATGCCTAAGATAACGTCAAAATTTCCAACAGAAATTCTATCAACTGGGCGAGTAAGGAATGCCCGCAAACTACAACGCTACACGCTAGAATAACTCTACTAACTCCTACGAGCCCATTGCCAGTGAGTATATTCAACCTCCCTGGCAATGCCTCGAACTCCATTCCTAGTCGTGTCACAAATTGTGCAGATATAAATAAATGTGATGCTCCTGAATCAAACAATACTACTGCAGGATATGAGGCGACGAGAATGTTACCTGCCACAACATCTCCCGATGCTAATACCTCCTCTAAGGACAGAGTGAATGCCTGCCCTCGACCTCCTTGTTGGTTCCCATGTTGCGGCCTAGCCTGGTGCTGCTGCTAGCCCCTGCCTTGATGATGCTGGGGTGGTCTATGCTGGTATTGCTGCATCGGCGGTCCCTGCTGCCGAAACATCTGAGCCTTTGGCATTAACGGACGCTGGGCCAATGGTCTCACTGCCACTGCTGGTCCTCGATAATGTCCTGCCCCTGGTGCTGGCAGAGCAGGAAACTGCTGCACTGGTCCTCCTGACCTCGAATTCATGGGACATGTGGTAACCCGATGATCTAGATTTCCACATATCAAACACAGTCCGTTCAATGCCCGACACACATTTCTAGTGTACCCCATATTCCCATAATAAGTACAGCCCGCTGGGGGTTGCTGATTCTTCTTCTGTTGCCGCTGCTGCCTTGGTGGTGGTGCTGGCCCTCGCATTACCACATCGTGAATGCGAATGCCAAGGGATGGTGCTGTTGTTCGGGGCGCTGCTCCCTCTCCTCCTTCAATCTGACTGTGAGATCTCTTCTGACCTCCAGTCCTCATCGTGATCCTCTGAATGGTGATCTCATGCCTTCGGGTTGCCGTCAATACTTCATCAAAGGTCTGTTAATTGTGCCCCTCTATCAATTGCAAGAGCTCAAGGTGAAACCCTTGCTGGAACCTCATAGCCCTCTGGCTCTCTGTTGCTACCATCTCTGGGGCAAACCTGCTCAATCTGCAGAACTCCACTGCATAGGCATCTACCGTCTTGCCGGCCTGCTTGAGGTTAATAAACGTCTGTTGCAGCTCAAACTGCACCACAACTCTATAGTACTTCGTCTTGAATCTTGCTGTAAAATCGTCCTAAGCAACAGGACGTCTGATGCCTACTTCCTCTGATTCCCACCAATCACGTACGAGATCCTGAAGTAACAACTTCACTTGATCCACACGTTCTTCCGCCGGTACCTTAGCTGCCGTCAGAATAGCCTCAATATCCTTAAGCCATGCATCTGCTGAGATGGCATCCTCCGTTCCTTCGAAACGACGGGGGTTGAACTTGCAAAACCTGGCTGATGCTCCTGAATCTGCCCTCGCCCCTCTTTCCAAAGTCGTCTGCAATCCTTGGTTGAGTAATACATTCTGCTCTTGCAATTGAGCGTGCATGCGCTGCTGGGCTAACATCTGGTGTTGTTGAGTAGCCATCATCCCTCTCATGATCTCCAGAAGGAGTGGTGTGTCTACTTCCATGGGGGTAGGTGGAACTGTTGGTGGTGGTGGAACCTCTGGATACTGCAATCCAGCTGCTGCTTCCACTATCACTTCTTCCTGGATAGTCTCTGGAGGTAGTACTGGCCCTTATGGCTGACCAACCTGGTCACGTTGTCCGTGCTGTCCATGTTGTTGCTGTCCAGCTCTGACAGGTACGGACGAAGTACCCCTAAGAAAAGGGACAAGAGAACAATCAAACGACCGGACATGAAGGATCAACGAAGTCAAGGGATACTGGAATGTCAAGTTGGAGTTGAGAGTAACGAATCATGAGATCAAGGGGGAACATGTGTGATTGAGACATCCTATAAATTAAAACACCCCACAAGTCTGAAATCAGACCTGCATGGGCCACCACTAAAACCTTGTCACATCCCAGAACTAGAATACTGGAGAGCAGGGGAATGACTCAGCCAGCTACGTATTACGGGTAGATGAATACCGTATAATACGATCAATGCTGTCTAATAAGACGAGGGGGTGCATACTATATAAAAGTCTCACTATGGTCACTTCCCATCTATTGTCTCATTCATTCAAACAAGAAACAGAAATAGAGAACATATGAGATAAAGCAGTAAGACATCCCAAACGCTCAGTCAAAATGTTCTTGATATCTGGCTTTACAAAACACAGCCAAATGATGTAGTAAGTATACACAATTGTTATCAGCTGCAGCCTGACTTAGTTATAATTATGCAAAAGTAGGTACAAGATAATCCGCCTAACATGTCGGTGCCAAACGGCAAAGTATAAAGAATTTAACAAAACGAGCGGGGAAGTAAGAAAACCCACTCGAGCCCTCCTGCGATCATCCCTCTAGTGTTGACCATCGTGGAGGTAGAAGTAAGCTGGATCCTCGGGGACCGGCTCTAAATCTGGCCATGCAAAACCAGAGAGGTTAGACCTCTAACAGCAAGTACCGCAAGGAAGCACGATATGAGGGATTAAAACCAGTAATAAGAGAATATGATAAGTAGATCTCTGCTTGCCACGGGGATTCACATAACATCACGACACTTCGAACCAACCTCCCAACCAAACAAGGACAGAAGTTGGCACGTCATGTCCTGACATTCTGATCATCTCGGCTAGGTAACAGAGGACATACAGTACACAAACAAATTAATTTAAACGGCCATTCAACTACTACGGCTTGCTACTGTGAGTTTCAAGTTATCCTGGAATTATGCAATAAAGGATTCCTCAGTTCTTACTATGTACAAGCAAGGCTAGTTTACCCAGTCAATCAATTGCGCCAATCATGAATTAGACGAGTCCCAGCGGGACGCCCGTCATCAATATACAATATACAATAGATAATATAACCAGATACCGCTCCCTGCCCGTGTGGCAGATTTACAGTATCTGTGGGGACCAACCGGCCTGTCGGGCACTACTAGTCCCAAAAGGGCTGCCATATAAGAAATCGGGAATCCATTCTCTCCATGCAATCATTATTTTATTTAACTTAATAGTCTCTACGTTGAGTGAAATCCCATGCCGTGGATCATGGTCATTCAAATGAGTACTTCCGTACAAGTACGATATGCCCAACTCTACAATGATACCCGTACGGTTAGGTTGTAGGTCTTACATAGCGTAATGCAACAATCAGAACTAACCACGGAATAATCATGCCTTGACCTTCAAGTACACATGCTGCTTTGGTAGAAAATAAATAAATAAATTGAAGTCTGCATGTGTGCCTGTATGTCAATATTCGGGATCAGCCAGTCGATTACAATAGTTCATAATTAATATGAACGTGTCTCATTCATTCAATTTAATAAGACGACTAGCCAGTCTCTTAGTTCTAACCTGGAACGCATAATCAATTATTAGTCAAGTAACAGTCGGGGTCAATTCGTGACAAGGCATAAAAGTCAAATTAGTATTAAGCATAGTCAAGTCTATAACTAGCATAAAATAGTTGGAAACATATTCTTGAAGCCAAGAAAAAGATCTACAACTTTCATGTTTGAGAGTTAAGAAATTCTAGCCACAATTCAGTCAAAATAGGACATATAACAGTCAGAAACAACCAAAATAGGCATTATGCGGCCTATTCTGCGACATGCATGTGGACCAACTGCGACATGCGGCTCATGCGGCATATGCGGCCCAACTGCGACACTATATACGGCTCAACTGCGACATGCGGCCTATGCGGCCCAACCGCGACACCATATGCGGCTCAACTACGACACCATATGCGGCTCAACTGCGACATCTATGCGGCTCAACTGCGACATACGGCCTATGCGGCCCAACAGCGACATCTATGCGGCTCTACTGCGACATGCGCCTCATGCGGCCCAACCGCGACATCTATGCGGCTCTACTGCGACATGTGCCTCATGTGGCCCAACCGCGATATCTATGCGGCTCTACTGCGACATGCGCCTCATACGGCTTAACTGCGACATCATATGCGCCTACTGCGACATGCACCTCATGCTACAGATGAATATAGAACGAACAAAAATACATTTTGCCATAACTTCCACAAAATAAATCGAAATCTAACTTTTCAAAAGCTAAACTTTAGTAGAATTAAATTCTCTACAACATGGAACCACTTATTTTCGAAAACAACAATGTTTGACAGATCAAAACTCTAAAATTCATATGAAAACCCAAAACTTAAAACTTAGATCTACACCCAACCATCCATGGAAATCAAGAACTTCAAGACCTAAACTTGTAGAGGATGAGAAGATGAACAATATAGACTAAAAATAAATGGGGATGCATGAAATCCCTTATGGTGTGCAAGATGTACTTGCCTCTCACAGGTGGTTTAGGGTTTGGTGGAGGAGTAAATGTGAATGAATGAAGAGAGAGAATGAAAGAAGAAGTTTTATATCAAGGTCAAGTGCATCTCCACCATCCATCCTACTCCATCAAATCCTAGCCACCCACTCCTTTCCATGTTGAACCAAACCACACCAAGTTGGTTTACCATGAACCGAAATGAACCAACAGCCAAGATAAAGCAGAAAATAAAATACAGGAAAATTAATAAGTGTAAAATTGAAGAATTTAAATACAGAATAAATGCATGATAAATAATGAATAAATATATTCAAGAAGTACACGTATGAAATACTTATTCTGGGAACGGGAAGTGACACTCGCAACTCAGTGTAACTTAACCATATCGTCGCCTCGCGGCTCTTGCTACTTTGATCACCAACTGACCCAATCAAGACTTGTGAACTTAGTGTCACTTAACCAACTTTGCCTTGCGGCGGTTTCCTGTCTTAAACTCCAATGACTCAAACCAACTTATACAACTTATATGCTGACAACTTAAGACTTGACGCTACATCTCATGCCGAAGCACGGTGTCTTCGTTGCAGCCAAATCTTAGGCCCAAACATTGTCTTCCGATCGTGCACGCATTCGACTCGACTCATTGATATAGTGAACACCATACTCGACTCAATCCAAAGGCATACACGTGGATCGCTGCCCATGCCGACTCATCTATATGAACTAGTCACTAGCGCCCAGCACTATAATGGACTCCCTTTGTAGCTTTTGATTAGACAGACGCCCCTTGCCACCGCGAGTAGCTAGCTCCGCTGCAAGTCCCCGCCTAACCCGTGCGGTCATCCAGCACAGCTACAAATGTCTACCATCGAAACGGTTCCCATGGGCTGCCTGGGTCGCTGTTCAAGAAATAGTTTATTTTACCGTGTACAAGTTGTCCAATGACCATGCAAGACTCGACTCGAACTGACGTCTCACACAGTACTTCTAGTGTTACCATCCCTTTCAAGGCCAAGTTCAATACTTCTCACATCTGAGACCTTGCCTCGACGACCCGGTCGCGAGCATTCTTCTTTCTTGCCCTATCATTTCATTCAACTCAAGAACAACTATTTGAAGCACTTTTCCAAACTCAATGATTCAATCGTGGCCCATGCCTTAAAATACTAAGTCCGTGACATCGTGTCTTAAACCAACTTGAACTCTATATGACACCACCGCCCGAGTCATACTCTATATGACGGGCCTTGAGACCATAAGACTATGTGGTTACACTCCACCGTAGAACTCATAGGATCGTGCTTGTTACTACTCTGATAGCCTAACATAACTTGCCTAACTTAACCGTGCATCAACTTGACGAGCAAAGGCCGCGTCAAGCCTTGCGTCGTGGGAACGTGCTGTGCAATACAACTTAACCCGTCGGGCGAGCAGAGGCTATGCTACGCCTTGGACGATGAGACCGTACATGCTTTATGAAGCATTTATGCGGGCGACGCCTATGAATTTGGCTAACTCTTAGCTTGTGGCGAAGACCAACTTTCCTTCTCCCAAACCACGGGACGAAGGACCAAGTGTCATTTTCAAAGCACACCGTGCACCAACTCTAAGCCGACCGTTGGACCCCTCCATATTCTAACTCAATTCAAACCCGTCAGGATTATTCTCTTATCTATGTGGATTCATCTCTTTTATTATCAAGCCTACTTGTGCAAGTTGAAAATATACGATTTATTATGTGAAGGCTAAGATAAGGCAAGTTCACCGAAACTACTCCACCTGAGCGAGCGGTCGTCTCGACCGAGCGATGTCTTCGAGTAGCCGTTGCAAGGCTAAGTCCGAACGCCATCGGCGTTCCGATTCCTCCGATTGACTGAGCGGGACGGGGCACTACATCATACACCACTCAGAAAAAGTTTCGTCCTCGAAACTAACTGAGTACTTACTCGTTGACTTATCACTCGAACGTTCAAAGACTCTCGTACACATTTCTCCTATGTATTTCCTAAATTCGAGCCACGCTCGTGCTACTATCAATCTTTCCTTTAATACGATTTTAAAATCCTCGACACTTTTCCATTCCTTAAGTCTCACTTGATTCAACGTATCACTTCGTTAGATCGTGCACATATTTTAGGCGTCCCCAAAATACATGTATTTCAGCCAAGCCTCGTGATAGAGAATCCCCCATCACTACTCGAGTCGGATCGTACACATATTCGGGCGTCCCTGATATACGTGTATGTCAACCAAGCCTCATGAGTGGTGCCTCCATAATTCCTATGTCTTCGTGCTAGGACGTCTGCCTAACCGCTAGGCTACGTCTTTCCGTCAGTATTGGAATCATAGTTCCCAAACAACAATATCAACACTGACCCCATCCTAAGGTCAAACCAAATTGATAGTACGTAGTTTTCTACCCAAGCTCGCATCACTCCGATTTCTAAACATCGAGCATTGATTTCCTACACACATCCCAACATTCGTCGCACGGGGTCTGAGTCATTCAGCAAAGCCATCCTACGATAACTCACGTTTCTACCAGTTTCTTGACATATCAATATCACTCGTTCATCAAGCCATTTCACATAGTCTATCTCTTCGAACATGTTCGACATAATCTGTCTATCAATCCTTCTAATTCAAGCACGCTACGACACAATTCATCGCTAAACCATAATTCATATTTCATATTCCCTAAGTCATTCATCCTAGTTCACGTATTCGATCATGAGGTCATCTAGCTTAACAATATGTTGTGTCCCGATCTCACGTGATTTAGATTATCCACGGTGGACATGAATCACCATGCACGCTCCCACAGATTAATCATCCTCATCGGAACGTAACTCTTGTTTTGTGTCTAGACTAATTCATTCTCGATACGTAGATTGGATCTATTCAATCCTCAACTTTACTCAATCATCAATCGCAAGTCCAAACATCCTCGAATTTTCCTTCGCATCAAACCAACAAGTCGGGACAATCAAAGTTGCCGCATCCTAATTTTCCGAGTTCGATCATTCCCGCGACATGAATCACCATGTCAGCGCTTACGCCGAACGATCGCCCCAAATTCGACGCGACGCATGTACGAGGCTCGAGTTGCACTCACGCAAGATAAGATCGTCGACGTTGTGGTCATCAACATAACCATCAAGACACGGTCATTTTCATCCAATATTCATCTCAATTAAAATCCTAAATATAGTATCCGTCAGAACGATAACACTTGCACGATCGTCATTCGTGGAGTCCGAGTACCTCCGAGTTATCGCATATCGATCTTTGATATGCCTCAATACCATCGACGATATGCGTAACCTGACGATCTTCCCTTGCAACCAATTTTGAGTCGTGCGAATGATGCTATCGTCCGACTGGATAATCTTCTTGATATTCAAATTCAAGTTCGATCATTATCCCTCGAATCATTTACAACATCAATTTCCTCAAACCCAAATTTGCGTATCGTTCATCCCTCTATCTTAAGTCATCGACCAACGTATTTTCTCAATTCGTATCGTCCCTTTGTTAACTCAATCATCGAGCAACATTCAATCCAATCCTTAGAGTCATTTGCATAACTTCAAAATCAAACCTTTTATGCACGCTATCTACCTGTCGTGCTAACTTTTCGTATACGATCCGTATCAATTTCCTCGATCAAGTCATCCATTCGTACACCCTAACTTTTCCTCGATTCGATTCCACCTAATCAATCTTTTTCGCGTTTCATACTTCTTACAATCCTCAATCCCGTACATGTTCCGTGCGCGTAAATTTCTAGGTTGTTCGACTCAACTAGTCAAATCTCAAGACTACAACTTATTCAACGATACTCTATTTATGGCTTTGCACACACGCGACGCTTGCTGATAGACTCATCGGCACCCCATATCCTCAATCAATCGATCACATCCCTGGGGCCATCACATACACCACTCAGGGATGAAGTCATTCGATAAATCCTTAACATATCATTCGATTCACAATCTATTTCCTTGAATTTCTGTCCGAACGATTCCTTAAATTTTAAGCACGCTCATCTATATCGTATCGACGTTATCATCGCTCGATAGTACCCCTATTGATAGTCATCCCACTCTACTCAATCGAGTCCGACACAATTCGAATCCCGCACTCGACTTTTCTAAGGTCGACACAAATTTGGTGTATATGTCCAGCACGACTTAGCCAACTGTGCTGACGCAAACCATCTTTTTGTTTTGTCAAAAACTGTTCTCCTACGTTTTATAAAATAGATAGACTTATTGTATGGACATCCCGTAGGACACTTGAGAGAGAGCGCACCAACGATATCAACATTGCGGAAGCAACACTTCAGAGTTTATGGAAACAACGGAGTTAAAGAATTCAATCGATAGTCCAAGGACGTAAAGCCATGCTCTGATACCATTATGTCATGCCCCGCTCCCGTAGGAGCGATCGTCCTCGCTAAGGCGTGATGCCGTACGAGCCTCGATTGTGCTCGTGTAAGGCGGGTTCCATAACGGCCGATTACAGCGGCTGCGATGGGGTCGTCGCACAGAAGTCCCAAGCAGAGACATTGAAACAGCAGCGAAAATTTTAAAGCAAAACACAAGTCATTGAAAAACACTCTTTTATTGATATTGAAACAAATGTTACAATGGGGCGCAAGGCCAAGATTACAAGTCTCTCAAGCTCGCTCAAGCTCACTCATCTCACATTACAAGTCACTCAGCTCTCTCTCATCTCTCAATACATGTCTTGAACCAGCGGATGCTTTGGAAGGCGACGTCCATACATTATGTCCCGTATAAGTCTTGAGTCCATGCGGCCGCACGCTTTGAATCGCCAGAAAACTCCGTGCCTCGACGCATCCAAGCGAGCTCTGCGCCACGAGCTTCTACCTGTGCCTGCACATAAAAACTATGTGGGTGTCAGTACTCAACTGTACTGGTGGAATGAGCTCCTCGCCCACCTATACAAAATCGGCACGTTCATTTACTTTGTGAAACATAGTCCTTTTACGATTATCTTTCTACTCTTGCCTTAGGGTCAGTTTTAGGACAGACGCCTTGGCCTATTCTGTGTCTCCAGACCATCCCGTGCCTGCACCAACAACGTTAACCTATCAAGTAATGTTCGTCTTACGGCACATAATCAGAGACGCGAACTACGCAATAGTACCCAATTTTCTTGTGACCGTGCTATAAATCCATCGTGTCGTGCCTCGCAACTCAGTGTAACTTAACCATATCGCCGCCTCGCGGCTCTTGCTACTTTGATCACCAACTGACCCAATCAAGACTTGTGAACTTAGTGTCACTTAACCAACTTTGCCTTACGGCGGTTTTCTATCTTAAACTCCAACGACTCAAACCAACTTATGCAACTTATATGCCGACAACTTAAGACTTGACGCTACATATCATGCCGAAGCACGGTGTCTTCGTTGCAGCCAAATCTTAGGCCCAAATATTGTCTTCCGATCGTGCACGCATTCGACTCGACTCATTGATATAGTGAACACCATACTCGACTCAATCCAAAGGCTTACACGCGGATCGCCGCCCATGCTGACTTATCTATATGAACTAGTCACTAGCGCCCAACGTTATAATTGACTCCCTTTATAGATTTTGATTAGGCGGACGCCCCTTGCTAGTGCGAGTAACTAGCTCCGCTGCAAGTCCCCGCCTAACCCGTGCGGTCATCCAGCACAGCTACGAATGTCTACCATCGAAACGGTTTCCATGGGCCGCCTGGGTCACTGTTCGAGAAACAATTTATTTTACCTTGTACAAGTTGTCCAATGACCATGCAAGACTCGACTCGAACTGACGTCTCACACAGTCAATCTACTTTCCGGGCCAAGTTCAATACTTCTCACATCTGAGACCTTACCTCGATGACCCGGTCGTGAGCATTCTTCTTTCTTGCCCTATTATTTCATTCAACTCAAGAACAACTATTTGAAGCACTTTTCCAAACTTAATAATTCAACCGTAGCCCATGCCTTAAAACACTAAGTCCGTGACATCGTGTCTTACATGCTATACATGATCACTAACCTTACATGCTATACATGATCACTATACCTTACATGCTCACATGTTCCGTTACCTTACATGCTCACATGTTTCGTCTATCTTACACGCTCACATGTCACATTACCTTACTTGCTCACGTGTCCCAGTTATCTTACAAGCTTATATGTCCCATTTATCTTACATGCTACATGTTCAGTTTATTTCACATATTTACATGCTCCTATTTAATTTACATACCTACAGTTGTATTATGTTACATGTGATTTACTTTATGTCACATGTTGTTTGCTTATTGCCTTTTCTATTCTCGAGACAAGTGCATTGGTAGCGCACGCACTACAAAAATTTGTCAGATTAGCGACGTTTGTAAACGTCGCTAATCTCGGCCAAAATGTCGCTAATTTAAGTTAGCGACGTCCTGGGAACGCCGAAAAAAAGCGTGTCGCTAATCAAAAAATGTCGCAAAACGTCGCTATGGCCACGTAAATTAGCGACGTTCATAACGTCGCTATTTAGCGATGTTTTCTTGTGGTCGCCGATTAGCGACACATTAGCGATATTTTTGTGACGATGTGGTGACATCAGATTGTATGCCACGTCAGCAATTTAACGACATTTTTAGCGACGTATAAAAACGTCGCTAAATTTTAGTGACGCACATAAACGTCACTAAAAATGTCGCTAAATTAAAAAAAAATACAGAATCCAGAATGCAAAATACAGAATCCAACAGAATCCAGAATGCAAAATACAGAATCCAGATTGCAAAAATACATCTGGATTCACCGACCCCTTCGGAGGAACACTCAACACCGGCACGAACAATACAATCCAGAATAGACAAAAAATATAAAGAACAAATAATATCTTCAACGAATAATATAAGGTACAAATATAAAGAACAAAGTCCAATATTCTCAAATGCATACAAAGTAAAAAATACGAAGTACAAAGTCCAAAAATGCAAAAACAAAACTACTGATCGCCTCGAGCCGGAGCTGGAGCCAGAGCCGGAGCTGGAGGAGGAGCGCCACCAGATGACTGTCGCCACAACGCAAGGATCGTCTGATACTCCTCCGGTGACAGGCTAACGAGTATGTCCTTCCGTGCACCGCCGGATGTAGACGATGCTCCCGGCGTACCAGACGGTCGCTCCGTAGCCATCTCGCGGAACTGCTGCATCTGCTCGACCAACCGCTACGTAGTCTCTTGTGTAGCACGGAAAATCTGTCGCAGCGTCTCAGTCGTCTCCTCAAGCCTTTCAAAATGTGAAATGAGCGCAGGATCATTCGTATGCGGTTGCGCCTGCGCCTGTGACGCCGCCATCCTCTGCAGCATCTCGTCATACAGATCTGCGATCTGCACATCGATACTCTGCTGGGCTAACAACGACTCCTCATTCTGTGCGGGGCCGGGCACACTAGTGGCGGTCCTAGAGGCCTGTGACGCAATGAAGGCACCATATGAGCCCGTACCATAGTACGTACCCCTATGCATGCCACCAACGGCCCTCATCCACAGCTCGTCATCCGACTGAGCTAGGGCGGCCGGGGGCTGCTGGGAAGTGCTACCTCCAGCTCCCTCTGACTGTGTCGACCCGGCCTCCCTAAGCCTAAAAAACTCGGCCTAGAAATAACATTTATATGAATTCTCTACGTAAATAAAAATTAATAGTAATGAAATTGCATCAAGTAAAACTTACGTATAACATCTATATGAATTCTCTACGTAACTAAAAATTAATAGTAATGAACTAGCATTAAGTAAAACTTACGTAGGCATCCCGGGCCTTGTCGTCGACGAACCGCTCCTCCTTCATGTGCGTAGCGAGGAACAAGGTCACCATATTCGGGTCCTCTCCTAAGTCAACCTGTTACGAAATTATTATATAATTTGTCAGTTAATTTGAAAGAAATATATTACTATAAAGTATTAATTATGGGTTTACGTCAAGGTGTTAATCGGGCTAAATCCGACCGGCCCGAGCCCAGAAAAAGATGGTCCGACCGGGCCTGGTCCGGGCCCAGCCCGGACCGGTTCATCTAGCGTGCCGGGCCTGGCTCGGCCCGGTTCATGTTCAGGGGACCCAGCCCGGCCAAGTGACCCGGTCTGGGTAGGGCTGGGCCGGTCCGGTCCGGTCCGGGTCGTGGGCGGGCTTGGACGGGCCGGGTTCGGGCCGGTCCGGTTTAGTTGGTTTTTTTTAAATTTTCTTTTTACTTTTATATTTTTAAACATTTATATTCTTTTAACTTTTAATTTTTTTAATTTTAAACTTTTTTAATATTTTTGTGTTTTTGTGTTTTTTTGTTATTTTTTTAAAGTCTAAGTTTTTGTTATTTTTGTTATTTTTTAATATTTTAATCTCAAGTCTAAGTTTTTGTGTTTTTTTTAATATTTTTTTAAGTTTTTGTGTTTTTAATTAAATTAATTTTTAATTTTTCCCTCCTCTTTTATCCGGGCTTGGGACCGGCAAGACAAGCTTTGCTTGTCATAGGCAAAGTTAAAAATTTTGTTTTTAAGTTTTTGTGTTTTTTTAAAGTTTTTAAGTTTTTTTTTAAAGTTGTACTTTTAAAGTTATATGTTAAGTTTTAAAGATTTAAAGTTAAATTTTAAGTTTAAAGTTTTTATTTTTAAGTTTAAAGTTTTAAAGTTTTTTTTAAAGTTTAAAGTATTTTTTGAAAGTTTTTTAAGTTTAAAGTTGTTGAAGTATTTAATAAAGTTTTAATAATTTTTTAAAGTTTAAAAGTTTTTAAAGTTTAAAAGTTTTTAAAATTTTTAAATTTTTTGAATATTTGAAAGTTTGAAAATTTGAAGTTTGAAGTTTGAAAGTTTGAATATTTTTTTGAAGTTTGAAAGTTTGTGTTTTTTTTTAAGTTTGAAAGTTTGAAGTTTGAAAGTTTGAATATTTTTTTTGGAGGGTCATACCTTAGACTTGAGTCATTCTTCCTGCTCCTCCTCCTCGGTTGTAGAAGCTTCACCCAATCCAAGTGATACGAGGTCCAGCTCATTGATGTCATAAGCTTCATCCCTCTTGTTTTGGTTTCTTTTTTCTGCTAAAATCCAATCTTGAACGCAAACACAAGCTTCCAAGATATCCGGCTTCAACCGGCTCCTCTTTAGGCTCAACATCCTTGATCCTGCACTAAAACAAGACTCCGATGCTACCGTGGACACCGACACCATTAGTAGATCACGTGCAATTATAGAAAGTATAGGATATCTTTTGTCGCGTTTTTTCCACCATTCTAAAATGGTGAAGTGATTTGAAGATTCCTCTTCTTCTTCATAAGAACTTAAATACAAAGACAACTCTTGAGTGGGTTGGAAAGATTGTCTTTGTACCAACTTGAGTGGGTCGGGTCGGCCCAACATTATCTTCATAAAGTAGTACTAATCTTTCTAAAACTACCTTTACTTCTAATTTTAAATCCATAAGGTTAAGTTCCATGTTATCAGCATAGCCATCTAACAAAACTTCTACACCATCTAATTTGATGGTAGGATCAAAAATTGCAGACAAACAGTATAAAAGAGGTACATCACCCCAATATTTAGTAAATTTAGCTTCCATTCTCTTGACAGCATAGTCAAAATTTGGAACATTTCTATATTTAGAAAACAAGCAAGACATGTTAAAAATTTCTCGTAAAGCTAAGCAAAAAGTAGGATAATATACACCAGAAAGAGTGCATGTAGCCTTGTAAAAAATTTCCAAAAATTTACATATAGAAGATGCAACTATCCAATCATCTTCAGTTACTGGATATTCAAAATTAAGATCCATGTTACAAAAATATGTAATAGCATCCTTAAATGGAAGTGCGGATTTCAACATTAAATATGTCGAATTCCATCTATGTGGAACATCCTTAACAAATCTTCTAAAACAAATAATAAAATGTGCACATGTGTTCTTAAAAGCTTGTTGTCTACTTGGAGACGTGTTCAAGCTGTGTAAACAATTTCTGAGTGTTTCTAAATGTGTACTAAAAAATTCAAGACATTCTTTTACAACTAAGTTAGTAATATGGCAAGCACACCTAATATGCAATAATCTACCTTCCAAAATAGGTTGAAATAGTAAAGATAATGAATTTATAGCAGCAATATTATTACTAGCATTATCAAAAGATACAGATTGAATCTTGTTGTGAATATCAAAGTCACGCAAGTGTTTTGAAATACAAGTGGCAATTGCGGAGCCCATGTGTGGAAATTCTAAAGATTTTAAACATACGATGCGCTTTTGCAACATTCACAATGAATCTATATAGTGTGCCGTGATACAAATATAAGCATAGTTTTGTTTACTTGTCCACACATCAGAAGTAATAGCTAATTTATTAGCATGCAAAAATGTTTCTTTTAAAGCAAGTATCATTTCTTTAAAGAGTCTAATAGCCTCTTTTCTAGCAGCGCCTCTAGTAACTTTATTAAAACATGGATTTAAAGCAATTGTAGCATAATCATATAAATATTCACTTTCACCCGAAGTAAATGGAAGTTCATCAACAATAATATATTTAGTAAATTCAGTTTTATGACGGGCAGCTGAATAGGAAAATGTATCCACCGAAGAAGCCGTAGTGCCTCCAAAACTGATCTGAGTTTGGGTCGCCGGAATTGAGCTTGGACCGTAGCAAGTATCGTAGTGTCTTGAGAGTGTGCCCGTGCCACCTCCCCTCTTCCATTTGTATATACGGGAATATTTCTTGCATTGGGCCCCGTACGGAACTGCTTCACCTTTTGGATCTAAAACAAGTGAGCCATCAGGTTTAGTTTCATTAAGAAGAATAAAAAATTCCCAAACTTTGGCTTTTTGTTTTCTCTTTACAACATTTGGTACATTGGTACCAACTTCAGGAGGTGAACCAACTAAATCCTGAGGAATAAGATTTTCCTCAAAAAAAGAATTATAAATTTCAAAAGCATCATTGGCTTGGTTTGAACCTTGTCCGACCATTTTAAAAAGACAAATAAAAATATATAAAGGATTATAAAGATGGAGGAGGATACCGGAAAAAAAAAGAAATTAGTTTTTTGCAAAAAACTAGAGAGATGGAGGAAGAAAAACTATTTCAAAAATGTAAATAAAAAAAATCAATTAGAAAGAGGAAGTCGTAGATCGTCGAAATTGCTTGATCGGGAAGTCGTAGATCGTCGGAACTTAGAGCACAACTTTCTTGAAATCTTCTTAAAGATGGAGGAGGATTTTTTTTTTGTGAGAAGGATGGAATTGTTTGTGTTTGAAATGAGAGTTTCATGGCCAATTTATAGAATTTTTTGGAAGCCAAATTACCCCCCATACCCTCAAAATATAGTTGTTGTAATGGGTTTTTGGTCATTTTGGTCAAAAAGACCAAAATACCCCCTATAACGGTCAAAAATGGTGGTATTTTGGTAAAAGGGGAACAATTATTCAAAAAACAATTAAAAAAATCTGATTCAGCCAGCCGGACCGGGCCTGGGCGGGCCTGACCGGGCCGAGCTGAACCGGGCCTAACGTTACATTTAAAAAAAAATAACCGGTCCGGGCCGGGCCGGGCTTGGGCTCAGGCGGGTGAACCCAGCCCGGACCGGGTTGTCTAGTGGGCGGGCTCGGGTCGGGCTAGGAGCAGGCTGAACCGGGCCGGGCCTCCTGCGGGCTTGGGCGGGTTCGGGCGAACCCGGCCCAGATCACACCCTGAGGTATACGGCGAGATATGTACCATACGAGTGAAGAAATTCATGATGGACCGTGACCCACCACACTACTGCGACCCCGCCTGTCGGGCTCTTTCGTTCTTCGCGGACTTCTCCTTGTAGGTTCCCTCCTCGAATCTCCTCTTCATTGCCGCCCAATCGGCGGCAGAGATCCAACCCTGAATAGGCTCTCCTCGGCGCTCGCGATCCTTTTGGTCGAGGATCGCGTCCCTAATGAGCTTGCTGGCGACGCTGGAAAAAATAGACTCAACAGCAACGGCGCGGTGGGGAGGGAAGAATTAAGTCCGCTGAAAAAATCATAGCAGTACGTAAGTTATAACATAACATATTAAATGTTAAAAGGAAATAAACTTTTACGTACCGAGAAGTGCTCAAACCAGAAGGCCTTCTTGTCGGTCGGGACATCCCTCCAGTTGATCCAGGCCCCCCCGTAGTTCTACCGCAGGAATGTACCCAGCAACCGGTGTACGGAGGAGGGATAATACCTGTAAAATAGAAATTAAAATTTATTAAACAAGTTTATAATAAATTTAAACAAATTAAATGCAACAATTTTACTTACCGCCTGGTCCGAGTACAGGCCCAAATCCCCAATCTCAGATCCCCCTCCGGGCGACACGGAGGATCTGTCTCAAATGGGAGCTCCAGCCTGCCCCTGCCACTGCCCCTGCCTGCAGCCGGCCCCTCGGCCTCGGCCTCGCCCTCGGCGTGGGCCTCGCCATCGCCCTCGCCCTCGGCGTGGGCCTCGCCATCGCCCTCGCCCTTGGCGTGGGCCTCGGCCTTGGCGTGGGCCTCGGCCTTGGCGTGGGCCTTGGCCTGGCCTCCTCCTCAATAGTGGGGTCGGCCTCTGAAATACTCGACGGTAATGACGGCGTAGAAGTAAAAGGCCCTAGCCTAGAACTGCTAGAGCCGGGTGTGGAGCCACTGCCGGCGACTAGACCGCTAGTGTATACTGGAGTGCAGGGGGGTGAGGAGGACCCGATAGGAGGAGTAGTAGATAAAGACCGTCCTACTCGTCGACTCCCACCAGCACCGGTACCAAAGGATCCACGTCGAGCCATATCTGAAAAAAAACAAATATTAGAGAAAATTAAAACAAATACAAATATGAAATAAAAACTATGCTACCTGGCCACAAAAGTATATAAAAAAATAATCACCAAACCAGACTACTAGCTAGACCACAAAAGTATATATAAAAATTAAGTGTCATAATCAACAAACCAGGCCACTAGGCCATAAAAGTATTACAAATTTAGGTCAACCGGCCAACAAAAGTAGACCATACTACATCTGAAAATTAAACATATTCAATCCTATTCTGAAAATTCATCTTGTTCCTCTTCCTTTTCCTCTTCCTCTTCCTCTTCCTCTTCACTTCTATCAACTTCCTCTTCCTCTTCCGATACTTCCACCTCTTCCAATTGATGAAACATGTCATAAGGAACTTTCGTTGAGTCCACATCGACAATATTTGTAATAAGAGGTAGTTCGTCTTCCTGATAAGCTATCTCGTCGACATCGAAGGTATTTTGAGCTTTAGTCTTACAGACTGCCCACCAATCTGATCTTCCGGCTCCTCGTTTTGGATAGCTGGTAAAGTAAACTAGTTGAGCCTGGCTTGCTAGAACAAACGGCTCATAAGCTTGATATCGACGGCGATAATTTATGTCGATAAGACCATGTTTGTCAACTCTCCAACCTCGACCTTGGATCGGATCGAACCAGTCACATCTGAACAAGACGATCTTACAAGATTCTATGGCATAATTGTATGTCAGTTCCACAATCTCCTGTAAGACGCCAAAGAAGTCATTGCCTGGGTCGATGTCTTTGTAGTTTGAAGATTTTATGCACAAACAGCTATTCTTCATAGAATCCAGATCCAAAAAGTCGTCTCTTATTCGAGCATTTGTTGACTTGAACCTGAAGCCATTTACGCAGTAACTTGGTCAGGTCTTCACTTGATAAATTGATCCCTTGGATAGAGTTTTAATATACTCATTCTCAAGGATTGCCTCCGGACGATCAACCTAAATACCAAATAAACGATGCTAACTTAATTATTCTGTGCAAGTATATACGTACAGAAAAAGTAAATTGTGAAGATATCCTTACATATGCTCTCAACCAAAAAGAAAAATGAAGTCTCATTTGCTATTCTACTTCCTCCTCGGTTGCGTACGGATTCCTGGACGTTACCTCATCCTTAAACATGCTGAAAAGTAACGAAGCATAGGTATATTAGTTATATTGAGAAGCAACGAAGCACGCGAAATAATTTTACTTACCCCTCTAGCTTGTCCACTTCTTCCTCTTCGCAGTTGAGCAATACATATAACATTGCAGCCCTAACCTCGTCGTCATTCAGATATCTTTTTTTTTCATTTTACCAGATGGTTTTCCGTAGGCAGTAAATACTTTCAGCTTTGCCTCATTACCATCTTTATGGACGTCGTCATTTCTGGAAGCTCTTGTTCTGTTTGTAGCAATATGAGGTTGGAAATACATGGAACAGAAGTTCGAAATCTCCTCAAGGACATATGCTTCACAAATAGAACCCTCCATCCGTGCCTTATTTTTCACCTTCCTCTTGAGGTAGTTCAACTGTTGCTCGAACGGGTACATCCAACGATAACCGACAGGTCCAACAACAAGAGCCTCATGGACAAGATGAATCGGCAAATGCTCCATTGAGTCGAAGAATGCAGGAGGAAAAACTCTCTCAAGTTTGCAAAGTGTTACCACAATGTCCTTCTCTTGCTTCTCTAAACGATCGATGAGCAACTTGCTAGAACAAAGATCTCTGAAGAATATGCTAAGCTCTGTTAATGGAGCCCAGACTATCGGCGGTAATAATTTACAAAATAAAGCAGGAATTAACCTCTCCATGAATATATGGCAATCGTAGCTCTTCATTCCGGTCAGTTTACACTCCTTTATGTCGACACATCTTCTTAGATTGGAGACATATTCGTCCGAAAATTTCAAGTCCTGGATCCATCTACAAAGTCTCACTGTCCTCCTTGTCCAGCGAGTAGATTGCCTTAGGCCGCAAAAGCTTCCCCTTCCCGTTGTCTATCATGTGCAATGTAGGGCGTCTGCATATTTCGGCTAAGTCCAACCTGGCCTTCTGATTGTCTTTTGTCTTTCCCTTGACGTCCATTACAGTATTAATTATGTTATCAAACACATTCTTCTCGATAGGCATGACGTCAAGGTTATGTCTAATCAAACTTGTGCTCCAATATGGCAGATCCCAGAATATACTCCTTTTGGTCCAGTTATGATCTTCGCCAAATCCCTCGCAATGACTGCTCATTGTAGGAACTTCAATAGCACTTGGAATTTCTTTTACTTTCTCCCATGTGTCCCCTCCGGACAGCATTGGCGGTGGATCGTCCTTCTCTATAGCTCCGGCATGGAAAGCAGTTTTGTTCCTACGGTACGGATGGTCTTTCGGCAAGAACTGTCGGTGACAATCAAAGAAGTATGGCTTTCCTCCGTGTCTCAAACGAAAAGCCTTAGTACGGTCCATGCAATACGGACATGAAAGCCGACCATGAGTGCTACATCCAGATAACATTCCATAAGCCGAAAAGTCGTTGATTGTCCACATTAGTGCTGCCCGTATCTGAAAATTCTATTTTTTCGAAGCATCATACGTGTACGTCCCAGTTTCCCATAGCTGCTTCAGCTTATCTATCAACGGCTGTAAGTACACGTCGATGTTCCTCTTCGGGTTGTTCGGACCGGGAATAATAATAGTTAAGAACATGTAAGGTGTCTTCATGCACATCCAAGGCGGTAGGTTGTACGGAGTGAAGATTATCGGCCAGCATAAATATTGGAAGCCTGAAAGTCTAAATGGGGTGAAACCATCAGAGCAGAGCCCCAACCTTACATTACGTGCATCAGAAGCAAAATTAGGATATGTTCGACCGAAGTGCTTCCACGCTTCTCCATCAGATGGGTGATCCAACACTCCTTCGGTCTGTTATCGCTTGTGCCAACTCATATTTTTGGCAGTCTCTTTCACCATGAACAACCTCTGCAACCGCGGCGTCAACGGCAAGTAGTGCATTGAAACAGTTGGTCTTCTAGATTTGTCTGCAGCAGTTGGCTTGTAGCAATCAGCACCACAGAATCCGTACACTTATGCATCCTTGTGATCTTTGTAGTAAAGCATGCATCCGTTCTGACAGCAATCGATCTTCTCGTATCCCATCTAGAGGGATCTCACCATCCTCTTAGAGCGGTAGAAGTCTTTCGGTAACTTGACACCCTTCGGCAAGATATCTGTAATCAACTTGAGCACTCTATTGTAGCATTCTTGCGGCATGTTAAAGTCAGACTTTATGCTCAAGAGCCGAGTGATCACCTCTAACGTTGAATGGTCCTCACAACCAGGGTACAAAGGAGTCCTTGCATTCTTCAGCAACTCCATGAACTTCGTGGCATCGGCATTCGGTGCCTCCTCAGCTGCGTCACGATTGTATGGATCGAAACTAGCCGCAGCGTCAAAGACCATGTTCATGTACTCGTTTTCGATACCAGTTCTGTTGTAGACATTCATATAAGGCTCCACATAAGGCTCCGCTTGGAATGCTAACGGTACAAGCTCTCCGTGTGCGGTCCACTGGTAGTAATTCGAAAGGAAACTCTTTGTGTATAAGTGATACGTCGCATCCAATTCTGGTTAAAACTTCATGTTTCGACATTTTTCACACGGACACTTAATGTCCATGCTATCTATGGATTGAGGAAATGCCTTCATGAATTGGAGGAATTGTTCTACTCTGACTATGTATTCATCTCGCACATCGCATCTGTCATCTCGAATGCGGTTGTACATCTACGAACGGTCTCGCAGATACATGGATATAGCCATTTATAGATATCTGCAAATATGAATAAACTTCAAAACTGACACGAATATACTACATACATACCTATATACTGCGAGCTCCCTCGGGCCCCACCCCGAGCAGCAGATCCCCCACCCCACGAGCAGCAAGAAGGTCATAACTCGAGCCCATCGTCGAACCCGACGAGCCTACGTATGGCCGTGACTCGGAGGCATCGAGTGGCACGAATTCGGGTGCCCTCCTGTTACCGCACGAGGGAGCAGGGACGTATCGGATGAACATCCTACTCGAGCCATCACATTTCATCTATGAACACAAGTCCAAGGAGAACTGATACACAATAATATTAGAACTGGATGAACATCCTAACATGAACTTCTACAAGATAGGTCATGACTGAAACATGGGTGATGTGGACTGATACAGGAATATTAGGACTGACCATGCATTGGAATCCAGGTTCTTCGACACGCATTTTATTATTCATGATAGATATATTAGTCATGATTTACATTGTTCGTGATAGTATGAAACCATGTATCTCTGGTCAAGGAATCCATGAATATACCAATCCGTGAGTCCATCGTGTCAGAATCAAGATAAAATACTAGTATAACATGCATCACATGATATATCAAGTAAAGAGAACTATCAGAGAATGTACTCGCCTGTCGTCCAGAGCAATGAATGTGAATCAAGCCTCAAAGCGGAGTCACAAAGCCTATAGATGAGATACATTTGTTAAATGGGTGTTAGATAGTGTTAAACATGGTTTTCTAGTGAGTGATATGCAATCTAGGTCCATTTTGGTCAAGTTTGACTTACGGTTGACTTTTGGTCAACTTGGTCAATCCTGGTCAAATACTAGTCAGATCTAGGTTAGGTTAACCCACATCAAGTCAATACTTCCTAAACACCCTAACTTAGATATCACATTACCCTAGATAGGTATAACATTTCCTTAGACTGATAGGTAATATCCTAATACTTAACCTAAAGTAGGTAAACCACATTACCTTAGATATATCCATATACCATAACAATATCTGTGTCTCCATAAACCTGTATATCCTACCATTACCAGATGTGATGTACCAACCCCTACAATAGGATATACCAAGATACCTTGGGACACATTTATCTACTCTTACCTCCATATATCTATTCGCACCACCCCATATATCTACTAGACATTTGATTATATATATATATATATATATATATATATATATATATATATATATATATATATATAAAATATATATATATATATATATATATATATATATATATATATATATATATATATATATATATATATATATATATATTACCCTAACCCTTAGGTAAATCTCTTTTACCTAACCTACTGACTGGATCAGTCCCCAACTGGAACTCAACCCACTGTTCAGTCCTTAACTAAACTTAAAACTCCACATTCCCTTACCCTTGTAGCCTAGGACTGAAACCCATTCATGTAGTGACTGATCCCCTGCTGCCCAGAGGCAATACAGCTGCTGTTGCATGCTGCCGAGTGCCACAACCCTAACCCGAATCCCCCCAGCCCCCCTCACCCCCCCTCCCGCCACCACCCCTAACCCTAACCCTCCCCCCAGCCCCCTCCTCACCCCCAGCCGTCCTCACCCCCTGCCCCTCCCCCCAGCTAACCCCCACTCATCACCCAACAACTCGCATCACGCCTGCCCCCCCAGCCCCCCCACCCCCCAACCACCCGCACCCCCCCAACCACCCAAGGCCCCAAAATAGAGAGAGAGGGGAGTTATGTACCGGAAAGGGAGGAGAGTCCGCCGCGCCGGAGGGAAAAGTGAGGAGAGAGAGTGAAAATGGGGGAAAATGAATCGGAGGGGATTTTAATTAAAAATTAGCGACGTTTTGATGAACGTCGCTAAATTCGTCGCTATTAGCGACGTAATGGCGACGTTTAGCGACGAAAAGCTTATTTAATTAATATACGTCGCTGACACGTCGCTATTTTCGTCACTAATAGCGACGATTAGTGACGTTTCACGTAAACGTCGTTAATTTGCAAAATTTAGCGACATTTTAACTAACGTCGCTAAATTACGTCGCTAATAGAGCAGATTTTAGTAGTGACGCGTCTTGAATTGCATTTATTTATTTTTGTCTTTGTTCGTTGTTGTGTTAGTTACTGGTAGTTTTAGTACATAGTTTGGCTTTCTTTGTGGTACTTGCTACTGGGATCTGATCCCACTGGTTTTATTTGGCCAGATCTGATAGAGGAGCCCGAAGGATATTTCATACCTTCTACTCGACGGTGACCACCCGGAGCACCAGAGTACCTTAGTGGGTTTCCTATATCATTCTTCCACTAGTTATGTATATTATTCTTTTGCAGCGTTTAGCCTCCGAGCACGTGTTTAACTCGTGTTTTGGATCTTGGTGTTTAGCCTAGGGGCCTAAACATAATTTGTATTATTCTAGACTATAGCTAGAGCTATCATGTATAACTATTACTCTTGCTAGTTCTTTATTTTGTATTACTAGCTTCATGATCATTCATGTATATATAGTTTAGGACGTTTTACTATTTTATGTCTAATGATTATACTTCTTGTACTTTTTATATTGTCTATGATTGAGATACCTAGGATTGCTTGACCTAGGATTAACTGTTGGATTGTAGTAGTAACCCTCATGTCTTGACAGCTTTGACCGTATCTCGGGGTACTGGAGTACTCTGGTATAGGTAGCTGGCCTTGTCCGTCCTGACTTACCAGTACTCTGGTTCTAGGACGTGACAATACATTTTGTGATTTTTAATCAGTATTCTAGATTTCACTAAAAGAAGGTGCTCTGATTTGTAATGGAATCAAGATGTGTCAACGCAACTTATCATGGCATCTGATGATTACAATGCCCCTACACTCAGTAATTTTCTTTAAACTAGTAACTTATAATTCAAATTTTATAGTGGTTTGAAGTCTGTTTACATCCAAAATATTTTGTAGGTTTGGATGTTGGGATAACACTATCACCTGTAATAGAACTTGGACGTACAAAGGGTTTCGTTTATATGTCTTACTCTTCTAGTGTACCTTGTAGGTTCCTATTTGTGCATGGGAAAGACATGACATTTAAAAATCTATTTTTTTTCCAACATTAAGGCATAATCTAAAAACACTTGTTTAAATTTCAGAAAATTCTTTGAGCAATGAGTCCATTGTAAGTTTTTTTTGTGCAAGCTATTGATATTTTTTAATTTACTTGTCATGTATGAATATCCAAACTCAAGGCAAAGTTATGTTTTAGAGGACCTGGTATCTAACTCGTAGTCTGCAATTAATGCTGGTGCTATGCACAAAGGAATAACATTTTTGCAAGGTTAATATTCTTTTCCCTTAACATATATTTAAGGGTCAATAATTATGAAGACAGACTTTTGGACAGCTAGCTACCCCAGACAAATCCTTAGTTCTTTCCCCATCATCTGCATCAAGATCATGTTTATCGAATTTTTATAAACTGAGGCAAGTTTGTGAAGTTAGGAATGTTACATACTCTGCAGACAATAGGGTTAATTTGTGTGTATGCTAGAAGAATTTGCATTAATCATCTATTGGCATAGGCATGACAAAATTTAATTAGCCAAGTTGAAACTATGAAGCCTCTTGCTTTCTTTGAAATTATTGCATGATTTTACTTTAAGGAGAAAAAATCATTATGTATGATCACTCGTTGCTTCTCTTAATTTTTCCAGCTGAACAATGCATATGGGATGTCCAATAAGAACTGTGCCTGGCTATGATGCCGAACTCATCGTGCATCCTTCGTCCTCAATCGTGTGGTATCTAGAAACTATTCTTATGTGCCAAGCTCATAGTGCATCCTTCGTCCTCAATCGTTACATTTTATAAGGATGTATATGTACACAAATTTTTATACAATTTAACGATTTACATAAAAGATATACGGTGAGTCCGACACAGAATAATTTCTCGTGTGGTACCATTTATATTTTCGATTATGTCTATGCACTCACTATCTAGAGTGATTTGCATACTCTCTTTCAATAGGGTAGAGTCCCAGGCAAGTTTCATTTATATTTTCGATTATGGCTTCTAATGTGCATTGTTCTGATACCAAATTTAAAAATCATTGATTCATAGTTTATTTAATATTGTGATATATGCTTGTTATGGGTTATCTATGGAGATGATTTAGGGACATGTGATTTTGGTAGTGGGTTTCCTAAAGCATCCACCATTGAACCAGGGTCTAATTTAGACGACCAGTATGTGAAGTCAAGATGTAACTTAAATAACTTCCCGCAACTTCCAGGTTCTATACACTCATTTGAAAGTGGAAACATTTTTGGTGTTTTGGTTCCCTAGTTGTGCGTAGGGATATGCTTCTCATCATTTTGGAGGGTGCGAAGCTCATTACTTCTTTATTGTATATATTAAAGTGCCAAAGCAATTATGATGATCTATATTCTACTTTTGACGTCACCAGTCAAGTTTTTTAATGTTCCAATATATTCTTTACCTACATAATTTTGGTATATTGCATCTTTTTATTTGTTATATTTCTATGAAATCTATTTTGGTTATTCTTATTAATGCAATAAATCTGTTCTTATTGGTAATAGCATGTCCTACTCTCTGAATTACTTACATTGGGGTGCTAAGAAAATATTGTATGGCGTTCCAGGAACAAATGGGTCGAAGCTGGAGGCTGCTATGAAGAAGCATCTAGTAGACTTATTTGGAGAACAACCTGAGTTGCTTCATAATCTTGTGAGTTTAATATCTTTTAAAAGTTATATTGTACAACAAAATAGATTACTATTTCTGCTGCCTTCTTAATGCCCTTGTTGCATATGAGGATAACTAATATAGTTCTAAATGGATTAACTAGCTGCTTGCCTAAACAAGGTTAGGTCTTGTGATGTTTAGGTAAATTAGTAGACCCACAAGGATATGGAGATGGATAAGTAAGCAACTCCCCGCTCATTTGTGTGAGCGACAAATTGTGCTCGACAAATCGACAGGAAATCGATATTTAGACTACGAGTAATTATGAGATGGATAACAGACAGTTCAGTCTCAGAGGAGCATTTCTTCAATTAGCATATTGACACTAAATCCTTGATCACCATGGGGGAGTAGGAAGCACTAGGAACCCTCCTGAATTTGTGAATCATGGTAAGTATTATTTGGAGGTTGTGATCTCACACATTTAGTTAATCCAATCCTATTTAAAAAGTAAATACGATGAAGAATACCATTTCTGTTATGTCATGCTTTACTCACTGCTGGACGTGACACAAAGTGTAACATGCTAAAGTAAAATATAACTGTCTTTCCATCTTCAATCTTTTATATTTGTAGCAATCTTAATAGTCTATAGTATGCTAAAGAACCAGCATCTGGTATTACATTTAGTTGGAGAAAGAAAGACATTTCTTTTACTGGTCTGATGATCTATTCTACTATATAATAGGAAAACTTGGATGGTGAAATTTTTGAATTCCGAAAATACCCTTGCATGTCTATACTAATTAAAAATTGTTCATTAATTTTAATAAAGATAACTTAATAATTACGAAGACTACCCTTTGGTCTTCCTAAAGAGTCTTCCTAAGTTAATTAAAAGAATGTTGAAATACGTACAAGGCATGTGCACATATGCTAGTTTCAATAATGAAGATGTTTACTTTCCAGGTCTTCTTCTTTGGAACGAAACCATACAGCAATAGCTTGTGCAATGAAAGCCTGAAACTCGGACACAACAGCTTCGAGAACCAAGGTTAAGGTATTCCCTACTATTCTGTATCTGTGGTAAAGCACACTTAAGAGTATATTTTGGACAGAAGCAAAGCATGAGAAGAAACTTTGCTCAATAAAACATTCATTTCTAGGGTAGTCAGTCGGAGGAATACAAAAACTGCTTTTCCTGGTTTCAAATTTATCGGGGAGTCAGTCCGAATTTTGTTTCAAATTTCCGCTTGTGTGAAACAAAATATAGTACATGTGTTCATCTTTTTTAAGTTTTCATAGATACCTGTCATTCTTTTAGTATATATTAAGTTACTTACCATTTTTTTCTATAATATTTGTTTGCAGGATCACATGGACAATAAGCCAATTTTTGGAGAATACATTCATATCATGAGATCTATCATTATTTTTGATAAACTAACGTATGCAACGAAAATAAAAAATTATTGTAGGCTAATTTTTTGGGATGTATTTTTGTTTATATTATAGTTGTGTAGCTAGAATACATTACTTTTTTGGAATACAATACATTTTTTCCCTAAATTTGTTACTCGAAGTTGTTAATTGTTTTAAATTATTGGATTATATTATGATGAGATGTTTGAAGACATTATATTGGATAACATGTGTACGGTGACTTCTTGTTCTTTGTTTTCGAGTTGTTTGAATACAAATTTCAATGTTTAAGTTATTTTTTAAGTAAGATTTTTATATCTATGTTTGAAAATATATGCGAAAGAAAATATATTATTTCTTTCGATTAATTATAAATATAAATTAGCTTTCGTGACATCTTATGTAGTTTATTATATTTTGCTATAGTAGTTTTTGCAACATCAAATTGTGTAGCAGGAAGTATTTTTTTATATTTAGCTATATTAGCTTTCGCGACAACAAATTGTATAGCATGAAGTGTCTATTTCCGACATGTGTTATGTTTCAATATATATCACCTTCTACGACACGCGAGACGCATGTTGCCAAAAGTTATTTAATAAATAAAATATAACATGTCGCCAAAAGTGGATAAGTTTCTGTGACATGTTATGTTTGTGTTCCTAAATACTTTTTCAGACATGGCTACAACGACAAGTGTGCGACATAGCAAGATATGTCGCAGAAAAGCTTTAATGATACAAATCTAACTTTGAGCTACACATTGCTTATGTCGCTGAACATGCATTTTCTTGTAGGGTGTGTTTGATTGCAAGGTGGAAAATACGTAGAAAAGAAATTAATTCCATGGAATTATTTTCCTAGGAAAAAAATTCTATGGAATTTTAAAATTTTCCATGGAAAACTTAATTTGGTTGTTTGATTGTCATTATTTTCCACGAAAAATAGTTATTTTCCATGGAAAATAATATTTTCCTATGGGTTAGACAAGTTTCATTTTCCACCATTTTAGAAGAAAATATGAAAAATTATAGTTTTTTGGAAAATAATTCCACGGAAAATATAAGCTATCAAACACTACAAATGGTGGAAAATTTGTGGTGGAAATATTTTCCATGGAAAAAAAAGCCCAATCAAACACAGCCGTAGTGTTTAGTTTAATTAATCCTATGTTATAGATTTTGCATGATATTGTTACTTTAGTTTCGAGGATAAAATTTTCCAAGGTGGGTTAGGTTGTAAGCCCCCTGATTTTTGAAATTTATTTTAATTATTTTAATTATTTTTATTTATTTTTATGTATATTTAAATATTAAAATTGTATTTTAAGTCAATAATGACTATAGTAGTATTTTACCGTAGCTTTGATTTTTGAAGCACAACAAATATTGATTTCTCAAATCCAATTTCATATTTGAATTCTAGACACGTCCACCTTCAATTTGATATATCATGTTTTATCCAAATTTGTTCTCTAACATTCTTTTGACATTGCACAACTTCGGGTCAACTAAGGCCATTTTGATCATTTACCCTAATTCTATACCAAACTTCCAACTTGAGTTCGGAACTCGACATAGATCAAAATCATTTGACCCAATATATGATTTTGACCCATTTGAGCCTACGACACACATGCCTAGGGTGTGCCATCCAATGGAGTTCCCAGGTGCTATTCATTTGCAAGTGGCACATGAGACCCATTAGTTGATTTTTTGGGTTCAATTTGACTAGAAATTCTATTCGGACCCTAACCTAGCCAACCCCACTTGTTAGAGCCTATCTAAGGTTCCCAAAATCAATTAGAAGTATATTTGATTTTAGAGATTAAATTGTAGCCATGTGCAATATTTCCCATTTCTTTGACTTGGTCAAACAACTCTCTAAATTAGGAAATCCACTACCAAATTAATTCTTTGGAGGGTCAAATCCTAACCAAATTAGTCCAAACCAAAGTCCAAAGCCCCATGATATAAAACTAACAAAACCCTAACCTATTCTTCCCACCACATTGTCGCAACACCCCCACCTAGCCCCTACACGCATGCGTCTACAACCCCCAACCCGAGAGCAAGGTCGACCCCCTCCTCTTCACAACTTTGATTTTTTCTCGACTTTCGTTATGTTCACCACCACTCTCATGACCTCTTTGACGTTCTCTTCTACCCTAGCAATCATGGAAGCAATCTCATGGCCATTAAAGAGGTGCACGACGCATTTTGGACCAAAACTTCGTCGAAGTGCAATATGAAAGTCACAACAGGTTAGTCGACTTCTAGACTAGGTTTCATCTACTTTTTCTCGTCCTCTTGTCACGCCCCAGAACCAGAATACTGGAGAGCGGGGGAAGACATAGCCAGCTACGTATATTGAAATAGAATACATCTCAACTATACGGTCACGGCTGTCTAGATATGAGGGTTTACTACAAGCCAATAGTCTCTTAAGGTCAAGCCTATTGTCTCAATCTCAAGCAAGTAATATGATTACAAGATGTATGATCATTAAATATACAATAAAAGGCGTCCCAAATATTACATATCAGCTGATCATGAAGCTAGTCGTACAAAATGTTAGGACTAGCAAGAGTTTAAGTCATACATGATCAACCCTAGGATTTGTTAATCATGTTTACAGCCCGTAGGCAGACAGTAAGTAAAAGTGCATCGAGCTAACAGGTGCTCGTCGGCTAAACGCCTCAAAAGAATAAATTTACAATAGAGTGAGCGAGATAAAATAGAAAACCCACTCGTAGCCCGGGTTCCTTCTAGTCGCCACCATCGGACTGGAAGCTTGGTAGATCCTCGGGAGCTGCTCCAAAATCTGGCCACATAAAACCAGCTGGGTCAACCCCAGAAAGAGTAAGTGCCACAAGGGGGCCACGATAAGAACAAAAGCCAGCAATCAGCACAAGAAAATCTAATATTAAACTAGAATTATGAAAACATGTCAGGATGATATACGACGAGATAACCATGGAACTATTTCGATAGCCAGGTTATAACCCGTAAACCAAACAAGGACCGGGGTTGTAACCCTTCATCTGAACAGAGCTTGGTTTCCCACCATTTATCGGCAAGATAATAATGTAAGCAATCAAGACAGGAAACAATCTGGTACTGGATCAAGACATGCCCGGACTGGTTATACTTCATTCAATCAATCACGGCCAAGCAGATACTACGGCTTACTACTTTAACTAACTAGGGTTATCACAGGCCTAATTACTAACAAGATGCACTGAGATTGTTCCACAGCCACAAGCCCTGCAGACCATCCAGGCTACCCAGGACGAAAGAATTAGGGTTGAATTCAGGTGGGTACATCGTCCAGGAGACAAATGTACCCTTAGGTGACTTAGAGGGTGCAACACTCGACGGTGCGCTGGAAATGTGCCCTACTCGACGGCAGGCTACAGATCCCAAGAGCGCCCAGGTAACGGGATTGCCTGTAGCTGTGCCAATCTCTTCATGACTACTGTGTTATTCTAGTTATTAACCTTAATCCATTTTAGTAGGTACTCCTGACCGTGGTACTCAGGAGTCCTATCCTAGACATGATGCAAGACTGGACAAGTAGATTAACAAGCAAGCAAGAAGGAATCACCCACGGTGTCAAGACAGGTCAAGTTAGGTATTAAAATAAATCATGTCAGGGTACTTGTCAGGAGTGCGCCACGACGGGCCACTATCATGTCAGGTTGGTCATGTCAGGAGTGCCCCACTACGGGTCACTGTCGTGTTATGCAAGTTCCTTGCCATACCAAGCCATGTAC
This sequence comes from Iris pallida, assembly GCA_029216955.1. NCBI lineage: Eukaryota > Viridiplantae > Streptophyta > Magnoliopsida > Asparagales > Iridaceae > Iris > Iris pallida. Next base: position 4,016,736 of record JANAVB010041814.1, on the reverse strand, counting down.
AATAGTCATTCCAAACATATTAAGCAAAATCAAGTTCATGACAAAAGGCGTAAGGATATAAAATGGACGTAAAATATCTAATAAAATATCAATATACAGGACAATAGAAAGGCCAAGCTTTAAGGAAATAAAACCAAAACTCCCAGGGTCAAGGGTTAAACAAGGGGTCAGGGCAGCAGCGTACAAAAGTCACGCACGCTGAAAGAGCCGCGTTCGTGAAAGTCACGCGCGCTACAGAGCAGTGTGCGTGAAAAGTCACGCACGCTCAAGGGAACAGTGTGTAAAAAGTCACGCACACTCAAGGGAACAGTGTGCGTGAAAAGTCACGCACGCTCAAGGGAGCAGCTGCGTGAAAAGTCACGCACGCTCAAGGGAACAGTGTGTGAAAAGTCACGCACGCTCAAGGGAACAGTGTGCGTGAAAAGTCACGCACGCTCAAGGGAACAGCTGCGTGAAAAGTCACGCACGCTCAAGGGAACAGTGTGTGAAAAGTCACGCACGCTCAAGGGAACAGTGTGTGTGAAAAGTCACGCACGCTCAAGGGAACAGTGTGCGTGAAAAGTCACGCACGCTCAAGGGAACAGTGTGCGTGAAAAGTCACGCACGCTCAAGGAGACACGCTTCCAACAGGAAGCGCACTCAAGCCTGCGTACATAGTGCTAAAGAGCGCGCGCAGCTCAGTATGCGTAGCTAAATAGTTCTGCACACTGCTCACTGTCTTCTCCAAACAGCAAGAACACATGGCTGAAACCAAAACTTCAAAAGTTCATAACTTGGCCATCCGAACTCCAAATCCGGATTTCCAAGGCTCCAACTGGAGTGAAACTGAAAGCTCTTCCTCATGGAAACATCAAAACTTACAGAACTCCAACAAAAGTGGATCAAAACATACAAAATCTAAAAATAGGAGAACTTAGATCTACAACAATAGAGGCTCCAAATCACAAAAATCCAAGAACTAATGTTGGTCTCCATGGCCTAATCTAGCAAATGGACCAAGAAAATATGGTTCTCATGAAGTGGCAAGATGCACTTGCCTAAGGGTTGGGAATTTGTGCGGAGGAAGAAGAAGAAGAAGAATTAATGATGGTTATGAAGAGAGAGAAGAGGTGGGTGGAGTTATAAAGAGGGTGTTGTGGTGTGCTTGAGGGTGGAGCTTAGGGTTAGGGTGTTCCACACATAGACCGAACCAATAAAATTGAGCCAATACCAAACCCAAATACGAGAAATACCAAAATTCCCACAGGTTGAGAAAAATAAAAATACATGCCAAAATCCAGATACGAGTATAAATACGAAATACGGAAAAATACGGGAAATGAGGGTGACACCTCTTCTCCTCAAACCAAAACTAGAAGTTACCGCTATGTGTCTACTTCAATCTCTGATCGCTGGATCACACAGTTCGAAGCGACTTGTCCGTGGCATCGATTCTACGATAAGGTGTCCAGAATGGACTAGATCTGTTGCGTGTTGATTTTTGCCTATCTAAGTTCAGTTTTGATCTTACTAATAATTTTTATCAGAATCTAGACATCAAGAGATTTCCAACGCATATCTATTTGTTAAGTTTTGAGTTATTTTACTATTTACTAAAATTCTTGACATTTGCCATAACCTGTAACTCTGAAAATCCTATGTTCTTTGTGTCCAAAAGTCTCAATACTTTGAATAACTCTGCTAAACTATTTTTTGTGCAAGGTTTAATGTTAAAAACACTATTTTAACTAATTTATGGAGTTTTTACAAAAATTAATATTTTTAATTAATTATTGTTTCGGGCCTCAATTACTAGGTCAATTGTGGTGGTAATGACATAGTATCAACATGGACCTATTGTACATGAGTTTTCACCATTAAAGTAGTATTTTTGGTAATATATAGATATTTATAATTATTTTCAGAATTTAAATTTATTATTTTATTATAGTTATAAAATTATTTTTATAAGGGAAGTTGGTACTTATATATTGTATAGTGTTGTATCGACATTATGGCGACTAGTAGATATAGATACTAAGAAAATCTATATATGGTAGGTCGATATAGATTATTAATAATAGTGTATTATTATAGGTGATCTTGGAGGGAGTGACGAGGACACCAGAGTTTCTCAAGCATACGCTTAGACAACAGTGATATACAAGTGTACCTTGCCGTGGTTACGGATTGTTCCTTTTCTTTCTTGTTGTTTACTTTGTTAGCATTACATGACATAGGAATGTCGATACTTAGTGTCCGTTTCATAGACGGGTACCAATGTCATGATGATGACACCGAGTATTGACATTAGGCATTGCGTGCATATTCACGTGTCCATTGACACGATTAACTACACGATACCGACACATTTATGATGCGAGGTTTACATGACTATTCATAGTAATGACCTCGTACTAGTATTCTAGATTGTTCATTATTTTTGCTATTGTTAGCGAGATGACTTTATGGACTTGACATTGCTAGATTCTAGACATGGGGTTGGAGAGAACTTGACTACAGTATCAGTATTGTTGTGTGGCCTGTTATTTTAGGACCCTTTAGCTCTGTAGTAGAGTAGAGGTTATCACTGTCGAGATTGATTGTCCTTGGTCCCAAAATACGGTACTAGGGATAATATCCTGATGAGGAGCTTGTAAGCCTCACTGGAGAGGTCTGATATTGTAGAAAAGATTCTCACTTACATAGCACGTAGACCGGATAGATTAGATTGCCTTATTTCATATTTCAATATCTGTATCATGGCATGTATATTATGTACCTTGCTAGTCCCCTGAGGACCTGGCTATTTCCAGGCTTAGACGAAGCTAAAGATTGCCCTGAGATTTACGATTCGGGAGCTAAGATCGAGGATGTACCGGTACATGATGACAAGATAGTGCCAGAGGATTTCTCTTGAGACATTTCATTTCCTTATTTAGACTTGCTACTTTATTTCCTTTTATTTCAGCAGATTTGTAGTTGATATTTACTTTATTTCTCTTTTTTATGGTTTTGAGATCTCTTTTGCCTACACAGACTTTATTACTTTTGCTGTTGAATATTTTCTATATTATCATTATTGGACTTGATATCTTTGTGGACTATTACTCTGTGGTTGTGATTAGATATATACCTGTAGACTGTGTTGTATTTTTAAAATGTTATCATAATTTACAGCTTAAGTATTTTGCTAATGGGCTTGTTGTATGGTTGGTCCATTGGTGAAGTGTTGCTGGCATGTATTTGTATACCTGATCCTACATATTTTTGGACTGGAGCGTTACAGGTATCCTTTCACTCTGTGCATGTTCCAAGAAAATAGCTTTGTTGGCTCTCGGATCCAACTTACCCTCATTGACATGATAGTAAGCTTTGCATCTAAACACGCGCAAAGTGCTGTAATCTGTTGGTTTGCTGGTCATCACCTCATATGGAGTCTTACAATCTATAATCTGAGTTGGTGATCTATTAACCAAGTACCGTGCCATGTGTATAGCATCCACCCATCATTTCTTTTCTAAACCGACATTAGAGAGTATACATCTTGCTTTCTCAAGCAAGGTTCGGTTCATCCTCTCTGCTAACCCATTCTCTTGTGGTGTGTTCCTAACAGTCCAATGTCGAATGATACCTTCTTGTGCACATAAATCTTTGAAAGATCCATAGGTATATTCAGTATCATTATCAGACTTCATCGTTTTTACCTTTCTGCCCTTTCTGTTCTCTATGGTCGCTTTCCACTGCTTGAACTGTTCGAACACTTGATCATTAGTTTTGATGAAATACAACCAAACATAACGTGTATAATCATCAATAAAAGTGACATAGTATCTTGCTCTATTTTTGGAAGGAATCTTGCTAGGTCCCCATACATCTGTATGCACATAGTCGAGAATACCTTTGGTCTTCTGCTTGCTAGTACTGAAGGTTATCATGTGTTGCTTGCCATAAACACAATGCTCACAAAAATCTATACTTGGCTTCTTCAAGTTCTTCAGTAACCCCTGCTTCCTCAGTAAGGACAGACCTTTCTCACTCATATGCCCAAGCCGTATATGCCAAAGATGCGTGATATCAGACGAATCAGATGTACTTATTGCTAAAGACCCAGTCACAGTGCTTCCCAATAAGATATAAAGCTTATCATGTCGATGACCTTTCATCACCACTAAAGAACCATGAACAACTCGCAAGACTCCACCTCGCCAACGAACTTGTTGCCATTCAAGTTAAGCGTACCAAAAGAAATAAGATATTTTTTAGGAAGGGAACATGTCTGACATCGGCCAAAATTCGTACAACTCCATCATACATCTTCACCTTGATAGGCCCAATTCCAATAGCTCGACATGCATTGTTGTTGTCCATCAACACAGAACCACCATCTGTCGTCTTCTAGGAAGAAAGACACATTTGGTACGAGCATCCAGAATCGAGAATCCAACGATCACTCATGTTGTCATGTACCACCAAAAAACAGACCCCATCATTGTCGGTTTCTGAAGCACAGTTTGCTTCAACACCTTCTCTCTCTGTCTTATTCTCTTTTTTTTGTTCTCCTTTTTTGGACGAGAACACTTATTTGCATAATATCCTTTCTCGTTGCAGTTGAAGCACTTCACCTTCTCAATAGGTGTCTTGGACTTGGAACTTGGCCTTCTGCTATAAGATGCTCTATCATTTGTCATTCCTCTTACCATCAAACATTGGACTTGGTCTCTACCGTTTCTACCATTAGAAGCCAACCTCCGTATCTCATTAGACAATATGGCACTCATAACCTCTTATATGAAAATTGAGTCCTTCCCGTATAGTAATGTTTGAATAAGAAATCATAAGAATCGGACAAAAATAATAATAAGATTAGTGCCAAACGATCATCTTGTTCATGTATGTCAACATCCTTCAAGTCGAAAATAATTTAATTGAATTTTGAGATATGATCCCGATATGAAGAAAAATTTCCAAAAATAGGCCCATGACCTTTTTTGACTTTGACCATATATATGGTAATCCTACATAAGATTGAATTTTAAGCCTACATAGGATTGGATTTCTATGCTATATAAAGGGGACTATAGGTTCTCTTTGAGATATCTCATTGTGCTCAATAAAAGTTGTTGAATAAGTTCAACACAAGAGAGATAAATTTGTTGAATAAGTTTAACACAAAAAGTTTGAGAGATTTTTTTCTTTATCTTTGTGATAGAGACTTTTGAGAGCAAGAAGAGCAGTGTTGAGAGAGTCATTGTAATTCATTTTCTTCTTTATAGTGCAACTAAATCACCCTCGTCCGTGAAAGTAAGCATCTTGGCCGAACCACGTAAATCCTTTCTTTGCGGTTATAAATTTTCTCTGAGGTGTTCTCTGTTTTATTAGATTTATTTTCGTACCCCAACAAATGGTCATGGGCCTATTTTTGACATTTTCCTTCAACATCTTAAGAACACTAAGTAAATGCATCACGTAAAATTTTTTTTATATTGTTAAATGTGTGTGTGTGTATATATATATATATATATATATATATATATATATATATATATATATATATATATATATATATATATATATATATATATATATATATATATTTATATATATATAAAAATTATATATATATATATATATATATATATATATATATATATATATATATATATATATATATATATATATATATATATATAAATATATAAAATATATATATATATATATATATATATATATATATATATATATTATATATTATATATTTTATATATATATATATATATATATTATATATATATATATATATATATATATATATATATATATATATATATATATATATATATATATATATATATATATATATATATATATAAAAAGATATATATATATATATATAATATATATATATATATATATATATATATATATATATATATATATATATATAAGTCAATGTCAGAAAGATGATGTGAATAAAAGCTAGGATTTTCGGTTATGCGAAGAAAAAAAAGAAAGTTATTTAAATAACAACATATATATATATATATATATATATATATATATATATATATATATATATATATATATATATATATATATATATATATATATAAATATATATATATATATATATATATATCCCCTCCCCCCTCCCGCGTCCTCCTTCCCACCCCCACCATTCCCTTTCCTCCCTATCCTCATGACCCATCCCTCACCGTCATACACTTCTCCTGCTCTCACTCACTCACGAGCCCCTCCCCATCCCCCTCCTCCCCCCAACCTCCCCACCTCCCTTTCCTTCCCCCTTCTCCCGCCATTCCATCCTGCCCCCCTTCCGACGGTTCCCTCCGATTTTTCTCACCGTACTTGCAGCTTTGCTGTGGTCGCCTCTTCCAACCGTTTCACCCATCCACCCCACCCAGCCCCCTATTCATCCGCAAAGCAGGCCCTTGTCGAAGATCTAGGGTGTGTGGCTTCGTCTTACGAAGGAGCTCCGTCGGTCTCCTTTCCAATGAGGTGGTCGAAGAGCTCACAACCCCACTTAGGTTCGCCCTAGTGGGTAAGTTCTTCCACGCCCGTCCTCAAGTTGACGCGGTGTGTCAGTCATTGGCAACTATGAAGTTCACGGACACCATCTCGGTAGGGGTGACAAACGGGAAGCATCTCCTCCTGCTGCCTCATTCAGACTCGGATTTCCTCCGTATTCGATCTCGTGACTCTTAGATAGTTGCTGGCACCCCGATGCGGGTCTTCCGTTGGTCGCCCGACTTCGCCCCTGAATGGAAATCCCCAGTTTCCCCTGTCTGGGTCTCCTTTCCCGCTCTTTCACAACATCTATTTGATGAACGTGCATTGTTCGCTATGGCAGGATGCCTGGGCTCTCCTCTGAAGGTAGAACAAGCCACGACCATGCACTCCCGCGCCAGCGTGGCCCAGATTCTTATTGATGTTAGCAAGCCCCTCCCACCCAAGATCAGGCTGATATAACCGCTGGATAACAGCTCGTGGCAGCAAGTTCTCTATGAGAGGGTGCCCTAATACAACCTCCACTGTCGTCACCTAGGTCATTCGATTGGTGTGCAAGAGGATCCCTAAACACAACGAGGATGAAGTCCCACCGTGTTTCTCTACGTGGGTGGCTCCTAACAACGGGCACCCCAAGACTAAAAACAGGAATCGTAGGAGAAATCCATCTGTGGAAGAATATTCAAATGACAAACTACTCGGCCTCCCCCCCAGCCAGTTCTCTCCCTTCCCCATCACAGGGCTTAGCCCTTCCTTCCTTTAGCCCTGGTCGTCCGCTGGACGGCCAAATGGTTCTCTTCTGGCACAGATTGTCGGTTATATAAGAAGAATACGGGGAAGGAAGTGCCCTAGACTGGTGCGATTCCTTCCACACATGAGATCATTGTCGTCGATGCTGCTGAACTAGGACTCGAGGAGCATCCTCCTGACCACGATGGAGTTAAAGCTTGGGAAGCCGGACGCATCATGGTCCACCCCGGTATGTGTAGTGCCCCATCCCGCTTAGTTAATCGGAGGATTCGAAACGCCAACGGTGTTCGAACTTAGCCTTACAACGACGACTCGAAGACATCACTCGGTCGAAGTGACTGCCCGCTCAGGTAGGGTAGTTTCGGTGAACTTGCCTCATCTTAGCCTTCATATGATAAATCGCATGTTTTCAACTTGCACAAGTAGGCTTAATAATAAAAGAGATGAATCCACATAGATAAGAGAATAATCCCGACGGATCGAATTAAGTTAGAATATGAAAAGGTCCAACGGTCGGCTTAGAGTTGGTGCACGGCATGCTTTCAAAATGACACTCGATCCTTCGTCCTGTGGCTTGGGAGAAGGAAAGTTGGTTGAGTAGGCGAAGTTATGAACATAGCCTAAGTCATAGGCATCGCCCGCATGAATGCTTGATAAAGCATACATGATCCATTGCCCAAGGCTTGGCATAGCCTTTGCCCGTCCTCTTGGTTAAGCTGCATTGCACAGCTTGTGGCATAAGTCTAGGCAACCAAATGACTTGTTTGTTCAAGCCGGACACGTGTACGGCACGTTCCATCAAGGCAAACCTTGACGCAGCCCTTGCTCGTCAAGTTGTTGTAATGTTAAGTTAGGCAAGTTATGTTCGGCTATCGGAGTAGTAGCAAGCACGGTCTTACGAGTTCTACGGCTGAGTATAAGAAGATAGTCTTACGGTCTCAAGGCCCGTCATATAGAGTACGACTTGGGCGGTAGTGTCGCATAAAGTTCAAGTTGGTTTAAGGCACGATGTCATGGACATAGTATTTTAAGGCATGGGCCACAGTTGATTCATTGAGTTTGGAAAAAAGGCTTCAAATAGTTGTTCCTGAGTTGAAGGAAATGATAGGGCAAGAAAGAAGAATGCTCGCGACTATGGGTCGTCGAGGCGGTCTCAGATTTGAGAAGTATTGAACTTGGCCCTGAAAGAGATGGTAACACTAGAGGTAGAATGACTGTGTAAGACGTCAGTTTGAGTGGAGTCTTGCATGGTCATGGACAACTTGTCAACAAGGTAGAGTTTCCTCGAATGGTGACCCAGGCGGCCAACGGGACCGGTTCTTGAGAAACATGATTATCCGTGCTGGATGACCGCACAGGTTAGCACAGAGTCTTGCAGCGGATCGCTCGCTACTCGCACAGGCAGGGGCGGCCGCCTAACAAGCTAAGGGAGCCCAAGATGGTTCTGGAAATCAGTGACCAATTCATATAGATGAGTCGGCATGGTGGCAACCCGCATGTGTACCTTTGGATTGAGTTGAGTTGGATGTGTGTGTACAGTTAGAACATAATGTTGGGCCTAAGATTTGGTTTCAACATAGGTGACGTGCTTCAGCACGAGATGTAGCATCAAGTCTTAAGTTTTTGGCATATAAGTTGCATAAGTTGAATTTGAGTCACCTTGAGTTTAAGTCAGGAAAACGCCGTAAGGCAAAGTCGGTCGAGTGATACTTAGCCCACAAGTCTTGATTGGGTCAGTTGGTGATTAAAGTAACAAGGGCCGCAAGGCGGCGATATGGTTAAGTCACATTGAATTGTGAGGCACGGCCACAATATGGATTTGTAGCACGGTCACATGGAAATGGAGTTTCATCGAGTAGTTGCGTCTCTGATTTTGGGCCGTAAGGCAAACACGACTTGATAGGTTACGTTGATGTTGCAAGCACGGGATGCTCTAGAGACACAAAATAGGCTAAGGCGTCGGTCATAAAACTGATCCTAAGACAAGAGTAGAAAGACAATCATAAAGGGACTATATTGCACAAAGTAAATGAACGTGTCAGTTTTGCATGGGTGGGCGAGGAGCTCATTCTACCAGTACAGTTGAGTACTGACACCCACACATTTTTATGTGCAGGCACAGGTAGAAGCTCGTGGTACGGAGCTCGCTTGGATGCGTCGAGGCACGGAGTTCCTTGGCGATTCGTAGCATGCGGCCGCGTGGAGTCAAAGACTTATACGGGACATAATGTATGGACATCGCCTTCCGAAGCATCTGCTGGTTCAAGACTTGTATTGAGAGAGAGAGAGAGCTGAGTGACTTGTAATGTAAGAAAAGTGAGCTTGAGTGACTTGTAATCTTGGCCTTGCGCCCCATTGTAACCTTTGTTTCAATATCAATAAAGAGCTTCTTTTGAATAACTTGTGTTTTGTTCTAAATTTCTGCTGCTATTATTCAATGTCTCTGCTTGGGACTTCTGTGCGACGACCCCGTCGCAGTCGCTATAATCGACCGTTATGGAACCCGTCTTGCACAAGCGCAATCTAGGCTCGTGCAACATCACACCTTAGCGAGGATGATCGCTCCTACAGGAGCGGGGCGTGACATAATGGTATCAGAGGACGGCTTTACGTCCTTGGACTTTTGATTGGATTTTTTAAGTTTGTTATTTCCGTAAACTCTGTTACTTCCGCAAGTTGTTATCGTTGGTGCGCTCTCTTTCAAATGTTCTACAGGATGTCCATACAATAAGTCTAAATAATTTACAAAATGTAGGAGAACAGTTTTTGACAAAAATAAAAGATGGTTCGCGGAAGCACGGTTGGCTAAGTCGGGCTGGGCATATACACCAAAATTGCGTCGACCTTAGAAAAGTCGAGTACGGGAATGAAATTATATTGAATGAGAAGGAATTGGTCTTGATTGAGCAAAGTGGAACGACTATCGATAGGGGTACTATCGAGCGACGATAACGTCGGTGCGATATAGATGAGCGCGCTTGGATTTTGAGGAATAGTTCGAACGGGATTCGAAGAAGTCGATTTTGATTCGAATGATAATTTTGAGAATTTGTTGAATGACTTCATTCCTGAGTGGTGTATACGATAGCCTCAGGAATGTCGATCGATCGATTGAGGATACGGGGTGTCGATGAGTCTATCAGCAAGCGTTGCGTGTATGCAAAGCCGTAGATTGAGTATCGTTAAATAAGTTGTAGTCTTGATATTTGACGATGTTGATTCGAACAACCTAGAAATTGACGCACACGAAACGTGCACGGGATTGAGGATTGCTCGAGTATGAAATACGAAATGGTAGAGTAGGCAAATCAAATCGAGAAAAAGTTAAGGTGTAGCAAGCGGATGACTTGATAAAGGAAATTGATATGAATCGTATACGAAAAGTTAGCACGACGGAAGATAGCGTGCATGGAAAAAAAAATTGATTCGAATATTTAAAAACGACACTAAGGATTGGGATGGATGTTGCTCGATGATTTGAGTTAGCAATGAATGATGTAATTTTGAAAAAAATGTTGCTCGATGACTTAAGATAGACGGATGAACAATACGCAAATTTGGGTTTGAGGAAATTGATGTTGTAAATAATTCGAGGGATAATAATCGAACTTGAACTTGAATGTCGAGGAGATTATCCAGTCGGACGATAGCATCAGTCATACGATTCAGAATTTATTGCAAATGAAGATCGTCAGGTTACGTATATCGTCGATGGTATTGAGGCGTATCAAAGATCGATATGCGATAACTCGGGGGTACTCGGATTCGAAGAGTGACGATCGTGCTAGTGCTATTGTTTCGATGGATACTACGTTTGGGATTTTGATAGAGATGAATACTTGGATGAAAACAAAAAGTGTCTTGATGGTTGCGTTGATAACCACAACGTTGACGATCTTGTCTTGTGCGAGCGCAACTCCAGCCTCGTATATGCGTTACGTCGGATTTGGGGTGATCATTCTGCATGTGCGTTGACATGGTGATTCATGTCGCGGGAACGATCGAAACTCGAAAAATTAGGACGTGGCAATTTGGATTGCTTCGACTTGTTGGTTTGATACGAAGGAAAATTTTGAGGATGTTTGGACTTGTGATTGATGATTGAGTAAAACTTGAGGATTGAATAGATCCAATCTACGTATCGAGAATGAGTTAGTCTAGACACAAAACAAAAGTTACGTCCTGATGAGGATAATTATCCCGCGGGAGCGTGCATAGTGATTCATGCCCACACATGGATAATCTGACTCGCGTGAGATCGGGGCGTGACATATTGTTAAGTCAAGCTAGATGACCTTATGATCGATTTCGTGAATTGTGATGAACGACTTAGGAAATATGAAATGTGAATTATGGTTAAGAAATAAATCGTGTCGTAGCGTGCTTGACTTAAAAATGATTGATAGGTGGATTATGTCGAACGTGTTCGAAGGGATAGACTATACGAAATAGCTTGATGAACGAGTAAGATTGATATCTCGAGGAATTGATTGAAACGTGAGTTGTCGTAGGATGGCTTTGCTGAATGACTCGGATTGTCACGACCCGCACCCACTGTGAGGGTACGAGAACGTAACAACGCCCAGCCTACGCCGTAGTGTCGGTGGTAGAGCGCTGTCCTAGGTCAACATACATCTAACAATATACATCTAAACAGTTTATACTCCCCGAATGGGGGTGACATAACAGTAAAACTCAATCACAACTAAGGAAGAGATAGCACGAAATGAAATAGAACTCAAGGAAGTAAATAGATGAAATAGCAGTAGTCTAAGATAATCCCAGCAATATCTAACAGTACAAGGTCTCAGATGAAAGAATATATACAACTCATAACTCCAAATAAAGTCTAACTAAGACATGTCTTAAGACTGTATAAAGTAAGATAAGCCTAACTAGTCTAGTCTAGGCAATCGGGGTGATCTCCTCAGCTAGAGCTGGGTCCTCCTGAGGGTCCAACTCGCAGGTGTCATCTAAGGCTGCCCCGTAGTAAGTGTCCAGGCAAGCCTCCTCCTCGTCCTCTGTAATATTTTCAACAGGTCCAGTCAGGACAGGAGCGAGTACAGTACATCTCATCAGATCATAGCAGGTTAGAAGATATAATCATACAGTAAAGTAAGATACAAGTACTGAAAGAAGTGAGGTATGTAAACCGAGAGAGAAAGCTGTAAGAGAAATATCTACTATAAATAGAGAACTATCATGTGACTAGTGAGTCAGAGTACAATATAGATATGTAAATGGCATAAGAGATTCTGATACTACACTATGGAAGAGATTCTTATACTACACTACTTGGATATTATTCACATGTCCATTTCTACTCCCCCATACCCCCAATCAATACACAAGGATCCAGCCAGGTTATGTTATATGATGCTATGTAACAGCCCCCTAAGGGTAGTAGACCCCGAAGGTGATAGACCCCGAAGGTGATACATAGTAGTCCCATAAATGGGATAAGGATTCTAGGAAGACTCTACGATCATAAGAGTATATGTCGTAAGTGATCAAAGAACCAATGAAGCATATGATACGCCATGTAAGTAAAATGCACAGAACATGTAGTACCTGATGCTCCCTAAGGATAACATCTCAAGAAGGGATCAATATAGTACCAATTCGTGTGACCAACGTGACAGTACAAGTAAAGTAATCTACTGCAGAAATAATTCTAAACAGGATATGAAATGATCAGAGAATGTACTCGCCTGTATCTGAGTGTCCAATATAAAAAGTACCGTCCGAGGAGTGGTGTCTGGTTCCTAATCAGAACAGCACAAGTCACAACAAGTCCAAAATAGTAAAATGGAGTCCTACTATGCATTCTACATGATTCTAGGTCAATCTGGGCCAAAGTCAACTCTTGGTCAACTCTGGTCAACCCTAGAAGTCAAACTAGGTTAACCAGGTCTAAATTAGGTCAATCTAGCCTATACTAGTCTACAAGTCAAATATATATCTAAAACCTATCACTCTATATATATATTGAAGTCTAACCCTACCACATATCTACAAATCTATCACACTACTCATTATATATATACATACACAATCTATATTCATGTAGATACTAAATACTTACCTTTACATTACACTATATATAGATACATACACTTATAATATATGTCTACATACTAGACATATAGTCTACACAAAATATGCACATTCACTACTCTACACGTAATACACATCCTATATAACCCTAGGCTAAGTATTAAACTAAGCATAGATATATATATATATATATATATATATATATATATATATATATATATATATATATATATATATATATATATATATATATATATATATATACACTCATACATTGTACATGCATATATAATATATAGAGGGCCTGTGTGTTGTGTGAACATGATTATGCATGTAATTGCAGGAAATAAAACAGTGAAAGAAAGGGAAAAGTGTGTGTAAACTGTGCACAAGAATAGTGAGTGACATAAGAGTGTATGTGTGTGTGTGATAGTGTGTGAGATATGTGTGTGTATGGGTGAGGGTAATATATATCATGTGTGTGTGTGTGTGTTCTGGTGAGAGTGTACAGGAATTACATAAGACAGTGTAAGGAAAATAAAAACAATGTGTGTATGCATACTTTGTGTGTGCAAGAATTTCATAACAGTGAAAGAGGGAGAAAAAGAGTGTGTGTTATGTTTACATGCCATGAGTGAAAGGGTGAGGGATAAATCATTTGCTAAACTGGACTGTAAACAGGGAATCACACACGGGAAAGCAATAGGGGCAGTCCATACACAGGTTTCAATATCAAAAAACTCAGAAAATCAAATGACAGTCCCCTTCCTTTACCTATTCTCAGTTTGAGCTCAAAATCTCATCAAACAACCCCCAACCAAAACACATTTCACAAAACTAGAAGGGATACTAATCACAAAGGTGTTCAGAACCTACAGCAAGGGAAAGGAAAGGGATTCAAGACACAACAACAAAAGAAATACTGAAACTTAAACCTAGTTCAGGATTTCTGAATTAAATCCCAGTTTTCCCATTTGCTCCCCAATGACAGCAAAAAGAACACCAAATGAACCCAATTTCATCACATAGCTAGGTTAGCTATAGGAGAACACTAACTAGGACTCAAATCAGTATTTAAGCAGTAAATAATGGGTTAAAATAGATGTCCAATTTGGATTTCTAAAAACTGGAAATAGAAAATGATACCTAGTATCATAACTAGGGAAAAATAGGAATTAACTAATGAAAAATTATTAAAATTCAAAATAAAGAGTTGGTAAAATAAATATATGATGCATATATGCCAAATGAGGTGTTTGTGTCCAAACAAAAGGACACAAACGTGTCCAAATGAAACAGGACACGAAACAGTGCACACAGGCACTGTTTCAGTGCACTGTGTCGTGCACGTGTGCACGCGTGTCGTGCACACGACACAGGCCAAACTAGGCCTCGTGCTCGCAACCCTAGGTTCGCCAAGTGTCAGGCTACCTACGTGTCATCCTGTTTTGGGTCGACGTGTCCCCGTGTCTGAGTTATAAAACCGTATAAGTGACAAAAACCCACACTGCACAGAACAGTGCGAAACCCGTGCGTCGAGGATTTCTTCCTCGTTACGCCACGTGGGCCCACGAAATTTGACACATGGCGTGTCTGTGGGTGCCCCGAGGCTCCCACAAAATTTCGTGTCCAACAAGTGCGTGTCGTGTCCAGGAAAGAGCCCGATAGGCAGGGGATTCCTGTAGCCGCGCGCGCGTGTCCAAGTACGTGTGTACGAGTGTCCTAACGACACGACACAAGCACGAAATCGACTCAGAGATTCAGAAATGGATAAGCGACACAACAATGCAAATTTCTATTCAAATACAATTCAAAAATAACACAAAAAGTTCCACAGAGGCATTTCCACAAACACGTTGCATATTTCACTGATATGTGTCCTGTTTGGACACAAAAGGACACGAAAACCTAGGGTTTCCTATTCCTACTGTTAGGTTAGGTCTAGGGCTCCCTATTGATGCAAAAATCTCAGGATTCTATGGTGTGGATAGAGAGTTACCTCAATGAGTCAAAACCTCAAAAAGCTTTAATGAGTGATGTTCTCCTTGATGGTGAAACTCCTCCAAATTGTTAGAAAACTAAGAACAACCAATTCCAACAGCAAGAAAACAATAATTAGAACCTATTGCAACTTGTTTGGATTAAAAAGAAGGAAAAATAGATTTATTATGAATTTCTAAAGATGGGAGCTCACCTCTTTCTTCTTGAAATGGATTTCCTAAGGAAAGGAGGCTAGCCCTAGAAATTAGGAGGGGTTTTATAGTGGGGGAATCCCTAGGTTGGCTGGACAAAATGTTAGGGTTGCTAATTTGGGCTTTGGGCCAAGTCCTATAGGCTATGGCTAAGTTGTTTATTAAATGGTTAGAACCATAAGTCACGACTTATGAAGTTTTAAGCCATATTAGCCTAAACAACTCCAAATCACTCCTAACTAGTTCCAATGACTTAAACCTCATTAAATTAGGTCAAACCAAGGTTACTTAATCTAACTAAGTGGCCATAACCTAGATTAGTCACTAGGTTAGTCTTCTAGTCAACACAAGTCAAAGTCAACTTTAGGCCCAAAATCAATCATCCTAAAAATCACCAAAAATCACCAAAAATTATATTAATTCTATTAAATCATAATAATACATAATAATTCCCAAAATTCCCAAAATTTGAAAAATGACCAAAATACTCCCAAGCTAGAAAGGTGGTAGTGACAAATCTACCCTCCTTAAAATAATTTCGTCCTCGAAATTAAAGGCGAAACTAAACTGCTGAGAAGGATAGAAAAGTATACTTCAAGGTCCAAAAAGATAGGGATACCGCTCGCGCATCTCTTCCTCCTGCTCCCAAGTCGACTCTCCTGGAGAATGATGCCTCCATGCGATGCGTACCAAGGGTATCACCTGGTTCCTCAGAACCTTCTCCCGTCGATCCAGAATCTCCACTGGCTGCTCTGGATAGCTGAGAGAAGGCCCAACCTCTATCTCTGAATGGTCGAGCACATGGCTAGGATCAGCCATGTACCGTCTCAACTGTGATACATGAAATACGTTGTGGACCCCCACAAGTGCAGGCGACAAGTCTAGCCTGTAAGCCTCGTCACCGACTCTTCCGCTGATAACGAAAGGGCCGATGAAGCACGGGCTAAGCTTTCCGCCTCCACCAAAACGTATCGTACCACGAGTCGGAGATATCCTCAAGAAAACCTGGTCTCCGACCTAATCACAAGCTAGGTCTCAATTAAAAATAAATAACAAACATGATCAAAATCACAAACAATAACCTAAATCTAATCCTACTCTACTCCGTACCTCAAACTCCATGGGCCTCCGGTAGCTATCGGCCCAGTGCCGATGTCTGTCCTGTGCCACGCGAAGTCTGTCCCTGATGAGCTTCACCTTCTCGGCCGCATCAACAACCATCTCTGGCCCCAGTAAAGCTCGCTCACCAACATCATCCCAGGATAAGGGTGTACGGCACCTACGCCCGTACAGAGCCTCGAAAGGTGACATCTCAATGCTGGCCTGGAAACTATTGTTGTAGGCAAACTCCACTAAATGAAGATGATCCTCCCAGGAACCTCCAAAGTCTAAGACGCACGTCCGCATCATATCCTCAAGGGTCTGAATAGTCCGCTCTGACTGTCCGTCCGTCTGGGGGTGGTATGCAGTACTAAACTTGAGCTGAGTGCCCAAGCTGGTCTGCAGACTCCTCCAGAAATGGAAAGTAAAACGGCTATCCCGATCTGAGACGATGCTGACCGGAACTCCGTAGATCCTGACTATCTGTCGCATATACATCTCCGCCAGCCTCTCTGTAGACGTACCCACCTTAAATGGCAAGAAGTGGGCGGATTTGGTCAACCTGTCAACGATGACCCAAATCGCGTCTTTCCCTCCTGGAGTACGCGGCAATCCTGAAAAGAAGTCCATCGTGATATGCTCCCATTTCCACTCGAGAATGGGCAGCGGCTGCAACAATCCACCGGGCCTCTGTCTCTCTGCCTTGACCTGCTGACAGACCAAGCACCTAGCTACGAAGTGGGACACCTCCCGCTTCATTCCTGACCACCAAGTCTGACTGAATCTGCATCCCCCATAGCTGCATCTGCACTCCGGGCATGATCACCTCGATCCCAAGACTCTCCAAGTCGGCAAGCAAATGCTGATCCATGATCAAACACATGGCTGTCGGATACCTACTCAAGGCATCGGTAACCACGTTGGCCTTACCTGGATGATACTGCAGTACAATATCGAAGTCCTTCATCAACTCCAACCATCTGCGCTGTCTCATGTTCAACTCCTTCTGAGTGAACACATACTTTAAGCTCTTGTGATTTGTGAAGATCTCCACCCTCTCACCATACAGATAATGCTTCCACAGCTTCAATATAAAAATCACTGCTGCCAGCTCCAGGTCGTGGGTAGGGTAGTTCTTCTCATGGGGATATAACTGCCTGGAAGCATAGGCAATCACCTTTCCGTGCTGCTGCAACACACAACCCAGCCCCTTCCCTGAAGCATCAATATAAATAGTGAATCCACCTGATCCTGAAGGCAACGTCAGAATCGGAGCTGTCGTCAGCCGCTTCTTCAACTCATCAAAAGCTGCCTGACACTCCTCTGACCAAACATACTCAACATCCTTCCTGGTCAACCGTGTCAACGGCTCTGCAACCCGGGAGAAATCCTGCACGAATCTCCGATAGTATCCTGCCAGCCCCAGGAAACTCCTGATCTCTGCAACTGAAGTCGGCGCAGCCCATGCCTCAACTGCTACAATCTTTTTAGGGTCAACTGAGATACCATCTCCAGTCACCACATACCCCAAGAAGTCCACCCGATCCAAGAAGAACTCACACTTGGAGAGCTTCTCGTAAAGCTGCTCCTTCCTGAGAGTCTCCAGCACGATCCTAAGATGCTCCTCGTGCTCCTCCTCAGTCTTGGAATATACCAAAATATCATCTATGAATACTACCATAAACTGATCCAGATACTGGTGGAACACCTTGTTCATAAGGTTCATAAACACTGCTGGTGCATTGGTTAGCCCAAACGGCATAACCAAAAACTCGAACTGTCCATACCGCGTCCTAAAAGCAGTCTTGGAAATATCCTCCCTCTTCACCTTCACCTGGTGATATCCCAACCTCAGATCAATCTTGGAAAATACCCGAGCTCCGCTCAACTGGTCAAATAGATCGTCGATCCGCGACAGCGGGTATTTGTTCTTGATCGTGAGGTTGTTGAGTGCCCTATAGTCAATACACATGCGTACTGACCCATCCTTCTTCGGTACGAACAACACTGGTGTACCCCATGGCGACGAACTCGAGCGGATGAAGCCCTTGTCCTGTAGCTCATCCACCTGCTTCTTCAGCTCCACCAGCTCGCTGTTGTTCACCCGATAGACATGCTGAGAGATGGATTCCGCTTCTGGAACCAAGTCTATCGAGAACTCTATGTCCCTGTCTGGTGGCAGTCCCGGCAACTCCTCTGGAAAAACATCCATATAATCTGCTATCAAGGGGTGTGGAATCGTCTGCTCCTCGACCGAGACTCCACAGAAGACTCCGCTGCTCTGCTCTGCCTGACGTCTGGAGTACTCGAACTCTGGCTCCTCCGGCGCTCTGAACAGAACTCTACCCCCTCTGCAATCAATGCTGGCGTTGTGCCTGCTCAACCAATCCATGCCTAGTACTATATCGTAGTTCGGCAATGGCATTACGAGCAGGCTCACCTCCAACTCACGGCCTCCCAAAACTACTCTCCGACCCTTACAAACATCACTCACGAGGATAATACCACCCCCGGTCGTGATCTTGTAAGTCCTAGGCAACGATTCAGCTATGATACCGTGTCTAATCACAAAAGATACTGATATGAAGCTATGCGAAGCACCGGAATCAAACAATGCAAATGCTGGAATGGAGTCAAGAAGAATCGAACCTGCAATCAGCTCTCCAGTCACCTCTACCTCTCCAGCTGCCATGGCGAAAGCTCGCCCCTGCTGGCCTCCCCTGGCCTGCTGCTGGTGCTGGACGAACCTCTGCTGCTGCGTCGGCAGGGCTGGTCCCCGCTGCTGGCCCACTGGAGCTCTGGCTCCTCCTCCTCCTCCTCCCGGAGCTACCCGTCCCATGCGGCACTCCCTTATCTGGTGGTCTGCTGAACCACACACCATGCACAGGCCCAGCCTCTTTCGGTACTCATTGAAGACGTGCCCAGGCTTCTTACAGTAGGTACAAGTGGCTCCCTGTCTCTGACCCTGCTGGTGCTGTCTCGGCTGCTGCTGTTGAACTGGCCTCTGCTAGATCGGCTGCGGCTGAAACTGCCTCAGCTGCTGATGCTGAAAGTGGGGCCTCTTGGCCTGGCCCCCGCTGCTGCTGCCTCCAACTGGGTCTCTCCCTCTCTTGAGCCTAAGCTCAAGATCATCCTCAGCTAACAGGGCCCTCATCAAGATCTCCTCGAACGTAGCATCTCTGCTGCCCTTGGTCAGGGACTTGATCTCCTTGACCAGACCCTTCCGGAACCTCTGGGCCTTCGCCGTCTCGCTCAAGCCCTCCACGAACCTGTTGAGACGACCAAACTCTCCAGCATACTCCTCTACTGAGAGGCTCCCTTGGACCAAGCTCTCAAACTGCGACTCTAAGGCTCTGACAGCTGAATCTGGAAAGAACTTCTTCTTGAAGAAGCCCCTGAACTGCTCCCAAGTCTGCCCTGGTACCCCCATCCTGGGGTCTGACTGATACCAGGTGCGAGCAAGATCTCGCATCTGGCAAGCTGCGGCCTCGATCTGAAGGTCTGCTGGAATCTTGGCCAAGCGGAAGATCTCCTCTATATGCTCGATCCACTCATCAACATATAGGATCCCCTCTGTCCCCAGAAAGTCTCTGGGGTTCATCTTCTGAAACTGCTCGATCCCCGGAGTCCTCAGCTGCTGTACCACTGGTCGAGCTGCGGCTGTCGTGACGGCCAACTCCATGCCTCTGTCCTGCAGAGCCTGCTGTCGGTCCATGAACTGCTGGAAATACGCGAACATTTGAGCTGCGTCCACATGTTCTGGAGGCGGTGGCGGCAGAAAAGGATCCTCTGGAATGACCGGGTCCTGTCTCCCAGTCGGTGGATGCATACCCCCTGCTGCGGCTGCCGAGGTCTCAACATGAGCTGAGGTGGCAGGAGCTGTAGTCCCCTGGCCTCGCCGTACTGGCTGAGAGGTAGCAGTCTCCTCTATAGCATCCTCATGAATGGCACGCTGCGATCTAGTCTCTACCATCCTGAAGATAGACAAACAAGAGTATCAATCTCTGAGAAAGAAGCGAAATAACAAAGGAGGACAATTATAATTCAAAGGATCAGCTGACAAAGGATTTAGATGGCAATAAAAGAAATTTTTCTAAAGTGATTGAGTATCTTAAAATTTTATATCCTATATCCTATAGTAGGCTATAGTGACACTCTAGTTCGAGTACCACTACACTTCTAGTCTTGACCTGCATGGGCCACCACTAAAAATGTGTCACGACCCGCACCCACTGTGAGGGTACGAGAACGTAACAACGCCCAGCCTACGCCGCAGTGTCTGCGGTAGACCGCTTTCCTAGGTCAACATACATCTAACAATATATATCTAAACAGTTTATACTCCCCGAATGGGGGTGACATAACAGAAAAACTCAATCACAACTAAGGAAGAGATAGCACGAAATGAAATAGAACTCAAGGAAGTAAATAGATGAAATAGCAGTAGTCTAAGATAATCCCAGCAATATCCAACAGTACAAGGTCTCAGATGAAAGAATATATACAACTCATAACTCCAAATAAAGTCTAACTAAGACATGTCTCAAGACTGCATAAAGTAAGATAAGCCTAACTAGTCTAGTCTAGGCAATCGGGGTGATCTCCTCAGCTAGAGCTGGGTCCTCCTGAGGGTCCAGCTCGCAGGTATCATCTAAGGCTGCCCCGTAGTAAGTGTCCAGGCAAGCCTCCTCCTCGTCCTCTGTAATATTTTTAACATGTCCAGTCAGGACAGGAGCGAGTACAGTACATCTCAACAGATCATAGCAGGTTAGAAGATATAATCATGCAGTAAAGTAAGATACAAGTACTGAAAGAAGTACAGTATGTAAACAGAGAGAGAAAGTTGTAAGAGAAATATCTACTATAAATAGAGAACTATCATGTGACTAGTGAGTCAGAGTACAATATAGACATGTAAATGGCATAGGAGATTCTGATACTACACTATGGAAGAGATTCTGATACTACACTACTTGGATATTATTCACATGTCCATTTCTACTCCCCCATACCCCCAATCAATACACAAGGATCCAGCCAGGTTATGTTATATGATGCTATGTAACAGCCCCCGAAGGGTAGTAGACCCCGAAGGTGATAGACCCCGAAGGTGATAGACCCCGAAGGTGATACATAGTAGTCCCATAAATGGGATAAGGATTCTAGGAAGACTCTATGATCATAAGAGTATATGTCGTAAGTGATCAAAGAACCAATGAAGCATATGATACGCCATGTAAGTGAAACGCACAGAACATGTAGTACATGATGCTCCCTAAGGATAACATCTCAAGAAGGGATCCATATAGTACCAATCCGTGTGACCAACGTGACAGTACAAGTAAAGTAATCTACTGCAGGAAATAATTCTAAACAGGATATAAAATGATCAGAGAATGTACTCGCCTGTATCTGAGTGTCCAATATGAAAAGTACCGTCCGAGGAGTGGTGTCTGGCTCCTAATCAGAACAGCACAAGTCACAACAAGTCCAAAATAGTAAAATGGAGTCCTACTATGCATTCTACATGATTCTAGGTCATTCTGGGCCAAAGTCAACTCTTGGTCAACTCTGGTCAACCCTAGAAGTCAAACTAGGTTAACCAGGTCTAAATTAGGTCAATCTAGCCTATACTAGTCTACAAGTCAAATATATATCTAAAACCTATCACTCTATATATATATTGAAGTCTAACCCTACCACATATCTACATATCTATCACACTACTCATTATATATATACATACACAATCTATATTCATATAGATACTAAATACTTACCTTTACATTACACTATATATAGATACATACACTTATAATATATGTCTACATACTAGACATATAGTCTACACAAAATATGCACATTCACTACTCTACACATAATACACATCCTATATAACCCTAGGCTAAGTATTAAACTAAGCATAGAAATATATATATTAAAATATATATATATATATATATATATATATATATATATATATATACACACTCATACATTGTACATGCATATATAATATAAAAAGGTCCTGTGTGTTGTGTGAACATGATTATGCATATAATTGCAGGAAATAAAACAGTGAAAGAAAGGGGAAAGTGTGTGTAAACTGTGCACAGGAACAGTGAGTGACATAAGAGTGTATGTGTGTGTGTGATAGTGTTTGAGATATGTGTGTGTATGGGTGAGGGTAATATATATCATGTGTGTGTGTGTGTTATGGTGAGAGTGTACAGGAATTACATAAGACAGTGTAAGAAAAACAAAAACAGTGTGTGTATGCATACTTTGTGTATGCAGGAATTTCATAACAGTGAAAGAGGGAGGAAAAGAGTGTGTGTTATGTTTACATGCCATGAGTGAAACGGTGAGGGATAAATCATTTGCTAAACTGGACTGTAAACAGGGAATCACACACGGGGAAGCAATAGGGGCAGTCCATACACAGGTTTCAATATCAAAAAACTCAGAAAATCAAATGACAGTCCCCCTCCTTTACCTATTCTCAGTTTGAGCTCAAAATCTCATCAAACAACCCCCAACCAAAACACATTTCACAAAACTAGAAGGGAGACTAATCACATAGGAGTTCAGAACCTACAGCAAGGGAAAGGAAAGGGATTCAAGACACAACAACAAAAGAAATACTGAAACTTAAACCTAGTTCAGGATTTCTGAACTAAAATCCCAGTTTTCCCATTTGCTCCCCAATGGCAGCAAAAAGAACACCAAATGAACCCAATTTCATCACATAGCTAGGTTAGCTATAGAAGAACACTAACTAGGACTCAAATCAGTATTTAAGCAGTAAATAATGGGTTAAAATAGATGTCCAATTTGGATTTCTGAAAATTGGAAATAGAAAATGATACCTAGTATCATAAATAGGGAAAAATAGGAATTAACTAATGAAAAATTATTAAAATTCAAAATAAAGAGTTGCTAAAATAAATATATGATGCATACATGCCAAATGAGGTGTTTGTGTCCAAACAAAAGGACACAAACGTGTCCAAATGAAACAGGACACGAAACAGTGCACACAGGCACTGTTTAAGTGCACTGTGTCGTGCACGTGTGCACGCGTGTCATGCACACGACACAGGCCAAACTAGGCCTCGTGCTCGCAACCCTAGGTTCGCCAAGTGTCAGGCTACCTACATGTCATCCTGTTTTGGGTCGACGTGTCCCCGTGTCTGAGTTATAAAACCGTATCAGTGACAAAAACCCATACTGCACAGAACAGTGCGAAACCTGTGCGTCGAGGATTTCTTCCTCGTTACGCCACGTAGGCCCACAAAATTTGACACATGGCGTGTCAGTGGGTGCCCCGAGGCTCCCACAAAATTTTGTGTCCAACAAGTGCGTGTCGTGTCCAGGAAAGAGCCCGATAGGCAGGGGATTCCTGTAGTCGTGCGTGCGTGTCCAAGTACGTGTGTACGAGTGTCCTAACGACACGACACAAGCACGAAATCGACTCAGAGCTTCAGAAATGGATAAGCGACACAATAATGCAAATTTCCATTCAAATACAATTCGAAAATAACACAAAAAGTTCCACAGAGGCATTTCCACAAACAAGTTGCATACTTCACTGATACGTGTCCTGTTTGGACACGAAAGGACACGAAAACCTAGGGTTTCCTATTCCTACTGTTAGGTTAGGTCTAGGGCTCCCTATTGATGCAAAAATTTCAGGATTCTATGGTGTGGATAGAGAGTTACCTCAATGAGTCAAAACTCTCAAAAAGCTTTAATGAGTGATGTTCTCCTTGGTGGTGAAACTCCTCCAAATTGTTAGAAAACTGAGAACAACCAATTCCAACAGCAAGAAAACAATAATTAGAACCTATTGCAACTTGTTTGGATTAAAAAGAAGGAAAAATGGATTTATTATGAATTTCTAAAGATGGGAGCTCACCTCTTTCTTCTTGAAATGGATTTCCTAAGGAAAGGAGGCTAGCCCTAGAAATTAGGAGGGGTTTTATAGTGGGGGAATCCCTAGGTTGGCTGGACAAAATGTTAGGGTTGCTAATTTGGGCTTTGGGCCAAGTCCTATAGGCTATGGCTAAGTTGTTTATTAAATGGTTAGAACCATAAGTCATGACTTATGAAGTTTTAAGCCATATTAGCCTAAACAACTCCAAATCACTCCTAACTAGTTCCAATGACTTAAACCTCATTAAATTAGGTCAAACCAAGGTTACTTAACCTAACTAAGTGGCCATAACCTAGATTAGTCACTAGGTTAGTCTTCTAGTCAACACAAGTCAAAGTCAACTTTAGGCCCAAAATCAATCATCCTAAAAATCACCAAAAATCACCAAAAATTATATTAATTCTATTAAATCATAATAATACATAATAATTCCAAAAATTCCCAAAATTTGAAAAATGACCAAAATACCCCAAGCTAGAAAGGTGGTAGTGACACGGATCCCGGGCGACGAATGTTGGGATGTGTATAGGGAATCGATGCTCGATGTTTAGAAATAAGAGTGATACAAGATTTGGATAGAAAATCCCGTACTATCAAATTGGTTTGACCTTAGGATGGGGTCAGTATTGATATTATTGTTTGGGAACTGTGATTCCAATACTGACGATTGACCTTAGCCTAGAAGAATGGCTTAGCGGTTAGACGAGATGTCCCTGCTTTAAGGGATAGCATATGATTGAGATCAGTATTGATAGAACGAATCAAATATGTGAGATTGGATTCACTATCACGAGGCTTGGCTGAAATGTATATATTTCAGGGATGCCTTAAATATATGTATGATCCAGCTAAGTGATATATTGAATTCAAGTGAGACTAGAGGAATGGAAAAGTATCGAGGATTTTGGAATCGTGTGTTGCAAATAAAGTATTGATGGTAGTGTGATCATTGGATTCAAATGAACTCGAATGTCGATTGAACGAATAGTTTGTCTTAGAACTAAGTCGTCCGTGTGCGCGATAATTGTAAGTTACCCAGTTAAGATATAGTTGTTCGATGTGAAAGGAAAATCAGAGCACGAAAGTGGTTCGAATTAAAGAAATGTATAGGAAGTAGGTGTGCGAGAATTATTGGATGATGAATCAAGTTATAAGTCGATAAGTGTACTTAGTTACTTTCGAGGATGAAACTTTTTCTGAGTGGTGTATGATGTAGTGCCCCGTTCCGCTTAGTCAATCGAAGGAATTGAAACGCCAACGGTGTTCGAACGTAGCCTTGCAACGGCAACTCGAAGACATCACTCGGTCGAAGTGACTGCTCGCTCAGGTGGGGTAGTTTCAGTAAACTCGCCTCATCTTAGCCTTCACATAATAAATCGCATGTTTTCAACTTGCACAAGTAGGCTTAATAATAAAAGAGTCGAATCCACATAGATAAGGGAATAATGCCGACGGGTCGAATTGAGTTAGAATATGGAAAGGTCCAACGGTCGGCTTAGAGTTGGTGCATGGCATGCTTTGAAAATGGCACTCGATCCTTCATTCCGTGGCTTGGAAGAAGGAAAGTGGGTTCAGTAGGCGAAGTTATGAACATAGCCTAAGTCATAGGTGTCGCCCTCATGAATTCTTGATAAAGCATACACGATCCATTGCCCAAGGCTTAGCATAGCCTTTGCCCGTCCCATTGGTTAAGCTTTATTGTACAGCTTGTGGCATAAGTCTAGGCAACCAAATAACTTGTTTGTTCAAGCCGGACACGTGTACGGCACGTTCCATCAAGGCAAAGCTTGACGCAGTCCTTACTCGTCAAGTTGTTGCAATGTTAAGTTAGACAAGTTATGTTAGGCTATCGGAGTAGTAGCAAGCACGGTCTTACGAGTTCTACGGCTGAGTATAACAAGATAGTCTTACGATCTCAAGGCCCGTCATATAGAGTATGACTTGGACGGTAGTGTCGCATAGAGTTCAAGTTGGTTTAAGCCACGATGTCACGGACGTAGTGTTTTAAGGCATGGGCCACGGTTGATTCATTGAGTTTAGAAAAAGGGCTTCAAATAGTTATTTTTGAGTTGAAGGAAATGATAGGACAAGAAAGAAGAATGCTCGCGACTATGGGTCATCGAAGCGGTCTCAGATTTGAGAAGTATTGATCTTGGCCCTAAAAGAGATGGTAACACTAGAGGTAGAATAAATGTGTGAGACGTCAGTTTGAGTCGAGTCTTGCATGGTTATGGAGAACTTGTCGACAAGGTAGAGTTTCCTCGAACGGTGACCCAGGCGGCCAATGGGACCGGTTCTTGAGAAACATGATTAGCTGTGCTGGATGACCGTATAATTTAGCGCAGAGTCTTACAGCGGAGCTCGCTACTCGCGTTGGCAAGGGCGACCGCCTAACAAGCTAAAGGGAGTCCAAGATGGCTCTGGGTGTCAGTGACCAATTCATATAGATGAGTCGACATGGCGGCAACCCGCATGTGTGCCTTTGGATTGAGTTGACTTGGATGTGTGTGTACAGTTAGAACACAATATTGGGCCTAAGATTTGGTTTCAACGTAGGCGACGTGCTTCAGCACGAGATGTAGCATCAAGTGTTAAGTTGTCGGCATATAAGTTGCATAAGTTGGATTTGAGTCATCTTGAGTTTAAGTCAGGAAAAGGCCATAAGGCAAAGTCGGTCGAGTGATACTTAGCCCACAAGTCTTGATTGGGTCAGTTGGTGATTAAAGTAACAAGGGCCGCAAGACGAGGATATGGTTAAGTCACATTGAATTGTGAGGCACGGCCTCAATATGGATTTGTAGCACGGTCACATGGAAATGGAGTCTCATCGAGTAGTTGCATCTCTGATTTTGGGCCATAAGGCAAACACGACTTGATAGGTTTCGTTGATGTTGCAAGCACGGGATGGTCTACAGACACAAAATAGGCCAAGGCGTCGGTCATAAAACTGATCCTAAGACAAGAGTAGAAAGACAATCATAAAAGGACTTGTAGAAGCATGGAAATATGGGGTTCATGCGGATCACAACTGACCGCATGAGTACCCTGGAACAAATTAACCCGCATAAAGAAGAGCCGCATGACAGATTCAGTACGCCCCCTGCGGTCCATCTTTACTAGACTGAGCCGCATTGAGAATAGTTACTTATGCGGCCAAGCTGATTAATCCTTCTGATAAAGCTGACTCTGGTCTAATAAAGCTGACAAACTCTCGCAAAGACTGACAGCTCTGATAACTTTGAAACTCTAAAAAGAAGATAATACATGATTAGACTGGACATGCGACCTGAGCCGCATGAACCTTATGCAACTCAATCTATTTATTTCATGGGCCAAGGGTAACTGCATTCCGACCCGCATGAGCTTTATACGGCCCAGAATATAAGAACATATGCGGCTCAAAAGCCCCAAGCTACATACGGACTAAGAGAGACTGCCGCATGAGTCTTATGCATCCCAGCATGGCCGAACTATGAAGGGCCTATGTGGCTCAAAATGACTCAAGCAGACTAGTCCTATCTTGCGATGAGACACGTGGCAGGCTGACCAAGTCTCAACTACCCAGATTCGCTGCAGCAAAATCTCAACAACCCCCACCAGGTTACAGCTCGAGATCGAGTCTTTGTGCGCTATGAGAGACACGTGGCCACGTGGCCTTTTATGCGGCCTAAAAAGCTGCTACTACAGAAAACACTATAAACAGAAGGGTATTACACCTAGGCAAATGGTTGGCAATCCAAGGCTGGTAACCTACGAAAGGCAATTTCTTCGAGAGCAAGGAGCACGTCAGATAGTACAAGGAGTAAGGCAGAGTTGCTATACTTTTTTGAGCCTCTATCGTCACCCCTCAGAATCAAAACTAAACAATTGTACTTAGATTGTCTCCTAGGCTTTCTTTCTAGGCTTTCTCTTGTACAAGCGAGTTTGCAATCAAGTTCAATTCATCTGTAATTTGTTGTGCTTGATATTTAATGACAAACACGACGGCGACTCTGCTGGGGACATCCTTCTCCTCTGATGAGAAGATGGTGACGCAATCTGACGCATCCAAGCTCGGCTCTACGCAGCAAATGCTCTTGGTTCGATTTGACCAATGAGCATTCGAAGAAATGCTCTCTGAATGGAGCACCAGCCCATCGCAGAACCAACCCAACCCTAAGAGAGCCCACAGTATGTCAAAGCGCAAAACTGTTTCCCCCGACCAGGTTCTCGAAGAAGCTCCTTCTGCAGCCCAAGACGGTCATCAAGACTCTCATGCGGCCTTGGTGCCGACCGTAGATAACCTCACTATCCCCAAATCCAGCAAAGGAAAATACTACGAAGCTAAGTTTTTGGAGGCACAAGGGAAATCTATGCGGACAAGGAAGAGGCCGCATAAGAGAGATGGGCAGATGACTCATGCGGCAGCCAACTCTGGCCGCAGACAGACCGTCCATGCGGCAGCAAACTCTGGCCGCAGACAGATTGCCCATGCGGCAGCCAACTCTGGCCGCAGGCAGATGGCCCATGCGGCAGTCAACTCTGGCCGTAGGCAGATGGCCCATGCGACAGCCAGTCCTGGCCATAGACAGAGTGTCTCATACGACCCTGTCAGAAGTTCTGTATTCGATCGTCTCTCATGCGTGCCCGACTCCATGCGGCCCATTCAGAATGTGGGATGTATCAATCTGGACTTTTTTTACTATGCGCCTTTGGGTGCTAAGTCAAAGAAGTCTAGGGCAGTGCGGGCACAACATGCCCAGCCAACTGTCCAAGTTGCTGACCGTCAGCGGGCACCGTTAACTGTTATACGGGCTCCTGATAGAAAGTTATACAGAACCACCCGCATCCATTCCCCCAGGGCTAACGGACAGGGTGGGTCTCAAAAGTCTCCCTCCAACAATCGAGAGCAAGTGCTTTTACAAGCCTCAGATCAGGGAGCAAACATGACACCTACGCACCCGTGTTCTCGGGATACCCGAGTCCACAAATGGGAGGCAAAGGTAGATCAATCCGCTACCGACTTGTGAGAGGTGATTACTCACAAATGCAAGGAGAATGAAGCAACCTTGGCGTACGATGAGCCCCTCTCGGGACGTCGTTGCACCCAAGTCATCATCAAATGCTGCTGCGACAAGTGGGCAGCACCTGAAGATCGGCAGTCTATTTTCCAACGACTGCAGCAGCCAGTGCCTTTCCAACAGCAACTTCAGAAACATGTGCAAATTCTGGGAGACGAGGAATTTTCTGTTGCCTCCTGTAATTCAACCCGGAAGGTTCTTTCCGACAAGGGAGGAAAGAAGACAAGCTCTTCCAACCCGGCAATCTCCGCCAGCATTGTAAGAAAACTCACGTCTGGAGGACTGCCACCGATAACCACAGGGGGTGTCTACCTAGGCACTTGATCCAAAAAGAAGCTTTCAACACCTGGGGGTGCATCCTTCACCTCCCTGGGGTAGATGAGGCTGGGGGTAGCAGTCCCCTCAAAGTATGCGATAACCCGATGTTCCAAGAGCCTACACAGGGGGTAGCGAACCACTGGAATTACGCAACAGACATGGACGTCCCTAAGGATGACTGCCCTCGTCAAGACGATGTGGCTTCCTGCACAGGGGGTAGCATCCCTTCCGAGTTCGAGGAAGAAGATATTCTGATATTTCTCGATAATTTTTTGGTACGGGGTACGACATAGAGAGCACCTCTCTACGGTCCCTTCCACCTCTACCCATGTACGGACAGTCTTTATGGCCGACGATGATCATGAGGCACCTACTGACCGATAATGTCTAGAAGTGCTTGAAGCCATGCTCTTGTCCTTGGCCAAGTCAGTAGACGAAATCAAAGCTGCCTTACCAACTCAACCAGCAAGGCCGTCTGGACAAACAAGCTTGGGACCCGCAGTCAACGCGGACTCCAACACAATCGCTCCTCCTTTGGATGACAATCCTCTAGGAGCCGCCGCTCCTTCAGCTGCAGATGAAGCCAGGGAAGCAAAGAGGGAAGTCCAGGAGCTTCAAGCAATGTTCAATGCCCGAGACTCCTCTCGGGACCTCAGAATACGGCAGTCGTATTCCGTTGCATAGAGAGATGTGCCTTTTCTATCACGGTACAAGCCGTTTTATATCGATTCATATGACGGAAAGACCTCCGCTAGTCGGTACATGACTTACTTCAAGGTCACAACCGACCACTTACCGCATAGTAACGCCATCCTCACACGATTATGCATCGAAGCATTGGAGGGGATAGCGTTCGACCGGTATCGCAACCTTCCTGACAACTGCATCTACTCTTTTGATGGCTTCAATCATATGTTCCTAGAACGATTCTACGAGGTGGGACATGATGTGACAATGTCATCCCTCATGGACGTCGTTCAGGGAGAGAGGGAGCTGACAAGGAACTATATCGAGCGGTTCTGCCAAACTGTAATGAGATTGCCCCAAGGCAATCCCGAAAGATCCTTGATCGAAATATGCCAAAAGAAGTTGCTCCCCGCAATCAGCCTTTGGATGGGTGAAGATCAGTTCAGGGATTGGATGACCTTCATCATAAGCGCCACCAACGCGGAGGCAAAGTTAAAGAAGGCTCGCTAGCTGGGATTACACATCCCAGACGGAGAAGTCAAAAGCAAACGTCCTGGTACCACCTCCAATAACAACAGCACTAACACCACCTCCAGTAACCGGGACAACAAAGGCAAACAGGCCCTGGTCACAGGTACGACCAAAAAGCTTGAACAAAAGCAGGCCGAAGCTTAGTGGCCCCAGGCGAATTACTCATTCGAAGATAGTCATGTCAAGCCTATCTTCGACATGCTCTTGCAAGTGGACAGGATCCAACTCCCTCTACCAAGGCACGAGCCCCGAGCGACAGAGATAGAGGACCTAAAATACTGCTATTTTTACCGCTATGTTCATCATGCCACTCAAGACTGCTTTCAATTAAAGCGGTACATCGAGAATCTTATTGACTCCAAAGCTCTGTCGCTAGACTTTGAAGAGGTTATCGTGGCGACGAACATGGTGTCAATTTAGTTCGGCAACTTTCCTCCAACAAGTACTCAAGATAGGGTAATACCTATTTCCCGGGCAATGATGGAAGTTACTAATCTTCCTTCCATCCGGGACCAAACGACTGACTTGGTACCTCTTACCACGTCACGAAGAGAGATCATGTGGGTGCACCCCGACTTTGTACCCGAAGTCACCTAGGCGGCATCATCTCCAACCAACAAAAAGAAGGACAGGAAGTCCAGATCCTGCCACACAATTTCAACCGAAGCTGAGGAAGCGGCAACAGTTGTTACCCGGTCTGGAGCACAAGTCCAGCCCACTCCGGGTAGATCAGTTGAAGACCCTCAACCGGCAACGCTGCCTGCCACTGATGTTCCGGGGCCATCTCAGCCTCCATCGGCAGACATGGCCAAGCCGAAGGAAACCCGCTTCGACAGGCTGCTCCGTAAAGATGCTCCTCAAGGGCTGGACAGACCTTACAAATTTCATATATTAGCACAACTGGCTAATACGCCAGCAAAGTTGTCGTTATACGAGCTCCTAAGGCTCTCCAAGGATCTTTGTGTCACACTGAGCGAAGCGCTCCAGAATGTTGACGCTTACTTAGCCCAGGCCAAACATATAGGGGAAGACTCGCTGGCAGATCTCCAGGGCAGCAACAATATGGATACAATATCTAACATCGTATTCACCCCACAGGACATGCTGATCAAGACCAACATCTATGATCGCCCCTTTTACTACACTGAATACATAGGCGATATCAAGGTGGATCAGATGCACATCGATCCTGGCTCGTCGATAAGTATCATCTCCAAAAGCTTGCTTCATGTCCTCGGCATCCCTATGCACCGGCTAGCAGCGACCAACACCGCCATTAGCGGTTTCAACTCAGGAAGGAGCTATCCCTTAGGAAAGATCCGATTGAAATGTCAGATCGGCGACCTGAGGACAGAGGTTATCGGCTACGTCATAGATGCAGACACGTCCAACAACATCCTCCTGGGACGTCCGTGAATACATGACTATATGATCGTGTCATCCACCCTCAACCAGTGCTTCAAGTATGTCAGTAAGTATGGCTTCGTGAAGACTGAATTTGCCGACATCGATCCCTTCAAAGGGGTGAGTCTTATTACTCTTCGGAGGCTTGTCTATATGACGAATCCAAGAAACACATAACTGACGAACTGGAGGCCATCACAGGGCCAGAGGAACCCTTGAGAATTTATCTCCAGGCCCGTAAATCGGGCAAAGCCGTACCCCTTGTCGCAACTTTGCATAAAGAGGTGCCCGGTTCCCCAACCCCAACTGCACAGTTAGAGCCGATGGTCATCCGACTCCCAAGGACCAGCCAAGAACCTGTCATAGGGCCGATTTTGATTGCCAAAATCCAATCAAAGGCGACCGAAAGACGAAATGCCCTCTAGGGAGCCGATGGTGATCTGATTGCCAAGATCCAGTCAAAAGCAATCGGAAGACACAAAGTCCCCTGCCGAGCCAATTATCATCCGTCTTCCCAAGACGAGCCGGCAACCAAGTGTCGATCCGACACCCTCAGGCAAGCCAATACCACAAGCTGAACCCCTTGGTGGTCAAGTTGCCCAAGACAGTGCCTCAACCTCCGGTCACGCAGGGGGTAGCTGAAGAGGATGCATAACTCGCAAAATATCTGGTTGCAAAGGTGGATAGTCCCTCTCCCGATGATGTAATCCCTGTGGAGAAAATTCCTTATTTCACCAATAAGAGGCTGCCATTGAACTTTCCTGAGTGTAATAAACTCAATCTGATTTATACTGCTGGACTCGGTTGGGACACTAACCTGCACACACAGGTGACAACCGTCCATACCGCAAACCTACTTGCTCCCATTAAAGATGCATACTTCCTAGTCCCAGGCAGAAGAGAAGGGGATCACATGATCATCTTTGGCCG
The DNA here is from genome assembly GCA_029216955.1 of Iris pallida. NCBI lineage: Eukaryota > Viridiplantae > Streptophyta > Magnoliopsida > Asparagales > Iridaceae > Iris > Iris pallida. Next base: position 3,983,266 of record JANAVB010041814.1, on the reverse strand, counting down.
AAAAGAAGGACCTCAAACCTTCATGCCTCAAGAGTTTGATCTTGAACTCGATACTGAAAGACTACCGCTCTACCTGTATAGTCCTCAGGCCAAGTACTTCATGCAAAAGCAGGGGTACGACATGGAGGCTACCCCAGGTCTGAATTACGGCAGCGGTCGGCGATCGCCTCTGCAACTGTCAACTCCGTCTGGGAAACCTCGACATTATTACGACAAATTCCTGAAGAAATACTATGTCTAAAGGACATGCTGGTACTCCCTCAAAACCATCAAATCTTCCAAACTATTGAGTTATGTACACTAAGTACCGCTAAACTCACACTTTATCTCCCTGAGTGGCGAGTCATGTACGATAGTACCGCTGAACTCACACTCTATTACATCTTCCTGAATGGCGAGTCATGTATGATGATACCTCTGAACTCACACTCTATTGCATCTCCCTGAGTGGCGAGTCATGTACGATGATACCTCTGAACTCCCACTCTAATGCTTTACCTCACAGGAGTCTGCCTAGTTTTTCATTATCTCTGAGCAAACTTTCTGGTCCTGATTATCATGAGTCACGTCTATATTACCTCTGGTACCGATAATCTTCCGACTTAACACTTGTACCCAACCCGGGATAAAAGACATGGTGTTAAGACCACAAAACCTATCACGTCCATATTACCTCTGTTGGTTTTGTCTCAAAATCTATTACTCGCACCACCAGTACGCAGAAGAGTAATAGGTCCACTAAAGATTATTCTTGGTTATCGTATATCACATCCATATTACTTCTGATACCGATAGTCACTTGACTTAACACCTGTACCTAACCCGGGATAAAAGACATGGTGTTAAGACCACAAAACCTTTCACGTCCATATTACCTCTGTTAAGTTTTGTCTCAAAATCCATTCCACCAAAAATCACTCCTGATTGTCGTGTGTCACGTCCATATTACCTCTGATATCGATAGTCTTCCGACTTAACACCTGTACCCAACCCGGGATAAAAGACACGGTGTTAAGACCACAAAACCTATCACGTCCATATTACCTCTATTGGGTTTTGTTTCAAATCTATTACCCGTACCGCTACTACGCAGAAGGGTAATAGATCCACGAAAGTTATCCTAATCTATTACTCGCACCATCGGTGTACCAAAGAGTAGTAGGTCCACAAAATATCATTCAAATCTATTTGATCGCATTTCTATATGCATAAAAGGGCAATAGGTCCATAAAATATCCTCCAGTGGGATATCCTTTACAAGTACCACCAATACTACTAACAAAGAATGGAGTGAATGCATTCAGTTTATTCAAAATCAGTTACATTCGTTACATCTAAAAAAAGGGGTGAAAGAAAAGGCTACTACTCATCAGCAACGCACAGTTTGGCAGGAATCTCTTCCAACTGTGCAGTTGAGCGCTCAATTCTTAGGCTTGGCGTTCAGCTTCCTGGATTAGCTTTTCAGTATCCTCAAGATGTGCATGAGCCTGCAAAATTTCCTCTAATTTCTTCAGTGCACCCTCTAGAGCGGCAGAGGCTCGTGTGACTTTATTAGTCTCCTTGCAGATCTTCTCTTTTTCCTGACAAGTGGCTTGGAGTTCAGTCTCCAGAGATGTCAGCCTGGCCTGGAGCTGGAGGAGCTGATCGTTCATTTTGGTTATAGCACGAACGGTGGTCTCTTCACGAGTCAAGAAAATATCTCCCTCTCGGGTTAGCTTGTCATATTTGAGAGACAGCTTATGGAGGTCCTTCTCCAAGGTGGGCTTGGTCGTCTCCTGTACAACCTTCACCTTTTCCACGGCCTTTATAAGGAAAGCACGCTCCTGCTCCACTACAGCAGACACATCGACTTGCCACAATTTTTGCAACTGGATTAGGCACCGATTAGCCTCTGCCGGCTTATGCTCCAAAAGAACGGTCGCCCCTTCTCTACCTGGAAGCGTCTTCAGTAGGTCAATCTGGCCTTGGGCGTAATGACGGGCCACAGTAAATGAAGTCCCTCTCCTTGAAGTAGCTTCAACCCCTCGTTTTAGATGATGGTAGAAGCTCTCGACTATATCCCTCGATGATTCGTCTAGATTCTCCAAAGAGGACGACGTCGAAGGAATGTCAGCCAAGGAAGCTGAAGGTATGTGAGAAGAAGGCATACCGGAGCTTGACGACCCTGTCAAAAGGGAAACAAACTCCGAGCGACGAGACTCCCACACAACAGTAATCTCCTCTTCCGCAGCCCGAAGGAGCTGAAGACTAGGCAGAGTGGAGAGTTCAATCTCCCGGGAAGAGGCAGCTTCAATCGATCCTGCATCCACCGATGCTGATACAGGGACCACCTCCTCTACCATCGACACTTCTGGTATAAGCGGCTCTGAATTCGGCTCAGCGGGGTTATTTTCGTTTTGAAGGAGAGAAGGTTCACTTCTTCTCTTCGGTAAGAGGTCCGCCCCGACGTCTTCCACTATCTCCTACTCCACAGCTATGTCCACCAATGGCAATGAAGGAGCACTGCCTATAGATCCAAAACAACCGACAATTAGCTTGACTCGAAGGATATAAAGAAAGAGCAAATGAACCTCCTCGTCGATAAGAGTATGACATAGCTTACCAGGGGTGGCGGTGGAGACCACGGCTCGCTCCAGACAGTCATAATTTCTTCCATCTCCCCCATATCCTCCTCAACAGCAATATTCGAATCACCTGCACCCACCACTCTAGTCCCGATCGACCCGAAAATAAATGTAGCTAGGTCGGTTGCGACCAACTGAGACCCTGCAGCCTCGATATTTGGTTCTATAAGGCTTGCACCTTCTTCGACCAGGGTGTCCGTTACTAGAAGGATCCCGAAAGTAGCATCGGACTCCAGAAGGTTTATGTCTTCCAAAGCCTGCACAAAGGAAAAAGAGAGGAACAATAAGATAAAGTCCCAAAAGTGACATGGTGGTCGATTAAAATAAAGTTTACCTCTGGGAGGGTTTCGACGTCACTGTCCTCTTCCGTAATGTCAGACCCTCGATTCCTAAATGCAACCCATTTTCGAGAACGAGGCCTGTCAGCAACAGGGAGTCCACGCTTACTTCGCTTACGTGGAGGACTCGGCACAAGAGAGGGCAAGCGCGTCACCGAAGTACTTGCAGGAAGTGACAAGCCATCATCCTCCTCTTCCGTACCAGTAGAATTGGAGTCAGACACTTCAATGGCTTTCGCCTTCTTCGCCCTGTTCTTTTTTTGGGTTCCTCGCATTTCTCCGCCAACTTAGTACCGGTTATGAAACTGGTACTTATGTCGAAGCCTTGGGGAGGCCCATTCACGGAGACATGGTAAAGTGTCGCCATGTATGAGATACGAACTGAGCCCTCGGTATCAGGTAAAGAAAAGCTGGTTCGGGTGTGGACGGCACTGTAGTAATGCCAGGCCCGGATGCTATCCAGGACGCTGCCCTCATAACCCAAGCAGGGACTCGGGTTGTCCAAAAATAACTGGCAGTAACCAAATTATCGTGAATATCGGCTGGGTAAGTAAGGTTCCAAGATAACAATGTTACGGTTGTGATACACCAGATGTGCAGGATGGATGTTCTGCAACCAACGGAACATCATCTCGGATAGGAACTGGGGCGCAACACCGCCATCAAGATAAGGGTGCCCTATTTCCTCATCGGTGAAAGGTGGGATCGACACAAAAAAGAAATAGCTGTCAACCTGAGCAAGCACAACTCTGCAGTCGAGCGTAGTTGAACAGGTCCAAGGCATATCATGGTACTGATAGATGAATGCATCGTTGACCGTCGTATTCCCCTCAGGGCCAGGTCGTATCAGAGTGGGGCAGTGCATTAGCAGCCACCCCATCAGGTAGTGGTAGGGCAGCTCAATTCGGTTGAAATCTTTCGTAACATCACGAGCTACGGTTCTAGCCGTAAAGGTACGAAGGCCCCGATGGATGCTGCACACCATGGCAGGGACTAGAGCTAGCCTGCCTCCGAAGACTAATTTGACAGTAGAAAGGATCAGGTTGCGACTGATTCTCTCAATAGAACCAAAACCCCCTAAGACAACACAGATCTTCAGCCATATCATCAGGAATCCAGCCAAGATGGCTTTGTCAGACAAGAGTTGGGTATCTTGATAGAAGTAGCTGAATATGTCGGATTCGCTTTCGAATCTATCACCAGAAGCTTTGGTCCTCTTGGCGCTTTGCACTTTAGCATCCATCCATGCTTGAGTTTGAGGGCTCCGAGGGACAACTCGACATGAGGCCCCTAGATCGAACAGGTAACTGATCCAAGCCTTGGTATGAGGAAGGGTCCCCTCAGAGCTTTCATCCTTTTTCTTCAATATTTGCTGACAAGTGCTATGATGACATAACACTTCCCGGTAAACGACAATGAACCCAGGGAACCGCCGCTCTAAAATCTTAAACTCCTCATCCGTAGGAGTATACTCCTCATAAGCCTCGTCTCCCCAGGGAAACTTGGAGACGTCCTGTATTTCATGGAGAGCAAGCCCCATCTCCCCAGCAGGCGTAAAGAAGGTCCCCGTACGACGGTTGTATATCTCGAGGAGTGCTATAAACAACCTTGTGTTTATAGGAAGACTGTAGCAGATGCCCCTTATGGCATAGTAGAGGTCGAGCTGACGCAAAGTATCCTCATACTGCGACAGAATCCAGAGTGTCAAGTTGACCCACGGAGAAGAACGATACATCAAATTCGGCAGTGACAGTCTTCCCGTGGGATACGATCCTTTTCGAGCAATCTGGTTCAGGAAGGTACCGGCTTCAGAGAACCTGGTATTAGGCCTCAGCTCATTTATAAAACTACCAGGGGCTAGTCCGATGACAGAACGACTGACTGACTCCCTAGTCGTGACCGCTGACCGCGCTCGTCTATTATAATGGATATTGCCTACGAAGACTGCCTGCCGGTCCTGAGTTATGGGATCCATTATTCGCCTCTCGATAGGTACAATATTAAAATTTGACAGGGAAAAACGGCGTTCCATCTGAGGAAGGTGAATCGCTATCCCGTTGGAAATAAAATCCCAGATCTCAGATAGCTCCAGCATGCGGGGGTTCAAAACAGCTATAGCATCTCCGAATAAGAACGCAGGCTTCAGATGGGTGTCCCTCAGTTTCCCAGAAGTCATCATGCTAAGCAAAAAGAAGAAGGACTGGTTTTGGATCTCCCTCAACCTGTCTTCAGGTTGATCGCGGGTAATCTGAGATGACACACATTCGACTATCTGGTCAAATCTCACACCCAATGCAGATTGGGCATATCCTATCAAGAGTTCCCCCGATGGACCTATGGGCAAGGTCACTGCAAAGGATAAAGCGGAAAAGTAGTTAGAAGAAAAGAAAGTTTATTTTTCAGCTATGTGGCCTAGCCAAACAGGATCTATGCAGCCTAGTTATGAAGGATGTGCATGCGGCTTTAGAACATGAGATGCATGCGGCTCAATCGTATAGTTCTGTTAGGCAGTGCTCATGCAGCCCAGTTAGAAGGCACTTATGCGGCATAGTTAGGGGACACTCATGCGGATCAGCCTTGAGTCACTTAGGTGGTTCAGTTATGCAATATTCATGCGGGTCGATTAAGGAATTACTTATGCAGTTCGGTTATGAAAAACTTATAAGGCCTGGACAGGGTCAATTATCATGCGAGTCAATAACGCTTATGCGGCTCAGCCCATACGGCCCTATCACATAGAACACATGCGGTCTAATGAAATAAGGGCTCGCATCGATCATGCCTGATGCATAGAGACGACGCATGTGATAGACCGACGCATAAAATATGCGATATGGCCATTCAAAAAATTTAAGTCGTCGTCTTCCTGCTGTACTTACCGTTGATAGGGGGTGTACGTCAGGATGAATTGAAGGAGAATTCGCAGCTCTCGACGGAGAAGCAGATTCTTTCCCTTTGGCCGCAGCATCAGACGACTTGGAAGCTTTTGGAGCCATGGCTAAACAAAAAGCACTACAGGGACAATAAAAACGAAGGAGAAGAAGGTAAAGGAGAAAATTTTCTTTCTCCAAATGACCTATATTTATAAGGTTTGTTGAAAGTGTACTGTTTCGATTCTCGAGCCCATTAAAGATAATGATGACGTTTGGGGATTTTATCCTTAGTAACCATCAGCTTTATCTCGAAAAAAGAGCCCAAATCAAAAACCAAATCAAGAAATTAAATGCAACAGTAACAACTAGCACAAGATCTCCCTGCGGCACAAGATCTACATGCGGCCCGAAAGCATCCATGCGGCCCAAAATGTCCCTGCGACACGACGTCTCTCCTGACTCGAAGATTTTTTTTTCTGCGGCTTGATATACGTACATTCTTCTTATTCAAAGTATTCTAAATTTTTAATTTGAAAACTTTTAAGGGGGTCTTGTAGAAGCATAAAAAATATGTGGTTCATACGGATCACAACTGACCGCATGAGTACCCTGGAACAGATTGACCCATATAAAGAAGAGCCGCATGACAGACTCAGTACGCCCCCTGTGGCCCATCTTCACTAGACTGAGCCGCAGAAAGAATAGTTACTTATGCGGCCAAGCTGATTAATCCTTCTGATAAAGCTGACTCTGGTCTAATAAAGCTGACAAACTATGGCAAAGACTGATAGCTCTGACAACTCTGACACTCTAAAAAGAAGATAAGATATTATTAGACTGGACATGCGACCCGAGCCACATGAACCTTATGCAACTCAATCTATGTATTTCATGGGCCAAGGGTAACTGCAATCCGAGCGGCATGAGCGTTATGCGGCCCAGAATATAAGAACCTATGTGGCTCAAAAGTCCCCAAGCTACACGGACTAAGGGAGACTGCTGCATGAGTCTTATGCGGCCCAGCATGGCCGAACTCTGAAGGGCCTATGCGGCTCAAAATTACTCAAGCAGACTGGTCCTATCTTACGATGAGACACATGGCAGGCTGACCAAGTCTCAACTACCCAGATTTGCTACAACAAAATCTCAACAACCCCCACCAGCTGGCAGCCCGAGATCGAGTCTTTGTGCGCTGTGAGAGACACGTAGCCACGTGGCCCTTTATGCGGTCCAAAAAGCTGCTACTGTAGAAAATACTATAAATAGCAGGGTATTACACCCAGGCAAATGGTTGGCAATCCAAGACTGGTAACCTACGAAAGGCAATTTTTTCGAGAGCAAGGAGCGCGTCAGATAGTCCAAGGAGTAAGGCAGAGTTCCTACACTTTTCCGAGCCTCTATCGTCACCCCCCAGAATCAAAACTAAACAATTGTACTTATATTATCTTCTAGGCTTTCTTTCTAGGCTTTCTCTTGTACAAGCGAGTTTGCAATCAAGTTCAATTCATCTGTAATTTATTGTGCTTGATATTTAATGGCAAACAGGACTATGTTACACAAAGTAAATGAACGTGTCTATTTTATATGGGTGGGCGATGAGCTCATTCCACCAGTATAGTTGAGTACTAACACCTATATAGTTTTTATGTGCAGGTACAGGTAGAAGCTCGTGGTACGGAGCTCGCTTGGATGCGTCGAGGCACGGAGTTCCTTGGCAATTCATAGTGTACGGCCGCGTGGAATCAAAGACTTATATGGGACATAATGTATGGGCATCGCCTTCCGAAGCATCCGCTAGTTTAAGACTTGTATTGAGAGAGAGAGAGCTGAGTGACTTGTAATGTGAGAAGAGTGAGTTTGAGTGACTTGTAATCTTGGTCTTGTGCCCCATTGTAACCTTTGTTTCAATATCAATAAAGAGCTTCTTTTGAATAAATTGTATTTTGTTCTAAATTTTTGCTGCTATTATTCAATGTCTCTGTTTGGGACTTCTGTGCGACGACCCCGTTGCAGCCGCTGTAATCGACCGTTATGGAACCCGCCTTGTACGAGCGTAATCTAGGCTCGTGCGGCATCACACCTTAGCGAGGACGATCGCTCCTACGGGAGTGGGGCGTGACAGTATGCAACCGTAGTAGTACTCCCGAATGGCGCCTAGCCACCGACCCTCCATCCCCTCCGACCCTCCGAGATGACCGGATACTTCGATGACCCTTAGATCGGCCTCCAAAGTCGGCTACCCCCACAAAAAATAATGTTAAAGAAGTCCTCCATTCGAGTGATGATCTGGAACATTAGGGGGCTTGCTGTCCTACAAACTACGAACTGCCTCAAAGTCATGAAGAAGCTTCATCATATCTCCTTCCTCGCGATCATCAAACCCAAAGTCTCCGAGTCAAAGATCAACACGTACCCTCTGAAGCTTGGTGTTAGCCCAATGATTATATCATATTTTTGAATATGGCTAATCAATTAAGTTTAACTATTGAAGTCACCAATATTCATATAATCACTATCTTGTTGCTACTTAAACATAGCATTGTCCTTATGTTCACTATATCAATATTGCTGTGCTTGTATCATATTGCTTTGTTCGTCTAACATGTTCTTGTAAGACATGCAATAAGAATGATCAAGCTTTGTCAAAGTAGGACATATGCAATGAAGAATTAATGATGGACCAAAGACGACGTTATACAAGAAGATTTCTCTGAATCACCCAACGACCTATTTGGGACCTCGTATCGGGGGTTCCGCTGAAGGTATTCAGATTTCCAGATCTGTTTATCTTTGGACGATTTTCGTCAAGGAAAAATGCTTCTTCAATGTCAAGAAAAAGGCATCATTATATGGGCTATTGGTTTTCATATTTATTATATATTTTTCTATTTATTGAGTCTAGATTATTTGTGAGTCGGGATCACTGGAAATTAGAAATCTATCTCAGCCTATCTTGATTCATTCTTTAAGCCGAACCAAACCCAATTGAACCAAAAACTAATGTAGGTTGAACCAGAACCAAAGGAATCGAACTCGGGCAGAGTTCTGTACGAACTCGGTCTGAACTCGGTCTACTTGAATTTCTCATGGTCAGCAGCAAATTCCTACTCCTTTAGATCTGCAATGTTCAAAATTATGAACGTTAACCCTACCGAGTTCTGCCCGAACTCTGTCTTAAAAATTCCTATAAATAGAGAAGATTTTATCATTTCTACTCACTCAATCCTTCTTCATCTTCTCTATCTATTATAAAGTCTTCCTATTTACCAAGAGCTTTAAATCTTCCTATTTCCAAGACAACTCTTATTCTTCTAAGTGCCGATGGTTTTCGATTAGGAGTATTTGAGTTGTACAAGCTTGGAGTATAAAAGCTTTTTTCAGAAAGGTATTGAAGTTTGTTCATGAGCTTCAGATTAAAACACGACGGTGTTGAAGTTTGTTCGTGGGTTTGGATAAAAACACGATGGTGTTGAAGTTGACGTGTTCTTCGGAGCAAAATACGTGGTGTAATCTCTATTTCAAATTGTAGATTTAATATCGGGTTGAGTACTCGAGACTGGACTAGTCCTCTCAGAGGGAAACAAGTATAAACCTTGGTGTTTGCGTTTGCCCTTCTCAACTTATTTACTTTACGCATTTACTTATATACTGCATGATTCATATTTGTTTAGTCACTGCCATAAATATTTTTTAAGTGGTGATTATTATTTTGCTACACACACGCACTCAATTCACCCCCTCTAGAAGTTCTCAACGGTCCTACACTTGGTTTCATGAGCATCGTCACATTCAGTAAAGACAATTAGGTCTTCTAGGATTCCAGTATGAAGATGACCATTAATGATGAGCGTCCTCAATCTCTATCGATGATGTGCGAGCATCCCCTCCTTCGCAAGAATATGCTTCTTTCGATCGTTCATGGTGGGCCCACTAAGCGATTGAGACGTTCTCTGTGGGCGGATCTCCTGGAGCTTCAGTCTAGGTTCCCTGACCTACCTAGAATCTATAGAGGAGACTTCAATGCGATCTCTTCTTCGACGGAGAAGATGGGTGGCCATCCTCCTTCTGTCGGATTGGTGTTCGAATTTTACCAATTCGTCTTCAAAGCCCAGCTCTCCCCGGTACCCTTCCTCGGCAACGAATATATTTGGACCAACTCCCAGACGGGAGAGCACAAGCAACAGTCTCGCCTGGACAGGATCTTCGCCAATCATCATTGGCACTACATGGTGCACGGCTCCACCGTCACCCATCTGAACCGGTTAGAATCTGACCACCCTCAGCTGCTGCTCGAGGTCGACGCCTCCAATCCCATCGCGGTAAGAAGCTTCAAGTTTCAAGACTTTAGAGCGAGCACCCTGAGTTCTCCAGTATGGTTTGGGCGGCTTGGGTCTCCGTCGACCATGCAAATCCTCTCATCCGTCTGGCCTCGCGGCTTAAGGCCACTAGGAAAGCCCTCTTCGGATGGAGCCGCAACACGTTCAGGGACCTATTCTAGAATCTCTGTCAGATGGAAGATGAAGTGGCGCGCACCGAGAAGGAGTACGACAATGGTAGCGGACCCCTTCTGCGGGCGGAGATGAATGAGGCTAGGGCCCTGTCATGACCCGCACCCGGTATAAGGGCCCGAGTAGTGAACCACGTCCAGTCTACGCCACAATATCGACTGTAGAACGATGTTTAGGTCACTAACTATCTATCTCACACAATGATATAATGTACCTGTCATAGATCTCAACTCCAAAATGGAGGACAAAGTACAGTTAATAATACTAAATATACCCAATCGTAATGTAAAGCACGATAAAATATCAAAGAAGTCTAATAAACTACAGGGTATAAAACTTTAACAACTTCTAAATACAATATCCATATCCAAATTTCAAGTAAGATAACAAAAATCTCCATTACATATACATGCCAAGATTTTTGTCACCTCAAATTTTCAAAATTGATGACAAATTTATCATTTTAATATTCTAATATTTTTGTGAATATTTATTTATTAATATTGTGTTTTGGGGTTTTATTTGACCGAGTTTGAGTTTTGTCTCATTTCGACTTGTGTTAGTGAGCCGGGTCAGTTTTGCACCCAATTGGACCCGACTGACTTGTCATAACCAAACCCAGATATTTATTTTTGACTAATCCCATTTGATTTTAGTGGGATTAGAGTTTAGAATTAGATTTAGAACTTGGAATTTAGAATTTCCAAGTTTCCATTTTGACCCTAACTCAAAACCACTCTTTTCTTCGACTTGGAGGGCATTTTGGTAAATTGGCAAATGCCCCCAACCCTCCAAAATGTGGCCGACCAACAGCACACACACCCCCATGCTCTCATTTGCAAGAACACTCTCTCTCTCTCTCTCTCCTTTTTTTCTCTTATTTCACAACAACCCTCTTCTCCCCTCTTTGATTTCAAGCTCCAAGTAAGTTAAATCTCTTCCAATTCTCTAGATCTCTCTCTAATCTTGGTGCTAACCCTTGTTTATCTCTCATTTGTGGTTTTGATCTAGGTAGATCTAGCTTGGTGGTGGTGGAAGCATAGATTTTGGGCTTTGACCTAAAAAGAAGTAATTTTGGGACTTTTTCTTAGGATTTCAACTCCCAAGAGGTAAACTCTCACTCTAACCTTTGTAATTACTTCTAATTAGTGATAATTGCATATTAGAGGATGTCCGAGGTGTAGGATAACCCATTAGAAGAGGTTTGGAACCTATTGGACTCAATTTGGGACTTTTGGCCTAGGTTTAGTGCCAATTTAGGAAAAACCCTAAATTGACATGTTTGGGTGTTGTTCCTAGCCTAATTAGACCTACTTAGGTTAGTTTGGGTGAGATGAGGCTAGGTACATATCCATATTTGGATACGTGGGGTCGTTTTGCGAAAAATTATGAAAATAGAATTTTTTGGGTTCCAACACACGGGTGACTTTTTGCACCGACACTAGAATCAGCAAGTTAGCACTTAGAATAGGTCATAATCATTATTTAGGTCTCGTGGGTAGAATTTGGGTCGAATCCGGATATGTTTGGTGCCCGTATCGTACGATATTGCGAATCGGACACCCTAGAGTCGCCAGAATGGCCATTTAGCCATTCGGGCTTCGTTTCTCATTTTCGCTCATGTGCGCGAGTTAGATTGCTTGTGTGGGGTACATGTCTAAGCCCTAGAGGGTAGAATTGTGAGGATTGGGTATTCGGATAGGTTTTGGAATATTTTGGATATATATAAATATTAGTGTTAGTGTATGTGTGTGTATATATAGGAGAGAGAGAGATAGATATATGTATATACATACGTGTGTTAGTGTGTGTGTGTGTGTGTGTGTGTGTGTGTGTGTGTGTGTGTGTGATTGTGTTGTGAGGAGTATGTGTTGTGTGTGGATGTTAGAGAGTGTGAAGAGAGGAGGAGAAGTTATGTTTGTATGTATGTATGTATTTATGTATGTGTGAGTGCGTGTGTGTCAAGTTATTAGTGGGAGGGTTAGAGATTGGGTATATATATATATATATATATATATATATATATATATATATATATATATATATATATATATATATATATATATATATATATATATATATATAGATAAGTTAAGGTATATAGATATCTATAAGTTAGTTAGTATATATATATATATATATATATATATATATATATATATATATATATATATATATATATATATATTTTATATATATATATATATATATAAGTTAAGGTATGTTAGATTTTAGGATATGTTAGTTAGTTAGGTACCTAGATAACTAAGATATTGATATCTTAGGATAGTAAGACTAGTATCTCAAGGTAATGAGATATTACCTTGGTGAGGGTAAGGTAAGATATTGTAATACCTTCAAGATGTGGGTAAACTTAGAGTCTAAGGGTAGGTAATGGTTAAATAGGTTAGTGTCTTGGTATCTTAGGATACCAAGAGTCGTATCTTAAGATACCAATGCGTATCTTAGGATATTAGCTAGTTTCTTAAGGTAAAGTGATTTACCTTGGTATAGGCAAGGTAATGAGGATTACCTTGTCATAAGATGTAGCTATAGGGATACCATGGTGGGGTAAGGTATTGGAATACCATGCTAAGGTAGAGGGTTATCTAGATACTAAGGTAGAGGTTAAGATATAGGTTTACCTAGCCAACGTAAGGATTTACCTTAGGCTAAGGTTCGGACCCAAACCAAGATATTGGTATCGAGATACTAATAGGACCAAGATATGTGGTATCTTGGTAGGTAAATGCTAGGAATAGGATACCTAGACTAGAGTTGACCCCGTTTGACCATAGTTGACTATTTTGACTCAAAGTCAACTAAAAGTCAATATTGGACCTAGAATTGACTAGAACTTGACCAGAGTTGACCAGTTGACCAAAAGTCAACTGTGAGTCAACAATTAGCCTAGTTTGACCTAGATTAGACTAGGAGTTGACCAGTTGACCAAAAGTCAATTGTAAGTCAACCTTTAACCTAGTTTGACTTTGTGTAACCTAGATTGACTTAGTGTGACCTAGTGTGACCTAGTTTGACTTAGTGTGACCTAGTGTGACCTAGTTTGACTTAGTTTGTCTGAGCTTGATCTAGATTTGCATATCATACACTGGAAAGCATGCCATACACTATTAAACCTTAATTAACTCTTGTATATCTCATATTTAGGTCTGTGACTATCCTCTTAGCCTCGATTCCTATTGACTGCTCAGGACCGCAGGCGAGTACATTTTCTGATAGTTTTTATTGTCTTGATATCTGCTATATCCGATTCAGTTATAGTGTCTTACTTGATTCCCGACATGATGGTGCACGGACTAGTATACGTTGGATCTCGTCATGAGAGATTATTCCTGGTTTACCTGGTATATGAGTACATTGTTCGATCTTGTTTTCTGTACTTGTATAGACACCGATTTGGGAGTAGGCTGGCCCCTGCTCTTTAAATCCCGTGTCATGACGTGTCATGGTTGGATCCATTATACTACTCGGGAATGGAGAGTTATTAGAGGTTATGTGATCATACCCCACTGGTTACTACTTGCATCATAGCTTTACCCTCGCCTTACGTAGGGTAAAGCCTGACCTGATACTACTTGCACCATAGCTTTCCATTTTGGCCGGTCTGATCTCCAGGTTTACCTGCGCTTGTTCGTGCACCATTTCCTGTCAAATGGAAGAGCCTGATCTTGACCCAAGCCGATCACATAACGCTCTAATATCTCAAGGCACCGTTTATGTTTATATTATACAGCAGTTATTACTGTACTTCTCTGTATTTTTAATATTTCATACCCTGATATGATATATAGATTTACATATTCTGTTTATATTCCAGTCTTGATATTTCATCTTGTATTTCATTATAACTGTCTCTTATAGAATTTGTCAATTCACATGGAACTGCTGTTAGCATTTGTACTTGCTCATATCCTGACAGGATAACTTTATTGTGTTTTACAGAGAATTCAGATACAGACTGCCCGACCTTCTACTGGTTTGGCGTAGATATAGATTTCCACTTGGATTTAGTGGAGCCGGTGCCTTTAGACGACACACCACCGGTAGGGATCTAGACTAGTAGGTTTGACTGGACTGCGTTCCAGCTTATCATTTTGGGTTGTAGTATATATATATATATATATATATATATATATATATATATATATATTTGGGATTATATAATATTTTAAACTCTGAACTTCTGGTTGTGACTCTGTAACTTGCATCTATTTCCAGCTTTCCTATTTCCATCATATCTTTATCTTTTCGTGTGTATCTTCCTTAGATTCATGTGATTGAGTTATATATATATATTCCTCCGTACGAAGATGACAAGTACATATATATATTGTTGATGTTAGATTTTATAGATGACCTATATAGCGTTCTACCGTCGATACTGCGACGTAGGCTGGACGTACCCACGTGCTCGTGCCCCTAAACAGGGTACGGGTCATGACACATTTTTGTGGTAGCCCATGTAGGTCTATGTCGCAACTAGTACGATCTCGTAATGGTACTCGACTTAGAGTACTAATTACGAGCCTACGGTTAGGATATAGGTTCTAGGTTATGATAGGAGTTACTCAGTCACATTTTAGAAAAAAATTCGATCTTTTGATTATCATGAAAACTTTTCTTGTATTTCAATTTAATTGTTCTTCTTTGAAAATATCTTATATTGTTCCATATTGATCTTTTGCTCGAATCTGTCTCCAGGACGACAATGACTCGAGCTCAGGCCGCTGGATTCGGTACAGCACTGGAGAGGTCCGATCCTTCGCGACCTGTTTCTTCGGTTGAGGGAGTGGCAGTCCAGGAGGCTGCCCCTACTGTTTCTACCATCCATGTGGCAGAGGCAGCAGCACCTGGAGGTCCTCCACAGCAGGTTCAAGGGCCAAGTGTCGTCGTTCCTGAGTCTCTTCCACCACCACCTGTACTGCCGATAGACGCTACACAAATGTTCGTGCTTCCCCAGCAAATGATGGAGGTGGAGCGAGCACAGGCTGAGGCATCGCACCGTCAGACAGAGGCTTTGAGGCAGAGCATAGATAATGCTCATCATTTGGTTATGGCAGCAATCGAGAAGGTGACTACGGCTCCGGTTCAGGGTGCTCCGGTCCAGGAGCCGCAATCAGCAGCAGTTGAGGCCTGGTACAGTGCTGGACTTCAAGAAGATGGTCCCTTGAGAGTTCAAGGGAACTGAGGGCATCTTTTACGCCGATGATTGGCTAGGGGACGTGGACAGGAGCCTGGAACTGGCGGAGATCCCGAAGAGGCTGTAGGTATCAGCAGCGGTGAGCCAGTTCTTCGACATTGCGTTGACCTGGTACCGCACAAACCCTCGTGCATCTGTTAGAGGGCTGACTTGGGAGAACTTTCGGAGGCTATTTAAGGAGAAGTTCTATCCTGATGTAGCTCTCAGCACGTTGGAGGGCCAGTTTGCAGGGCTGGTCTACGAGAACTCATCGGTGGACGAGTATACGGCAGAGTTCTTCCGTCTGTACCAGTTCGCCCCAGGGATGGTTCAGGATGAGGGAGAAAAGGCCTGTAAGTTCAGGAGGGGCCTGATTCAAGCTGTTCGTTCTCGCACATCTGGACGTCGCGAGGTGACTTTTAAGCAGGTTCTGATGGATGCTCTGATAGCGGAGGAGGACTACGATCTTAGGCCCAAGAGCAGTAGGGATGATTTAGGAGCTAGTTCTAGTACGGGACCGGCCAAGCGTCCCCACTTTCAGCAGAGGCCATTCCAGCAGCCTCAGTTTTAGCAGCATCAGGCACCACTACGTGCCCATCAGCAGCAGGGACAGAGGCAGGTTCCTCAGTGTGCTTACTGTGGGAAGCCGGGGTACACCCGAGAGGCCTGTCGAAGGAGGTTGGGCATTTGCCTGTTCTTCGGAGCTTCCGACCATTAGCTGAAGAATTGCCCTGTTCGTGCAGCCAAGGGAGGCCAGGACAGAGCACCACATGCTAGAGCTCCAGCTGGACCCGCAGTTCAGCCAAGGGGCCCGCCACTTCAGACGCAACAACAATATTTTGCCCAGCATCAAAGGGGAACACCCAGGGCAGAGTGTTTGTACTGGAAGCAGAGGAGGCTGAGACCGTAGCAGATGTTGTGGTAGGTTCTGTTCTTATCGATTTGTTTCCTGTATTAGTCTTATTTGACTCTGGTGCTACGCACAGTTTTGTGTCAGTATCTTTTGCTCTTAGGCATAATATTATTGTTGAATCCTTGTGTAGGACTTGTAAGATTATGACTGGGGGAGGCATTATCCTAGTCAATAATGTTTACAAGGGACGGAGTGTTACACTGGGAGGACGGGAATTGAGTGTGTGTTTGCTCGTAATACCAATTTCGAGTAACGATATAGTGCTCGGTATGGATTGGTTGAGCAGACACCATGCTAGTATAGATTGCAGAGGAGGCAGGGTTTTGTTTAGGCCGTCCGGAGAGCCAGAGTTTGAGTTCGCCAGGGAAGCAGCTGAGCCAGAAGATGGTTTCTGTGGAGCCATGTTGACAGGGCAGGATTTGCCACATCCATTGATAGCAGAGTTCTTGAATGTTTTCCCCAAGGAGTTACCTGGGATGCTACCCGACAGAGATGTTGAGTTCTCTATAGACTTGGTGCCAGGCACTGAGCCTATCTCACAGCACGCCTATAGGATCAACAACAACGAGTTGGCAGAGCTGAAGAAGCAGGTCAACGAGCTACAGGACAAGGGTTTCATCAGATCCATTTCTTCACCTTATGGCACACCTGTTCTTTTTGTACCGAAGAAGGATGGTACGGTACGCACGTGTATCGATTACAGAGTGCTCAATAACCTCACTATCAAGAACAAGTACCCGTTGTCGAGGATTAACGACTTGTTTGATCAGTTGAGCGGCGCGCAGGTGTTTTCGAAGATAGACTTGAGGTCCGGTTACCATCAGCTGAAGGTGAAGCAGGAGGATATTCCGAAGACAGCTTTTCAAACTCGGTACGGCCAGTACGAGTTCACTGTTATGCTATTTGGGTTGACCAACGCCCCAATAATGTTCATAAACTTGATGAACAAGATATTCCATCAATACCTTGACAGGTTCCTAGTGGTCTTCATAGATGACATCTTGGTCTACTTAAAGATGCCGGAGGAGCATGAGGAGCACATGCAGATTGTGTTAAAGACCCTCAGGAAGGAGCAACTCTACGGGAAGCTGTCGAAGTGCGAGTTCTTCCTGGAGCAGATAGAGTTCTTTGGTCATGTTGTGACCGAGCACGGGATCTCAGTGGACCAGAAGAAGATTTCAGCAGTAGAGTCTTGGTCTACACCCAGTTCTGTCACCGAGATTCGGAGCTTTCTGGGTCTAGCAGACTATTACCAGAAGTTCGTCCAGGACTTATCTCGGATTACAGAGCCGATGACTAGACTTACCAGGAAGAACGTAGAGTTCATCTTGACTAAGGAGTGTTAGGCTGCCTTCGATGAGCTGAAGAAGAGGTTTACCTCAGCTCCTACCTTGACGTTGCCTTCTGGGACAGGTGGTTTCACAATCTACAGTGACGCTTCTGGGAAGGGCTTGGGTTGCGTTCTTCAGCAGCACGGGAAGGTGATTGCCTATGCATCTAGGCAGTTACATCCTCATGAGAAGAACTATCCTACCTACGATATGGAGTTGACAGATGTTATCTTTGCCTTGAAGTTGTGGAAGCATTACTTGTACGGAGAGCGAATTGAGATCTTCACGGATCATAAGATCTTGAAGTACGTGTTCACCCGGAAGGAGTTGAACATGCGACAGAGACAGTGGCTCGAGCTGATGAAGGACTTCGATATCTCATTGCTGTACCATCCAGACAAGGCCAACGTAGTTGCAGATGCCTTGAGCAGGTATCCAATCGCTATATATTTGACGATAGATCGTCATCTTTTGGTCGATCTGGATAGTTTGGGTATCGAGGTGATTGTTCCAGGCATGGAAATTCAGATGTGGGGCTTATGGATTCAGTCTGAGTTGATGGACAGAGTCAGATCAGTGCAGTATGATAATGTTCCGCTGAGGAGCATCAGGGAGCCGGTGCTGGCAGGTTTGTTCGATGATTTCTCTATAGCCGAAGATGGGTCACTGAGGCACGGTGCTAGACTATGTGTTTCGAGTGGAGAGCTTCAGGAGTAGGTTCTTCAGGAAGTGCATCGCTCTCAGTACTCTATGCATCCTGGAGCCAACAAGATGTACAGAGACCTGAGAGAGCACGTATGGTGGTATGGCATGAAGCGAGAGGTAGCTCAGTTTGTATCTCGCTGCTTGGTGTGCCAGCAGGTAAAAGCCGAGAGACAGAGGCCAGGTGGATTGCTACAGCCACTACCCATTCCAGAGTGGAAGTGGGAGCACATCACCATGGACTTTGTGTGTGAAATTCCGTGATCTCCTGGAGGGAGGATGTGATATGGGTCATCGTTGATAGATTGACCAAATCGGCCCACTTCTTACCTTTTAAAGTTGGTTTGTCTACGGAGAAGCTGGCAGAGTTGTACGTGCATCAGATAGTCAGATTGCATGGAGTTCCGGCGAGCATAGTTTCGGATCGGGATAGTCATTTTACTTCCCATTTCTGGAGGAGTTTGCATACTAGTTTGGGCATCCAGCTCAAATTCAGTACCACTTATCGTTCCCAGACAGACGGACAGTCAGAGAGGACCATCCAGACTCTTGAGGATATACTTCGCACATGTGTGCTAGACTTTGGGAGTTCTTGGGAGGATCATCTTCACCTGGTAGAGTTTGCTTACAACAACAACTACCAGGCCAGTATAGAGATGTCACCATTTGAGGCTCTATACGAACGGAGATGTCGCACTCCTTTATCATGGGACGATGTTGGCAAGAGGGTGTTGCTTGGCCCGAAGATGGTGGTAGATTCAGCAGAGAAGGTTAGACTGATCAGAGATAGACTTCGAGTGGCTCAGGTTAGGCAGCGGCATTGGGATGATAGCCACCAGAGACCGTTAGAGTTCGAGGTTAGTTTCAGTTTTAGTTTGTGCTTGCTTGTAATTATTTGCTTGTGATTGGTATTGAGTCTTGCTTTGTGTCTAGGTTGGCGATATGGTGTTCTTAAAGATTTCTCCGACTCGGGGCACGCTTCGCTTTGGCCAGGGCGGGAAACTTAGCCTACGCTACATCGGGCCTTTCACTATCCTTGGGAGGGTCGGTGAAGTAGCCTATCGACTAGACCTGCCGTCTATGCTCGAGGGAGTGCAAAACGTGTTTCATGTGTCGCAACTGAGGCGGTATGTGGCAGATCCTAGCCATATATTGGATTATTCCACGATCGAGGTGGGGCCTACTCTCAACTATCCGGAACAACCTGTCGAGATTCTGGATCATCGGGAGAAGGTGCTCCGAAACCAGGTTATACCCTTGGTCCATGTTGCATGGACGCACCACTCTCCAAGTGAGTCTACCTGGGAGAGGGTGGACGACATGCGAGAGCGTTATCCATATCTTTTCGAGCCTTGTGGTATTGTTTTGTTTGTTTCTTGCTTGTCTTTCCTGTACTAGTTTCCTCTAATTTCGATGACAAAATTTTTTTAGGAGGATAGATTTGTCACCTCCAATTTTTAAAATTGATGACAAATTTGTCATTTTCAATATTCTAATATTTTTGTTAATATTTATTTATTAATATTGTATTTTGGGGTTTTATTTGATTGAGTTTGAGTTTTGTGTCATTTCGACTTGTGTTAGTGATCCGGGTCAGTTTTGGACCCAATTGGACCCGACCGACTTGTCATGACCAAACCTAGATATTTATTTTTGACTAATTCCATTTGATTTTAGTGGGATTAGAATTTAGAATTAGATTTAGAACTTGGAATTTAGAATTTCCAAGTTTCTATTTTGACCCTAACTCAAAACCATTCTTTTTTTTTTACTTGGAGGACATTTTGGTAAATTGCCAAATACCCCCAACCCTCCAAAATGTGGCCGGCCAGCAGCACACCCTCCATGCTCTCATTTGCAAGAACACACACACACTCTCTCTCTCTCTCTCTCTCTCCTTCTTTTCTCTTATTTCACAAAAACTCTATTTTTCCCCTCTTTGATTTCAAGTTCCAAGTAAGTCAAATCTATTCCAATTCTCTAGATCTCTCTTTAATCTTGGTGCTAACCCTTGTTTATCTCTCATTTGTGGTTTTGATCTAGATAGATCTAGCTTGGTGGTGGTGGAAGCATAGATTTTGGGCTTGGACCTAAAAAGAAGTCATTTTGAGACTTTTTCTTGGGATTTCAACTCCTAAAAGGTAAAATCTCACTCTAACCTTTGTAATTACTTCTAATTAGTATCAATTGCATATTAGAGGATGTCCGAGATGTAGGATAACCCATTAAAATAGGTTTGGAACCCATTGGACTCAATTCGGGACTTTTGGCCTAGGTTTAGTGCCAATTTGGAAAAAACCCTAAATTGACATGTTTGGGTGTTGCCCCTAGCCTAATTAGGTTTGTTTGGGTGAGATGAGGCTAGGTACGTATCTATATTTGGATACGTGGGGTCGTTTTGCGAGAAATCATAAAAATGAGCTTTTTCGGGGTTTTCGGGTTCCAACACACGGGTGACTTTTTGCACCGACACTAGAATTGGAAAGTTAGCACTTAGAATAGCTCCTAATCATTATTTAGAACTCGTGGGTAGAGTTTGGGTCGAATTCGGATATGTTTGGCGCCCGTATCATGCGGTATTGCGAATCGGACACCCCTGAGTCGCCATAATGGCCATTTGGCCATTCGGGCCTCGTTTCTTGTTTTCGCCCACGTGCGCGAGTTAGATTGCTTGTGTGGGGTACATGTCTAAGCCCTAGAGGATAGAATTGCAAGGATTTGGGTATTCTGATAGGTTTCAGAATATTTTGGATATATATAAATATTATTGTTAGTGTATGTGTGTATATATATAGAGAGAGAGAGATAGATATATGTATGTATATATATATATATATATTTTTTTTCTTCTATATATATATATATATATATATATATATATATATATATATATATACGTGTGTTAGTGTGTGTGTGTGATTGTGTTGTGAGGAGTATGTGTTGTGTATGGATGTTAGGTAGTGTGAAGAGAGGAGGAGAAGTTATGTTTGTATTGTTGGCCCAATGATTATATCATATTTTTTAATATGGCTAATCAATTAAGTCTACCATAATAACATCACTAATATTCATGTAATTACTATCATGTTGCTACTTAAACTTAGCATTGTCCTAAATATTCTATATCATATTGCTATGCTTGTATCATATTATTTTGTTTGTTTAACATGTTCTTATAGACATGCAGTAAGCATGATCAAGCTTTGTCAAACTAGGACATATGCAATGGAGAATTTTTTGATGGGCCAAAGACGGCGTCATACAAGAAGATTTCTCTAAATTGCCGAACGACCTATCCGGGGCCTCGCATCGGGGGTTCCGCTGCCCGGTCAGCGGACAGGGGTCGAGGGGGCAGCGCCACCCGTGGAGGTTCGGGGGCGAAGCCACGGAAAGGTATTCAGATTTCCAGATTTATTTATCTTTGGACGATTGCCATCAAGGAAAAAGGCGTCTTCATGCTTGCTCAAATATCAGAAGAAAGGCGTCATCAACGGGCTATTGGTTTTCCTATTTGATCAATGTATTTTCTATATTTATTGAGTCTAGGAATATGATGTAAACTCCATCGTACTGGCAAATAGGCTACCCAAGAAACGTTTTCAAAATACTATTTCATTTTGAAAATAAGCCCACTTACAAAAGCCTAAACTACTTCCTAACTGCTTGATCTTTTCAAAAAGCCCAAAACCAATTTGCAAAAACCCTGACTGAACTCCAACAGAATTTGGCCTGAGTTCGGCCCGAATTCGGCCAGAGTCCGGTTAGTGGACGTTGGATTTTGAACTTGGTCCTGCCGCAGTTACGGATCTTGCCGAGATTTTTTTATAGAGTTATGTCTGAATTCTGCACAAATTCTGCCAGAATTCTGCCTTTGAAAAAACTATAAATAGAGAAGGATTTCGATCAATTCAACATACCAATTCACTTTCATATCTCTTCTCTATAAGCCTACTACTTCTTCCAAAGTGTTCTGAGCTATTCATTTTCAAATCCCAGCCAGTTACAATCCTCTAGTCGATTTGTCAGTGCGGTACGGTCTAGAAGTTTCAGAGTGATTGTAATCAGAGGCTTGATTGAAGAAAGACACTTCACAACTGAAGTTAGTCGAGTATTTCGGATCAAAGCTCGCATTGTAGAAGTTGTAAGAACTTCGGATGAAAACTTGTGGATTTTCCATAGTGGATTCAACTGGAAGCTAGAGTTCTTCCGACTGGAATAGTCCTCACAAGAGGGAAACCAGTATACATCCTTATGTTTGTGTTTGCTTTCTGATCTGTGCTTTTCATTACTTGTGATATATTCTGTGATCTTGCTGCTAACATTTTTTTAATTAGCTAATTTCCGCTGCCTACTCTATTCACCCCCCCTCTAGAGTATTGCGCTTTACAATTCGTTCCTACATGTATGTATGTATGTATGTATGTATGTATATATGTATGTATGTATGTATGTATGTATGTATGTATGTATGTATGTATGTATGTATTTATGTATGTGTGAGTGCATGTGTGTCAAGTTATTAGTGAGAGGGTTAGAGATTGAGTATATATATAGATAAGTTAAGGTATATAAGTTAAGGTATATAGATATCTATAAGTTAGTTAGTATATATATATATATATATATATATATATATATATATATATATATATATATATATATATATATATATATAAGTTAAGGTATGTTAGATTTTAGGATATGTTAGTTAGGAACCAAGATAACTAAGATATTGATATCTTAGGATAGTAAGACTAGTATCTCAAGGTAATGAGATATTACCTTGGTGAGGGTAAGGTAAGATATTGTGATACCTTCAAGATGTGGGTAAACTTAGAGTCTAAGGGTAGGTAATGGTTAAATAGGTTAGTGTCTTGGTATCTTAGGACACCAAGAGTCGTATCTTAAGATACCAATGCGTATCTTAGGATATTAGATAGTTTCTTAAGGTAATGTGATTTACCTTGGTATAGGCAAGGTAATGAGGATTACCTTGTCATAAGATGTAGGTATTGGGATACCATGGTGGGGTAAGGTATTGGAATACCATGCTAAGGTAGAGGGTTACCTAGATACTAAGGTAGAGGTTAAGATATAGGTTTACCTAGCTAACGTAAGGATTTACCTTAGGCTAAGGTATTGGACCCAAACCAAGATATTGGTATCGGGATACCAATAGGACCAAGATATGTGGTATCTTGGTAGGTAAATGCTAGAAATAGGATACATAGGCTAGAGTTGACCCCGTTTGACCATAGTTGACTATTTTGACTCAAAGTCAACTAAAAGTCAACATTGGACCTAGAATTGACTAAAACTTGACCAGAATTGATCAGTTGACCAAAAGTCAACTGTGAGTCAACCATTAGCCTAGTTTAACCAAGATTGGAGTAGGAGTTGACGAGTTGACCAAAAGTCAATTGTAAGTCAACCTTTGACCTAGTTTGACTTTGTGTAACCTAGATTGACTTAGTGTGACCTAGTATGACCTAGTTTGACTGAGCTTGACCTAGATTTGCATATCATACACTGGAAAGTGTGCCAAACACTATTAAACCCTAATTAACTCTTGTATATCTCATATTTCGGTCTGTGACTATCCTCTGAGCCTCGATTCCTATTGACTACTCAGGACCGCAGGCGAGTACATTCTCTGATAGTTTTTATTGTCTTAATATCTGCTATATCCGATTCAGTTGTAGTGTCTTACTTGATTTCCGACATGATGGTATACGGACTAGTTTACGTTGGATCTCGTCATGAGAGGTTATTCCTGGTTTACTTGGTATATGAGTACATTGTTCGATCTTATTTTCTGTACTTATATAGACACCAATTTGGGAGTGGACTGGCCCCCTGCTCTTTAAATCCCGTGTCATGACGTGTCATGGTTGGATCTATTATACTACTCGGGTATGGAGAGTTATTAGAGGTTATGTGATCATACCCCACTGGTTACTACTTGCATCATAGCTTTACCCTCGCCTCATGTAGGGTAAAGCCTGACCTGATACTACTTGCACCATAGCTTTCCATTTTGGTCGGCCTGATCTCCAGGTTTACTTGCGCTTGTTCTTCTACCATAGTCGGTCAAATGAAAGAGCCTGATCTTGACCTAAGCCGATCAAATAACGCTCTAATATCTCAAGGCACCATTTATGTTTATATTATACATCAGTTATTACTGTACTGCTCTACATTTCCAGTATTTTATACCCTGACATGACATCCAGATTTACATATTCTGTTTATATTCCAGTCTTGATATTTCATCTTGTATTTCATTATAACTGTCTCTTTTAGAATTTGTCAATTCATATGGAACTGTTGTTAGCGTTTCTACTTGCTCATATCCTGACAGGATATCTTTGTTGTGTTTTATAGAGGATTCAGATACAGACTGTCCGACCTTCTATGGGTTTGGCATAGACGTAGATTTCTACTTGGATTTAGTGGAGCCGGTGCCTTTAGAGGACGCACCACCGGTAGGGATCTAGACTAGTAGGTTTGACTGGACTGCGTTCCAGCTTATCATTTTGGATTGTAGTATATATATATTTTTGGGATTGTATAATATTTTAAACTCTGAACTTCTGGTTGTAACTCTGTGAATGCATCTATTTCCAGTTTTTCTATTTCCATCATATCTTTATCTTTTCGTGCGTATCTTCCTTAGATTCATGTGATTGAGTTATATATTTATATATTCCTCCGTGCGAAGATGATAGGTACATATATATTATTGATGTTAGATTTTATAGACGACCTATACAGCGTTCTATCACCGACACTGCAGCGTAGGCTGGACGTACCCACGTGCTCGTGCCCCTAAACAGGGTGCGGATCGTGACAATTTCTAACAGTGAATCTATCACAAAGCTATAATAGTAACTAAGTCCCTCGGTAATCACTCATGAGTATCAGGACCCATAGTTGCTATCCCCTCATCAGATCCGTAGAATGTAGGACACAAGTCCCTTGAGCAGTCATCTAAAAAATATATCCAGTCAGGATGAAACGAGCACATCTTCTCTAGCAATTCCAATTAAATGACAAAGACTATAAAATAGTTATAGTAAGTAATACTTGATGAACATGAAAAGAATGAGTTAGGAAATGAAATAAAACAACAACAAACTAAAGTACAAGAAAAGTAAATATATTGAACCAGAAGGACATGGCAATAAAGACTGTAAATAAAGATAACTAGACCATAACAGATGTAATGTGAGTCCATCCAATATAATGTGAATCTAGTAGAAAGCACTAAACCAGTGTGTTTTGAAATACCGCTTTTGACATGTAAACGACTAGGGGTAAATACGGCAAGTCACACACTTGGCAAGTGTGCGACGACTGTCTTTCCAAATTAGACCAGTAGTAAATACAACACATCGCACACTTGACAAGTGTACGACAACTATCTTTCCAGATTAGACCAGTAGTAAATACGGTACATCGCACACTTGACAAGTGTGCGACGGCTATCTTTCCAGATTTGACCAATAATAAATACGGTACTTCGCACACTTGACAAGTGTGCAACGACTATCTTTCCAGATTAGACCAGTATGGGTAATTCCAGCATGATTAAGAATATTTTCATGTCTACTTGAGTATTTTTTTCCCCGATTAGTACTAGTAAATCCATATTCTGACACGTAAATCAAGTACAAGTCCAGCCAGATAGTAAGTGATGTCAGTAGGTGGTTCCAGTGGATGATTCCAGAAATAGAGGTCAGACAGGTAAGATACATGTGTCACAATGAATGAATCAAAAAATACAAATCCGTGTCATGTCAGAGAATCATATAATACTATACTAGAAGCTGAATCATAATAATTATCAGATAAATAAAAAAGTTTTATAGAATGTACTCGCCTGCGGTCCTGAGATAATACTATACTAGAAGCTGAATCATAATAATTATCAGATAAATAAAAAGTTTTATAGAATGTACTCGCCTGCGGTCCTGAGCAGTAAAATGAGGATAGATGTCCAAAATAAAGTCACAATGACCTATATATGAGATATACATAGTTACTTGGTGTTCTAGAGTAAACAATATATTTAAATGCATTAATTACATACTTTTAGGCCTTTTCTAGGTCATGGAAGTCAAACTAGGTCAAAACTAATCAAAGTTGGTCAAATTAGGTCAAAACTAGTCAAACATGGTCAAGCCAACTATTTCTAGGTGGTAATAACCTATATCCAAGTCATTTGGTCCTTACCTTGCTTATTGATGGTGAAGTAGCTAAAACTAGATACTAAAGTAGCATACCAAGTATCTATATATCTTGCATATTTAAACTAATTTTCTACTATCCCCATTTACCTTAATTAGTATCTATAACTTACCCTAGCAGTTTGCCCCAAATCTAACATACCCTATATTACCTACTCTTGGGTGACTATAACATTACCCTACACAACCACCTTACCTATACTTTACACATACCCTAACCTACCATTTCCCTATCCATATAGGTAACCCCCATTACTATACACACACTATATATCACACAATGGCAGCCCACAAGTGCCCTACAACTGCCTAGTCCCCTGCATTCCTAGGTTGCACACTCATATGCTACTACATAACCGCAGTTGATGGTGCCCTGCTGCACTACACAGATATTTCCCTAACCTAGACTACTCACATCCTTGCATACTGGTGAAACTTTTCCCTTAGACACCCATGCTACAACTATACATACCTAGTCTAGTACCCACCTACACTCCACTACTGGTACACTCAAGTGAACATCCTATGATACACACATATATACTACACCTGTGAATAACCAGGTAGTATCATGAGCTCAACTCTTTTCTTATACGAGAGACACTTGACTAGCTCACACATACAGGGGTACGACCTAGTACCCAAATCAGTCCACTACAAACCCATTCACTCTTGTGTACGAAACTTGTAACCACCACTTTTCTAAAATGTGGGTAATTTTAGACTTTTGTAAAATTTATCAATAAATAATGGGATTTAAATCATGTTAATGATTTATGGTGATTTTTAATTATTTTTATACTATTTAATTTAGTGTATTTTGACCTTGGCCTTTTTACTAGTATAATCTTAGAGTTACTTAACCTAGAGACTAACCATGACCATGGAGACATAATAATGTGATTAGATTGACTAACTACCACTTTTTAGGTTAAGGATATTTTGGTCATTTTTAACTTTTGATGAAAATAAATTTTGATTAATTAATATTGTGCTAATCATTATGTTAAGCCTTAACCTGAAATTGCCCTAACCTAGATATTAGTCATGATCCTAGATACTAGATTAGAAGTTTCCATCACATGACAAGGTTAGTAATATCTAGATATTAAGTTAGGAGTATAATATTTGTTAAGGCTAGATATTTTACTTTGGGCCTTTGCTTGAGGGCTTAATTTACATTGTAGAGGGCCTTTAATTCCTATTGAACTTAAACCCTAACCCTAGAGAAACCTTTGGCTGCCATCAAGCACCCCCTTGCCTATATAAACACATGTTAGCCTCCCTTTGCCTCTTTCTATTCCTCCTACAAACCCTAATTTGTGTTCTTCTCCAAATTCATTCCCTTTCTCCAAATTAACTCCAAATTAAGCCTAATCAATTGCAATACACTCCCCTAGTGTAGAGGAAGCCTCTAGAAGCTAGCTATCAAGGATTTGGAGCTAATTGACATTTAGAGCTTGGTGGAGATCTAGATCTAGTGTATTTGCATTGAGATTCCAACTCTCAATAGGTAATGGCCTCTAAACCTATTAATGTTCTGATTTCTTTCCATAGATGCATTCATTTAGGGTCCCCCTAGCCCTATGCCAAGTTTGGTTAGAAATAGGATCTATTTAGGGTACGTATCGGAGGAGTATCGGAGTATTGTGTAAAGTGTTTGGTGAAATGCCTCTTAGAAATTAATATTAATAATTTACAAAACTAATTTCATGATTTTGTAGCCCTATGTGCGTGGATCACTAAACCCTAAGACTGAGTTGAATTTGGATACATTTCTTATCCAAAATCGGGCACGGGGATGCCCGCAGTCACCGTGGTGCACTGTCATGCTGCCACGAGCCTCGTGCTCGATGGACACGTCACGTGGTCACATAAATTTTGGCATGGAGGTGGGGGCCATGACTGACAAGGTGTACACGAAGTCTCAGGTGATCTTGTTCGGTATCGAGTGAGAAATCAAACTCGTATTGATTTCCTATTGACACTCACACGCACGAAATTGGTTACTGATACGACTTTGTATCATGGACACGACACACTTTTGACACTAATCAGGCACACTGGCACAAACCCCTATGACCCACCTGCACACTGACACGAACACGAAAAGATTAGTTGGACACGCAGTGTCCTAGAGGACTCGACATGTGTGCACGAGCCCTGCCTGTGCACAGTTTCGATACTACTTTGACACCTGGGTTTGCCACCTATATGGACACGGGTTCGACGCTTTTGAGACACCACTTGAACACACACTTGTCACACGTGTTGACACTTCTTCATGACATATTACTTTGACACTTATGGCATTCACATGCTCGACACCACTGTGCTGACCCTTCATTAGGTGTTCTGTCCTTTTTGTATGCTGTCCATTTCACATATTTGCATTTCCATCTATGGCACTGCCAATGTTGTTCATTACAGACTTGCATTCACAATAGGGGTTCAGTCCTTAGAACAGCCCTTTGAGATATCCTGCATACCTTTGTGCAGTTCTTTCATTTTTTTAAAGGCTTAGTGATAGCCTTGCTTAACATCACCATGTTCAGAGGTTCACATTAGTCCATACATCAGATGTGCTCAGTCCTCTGCATATTAGTTTTAGCCCACCTGGTTCTTGGCCAGGTTGATTTCAGTCCTTGCTAATTGGTTTGTACCAATCCCTTGGGATACACAGTGCAGCCCATATTTCTTGTGCATCAGACATTTCCTATTGGACATATCCAATAGTGTTCATTTCAAGTGATGAACTCATGTATCAGACCACCTACCTGTCCTGCTACAGTCCAGGAATGGACTTGAATTCCTTGTTTAGTTCACTTTAGGATAGACTTGGTTTAGACCATTCCATATCCTAACAAATTTGTCCATTCGATTCACTGACATGTCCCCTTCAATTATTTAGCTCAGAATCTTGATTGCATTATATGTATATGGTGATACTTGAGTATCAGGACAATACAAGTCCTACAATGCATTTGGAATATCTGTTACAAATAATTCATTATAAGTTCTATTATATCTCAGGTTTTCTGAGATAGCAGCAATGGCACTTGGCCATTTGGTCAATTGGCCATGGTTTGAGCCAATGTTTTAGAGTGTGTTGAGTGATAGAGGAATTGGGTATGTGGTTTCCATCTCAGTTTTCTGAGATGAGAGTATACGTTAGGTATTTGGTTATATATGGAGTTTGGGATGCTTGATATATATATTTACATCTATTTACATATATGATGATAGTACCTGTTTAGGTCATAGGTTATGTACTCTAAGTCATGGGTTTGGGATTTACATATAGTATAAATTAAATACATGTAGGTATATATATGTATGTATGTTATGTTGTATGTATGTATATAATGTATATATGTATGTATAACTTTGTGTACTTATATATATATGCCAAGTTATATAGTGAGTCTCTATGTTGTATATGGTATATACCTATAGGCTATGTTAGACTAGGCTATGTAATACCTTGGTATCCTGAGGTATCCTAGTTAGTGAGGTAACCTATACTTTGACCTAGAAATTGACTAGATAGACCTAAAATAACATTGTAGACTAGAGTTGACTAAACCCTAGACTAGTTGACTAGTTTGACTAGAATGTTGACCAGAGTTGACTTTGACCTAGATTGGCTTAGAATCATGTAGAATGCATTGTAAACTTCATTTATCACACCTTGAATATATTGTAACCTGTGTTGCTTTAAATAGGACTTAATTACTCCTATACGAACATATATTCTCATCAGTTGTTCAGGATATCAGGTGAGTACATGTTCTGATCATTTTTATACTTGTTAGAACTTATATTCATGCTTTAGATAAATTACTTGATGTTGTCACGTTGTTATCACGGACCAGTACCCTATGGATCTTGTCGTGCGATGTTATCCCCCTAGGGTTCATCAAATACATCTTGTCATGTGCTTTTCACAAATATCTTGTATTTCTTGTACACCCATATTCATGTATACTCTTATGCAATCTTGTACTCTCGTGATCACATAAGCCTCATGGATAAAAACCTCTTGTACAGGTAACGTAACATGACTGGATCCTTGTGTATTGATTGGGAAGGGTGAGTAGGACATGGTTATGTGATCAAATCTCATCTTGTGCAAATATTGTGTATGTCTATTATGCCCTCACGTATAATGGAGACCCATTTTATTATATGTCCCAGCCTGTTTACATAACCATCTTGTGCTCTAATCACTTATATTTACTTACAGTTCTTATTTCATATACAAACTCTTCTTAAACTCAGATTTGTCTATTTATACTGTTCTTGTGCATGTCTTACAGTTTTCATGATAGTTTACTCTACTGCTTGTTTTATATATTCTGTCATGATATGATCATGTTTCAGTGTTATGTATTCGCTCCTGTCCTGACTGGACCTGTTGAAAATATTACAGATGATACTGAGGGTTTCTGTACTACTTGCTATGGAGCACACCCAGATGATACACGTGAGTTGGACCTTCAGAAGGATCCTGCTATAGTTGTGGACACCATCCTTATTGCCTAGGCTAGACTACTAGGCTACTTATCTTATTTCTTTATGTCATTTGTATTTGACTTCTGAGTTGTATTAATTCTGGATGTTGAGATATTAGTGTCGTTTAGACACTTGGACTTATTTCCTTCTGTTTTTATTTCTCTTTTGAGATTTTATATCTATCTTATCGTGCTGTTATCTACCTTTGGTTTGTGTGATTGAGTTGTATCCTTCTAAGATTGTCCTCCGTTTGGAGAGTATATTATATTGGTGTTAGATATGTTGTAACTTAGAACAACGTTTTACCGCCGACACTGCAGTGTAGGCTGGACGTACCCACTTCTCGTGCCCCTACACTGGGTGCGGGTCATGACAAAACTAACAGGTACCCTATATTCCCCTACTGCCACTATATTTCCAAGCAAACCACCGGCCAAGCCAAGGCTTGCTGCTGTCCAATACCCCCAACTGCCCCTATCTCCATATTGTTGTCCTATGCTAGTAAAGTCTACTAGTCTAAGTCCCTTGCATATACTGCTGTGGCGGCCTTCACTCTCTAACACTCACTGCCACGCATGAACACTCTCAAAAGTCAAACCATGTGACCCTCACCTCACTCATATATAGGCAAGCACCTACATGGTAGTTTGCACTGCTGCCATGCCACTGTCTACTGCTACCAAGGGCCTAGGCCAACAGATCAGTCTGCCCCTAGGCTTGAACAGTGGGAAATCCCCTTGCCACAGTTCCTGCATATTGCAGGGTCTCTTCCCCTCATTTTTTGTCACACACTCACACCACACATAAGCAATCAGTTAGTAAACACCACTGTCACCCTCATCTATAGCATCTATCATGCCACCCAAGCCCAAACTAGGGCCTGCCACTCTTGATGTATACACAAAAATTTCCCCCTCCTCCTATAGATACACCGATACATTAGTTCAACGGAAATCCTATTACCCACATCACTCTTCCTTGCTACTGTCATCACAAAACAGTTATACATATTCATATATATATATATATATATATATATATATGCACATTGTGTTGTGGTGTACTGGTAACACCACCGCGCACTGGGGGTGAGGCCAGGTTCGAGCCATCCCTCCCACGGAGGTGGCTGGGTGGCGGTGGCCACGGCCTCCGGGGCCAAGGTCGGGTGGTGTCGTCCACCGGCTTTGGTTTTTAAAAAAAAAAGGAATATATATATATATATATATATATATATATATATATATATATATATATATATGTATGTATACCACCTATTCCTAATTCTCATATACAAACCATTCTTAAACTCCCTACCTCACATTGCACGACCCCCTTGCCTATCCTTAAATTGCTCGAGCCCTCTCTTACCTATACGGATGCCTATAAGTCATTTTCCTCTGTCACTGATATATATATATATATATATATATATATATATATATATATATATATATATATATATATATATATATATATATATTCAATATACATTAGTGGCCCCCTACCTTTGCATATCACCTACTTAACTTCCACACTCCCATATGCCAGGTTGCTGCCCAAAGTCCCATAGATCCCCTGCCTTTCACCAGTAGCAATTGCCCTCCAGAACCTCATACCCGAGCCCCCTCCTACATAAACTGCTACTAAAGACCCTCTTTTCTATAAACATACACATATTTATTAAAATATCAGTTATACCCCTCTACATGACAGTAGCAGATATCATAAAGTACTCCCTATATACACAAACTGATACAAAATCTCAAGTTACTGCTGCTAAAGAGCTCAAGCCCTTTTCTACGTATGCTGCTATAGCAATTAAGTTAGCAGGAAATGCTAACTGCTATACAATCCCTTACATGCCTTTCCCCTTCTATAGATGCATACATTATGCAAATGGCAATGCTACTGCTACCTGCTGTATGGTCTAAGCCTATAGACTGATACGTGTAACTTCACCACACACACAACCAACTTATTAGTTTAGTCCTTCCCTTCTTAACTCACAGTTAGCAGATAACATAAGGCCCTCCAACTGAACTGATACATATATCTAGAACACACACACAAATAACATATCAATCGCCTCTATATATTGCATATATCAATGAACCCCACACATATTAATTAACAAAATCAGTCCCATGTATCCCCTACTATGTAAAAAGCTATAACACCCCCTTATATCACTAAATAATTATATAAGATGATAATCTATATGAATATACACTAGAAACAAGTGTCAAAACTAAAATCCTAGTATTGTGTGTCCACTTGGTCATTTTGTCAAACACTTGGCGTGTGTATCGGGATCCGTTGAGATACACCCATGATACGTACTCCAAATAGATCCAAACTTGACCCTAAATATATCCACACATTCTAAATCACAAATATGACCTAACCAACCTATTTACAAATCCTAGAAATGTCATTCTCGAATTTTTTCCAAAATGGGTCAAAATACAAAGGGAAAAGTCTCTAAATGGATGAAGAAGAGTCAAAACTCCTCACCATGGGCAACCCTAATGTATGGGATTCCTAATTGATGCTTCTACACTAATTAACACAATTTAGAGGATTTAGAATGCATATACCTATTGGAAAATGGATTTCCATTAAAAATAGCTCCAAGTACTCCAACCTCCAATGCTTTGCTTCTAAAGTCTTCTACTTTCCATGGGGAAGAGAATGGGATTAATTTGGGTCAATTTGGGTGAGTTTTGATGGTAGGAACAATTGGAGAAGAAGCCTCTACTATGGTTAGGGTTTTGGATGAAGGGGGGAAAAAGAAGAAGATGTTAGGCTTTATAAAGAAGGTGGGCTGCCATAAAGCTAGGGTTTTGGGGTTTTAGGCTAGTGGAAAAAGTCCATTAAGTCCCCCTTCTTAGTCATGACAAGATTAGGGAAAAAACCATACTCCCTAATTAGGTGTTTAGTCAACTTTCTAACTAATCCTTCTAACCCAACTAGAGACTAACTATAGTTCAATTAGACTAGTCCTAATCATTTAATTAGGTGGTCATGACAAGTTAGTTTAGGTCCTCTAGGGTCACTAACAACTATTCTAACTAATGGCTAACCACTAATCATATTCAATAATATAGCATATGCACTATATCTAATATTATAGATAATTAATCCAAAATATAATTACTAGTTTGTAAATAGATTTATCACTCAAAATATAATTTAAATATCATTAAACACAATAATAACAATAATTAGGAAAAAGTCAAAAATATCCCTCTTCTGGAAAAGTTGTAGTTATAGGCCCGTTTGAAGCGTTATAGTCACCTGGAAATGCAATTCTGGAAGCAGAAGGCTAGGATCAAGTAGGACAAGGAGGGCGACAAGAACTCAAAGTACTTCTACGATTGTGTACGGTAGAAGAATAATCATCTTTTCATACACAAGATTCATGACGCCAGTGGCAATTTATTAAGCGGACAGGGCGAGATCTCAAAAGTCACTGAATCCTTCTATGCTGGTCTCTTCTCTAAAGAGCTGATTCTCAAGGATAAGGAGTTCCTCGAGACTATTCCCGCTCTGGTCACCCAAGCTGATAACACCTCGTTGGCCCAACCGCCGACTAAGAAGGAGATTCACGAAGCCCTGAAATCGATGAGCAGTACCAGCTCCCCGGGGCTGGACCGCTTCTCGGAGGGTTCTACATCAGCTGCTGGGATGTCTTGCGCTCCTACATCATGAGTGCTACTGTAATATTTCTCTAGGGATCGGAGTACCCGAGGGCCACCTCGAGCTCATTTTTTATCCTTCTTCGAAAGTCCCAAAATCCATCGACATTCAACGAGTTTAGACCGATTAATGTGTGTAACTTCATTAACAAGTCGATTGCTAAGGTGATCAACAAAAGAATGACTTCTATTCTCTCATCGATCATCTCCAAAAAGCAGATAGGGTCGTTAAAGGCAGGGACATCATAGACAACATCCTATTGGCTCAAGAGCTAGTCAGCAAGATGGGAAGTAAGAACCACGGAGGCAACATTGCCATCAAGCTGGACATGGAGAAAGCGTATGATCACTTAGATTGGTAGTTCCTCGTTCGGGTTTGCGTCGGTTCGGTTTCTTGGAAAGCTGGACCGATACCCTCTGGCGTTCCATCAGTAACTCGTGGTTCTCGGTCTATGGGGCGCCCTCAGGTTTTTTTAAATCCCAACAAGGCATCTGGCAGGGTGACCCCCTGTCGGCAACTCTCTTTATCATCTGTGCGGAGGTACTTAGTAGGAACATCATCTGACTGGGCTCGCATCCTAGCTTTAATAGATTTCATACTACCAATGGTTTTGTCACCTCCAGTTTTCAAAAACAGAGGTATTTTGGTCATTTTTTATTTTAGAATATTTTTTGAAATTATTTTATTATTTGTGATATTGTTTTGGGGTTATTTGAGTCGGGTTCGAATTTCAACTCAATTCGACTTGTAACGGAGACCCGTGGTAGCTTTGACAATAGTGGGACCCACTCATTTGTTAGGCATGGCCCACATATGACAATATTTAAATTAGTATGGTTAGACTAAATTTCATGACTAGGTTTTGTTAATTAGATACTTAAATTAGACTAATTTAACCCCAAACCAAAACCTAATTTTAATTAAAACCAATAGGAGTCATGGAAGGGCATTTTGGACTTTCCAAAATGGGGACACATGGCCATATAGGGCCGGCCACAAATGGAGGGGGATGAGTCACTTTTATTTTCATTCTTAGCCTCCAAATTTCTCTCTCTTGTTCTTCCCCAAATTTGAAAGGAACCTCCATTGATTTTATTTCCAAATCAATCCTTTCTTCTACCAAATCTTCTTCATTTCTTCTCTACTCCATGAAGAGAGGGTGTTAGCCAAGTTTGGGAGGATTTGGCTTTGGTTCGTGTCCATTTGGAGATCCCTTCGTGTCGGTATCGTATCGGAAGGAGTTCCCTTGGATATCACCTCCCGGAAGGTAAAATCTATCCTCTATTTCGATCTTACATGCATATAGGATTATTTTTAACCCATAGGAATAACCTCCATGGTTGTGTCTCCATTCGTGTCCATTTTGTGTCCATTTGGAGACATTTAGGAGTGTCCTTGTTGTGCTTAGTGTCCATGTGGGAAACCCCCAAATTTGGACACACTTTGTGTTTGTTTTTATGTTTGAATGATTCATTAAATGTTTAATCTCAGATTTTTGATGTTTTGAATGTTGTTCTTGAGTTTCCTTACATATTTATTCATATATCTTATATATTTATTCATGTATCTTTTATATATATATATATATATATATATACTAGCATATGTGCACGTGCCTTGTACGTATTTTAATATTCTTTTAATTAATTTAGGAAGACTCTTTAGGAAGACCAAAGGGTAGTCTTCATAATTACTAAGTTGTCCTTATTATTATTAAAATTAATGAACCATTTTTAATTAGTATAGACATGTAAGGGTATTTTTGGAATTCAAAAGTTTCACCATCAAGTTTTCCTATTATATAGTAGAATAGATATATATATTTTATATATATATATATATATATATATATATATATATATATATATATATATATATATATATATATATTGAGCAGGAAAGCAGCAGGAAAAAGCAGTAAGCAGGAAGCAGTGCAGAATGGTTTTTTGAGATTTTTGTGGCCCCGAAACATCCCCTTTTGACCCACCTTATCCCCAAATGCCTACCCCCATTTGTCAACCATATTTTCTACTATGAAACCCCTAAGTTAGAGAGTGTTTGTAGTGTGTTAGGTGGTTAGTGGGGTAGTGTTTCTAGTGGTAGAAAATAAGGTTGGTTATGTTATGTTATATGTCATGTTAAGATACATTAGGGGTTTGTGGTAGATATTTGAGTTGGTTTTTGAGAGTTATTTTAGAAGTAGCATTCTAAGTTAGATGGGGGTTAGATAGATGATATTTGTGAGGGAGAGTGAGTGTGGTTTAGAAGAATAGGTTATGTTAGATGTAGTATCTTGATATCTCAAGATTACCTTAAGGTAATGTGTAGGAAAGTAACATATTAGAAAAGATAATTTTTATGTCCAAGATAGTAGGAATTTATGGTTGGTAATAGTTAGATAGGTTAGTGTCTAGCTACCTTAAGAAGTCCAGGTTAGTATTCCAAGGTATAGATGGGTTACCGTTGTATAGGGGCAAGGTAATGGAAATTACCTTGGTAAAGTAAGTTAAGGTAATAGGGTAATTGTAAGTTTTGAGTTAGATAGTTTAAGATGTGCCTAGATATAGGTTCTCTTGGTTGGTAATGGTTAGGATTAGTGCCCTTAGACTAGTTGTGACCTCGGTTGACCGTTTTGACCAAAAGTCAACAAAAGTCAATCGAAAGTCAAACTTAGTCTAATAATGACAAGAATTGAACCAAAACCAAACCAGAGTTGACCAGTTGACTGAAAGTCAACAGTTAGCCAACAGTAGACTAGTTTGACCTAGGGTTGACCTAGAGTTGACTAGAGTTGACCAGTTAACCAAAAGTCAACTGTAAGTCAACCTTGACCCAGATTGACCTAGTTTGACTTGGATAGACTTTCTGTGACCTTGTTTGACCTTGGTTGTCCTAGTGTGACCTAGTTTGGCTCAGTATGACCTAGTATGACCTAGTTTAGCTTGGCGTGACTTAGTTTGACCTAGTTTTAACTTAGACTTGCATATCATGACTAGATTAGCTTTTCTTTCATTATTAAATCCTGTTTGAACTCATAGTATCTCATCTTTAGGTCTGTGATTACTCTGAGCATCTGTTCACCTTATCAGCTCAGGACCACTGGCGAGTACATTCACTGATAGTTTTTATTATCTTGATATCTGCTATATCCGATTCAGTTGTAGTGTCTTACTTGATTTCCAGACACGATAGTTCACGGACAAGTATATGTTGGATCATGACATGAGATGTTGTTCCTGGATTACTTGGTATATTGGTACATTTCCTGTCTTGTTTCCTTTACTTGTATAGACATCGATTCCTTAGAGGACTTGCTACCCTCTTACGGAATCCTGTGTCATAACGTGTCATGTCTGGATCCTTTATACTATTCGGGGATAGAGAGTTATTAGTGGTTGTGTGATCAAAATCTCTACTTGTTCTTCACACTAGTACTTGTTCTTGTGCATAGCTATATCCTCGCTCACAACGGGTAAAGCCTGACCCCACTTGTTCATAACTTTCCATGGTGGCCGGCCTTATCCTGTTCCGTTATACACTTGTTCATAGCCGGTCAGATGGAAAGCCTGATCATGTTTCCCAAGTCGATCACACAACGCACAAATAATTCAAGGCATATTTTATATTTATTTATCATAGGAGGCTAAGTTCTGTTTGGGAGAAGGGTTACAACCCCGGTCCTTGTTTGGTTTAAGGGTTGTAACTCGGCTTCCGAATAGTTCCCAAGTCATCCTATACATTATCGTCCTATTCAGTACTCACATCCTGATATATATTTCCTGTTGGGTTTTGTCTTATATTTTATATATTCTACATGCTCTTATGTTATACCTTGATTGGAGGCTAGGTTCTGTTCGGGATAAGGGTTACAACCCCGGTCCTTGTTTGGTTTACGGGTTGTAGCTCGGCTTTCAAATGGCTCCCAAGTCATCCTATGTCTTTGTCTTGTATTTCATTATACTGTCTCTTATAGAATTTGTCAATTCATACGGAACTGTTGTTAGAGTTTGTACTTGCTCATTTTTCGGACAGGATACCGTTGATATATGACAGATGTTTCTGAGGCAGACTACTCAACCTAGTATGGGGTCGAGACAAATGGAGACTTAGGCCAGGACTGTGGCTTGTTAGTTGAGCTACTAGACTTTGCACTCCCAAAGTAGTTAGTTTAGTTAGGCTTGCCTCAACTGCGATCCAGCTTTTGTTTTAGACTGTAGTAGCTTATAGTTATATATTTGTGACTCTGTGATATTGTTTGTTTCTCTTCGGCTGTGTTGGATGTTGAACTCATTTTCTGTTTTCATATCTATCATATTTCATTTTCGTACTATCTATCTTAGTTTTGTTTTTGTGATTGAGTTATGCCATATATATTCCTCCGTGCGGAGATGACAAGTACCCTTATATTGTCTAGTTGTAGTATTTATAGACGACCTATACAGCGTTCTACCACCGATTCTGTGCGTAGGTTGGATGTAACCACGTACTCGTGCCCCTAATCAGGGTGCGGGTCTTGACACATTTTTGTGGTGGCCCACGAAGGTCAGTGTCGCAATTAGTGCAATCTCGTAATGGTGCTCGACTTAGAGTACTAATTACGAGCCTGCGACTAGTACATAGGATCTAGGATATGATAGGAGTTACTCAATCACATTTTAGAAAATTTTTGATCTTTTGAATAACATGACAACTCTTCTTGCATTGAATTCAATTGTCCTTCCTTGATATTCCTTATCATGTGCCATATTGATCTCCTTATTTCAATCTATCCTCAGGATAACGATTACCCGCTCTCCGGAAGCAAGATCTAGTACTGTTCCAGAGAGGCCCAATCCGGTAGGACCTTCGCCTCCGGCTGCGGGAGCTGCAGTTGAGGAAGTTGCCACCTCAGTTCCTGCCCTTCAGACGGGAGTAGCAGCGACAGTTCCAGGAGGTCTTCCACCTCCAGCAGCGGGACCGTCTATAGTCATTCCTGAGACTCTTCCACCACCGCCTCCACTACCGACTGATGCACAGCAGGTGATGGCCCTTCTACAGCAGATGATGCAGACCCAGAGGGCCCAGGCAGAGGTACAACAGCATCAGGCTGACGCAACCTACCGCCAGACAGAGGTGCTGCGATAGAGTATGGAGAATTCACACCAGCTGGCGATGGCAGCAGTTGAGAGGGTAGTCTCGGGTACAGTTCAAGGTGCCCCAGTTCAGCAGCAGAGTCAGGGGAGGCCTGGCACTTGTCTAGATTTCAGGAAGATGAACCCGAGGGACTTCAAGGGTACCGAGGGTATCCTGTATGCAGATGACTGGTTGGAGGACGTCCAGAGGAGCCTGGAGTTACTAGAGCTTCCAAAGGGACTATGGGTCACAGCTGCGGCGAGTCAGTTCTTCGAAATCGCCTTGACGTGGTTTCGCACGGATCCTCGTACATCAGTGAGAGGTTTGACATAGGAGAACTTCAGGCAGCTCTTTAAGGACAAGTTCTACCCCGATGTGGCTCTGACAGCTCTGGAGGCCCGGTTCGTTGGATTGGTGCAGGAGAACTCGTCGGTGGACGAGTATGCAGCGGAGTTCTTCTGTCTGAGTAGGTTTGTACCAGATCTGATCCAGGATGAGGGGTATAAGGCCCACAAGTTCCGGAGGGGCCTTATTCATGCGGTTCGTACTTGTACTTCTGGGCGACGTGATGCGACCTTCGAGCAGATACTGATAGAGGCGCAGATAGCAGAGGAGGACTTCGGCCTCAAGCCAAAGAGGGGAAGCAACGTTCTTGGAGCGAGTTCTAGTACGGGGCCGGCGAAGCGCCCTCACTTCCAGTATAGGCAGTTTCAGCAGCAGCCTCAGTTACAGCTTCAGCAGGTACCAGCACGCGTCGACTAGCAGCAGGGTCAGGACAAGAGACAGGCCATCTAGTGTGCTTTTTGCAAGAAGATGGGGCACACCCGAGAGGTTTGCAGGATGAGGCTGGGAGTTTGTTTATTCTGTGGAGCTCCAGATCACCAGATGAAGAACTGTGCTGCTCGTGCAGCCAAACAGGCAGGACAGGACAGAGTACAGCAGGCTAGGGAAGGCCAGCAGGGGCGAGCTTTCGCCATGACAGTTGAGGGCACTCAGGCAGTAGCAGGCCAGATTACAGGTTCTAATCTTTCGATCTTATTTCCGTATTGCCTCCTTATAACTGTCTTGAAATTCGATTCCATCTGTTCCTTGATCGTTTGATAAAATTTGGTTCTTATGATGTGATTTTCTTCTGAGATAAGTCGTATGGGCTAGGTCGCCTCGATTATGAGATTTTAGAATCCTCTAGGGTCATGCTAGCAGGCATCATGAGGATATATCGTCGGATTATGGACGTATTTCTCGGGTGTGGGAATTTAAAGTTTTTGCTGCCAAGCATGCGACAATACAAAAATTTTAAATACCATGATTCTAGAGGTATGTACCTTAGTTAAGGACTCTGTGATTATCGTAGTTTTGCTCACTAGCATGACGGAGATTCTGAGTATCATGATTCTGGACAGACGCATATGATTATCGAACTGCATAATTTTAAGACTTTGTTTGTGGCATGTTTTACCTATAAGGAGCACTACCACCTTAATTTTTGAGGATAAATTCTTCTAAGGTGGATAGACTTGTAGCACCCAGTTTCTAATTGAGAGTAATTTTAAATTTTATAACTTTAGTCATTTAATTATTGTCATTTAATTATTGTCATTTAATTCATACTTTGATTTTGGAGATTTTAATCATTTTAAATTTTTAAGCCATGACTTGTGATTTTGATATTTTGCTAGTGAAATCCTAGGGACTGTTTGACCTAGAGCCTAACCATATGATTAGGATATTTTTAATGTCATTTCTGGCCTAAGAGTATTTTGGTCATTTGACCTCTTTGAATTATTTTGATATTTATTACATTGGAGATTGTTAATTTTGACTTTTGATAGGAGTGATTTTGTGCTGGTTTCGTGTCGGTATCGGACACGTATCAGTTTTTATTTACTAGTGTTTGATTTGCCTCAAAGAGATTTTTTTATTGGTAATTTTTTTAAAGTATTTGAATGGGATTGTTTTCTGCATGTGTTTCTTGTGATTGCTTTGTTTTAATTTCGATGACAAAATTTTTTTAAGGTGGATAGATTTGTCATCCCCAGGTTTTAAAAACAGGGGTATTTTGGTCATTTTTCATTTTTGAATTTTTTTTTGAATTTATTTTAT
Organism: Iris pallida; assembly: GCA_029216955.1. Lineage (NCBI taxonomy): Eukaryota > Viridiplantae > Streptophyta > Magnoliopsida > Asparagales > Iridaceae > Iris > Iris pallida. The sequence goes on along the minus strand of JANAVB010041814.1, from coordinate 3,941,099 downwards.
TATTTATGATATTGTTTTGGGGTTATTTGAGTCGGGTTCGAATTTCAACTCAATCCGACTTGTAACGGAGACCAGGGGTAGCTTTGATACTATTTGGACCCACTCATTTGTTAGGCATGGCCCACATATGACAATATTTAAATTAGTATGGTTAGACTAAATTTCATGACTAGGTTTTGTTAATTAGAGACTTAAATTAGACTAATTTAGCCCCAAACCAAAACCTAATTTTAATTAAAACCAATAGGAGTCATGGGAGGGCATTTTGGACTTTCCAAAATGGGGACACATGGCCATATAGGGCCGGCCACAAATGGAGGGGGATGAGTCACTTTTATTTTCATTCTTAGCCTCCAAATTTCTCTCTCTTGTTCTTCCCCAAAATTGAGAGGAACCTCCATTGATTTTATTTCCAAACCAATCATTTCTTCTACCAAATCTTCTTCATTTCTTCTCTACTCCATGAAGAGAGGGTGTTAGCCAAGTTTGGGAGGATTTGGCTTTGGTTCGTGTCCATTTGGAGATCCATTCGTGTCGGTATCGTATCGGAAGGAGTTCCCTTGGATTTCACCTCCCGGAAGATAAAATCTACCCTCTATTTCGATCATACATGCATATAGGATTATTTTGAACCTATAGGAATGACCCCCATGGTTGTGTCTCCTTTTGTGTCCATGTGCATTTGGAGACATTTAGGAGTGTCCTTGTTGTGCTTTGTGTCCATGTGGAAAACCCCCAAATTTGGACACACTTTGTGTTTGTTTTTATGTTTGAATGATTTATTAAATATTTAATCTCAGATTTTTGATGTTTTAAATGTTGTTCTTGAGCGTCCTTACATATTTATTCATGTATCTTATATATATATATATATATATATATATATATATATATATATATATATATATATATATATATATATATATATATATATATATATATATATATATATATATAAGTTGTGTGTGTGTGTCTATTTTAAATGTGTTCTTAAAATATTTTCATGTGTATATATTATATTGAGAGTGTCTATATATATATATATATATATTTTTGAGAGTGTCTATATATTATATTGAGAGTATCTATATGTGTGTGTGTGTGTGTGTGTGTGTGTGTGTGTGTGTGTGTGTGTGTGTGGATTGTGCATATATATTTATTTGTGTGTATGGATAGATGGTTAGAGAGTGAGAGAATGAGCAGAAAAGCAGCAGGAAAAAGCAGTAAGCAGTAAGCAGTAAGCAGAAGCAGTGCAGGATGGTGTTTTGGGATTTTTGTGGCCCTGAAACATCCCCTTTTGACCCACCTTAGCCCCAAATGCCTACCCCCACTTGTCAACCCCAATTTCTACTATAAAACCCCTAAGTTAGAGAGTGTTTTTAGTGTGTTAGGTGGTTAGTGGGGTAGTGTTTCTAGTGGTAGAAAATAAGGTTGGTCATGTTATGTTATATGTCATGTTAAGATATATTAGGGGCTTGTGGTAAATATTTGAGTTGGTTTTTTAGAGTTATTTTAGAAGTAGCATTCTAAGTTAGATGGGGGTTAGATAGATGATGTTTGTGAGGGAAAGTGAGTGTGGTTTAGAAGAATAGGTTATGTTAGATGTGGTATCTTGATATCTCAAGATTACATTAAGGTAATGTGTAGAAAAGTAACATATTAGAAAAGATAGTTTTGATGTCCAAGATAGTAGGAATTTATGGTTGGTAATAGTTAGATAGGTTAGTGTCTAGCTACCCTAAGAAGCCCAGGTTTGTATTCCAAGGTATAGATGGGTTACCGTTGTATTGGGGCAAGGTAATGGAAATTACCTTGGTAAAGGTAAGTTAAGGTAATAGGGTAATTGTAAGTTTTGAGTAGATAGTTTAAGATGTGCCTAGATATAGGTTCTCTTGGTTGGTAATGGTTAGGATTAGTGCTCTTAGACTAGTTTTGACCTCGGTTGACCGTTTTGACCAAAAGTCAACGAAAGTCAACCGAAAGTCAAACTTAGACTAGTTGACCAGTTGATTGAAAGTAAACAGTTAGCCAACAGTAGACTAGTTTGACCTAGGGTTGACCTAGAGTTTACTAGAGTTGACCAGAGTTGACTAGTTGACCAAAAGTCAACTGTAAGTCAACCCTTGACCCAGATTGACCTAGTTTGACTTGGATAGACTTTCTGTGACCTTGTTTGACCTTGATTGTCCTAGTGTGACCTAGTTTGGCTCAGTATGACCTAGTATGACCTAGTTTAGCTTGGTGTGACTTAGTTTGACCTAGTTTTAACTTAGACTTGCATATCATGACTATATTAGCTTTCCTTTCATTATTTAATCCTGTTTGAACTCATAGTATCTCATCTTTAGGTCTGTGATTACTCTGAGCATCTGTTCACCTTATCAGCTCAGGACCACAGGCGAGTACATTCACTGATAGTTTTCATTGTCTTGATATCTGCTATATCCGATTCCGTTGTAGTGTCTTACTTTATTTCCATACACGATAGTTCACGGACTAGTATATGTTGGATCATGACATGCGATGTTGTTCCTGGTCTTGGTATATTGGTATATTTCCTGTGTTGTTCCCTGTACTTGTATAGACACCGATTCCTAAGGAGACTTGCTACCCTCTTACGGAATTCCGTGTCATGACGTGTCATGTCTGGATCCTTTACACTATTCGGGGATGGAGAGTTATTAGTGGTTGTGTGATCAAAATCCCTACTTGTTCTTCACACTTGTACTTGTTCTTGTGCATAGCTATACCCTCGCTCACGACGGGTAAAGCCTGATCCTACTTGTTCATAACTTTCCATGGTTGTCGGCCTTATTCTGCTCCGTTGTACACTTGTTCATAGCCGGTCAGATGGAAAGCCTGATCATGTTTCTCAAGCCGATCATATAACGCACAAATAATTCAAGGCACATTTTATATTTATTTATCATAGGAGACTAAGTTCTGTTCGGGAGAAGGGTTACAACCCCGGTCCTTGTTTGGGTTAAGGGTTGTAACTCGACTTCCAAGTAGTTCCCAAGTCATCCTATATATAGTCGTCCTATTCAGTACTCACATCCTGATATATATTTTCTGTTGGTTTTTGTCTTGTATTTCACATATTCTACATGCTCTTATGTTATACCTTGATTGGAGGTTAGGTTCTGTTCGGAAGAAGGGTTACAACCCCAGTCCATGTTTGGTTTACGGGTTGTAGCTCGGCTTTCGAATGGCTCCCAAGTCATCCCATATCTTTGTCTTGTATTTCATTATACTGTCTCTTATAGAATTTGTCAATTCATATGGAACTGCTGTTAGTGTTTGTACTTGCTCATTTTCCTGACAGGATACCGTTGATATATTACAGATGTTTCTGAGGCAGACTGCTCGACCTACTATGGGGTCGAGACAGATGGAGACATAGGCCAGGACTGTGTCCTGTTAGTTGAGCCACTAGACTTTGTACTTCCAGAGTAGTTAGTTTAGTTAGGCTTGCCTGGACTGCGATCTAGCTTTTGTTTTAGACTGTAGTAGCTTATAGTTATATATTTGTGACTCTGTGATGTTGTTTGTTTCTCTTCGGCTGTGTTGGATGTTGAACTCATTTATTGTTTTCACATCTATCATATTTCTTTTTCGTACTATCTATCTTAGTTTTGTTTTTGTGATTCTGTTATGCCATATATATTCCTCCGTACGGAGATGACAGGTACCCTTTTATTGTCTAGTTGTAGTATTTATAGACGACCTATACAACGTTCTACCGATGATTCTGCGGCGTAGGATGGACGTAACCACGTACTCGTGCCCCTAATCAGGGTGCGGGTCGTGACAGGTTGCCCCCTGATTACTCACCTGGCTTATGCTGACGACCTGATCATCTTCACTTCCGGGGACAAATGCACCATCAAACAGATTGATCGAGTTTTGAAGAGATACGAGAGGGACTACGGGCTATGGTATAACCGCTCAAACACTTGCATTTACGCTCACGAGTCCACCATGGCTCTCTCCAGGATCGCGCTTACTGAGGTTTCGGGATTCCCCATGGCCACCCCGCCATTGGTGCACCTGAGCTGCCCTATCACATACAGGAGAAAGAATTTAGCTTTCTATGAGCCTCTCATCACTAAGATTCAGCGCATGATTGGTGGCTGGCACATCTACCTTCTCTCGTTGGGCAGCAGGCTCACTCTCATCCGGCACGTCCTTAGTTTTTTGCCAATTTATACGCTGGCCACTAGCTATCCCCCCAGAAGGTACTTTAAGCCATCGAGTCGTACTCCAGCTTCTTTTTCTAGGGTCAACAGGGAGATTCCCGCAGGCAACGGTGGACCTGCTGGGCATTGGTGGCCCAACCAACGTCGGAGGACGGGCATGGGATGCGCTGCCTGCGGGAACTGTCGTCGATGCTTTTCATGTAGCTGTGGTGGAAGCTCCGCGCTACCTCCTCCCTGTGGGTGGACTTCATGCGGACGAGGTATCTCTCACGTGCTTACCCTTCGCAGGTCATCGCTAACAACACTACATCCCAGGTTTGGCGGCTGCGCTGGCTGTTAGGGCGGCAGAAGAGCAACAAATCAGATTGTAGGTGGGGAGAGGCGACGCCGATGCTTTTTGCGAGTGCTGGACCGGGTGAGGGCGCGTTTCCCCTTTAATTCATCAAGATCAGGTTTACAAGATCAGAGATCTTTGGGACGAGGGTGTCAGAGCGTAGGATTTTGGCCTTATTGTGCGGATCCTTGGGCAGGGGGCGGCGGATGGGATCCAGGCAGGAGGAATTGTCCTCACAGACCTTGACGACTCGTTCGAGTGGGCTTTATCCTCGGGAGGGAAATTCACTGCGAGGACAGCTTGGTCGACAGCGAGGGCCCCTCTGCTAGGGCCTCATGGCCCCTACCCGGTTTGGAGTGGCCGATTTCCAAAGAAATGGTCTATATTGGTATGGAGGGTGGTTCATCACAAACTGCCTTCGGATGAAGTCATCTGAAGTTTTGGGATTGTAATCACTTCTAGGTGCCATTGTTGTCATGAGCCTGATATCGAATCCATCGATCACGTTCTCTCCTCGGGCAGCTCGGCCAAAGTGGTCTGGAAGCTATTCCAGGATATCTGCGGGATTGACTTTTATAGTGCCCCAAAATTCGTGATACGTATTTTATACGTGTTCGTATTTCTGACCCGTATTTCTCATTTCTTTGATTAGTTAGTTGTGGTTTATTTTCATATTTAGCATTGTGGTTTAATTGTCATTTATCGTTCATGAATTTATTTTGATTAAGTGGAGCTTGGTTTTATTCGGATGGGAGAAGGATTGGGTTGGTTCGGCTTGGCTTGGTTTACTTGGTCCATCATGAACCAAGGTGAACCCCTACCTACCACCACCATCCTCATTTATTAACCCCACCCTCTTTCTCTCTCATCATTCACTCTTCTTCTTCCTCACCGTTCCTCTCCACCTACCAAGAGGTTTAGGCAAGTACAACTTGCTTCTTGAGGGATCTTGATTTTTATTGTTCCATTCTTTTATTTACATGATTATAAACCTCTTTAGAACTTGGAGTTTTTAATTTTGATGGATAGATTCTTCTAGATCTATATTTTAACTTTGAGTTCATGGAGTTTTCTTGGTTTTGATCTACTAAAACTAGTTATTTTCGAAAACTAATAGTTCCATGAGCAAGAGCACGAAATTTCGTGTGAATTTGGTTTTTGATTCACCTCATTTCGAGTTAAAATGAAGTTTTTATGGCCAAAACAAGTTTTCTGAATTTTCATGTCGGCTGAAGAATCTGGTTCTGGCGTAAAATGAAATTTTACGCAGGGAGGCTAGCGTAAAATCAAAATTTACGCAGGAAGGCTTGCATAAAATAAAATTTTACGCAGGGAACCCTGGAATTGCGTAATTTATGCTGGATTGTATCCAGAATGTAATATTTTACGCTAGGGACCCTGGAATTGCATATTTTACGCTGGATTGTATCCAGAATGTGAAATTTTACGCAGGGAACCCTGGAATTACGTAATTTACGCTGGATTTTGTCCAAAATGTAATATTTTACGCTAGGGACCCTGGAATTGTATATTTTATGCTGGATTGTATCCAGAATGTGAAATTTTACGCTGGGAACCCTGAAATTACGTAGTTTGGCTCAGTATGACCCAGTATGACCTAGTTTAGCTTGGTGTGACTTAGTTTGACCTAGTTTTAACTTAGACTTGCATATCATGACTATATTAACTTTCTTTTCATTATTAAATCCTGCTTGAACTCATAGTATCTCATCTTTAGGTCTGTGATTACTCTGAGCATCTGTTCACCTTATCAGCTCAGGACCACAGGCGAGTACATTCACTGATAGTTTTCATTGTCTTGATATCTGCTATATCCGATTCCGTTGTAGTGTCTTACTTTATTTCCATACACGATAGTTCACGGACTAGTATATGTTGGATAATGACATGCGATGTTGTTCCTGGTCTTGGTATATTGGTATATTTCCTGTGTTGTTCCCTGTACTTGTATAGACACCGATTCCTAAGGAGACTTGCTACCCTCTTACGGAATTCCGTGTCATGACGTGTCATGTCTGGATCCTTTACACTATTCGGGGATGGAGAGTTATTAGTGGTTGTGTGATCAAAATCCCTACTTGTTCTTCACACTTGTACTTGTTCTTGTGCATAGCTATACCCTCGCTCACGACGGGTAAAGCCTGATCCTACTTGTTCATAACTTTCCATGGTTGTCGGCCTTATTCTGCTCCGTTGTACACTTGTTCATAGCCGGTCAGATGGAAAGCCTGATCATGTTTCTCAAGCCGATCATATAACGCACAAATAATTCAAGGCACATTTTATATTTATTTATCATAGGAGACTAAGTTCTGTTCGGGAGAAGGGTTACAACCCCGGTCCTTATTTGGGTTAAGGGTTGTAACTCGACTTCCAAGTAGTTCCCAAGTCATCCTATATATAGTCGTCATATTCAGTACTCACATCCTGATATATATTTTCTGTTGGTTTTTGTCTTGTATTTCACATATTCTACATGCTCTTATGTTATACCTAGATTGGAGGTTAGGTTCTGTTCGGGAGAAGGGTTAAAACCCCGGTCCTTGTTTGGTTTACGGGTTGTAGCTCGGCTTTCGAATGGCTCCCAAGTCATCCCATATCTTTGTCTTGTATTTCATTATACTGTCTCTTATAGAATTTGTCAATTCATATGGAACTGCTGTTAGTGTTTGTACTTGCTCATTTTCCTGACAGGATACCGTTGATATATTACAGATGTTTCTGAGGCAGACTGCTCGACCTACTATGGGGTCGAGACAGATGGAGACATAGGCCAGGACTGTGTCCTGTTAGTTGAGCCACTAGACTTTGTACTCCCAGAGTAGTTAGTTTAGTTAGGCTTGCCTGGACTGCGATCTAGCTTTTGTTTTAGACTGTAGTAGCTTATAGTTATATATTTGTGACTCTGTGATGTTGTTTGTTTCTCTTCGGCTGTGTTGGATGTTGAACTCATTTATTGTTTTCACATCTATCATATTTCTTTTTCGTACTATCTATCTTAGTTTTGTTTTTGTGATTGAGTTATGCCATATATATTCCTCCGTACGGAGATGACAGGTACCCTTTTATTGTCTAGTTGTAGTATTTATAGACGACCTATACAACGTTCTACCGATGATTCTGTGGCGTAGGATGGACGTAACCACGTACTCGTGCCCCTAATCAGGGTGCGGGTCGTGACAGGTTGCCCCCTGATTACTCACCTGGCTTATGCTGACGACCTGATCATCTTCACTTCCGGGGACAAATGCACCATCAAACAGATTGATCGAGTTTTGAAGAGATACGAGAGGGACTACGGGCTATGGTATAACCGCTCAAACACTTGCATTTACGCTCACGAGTCCACCATGGCCCTCTCCAGGATCGTGCTTACTGAGGTTTCGGGATTCCCCATGGCCACCCCGCCATTGGTGCACCTGAGCTGCCCTATCACATACAGGAGAAAGAATTTAGCTTTCTATGAGCCTCTCATCACTAAGATTCAGCGCATGATTGGTGGCTGGCACATCTACCTTCTCTCGTTGGGCAGCAGGCTCACTCTCATCCGGCACGTCCTTAGTTCTTTGCCAATTTATACGCTGGCCACTAGCTATCCCCCCAGAAGGTACTTTAAGCCATCGAGTCGTCCTCCAGCTTCTTTTTCTGGGGTCAACAGGGAGATTCCCGCAGGCGACGGTGGACCTGCTGGGCATTTGTGGCCCAACCAACGTCGGAGGACGGGCATGGGGTACGCTGCCTGCGGGAACTATCGTCGATGCTTTTCATGTAGCTGTGGTGGAAGCTCCGCGCTACCTCCTCCCTGTGGGTGGACTTCATGCGGACGAGGTATCTCTCACGTGCTTACCCTTCGCAGGTCATCGCTAACAACACTACATCCCAGGTTTGGCGGCTGCGCTGGCTGTTAGGGCGGCAGAAGAGCAACAAATCAGATTGTAGGTGGGGAGAGGCGACGCCGATGCTTTTTATGAGTGCTGGACCGGGTGAGGGCGCGTTTCCCCTTTAATTCATCAAGATCAGGTTTACAAGATCAGAGATCTTTGGGACGAGGGTGTCAGAGCGTAGGATTTTGGCCTTATTGTGCGGATCCTTGGACAGGGGGCGGCGGATGGGATCCAGGCAGGAGGAATTGTCCTCACAGACCTTGACGACTCGTTCGAGTGGGCTTTATCCTCGGGAGGGGAATTCACTGCGAGGATGGCTTGGTCGACAGCGAGGGCCCCTCTGCTAGGGCCTCATGGCCCCTACCCGATTTGGAGTGGCCGAATTCCAAAGAAATGGTCTATATTGGTATGGAGGGTGGTTCATCACAAACTGCCTTCGGATGAAGTCATCTGAAGTTTTGGGATTGTAATCACTTCTAGGTGCCATTGTTGTCATGAGCCTGATATCGAATCCATCGATCACGTTCTCTCCTCGGGCAGCTCGGCCAAAGTGGTCTGGGAGCTATTCCAGGATATCTGCGGGATTGACTTTTATAGTGCCCCAAAATTCGTGATACGTATTTTATACGTGTTCGTATTTCTGACCCGTATTTCTCATTTCTTTGATTAGTTAGTTGTGGTTTATTTTCATATTTAGCATTATGGTTTAATTGTCATTTATCGTTCATGAATTTATTTTGATTAAGTGGAGCTTGGTTTTATTCGGATGGGAGAAGGATTGGGTTGGTTCGGCTTGGCTTGGTTTACTTGGTCCATCATGAACCGAGGTGAACCCCTACCTACCACCACCATCCTCATTTATTAACCCCACCCTCTTTCTCTCTCATCATTCACTCTTCTTCTTCCTCAACGTTGCTCTCCACCTACCAAGAGGTTTAGGCAAGTACAACTTGCTTCTTGAGGGATCTTGATTTTTATTGTTCCATTCTTTTATTTACATGATTATAAACCTCTTTAGAACTTGGAGTTTTTAATTTTGATGGATAGATTCTTCTAGATCTACATTTTAACTTTGAGTTCATGGAGTTTTCTTGGTTTTGATCTACTAAAACTAGTTATTTTCGAAAACTAATAGTTCCATGAGTAAGAGCACGAAATTTCGTGTGAATTTGGTTTTTGATTCACCTCATTTCGAGTTAAAATGAAGTTTTTATGGCCAAAACAAGTTTTCTGAATTTTTATGTCGGCTGAAGAATCTGGTTCTGGCGTAAAATGAAATTTTACGCAGGGAGGCTAGCGTAAAATCAAAATTTACGCAGGAAGGCTTGCATAAAATGAAATTTTACGCAGGGAACCCTGGAATTGCGTAATTTATGCTGGATTGTATCCAGAATGTAATATTTTACGCTAGGGACCCTGGAATTGCGTATTTTACGCTGGATTGTATCCAGAATGTGAAATTTTACGCAGGGAACCCTGGAATTACGTAATTTACGCTGGATTTTATCCAAAATGTAATATTTTACGCTAGGGACCCTGGAATTGTATATTTTATGCTGGATTGTATCCAGAATGTAAAATTTTACGCTGGGAATCCTGAAATTACGTAATTTACGCTGGATTGTATCCAGAATGTGAAATTTTACGCTGGGAACCCTGGGATTGCGTATTTTATGCTGGATATTATCCAGAATGTAACATTTTACGCAGGGAACCCTGAAATTGTGTATTTTATGCTGAATGGTGCCCAGAATGTAATATTTTACGCTGGAACCCTCCCCTTTTACATATTTTACGCAGGATTATTTTTTTGGCATAAAAAGTGCACAGAATGACTGTTTTTGCCAAATTAAGCTATTTTTTAGCCATATTTTCGAAAAACTTAAAACATAAAAGTTTTAGATCTTTGTCTTACCTTCCGAATATCTCTGGAGCACCTTAAATTGAGTTCGTATGTGGAAGTTATGCCCCGTCTCCCTGAGCCGCATGATTCCTCCACAACTCTTGCACCCTGTTTATATTTAGTTATTGCATACACGCTTATACCAGATTAATGTTAATTTTGAATAATGACATGACATGATAGTGACCCGTCGTGGAGCACTCTTGACAGTAATTTGTCATGATATGTATATCTCGAATAATGATATGACATGACATGATAGCGACCCGTCGTGGCGCACTCTTGACAGTAATTTGTCATGATATGTATATCTCGAATGTTGTTGCGACGGCTAGCTTGTCATGACAGAATTGAATGGCCTGGACACCGTGGGTGATTGTGTTTGTACAAAATAAACCGGTAATGTTTGCATCATGTCTAGGACAGGGATCCCTGAGTACCACGGTCAGGGATACCTACAGTAATTGACTAAGGCTAATAAACTAGAATAATTCAGTAGACATGAAGAGATTTCCAGCTACAGGCAATTCCGTTATCTGGGCGCAATTGTGGACTTGTAGCCTACCGACGAGTAGGGCACATTTCCAGCACACCGTTGCGTGTTGTATTCTCCATAAACAGAAATTCGACCTGGATAACCGTATGGTCTGCAGGGCTTGTGGCTGTTGGGATAATCTCATTATATCTTGCTAGTAACTAGGCCAGTGATAACCCTAGTTAGTTAAAAGTATCAAGCCGTACTCTTGATTGGCCGTGATTGATTGGATGGAGTTTATCCCAGCTTAATCTTGTCCTGATCCTGTACAAGATTGTGACACGACATGATTATTGATACTGGCCTTAACAATAACGATCGGGGGTCCAGTTCTGTTCAGGCGAAGGGTTACAACCCCGGTCCTTGTTTGGTTTAAGGGTTGTAACCTGGCTCCCGGAGCAGTTCTGTGTCCCTATTCGTTTATTGTCCTCACTGTACCAATTGTATTTGAGACGAGTTTCTATTCAGGTGAAGGGTTACAACTCCGGTCCTTGTTTGGTTTAAGGGTTGTGACCTGGCTACTTGAATGGTTTCTGCGTACTCAGTTTACTGTGGTTATCTCTATTATTAGCAATTCTTTATTTATTATCTTTATTATTCTATGATTGATGTGCTGGTTTTAGTTTCTAAGTGAAGCCTCCTTTGTGGCACTTGCTCTTTCTGGGGTCTGACCCAGCTGGTTTTGTATGGCCAGATATCGGAGCAGTCCCAGAGGATCTACCTAACTTCCAACCAGATGGTGACCACCAGGCGTAACCCTGGCAATGAGTGGGTTTCTTTTTGTCCTTCCACTTTATTGTAAAATTATTCTTTTGAGGCGTTTAGTCGACGAGCACGTGTTAGCTCGATTGCACCTTTACTTACTGTCTGCCTATGGTCTGTAACATGATTGACAGATCCTAGGGTTGATCATGTACGACTGAACTCTTGCTAGTCTTGACATTCTGTACGACTAGCTTCATGATCATCCAATATATAATGTTGGGGATGCCTTACTATTGTATATTTGGTGGTCTTACATCTTGTAACATTTACTTACTTGCTTGTGATTGAGACTATAGGCTTATTCTTGACCATAGGAGACTGATGGATTGTAGTTAAACCCTCATATATCTAGACAGCCGTGACCGTATAGTGAGGTGGATTCCATTTCATTATACGTAGCTGGCTATGTATGCCCCCGCTCTCTAGTATTCTGGTTCTGGGGCGTTACATGGTTTTAGTGGTGGCCCATGCAGGTCTTGCAAATCAAGATATGTGAGGGTTTACCGAATAGATGTCTCAATCAGTACTCGCCCTTGATCTCTGCTCGTATCCCCTTGATTCCTGAAATTCTTGTCCTGATCACATGCTTGTAATCGTTGATCTGTTCTGGTCCTTCCTTATTATTTCCATGTCGTCTTCTTCAGTGGCATTGAACCTGGACCTGCCGATCAGCAAGGCGGATCACCTCCCGTGGACCAGCAGCAACTAGAAGATCAGGCCCAGCACTCAGGGGCAGCATCCCGAGTCATGCCTACCGGGGATCCAGAGCCACCAGTTCAGCCAGTTCAGCCTGCAGAGCCTGATGATGGCACTTTGGTAGGTCTCATCAGGACCTTGTTAGCTTCCCAAGATCGTCGAGGTGATACATTGTACCAGGCAGTGGAAGATGCTCTGAACAGAGGCGGTCATCCAAGGAACAGTGCAGCGAACAGTTTCAAGCACCTGAACCCCCCATTCTTCGATGGCAGTGAAGATGCTATCGCTGCTGATGCATGGCTCCAGGATACTGAAGTCATTCTAGAGGCTGCCAGAACCCCGGAGGACGAGAAGGTGGCCGTGGTGCGTCTACAGTTACTGGATCTTGCCCGCAGCTGGTAGGCAGCTCAGGCCGTTGGATTGGTGGCGCCTATTGCTTGGGCAGTATTCTATGAGAGATTCCAGACGAAGTACTTCGATGCGGTGGCTCGGTACGATCTACTGACCAAGTTCACCAATCTGAAGCAAGGAGGCAGAACGGTCGACGGATATGCGACCGAGTTTTCCAGGCTTAGTCGGTTTGCTCCCACTTTGGTGGCAACCGAGTTTGACAGAGCCCAGCGGTTCCAGCAAGGGCTCCATATTTAGATTTTGTCGGAAGTAGAACAATTTGAGCATCAGACTTTTGATGCAGTATTGAGGGCAGCTAGGAGGCACGAGTATACCTTCCACAGGATCGTGGACAGGACCGGAGGTCGGAAGCGATCTCACGGCCAGTTGACCCAGTCGACAGCACCAGCCCCGGCAGTCAGGGCTTTGACAATTGGAACTCCGAGGCAGGCGGCCTCAGTGACGTCGGTCACGTCCCCTCCGCAACAGAAGCCGAAGCAGTCTTCCGCAATGGGCTGCACTCATTGTGGGAAGCCAGGACACGTTGTTTCGGAGTGTCGCAGAGCGCAGGGATTATGTTTGGCTTGTGGGGCACCGGACCACAAGAGAGGGTCCTGTCCGAATAGGGCCAGTTCATCATCGGCCCAGAATAATCCCTCAGTAAGGGGACCAGCCCCAGTCCAGCAGCAGCAGCAGTACCAGCCTCCGAGGCCATTGCCGCCTCAGGTCCTAGCCTTCCAGCTACAGAGACCCCAGCAGTATGCCCAGGTCCAAGCTCAGATCCAGAATCGGCAGAGAGGTATATGTGTCCTATTGTCTTGTTTTCCGCCGTCGTTATACGGGACACATGTCATGTTTCATGTATCCTAATTACAACGGTATATCCCGGCCCGAGCCATGTACTAGATCATTCGAAAACGGTTATTGGTACCAACCTTTTCGTGTGAGGAGAGGCCCGTGTCCCTGTTTGACCAAAGAGAGAGACCTCAAGCGCAAGACTATCAGTTTAGTTCATGTTGCTTGAGTTCATCGCTCCTTGGGAGAGTCAAACGTGGGAGTGTGAGGATGATATCCGATCACGTTATCCCAATCGGTTTGGCTCGTGAGGTGTAATATCTTCTTTATGCTTTGCACTTCGATTCCTTGCTTGCATGTATGATTGTATGAATGATTGGTAGCGTAGATTGCTTGCAATAGGATAGCTGTCCCGACATCTCTAGCCTCTTGATTAAATTCCGAGGACGGAATTCTTTTAAGGTGGGTAGGATGTAGTGCCCCGAAATTCGTGATACGTATTTTATACGTGTTCGTATTTCTGACCCGTATTTCTCATTTCTTTGATTAGTTAGTTGTGATTTATTTTCATATTTAGCATTGTGGTTTAATTGTCATTTATCGTTCATGAATTTATTTTGATTAAGTGGAGCTTGGTTTTATTCGGATGGGAGAAGGATTGGGTTGGTTCGGCTTGGCTTGGTTTACTTGGTCCATCATGAACCGAGGTGAACCCCTACCTACCACCACCATCCTCATTTATTAACCCCACCCTCTTTCTCTCTCATCATTCACTCTTCTTCTTCCTCAACGTTGCTCTCCACCTACCAAGAGGTTTAGGCAAGTACAACTTGCTTCTTGAGGGATCTTGATTTTTATTGTTCCATTCTTTTATTTACATGATTATAAACCTCTTTAGAACTTGGAGTTTTTAATTTTGATGGATAGATTCTTCTAGATCTACATTTTAACTTTGAGTTCATAGAGTTTTCTTGGTTTTGATCTACTAAAACTAGTTATTTTCGAAAACTAATAGTTCCATGAGCAAGAGCACGAAATTTCGTGTGAATTTGGTTTTTGATTCACCTCATTTCGAGTTAAAATGAAGTTTTTATGGCCAAAACATGTTTTCTGAATTTTTATGTCGGCTGAAGAATCTGGTTCTGGCGTAAAATAAAATTTTACGCAGGGAGGCTAGCGTAAAATCAAAATTTACGCAGGAAGGCTTGCGTAAAATGAAATTTTACGCAGGGAACCCTGGAATTGCGTTATTTACGCTGGATTGTATCCAGAATGTAATATTTTACGCTAGGGACCCTGGAATTGCGTATTTTACGCTGGATTGTATCCAGAATGTGAAATTTTACGCAAAGAACCCTGGAATTGCATAATTTACGCTGGATTGTATCCAGAATATAATAGTTTACGCTAGGGAACCTGGAATTGCGTATTTTACGCTGGATTGTATCCAGAATGTGAAATTTTACGTTGGGAACCCTGAAATTGCGTAATTTACGCTGGATTGTATCCAGAATGTGAAATTTTATGCTGGGAACCCTGGAATTACGTATTTTACGCTGGATATCATCCAGAATATAATATTTTACTCAGGAAACCCTGAAATTGCGCATTTTACGCTGAATGGTGCCCAGAATGTAAAATTTTACGCTGGAACCCTCCCCTTTTACATATTTTATGCAGGATTGATTTTTTTGGCATGAAAAGTGCACAGAATGACTGTTTTTGCCAAATTAAGCTATTTTCTAGCCATATTTTCGAAAAACTTAAAACATGAAAGTTTTAGATCTTTGTCTTACCTTCCGAATATCTCTGAAGCACCTTAAATTGAGTTCGTATGTGGAAGTTATGCCCCGTCTCCCTGAGCCGCATGATTCCTCCACAACTCTTGCACCCTGTTTATATTTAGTTATTGCATACACGCTTATACCAGATTAATGTTAATTTTGAATAATGACATGACATGATAGTGAACCGTCGTGGCGCACTCTTGACAGTAATTTGTCATGATATGTATATCTCGAATAATGACATGACATGACATGATAGTGACCCGTCGTGGCGCACTCTTGACAGTAATTTGTTATGATATGTATATCTCGAATGTTGTTGCGACGGCTAGCATGTCATGACAGAATTGAATGGCCTGGACACCGTGGGTGATTGTGTTTGTACAAAATAAACCGGTAATATTTGCATCATGTCTAGGACAGGGATCCCTGAGTACCACGGTCAGGGATACCTACAGTAATTGACTAGGGCTAATAAAATAGAATAATTCAGTAGACATGAAGAGATTCCCAGCTACAGGCAATCCCGTTATCTGGGCGCAATTGTAGACTTGTAGCCTACCGACGAGTAGGGCACATTTTTAGCACACCGTTGCGTGTTGTATTCTCCATAAACAGAAATTCGACCTGGATAACCGGATGGTCTGCAGGGCTTGTGGCTGTTGGGATAATCTTATTACATCTTGCTAGTAACTTGGCCTGTAATAACCCTAGTTAGTTAAAAGTATCAAGCCGTACTCTTGATTGGCCGTGATTGATTGGATGGAGTTTATCCCAGCTTAATCTTGTCCCGATCCTGTACAAGATTGTGATACGACATGATTATTGATATTGGCCTTAACAATAACGATCGGGGGTCCAGTTCTGTTCAGGCGAAGGGTTACAACTCCGGTCCTTGTTTAGTTTAAGGGTTGTAACCTGGCTCCCGGAGCAGTTTTGTGTCCCTATTCGTTTATTGTCCTCACTGTACCAATAGTATTTGAGACGGGTTTCTATTCAGGTGAAGGGTTACAACTCCGGTCCTTGTTTGGTTTAAGGGTTGTGACCTGGCTACTTGAATGGTTTCCTCGTACTCAGTTTACTGTGGTTATCTCTATTATTAGCAATTCTTTATTTATTATCTTTATTATTCTATGATTGATGTGCTGGTTTTAGTTCCTAAGTGAAACCTCCTTTGTGGCACTTGCTCTTTCTGGGGTCTGACCCAGCTGGTTTTGTATGGCCAGATATCGGAGCAGTCCCAGAGGATCTACCTAACTTCCAGCCAGATGGTGACCACCAGGCGTAACCCTGGTAATGAATAGGTTTCTTTTTGTCCTCCCACTTTATTGTAAAATTATTTTTTTGAGGCGTTTAGCCGACGAGCACGTGTTAGCTCGATTGCACCTTTACTTAATGTCTGCCTACGGGCTGTAACATGATTGACAGATTCTAGGGTTGATCATGTACGACTGAACTCTTGCTAGTCTTGACATTCTGTATGACTAGCTTCATGATCATCCAATATGTAATATTGGGGACGCCTTACTATTGTATATTTGGTGGTCTTACATCTTGTAACATTTACTTACTTGCTTGTGATTGAGACTATAGGCTTATTCTTGACCATAGGAGACTGATGGATTGTAGTTAAATCCTCATATATCTAGACAGCCGTGACCGTATAGTGAGGTGGATTCTATTTCATTATACGTAGCTGGCTATGTATGCCCCCGCTCTCTAGTATTCTGGTTCTGGGGTGTTACAACTTTAATGGGGAATCCCTTCTCTCTCGGCTATTGTCTTGGGGAGAACATCCTTGTTCTTCGGCTAAAGATTGTATTGCGTCGACGATTATCTGGGTCCTTTGGAAGAATAAGAACAAATATAGGTATGAGGGCTCCACCCTTGCCCCTCAATTGCTGGTGAAGGAGGCCTCGAGACAGTTCTCGAAGGCCTGGCACTCTAGGCCTAGCCAACCAGGCGACCCGTTGGTTGCTCGGATTATGCTAGGTTCACTATGATCTTCTTTTTGGGGTTTAGTAGGGCCCTCGCTTCATTGATGGTACCTAGACGTGGTCGTGTTTACACTTTTGTGACCCGCCTGGTACTATTGTTTTGGCCTCTAACTATTAATATATTGCCTCTTTAGTATATACTAGGATTTGTCATAGATTTTTTTATATATTTTAGTTATAATTTTGAATGATATATCATGTGAATAAAAGCGAGGATTTTTGGTTATGCGAAAAAAAAAGTTATTTTTAGATTCTGTAATTTTTTATATAAATAGTGGAGGATTTACAAAAGACTTAGACGGCTCAATTTTTAGCCGTTTTCAACCATATCATATTAGTATAGATAAGTAAGTCAGACTTTTATATATCAAATTGGAGGTAAATTAAGCAACTAGTAACTGATGTATCAAATAACTACAATTATTTTTATTGTCAACAACTAAATTCACACATAATAGTTAAACCACTTTTATAAAAATACTTCAATACTATCACAAAATCAAAAGACTATCTTTGCTTGAAAGATATACTTAGGGTGGATGATCCTTATAGTATTACTAAAGTTCTATATGAGGTTGTAAGGAGAAGATCTGATACATGTACGACTTTTTAAACGCATCAAAACCCGTTGTGGTTGTAAAATCTGCCCAAAAGGGGAAGAGACATTACTCATAATGAGGTGGGTGATATCCTTAAAAAAAAGATCGTGTGTGTGTGTCGGGGGGGGGGGGGGGGGGGGGCGGGGGGGGGGGGGTAGGCATGATTCAAGAAAGCACCTTAAAAACCTATAAAAGGGTTGATGGAACTCGAATATGGGATGTCTCATCTTGCACACATATATCACAATAAGGGCAAGTTTTATATCGCCTCCATCTACATAAAAATAATTCAATTGCATAATATTCTAAATAAATACTCATGCACATATTTTGCTAAAGATTCTCTACACGGTAAGTTTTATTTTATTATTGATTAAACATATAATGATAGAAAAAGGGTTAAAATTTAAAACATCGATGCCATACCATGTTAGGTTATATATAACCACGACTTGTTTGATGACAAAGATTATACCCATAAAAAACAGGAGTGGGGGAGAAAGCACCCTAAAAGGGGCTAAAGAAACTCCAAGAAGAGAAAATAAAAGAAAATTCTCATCGAAAGAATATTGCATGACTTATAGTGCACATGGATCACAATGAGAGTCCACAAACAACATACTACTTACATACATTTGGATTCATTATCATTCATAGTAAATTATAGTGAACCTTGCATATTTTATATATATGATGGAAGAAAAATATTTCAACACAGAGAAAATGTGACTCAACAAAGCTTTCTAGAATGGACAAGAAAGAATCCCAATAAGGGAGTGAAAAATTAACATGAAAATATCCAATAAATACTAACCAAACAGGATGAAAGAAAAAGCCTCGAGTGAACATGAAAGCACCCAAAAACACTCTCAAGTGGGTGTAAGAAATTTGGAAGAGAATATAGTTGTTTTAGTTAAAATTCTTATATATGTTGCAACTTAAGTGAGTCGAATGTTGTGTCCCGTACACCTATGTATTAAACACCCGAGTCGATGCACTTAATAACTCATATTTTTGTATCTTCATATTCAAAGATTTACCTAAAATAAAAGGTTATAATACTGGAAAATTTTCTTGAGATTTCAACGTAGAGGATCCAATAAAATGCTAATTTTTTTAGCTTTCACGAGAAGTTGCTCTTTAAGATTGAGACACATTGTATTTTCTAAATTGTATGAATTTAGTAACTCCAGGTTCAGTTACTTTACGTTTTGTCTCTTTTGTTTGAGTTGTTTCTTAGTGTCACATAGTCATCACAAGATGTGCTACACGTGTCTGATGTTTCTTGAATACAACTTTGGCAGGTCTGCAGCTAGTTTTGCGTTACACCTCACAGCTTGTTCGAGGTTAGACTATTATTCCTTTCCAACCCAAAAACAATAGAGGAGAGGAGAAGAAAATAATTAATGAAATATAGAAAGAAACCAAGATTGAAAAAAGAAAATTTAATGGAAGGATAGAATTTGCATCCATGCCCATATCTTATATATATTTTTATAACATTAATTTACAAATGTATTAATTTAACAAATGGATTTAAACATTCTTAAATTATTTTAGTTTGTTATATATTTTTATGTAAAATTTTGCTAACATCCATGATCTAATTATAATTAACATCTCAATAAATTGCATATATTTGCTTTCAAAAAAATTTACTTGTTCTTCTATGTTCATAAGTGCTTTTCTCTAGTGTTGCTTGACAATCAGAACATTGACACACATCCAAATAGGAAAAATGTTGGTGTTAATTAAAATGTAGGGTAAAATAATTTAACCACTAAGATGTACTTTCTTCTTACCTTATAATTTGTAATGAACATATAAATTTAAGAAATACATAGAAAGTAGTGATTTTTCTCCAAGAACATGGATGTAATAATATAATGTGCAAATAATAAATATGCAATATTACAACTCTAAAAACTTTTATTTATGAAGCAAAAGTTTTGGTGATGATTCCAAATTTCCAATACAAACAAAATTGTGGCACATTTGTGCTATAAGTATCCCCTCTCTCTCTCTCTCTCTCTCTCTACTCACCTCCTTCTTCTTCTCACTTGAGTCCCTCAACCTAATTCCTTAAGTGCCATGGCTAGTACTGCTGTCAATCCGTTGGTCGTTGGGAGGGTCATTGGAGAGGTAATCGACCTCTTCGTGCCAACCGTGGCCATGACAATCAACTTTCCCGACAAGTGTGTCAGCAATGGGTGCAATGTGAAGCCCTCCCTTGCGGTCGACGCGCCCAAGGTGGAGTTCTCTGGCCACCCCATGTCTCTCTATACTCTGGTGAGTGAGTGGGTCTCATGATTAACTATATATTCCTTACTTGCATGCAATTTTTGAAGATTTTGGGGGGTTTAATCAATGATTTTGTTGTGAATTTTGCTAAATTTTTGTAGGTGATGATAGATCCTGATGCACCTAGCCCTAGTGACCCAACCATGAGGGAATGGGTTCATTGGTATTGTCTAGTTCCATATATCATGCTCCTTTCTTAATTGTTTTGCATGTAACAAATGGATTAATTTGTTTTTAATTTGATTTTTTTTTATTGTCTGTGATTTTAGGCTTGTGGTTGACATTCCTGGTGGGGAAGATCCATCTAAAGGTGAAGTTATTGTTAATTATATACTATTATATCATATTTATGGTACAAATATAGTAGAGGGTAAAAGAAAGGGAAGAAATTATAGTTGAAATATATGTTTAATTTGCTTTCTATTAGAAAATATATGTTTTGTCTTTTTATTATATCTATATTATGGAATGCTCTAAAACTAATCATGTGGTTTTATATTATGGAATCAACCTATATTATAACCGTTTGATTTGGATTACAATGCTGATATTAAAAGGTAAAAGTATCTACCTAAAAGATACATGTGTAATATCAACTTTGCAATCTAAATCCAACCTGTAATTATAAGAAAAAATAGGTTTCCTGGACCCACCTCTAGACGGAGCGTCATGCCACAACAAATAAGTAGAATTCAGATCCACGTAAGGTTTTACGAGTCATCTTGGTCTGGTCTCATACAAATATTTAGAAGGCTTAATTTTACTTAAATATCTTGAACTATTGTCGTTTGTCACTTTAGTACTCTAAACTTTTTCTAACAACTTACTACTCTGGCTACGCGTGCAGTCTCGGAATCGAATTGCGGAGGACCTGTGGGTGGGTGTGTGTATGAAAATTGGAATTAGTGGGTCCAAAAAGGCATACAATACATCATGTACAAAGTCCCATGCGTTACGTCGGGCATAAAAAAAAACTTTTTTTTTTTGTAATATCTTGAATTATCTTATTTTACAAGTTAGACCTAACAGAAAATGCAAAATGACATTAGTTTAGAGTGAACTTATAACTAATGGGTCCATGACTAGCTAGCACTACTTAGTTTAGAGTGAACTTATAACTAACGGGTCCATGACTAGCTAGCACTACTAGAAACCATGGTTGATTAGCCCATGGCCCAAATTCCATAAGAACTATCTACATTCTATAACAAGCTTAAACATGACACAGAAAGAAACTCATGCACACCACGTACATTACATGCAATACAAGTGAAGGAAGGTTCTAACAATGGTGCGTTAATTGCACAGGGAAGGAGTTGCTTCCCTACGTAGGTCCCCTTCCGCCACTCGGCATCCACCGCTACGTCTTCGTCCTCTTCCAGCAGAGGGAGAGCTTCCCTCCGGTGCTCCCCTTCACCACCCGTGCCAACTTCAGCACCCGCTGCTTTGCGGCTCACTACGGCCTCGGCCTGCCTGTCGCCACCGTCTTCTTCAACTCGCAGAAGGAGCCGATGAAGAAGAAGAAGAAGACGAAGGCGAAGAAGACGATGAAGAAGAATGGGGGAGGGAACGATGTGAAGATGATCGAAGCTTGAAGTAGCCTTGCTTAGGTGTAAGCTCCTCATGTACATGTAAAAAAAGAGTATGAGCTCTAAATAAGGAGTTAAGGTTGTGGCAATATCTATGGTTGGTTGGTTACCTTGAATGCATGTGTGTATGGAAAATAATAAATAATGTCCTTTTGTCACGATCCACATCCGGATATACGGATACAAATACGTGGGCCACGTCCAGCCTACGCCGCAGTATCGACGATAAAACGATGTCTAGTACCCAATAAATATACTCTACATCTAGAAGGTCCATGAACTACAAATGTACTCAATCACAACCCAACATTCTAAAGAAGATAAGACAGGAAAGATAACTAAGGCACAAGAACAACTAGAAACTACTAGAAGGAAACATAAGACAGAAAAATAAGGAAGAAAAAACAAGACAAACTAAGGATAACTACCAGGTAACTCATATAGAAGAATAGTGAGATCCACCTCAGCTAGCAACATCATGAAGTCCAATAATGGCATAACAACTCCTAAAATATTGTCAACGTATCCAGTCAGGATGGGAACGAGTACATAAACTAACAACAGTTTCATAGTATTGACAAATGCTGTAAGAGACAATCATAATGGAATACAAGATGATATATCAAGACTGTAAGTAAACAGGATATATAAACTGGAAATCATGTCGAGGTGAATCATGCAGGAAAAGTAAGCTGAACTGTAATATGTAACTGATGTAATAAATGTAAAATGTGCCTCGAATATTATAGCATAATGTGATCGGTAAGGGTCAAGATCAGGCTTCCAGCCGACCGGCTACAAGTACGTGGACTCGGCCCGGCCGGGATGGCAAGCTATGGAACAAGTAGTAGCACAGGTCAGGCTATACCCATCGTGAGGTGAGGGTATAACTATGATAGAAGTAGTAACTCAAGATGGACATTGATCACACTATCTATAAAATTCTCCATTCTCCGAATAATATACGGATCCGGACATAGCACGTCATGGCACGAGATTCCCTAAGAAGGTAGCTACTCCTTCTCAGGAATCGGTATCAATACAAGTACAAGAACAAGATCGAGCAAGTACCAGTATCCCAAGAAAGAAAATCCAAAAATGACATCTCATGACAGGAATCCGGTATATACTAGTCCGTGCACCATCGTGTCGAGAATCAAGTAAAACACTATA
The DNA here is from genome assembly GCA_029216955.1 of Iris pallida. Classification (NCBI taxonomy): domain Eukaryota; kingdom Viridiplantae; phylum Streptophyta; class Magnoliopsida; order Asparagales; family Iridaceae; genus Iris; species Iris pallida. The sequence continues at coordinate 3,918,131 of JANAVB010041814.1, read as the reverse complement.
ACTGAATCGGATACATAAAATATCAAGACAATGAACTACTATCAGAGAATGTACTCGCCTGCGGTCCTGAGCTGTCAAATGGGGTCGATGCTCAGAGTGATGCCACAGACCTAAAGATAAGATATATATAAGCTAATTAGGGTTCAACTGTGTTAGGCTTGATTCTATAGTATAAGCTACGTAATCTAGGTCAGACTCAGTCAACTAAGTCAAACTAGGTCACACTTAGTCACACTAGGTCAAACTAGGTCACAGGAAGTCAAACCAAGTCGAAATAGGTCAAACTGGGTCAAAAGTTGACTTAAAGTTGACTTTTGGTCAATTGGTCAACTCTAGTCAACTCTGGTCAACTCTAGGTTAAACTAGGTCAAATGTTGACTCTACTTCGACGTTCAGTCAAAGTAGTCAACCATGGTCAAACAGGGTCAAGGCTAATCTCTATAAATATCTACAAGGTCAACACATTCAATTTCAGTGGTTGTAAAATCACGGGAATTGATGGATCTCAATATACAATAAAAGGAGAAATATTATAATAATAGGATAAAAACCTACAAATATTGTCGGATGGTGAAACAACCATCACCAACAAGTCCAGAATGGTCAAATTAGCTAGGATAGCCATCCATAAGTCCAATTTGGACATAGGGGCAAAAAGGTAATTTCGGGTCAAAATGGTGTCTGTGTCGGACCCACTTTGTACCGAAAAATATGCCAAAATAAGCGTACACTAAACCTAACAAATTATTTGTCCACGAATTCAGAATGACGATACGAACTCAACGGTATATCCAAAATTGAATTCCGATGACCCGATCTCAGATTGTTCCGTTGACCCGGATATTGGAATTCGATTTGCACAGAAAAGTATGTCGGAGCCAATGTCCTCAAAACTCAGCAAATTATATGTCAACAAGTTCAGAATGACGATATGAACCCAACGGTATATTCAGAAATGGATTCCGATGAGCCGATCTCAAAATGACCTGTTGACCCGGATATTGGTATCCGACTTGCACCGAAATGCGTGTCGGAACCAATGTCCACTAAAACCTAGCAAATTATATGTCAACGAGTCCAGAATGACGATACAAACCCAACGGTATATCCAGAATTGGATTCCGATGAGCCGATCTCAAAATGACCCGTTGACCCGGATATTGGTATCCGACTTGTACCGAAATGTGTGCCAGAACCAATGTCTACTAAAACCTAGCAAATTATATGTCAACGAGTCCAGAATGACGATACAAACCCAACGGTATATCCAGAATTGGATTCCGTTGAGCCGATCTCAAAATGATCCGTTGATCCGGATATTGGTATCCGACTTGTACCGAAATGCGTACCGGAACCAATGTTAAAACCTAGCAAATTATATGTCAACGAGTCCAGAATAACGATACGAACTCAACGGTATATCCGAAATTGGATTCCGATGAGCCGACGTCAAAAAGTCCTGTTGACCCGAACTATGGGGCCTACTTTGCACCGAAATGCGTGTCAGGGCCCACGTCCTCCAAATCTAACAAATTTTATATGAAAACGTGTCATAACGACGCCACGAGTCTACTGGTGGTGTCAGAAATTGAATCCGGAGTCCCGGGTTCAAAAATAAAATTTTACAAGTTGAAAATTACGAATTCGGACGACCAACTTTGGCGTCAAATTCAACCAATCAAACGTGCTCACAATGGAACAAAACTGGAGGGGTAGGAAGAGGGTTATACCAGCTATGCACAGGAACTGGTGGCACGCCAAATGAAGCTGCGACGATGAAGATACGATCCCGCGAAGTTGGCTCCACGAAACTGTCCAAAAACAGTTCAAATTAAAACGTCAACTTGGTGGCCGGTTTTGATATATCAAACGACAAAATTAACGGACGAAAATTGAGGGGAGTGAAGATGGATATACCGAGAATGAGACGGAGCAAAGAAATCGTCGATCTAACGGTCGAATTTCTTGAAAAACGCATACGAAGTTGCTGCGACGAGGTGCCATTTCTGGATCTCGTTCGCGCGCGCGTCGACGGTATTCCGTGCAAAATGTACGAATCGCTAGACCGCGCATCCGGGAGGAAGGTGGCCGCCACGGGAAGGTGCGTCCGGCCAAGGGGGCTACGGGGGACCGTGCGGCGGCCGGCCACGACGGCCCGCGGCGGCGGCACGGCGCCGGTCGGCCTCGGCTGCTGCTGCGCCTGCTCGCTGCAGCTGCTGCTGCTCGCTGTTGCAGCTCGCTGCTGCTGCTGCACGCACGATGACGGCAGCGGTGCGGCGCGGTAGCGGCGCGGCGCGGTAGCGGCGGCGGCACGGCACGGCGGCGGCCCTACGGGGGAAGGAGGAGGAGTAAGGGTGGTAGTGATGTGCTCGGTGGTGGTGGTGGTGGTAGTGATGGGCATGATAATGATGAGGGTGGTAGTGTTAATAATAAAGAAGAAGGAGAAGGAGATGAAGAAGAACATGAAGAAGAAGATGAAGAAGAAGAGTGAATAAAAGAAAAAGAATGGGAGAGGGGGCTGCTCGTGTACAGCAAGGGGGGTCGGCTGATGGTGATAGGGGAGGGTGTGTGTATGGAAATAAAGGGAGAGAGAGATATTAGTATGTGTGTTTGTGTATATATTATAGGGTTAATTGCACTGACACCCCCTATGTTTCATGAATATTACAGGGACTACCCCTATTCCGAAAATAATTACACTGACCACCCCTCTCCTTTATAAATTTTATTAACCATAGGGGTAGCCAGTGTTATTAGTTTCTATATAAAATAGAAACTATAGGGGGTGTCCGTGTAATTAGTTTCAAAGTAGGGGTGGTCCGTGTAATAAGTGTAAAACATAGGGGCAGTTGATGCAATTAACCCTATATTATATATAGAAAAGAGAATACAAGATATTAATGAGAGAGATAGAGAGAAAGTAGAGAGAGAGGGGGGTGTAGGCAGGTTGTACATGGGGGGGGGGCTTTGTGAGTGTGATGGGTGAGGGGGTATTTGTAGGTAGAGAGAGAGTGAGAGATTTATATATTATATTATATATGTATATATATATATATATATATAAAAGAGAGAGAAATAGAGATATTTATACATAAAGAGAGATATTTTAAGTAGAGGAAAAAGAGAAAAATATCAGTGGGTTGTATGGGCAGTCATGATAGGGCATACACCAAATTAGATTGGGTGTTGGGCCAAGTTTGGACAAGCTTGGGGCCAAGATTTAATTAAAATAATAAATTTAAACGAATTAAAATCATGGATGAAATGAGAGCACAAGGGAACAAGTTCGAGTGGGACATGATATATCAAATTGAAGAAAGTTTCTAGAGGCTGGCATCCCTGATGCTCTAGAAATCCAAGTCACGGTAAAGAGCATTTAATGATCAAAATTAATTAAATAAAATAAATTATCGAGAATAAATCATTTAGAAAATTCGAAAATAAATCCCGAAAATTCAGGGGGCTTACATCCTACCCACCTTATAAAAATTTTGCCCTCAAAATTAAAGGTTGGTAGTGGGGTTAAAACATGATAGAAGGTTTAGGCAATATTTTAGGCATGATCCAAGAATGACGAGTTTTGCACGATCAAGATAATCAATTCAAAATTGTTCAAGCATGATGAGGGATTTGGCACGATAGAATCATGATATGAACAAAATCATATGTGCATGATTTCAGAAATAAGTCAAGTCATTGGGGCACAATTTTAGAGACGATTAGAAGAATCAAGGATATAAATGAAGTTCAAGTACGGGGTGATCTGTAGGACTTAGGTTGATGGAAATCAACCCGAAAGTCGCACAGGCCCGATCACGATGAAAAGCTAACCATGATCAAAACAAGGTTTGGCATGGTTGAGATTTATAGTCACAACTTTGTAAGTAAGCACGAAGCCGCGACTAGAAAAATCAAGAATCGTTCGATTACGCACAAGTCAGAGTAAGGTCAAAACATCGATAATATGATCCAGGTCGAAGAAATTAGATTTATGGTAGATCGGCACGATTTTAGAGGCAAGGTAATACGTATAATTATGATTGTTAAAAATCACGATCAAAGGATTCAAGTCGACTTAGTCACGCCAGGTCATCTGGGTACGACTAAACACAATGAGTTCAGATATAAACAGAAAATTAAATCAGGGTCGAAAGGAGTTTAGGCACGAGTATTTAAAATCCAAACAGGTTCAAAATCAAAAGTTATAGCACGAGTGGTAATAGCATAAAATTCAATCACGATAAGAAAATTAGCTTCAACACAATCTAAGTTGATCAAGATTTGGGCAAGATGGAGTATAAGATGATCGATGTCTGGAAACGAGCATCCAAGGATAGAAATCCAAGTTAGAATTAAATTTAACTCAATTGAGTACGACCCAGGATACTGTTTGCAAAAACAAAAGTATAGAACTTTATTGATACAAACTGTAATAAAGATTACAAGAATTCTGGGAAAATTACAACTATAGGAATCCAATCTTGATGACGATTGCTTTATCCCTTGGACGATGTGAACTGTGAAGACGAAGCCTTTGAAGTTGAAAACAACTCTGGAAACTGAAGGCAAAAGCCTCTGAAGTTGAAGACAAATGTCTCAGAAGAATGCAGCAGCACTTTGGCAAGAACTCCTGAACTCTCTGATTTCTGATCTCTGATCTTGATCCCCTTTAAAATGAAGACTTGAAACTCTATTTATAGAGTTCTGAAAATAACTAACTTTCAGTTATTTTGGACTGCGCAGGATGATTTGTGCAGCATTGGTTTGCGCAACATTGATTTGCGCAGACAGTTACTGGATCGTGGGCCAACTATCATGGACACATGGCATCATTTGATAGAAATGCGCATGATCGTGCATAAACAGTTGCCACGTAATGAGCAATCGATGGCATGAATGCCACGTGTAACTTAACAATTATATTGATGGAGTGCGCAGAGTTGAATTGCGCATACATGGTTTGCGCAGACTCAAACTGCGCAGGATTGGTTTGCGCTGCCAGCTGTCAGCCGCCCTCGAGCACTGTGCGGCACAGGAAACGAACAGATTCCTTGTTATTCGTGCTGTCAGTTGTCAAAAAAGATTTGATTTGATTTGGTAATGATGACTTCTGCCACGTCAGTCTGCGCAGTTGGAAGTGTGCGCAAAGCAGTATGCGCAATCGGATTGCTGTGCAATCTATTGTCTGCACAATTCATCCAAATGATGGGTTTCTTGATTTTTTGACTTTGTTGATTGATGCAACTTGATTTTTTTAGGACCTACAAGACCCCCTTCAAAGTTTTCAAAAGTTGATTTGATTCAAAGTTTTGAAATACTTTGAATTTTTGAATTTTGAATCAAGTTGTGCATGATGATGAGCTGTCTGCGCAAAGTGAAGTGCCCCCAAATTTTAGGCGCAATCCAAGGCAGCCGTTTCGTATTTCAGAGGCTATAAATAGTCGTCTTTTCATTTCATTTTTTTACTTTGCCTCCTTCGTGCTTTTGAGAGAAAAATCCCCGAACCCTTTCTGTCTTCTTTCTTCGACGACTTCTATGGCGCCCCGACGATCTAATGTTGCCGCCGCCGCCGCTGCGAAGGAAAAAGCTCCGGCCGAATCCTCTGATAGAGTTGCTCGGCGAGCATCTCGACATGAGTCTGCGCACCCTGCTCTGATAGGTAGTAAAACCGATCGACAACCCCTTTTTAGGGTGTTTTGACTTCCTTCGATCTTCGAAACTCATCTCTTTTTTTAGAGATGAGTTCAAATTGCGCCACCCCTTTTTAGGGGTTTTGGTTGCATAAACAGTCAGTCTTCATTTTTATGAAGACTGTAATCCTGCGCAATTTGAACTCATCTCTAAAAAAAGAGATGAGTTTCGAAGATCGAAGGAAGTCAAAACACCCTAAAAAGGGGTTGTCGATCGGTTTTACTACCTATCAGAGCAGGGTGCGCAGACTCATGTCGAGATGCTCGCCGAGCAACTCTATCAGAGGATTCGGCCGGAGCTTTTCCCTTCGCAGCGGCGGCGGCGGCAACATTAGATCGTCGGGGCGCCATGGAAGTCGTCGGAGAAAGAAGACAGAAAGGGTTCGGGGATTTTTCTCTCAAAAGCACGAAGGAGGCAAAGTAAAAAAATGAAATGAAAAGACGACTATTTATAGCCTCTGAAATACGAAACGGCTGCCTTGGATTGCGCCTAAAATTTGGAGGCACTTCACTTTGCGCAGACAGCTCATCATCATGCGCAACTTGATTCAAAATTCAAAGTATTTCGAAATTTTAAATCAAATCAACTTTCGAAAACTTTGAAGGGGGTCTTGTAGGTCCTAAAAAAATCAAGTTGCATCAATCAACAAAGTCAAGAAATCAAGAAACCCATCATTTGGATGAATTGTGCAGACAATAGATTGCGCAGCAATCCGATTGCGCATACTGCTTTGCGCACACTTCCAACTGTGCAGACTGACGTGGCAGAAGTCATCATTACCAAATCAAATCAAATCTTTTCTGACAACTGACAGCACGAATAACAAGGAATCTGTTCATTTCCTGTGCCGCACAGTGCTCGAGGGCGGCTGACAGCTGGCAGCGCAAACCAATCCTGCGCAGTTTGAGTCTGCGCAAACCATGTATGCGCAATTCAACTCTGCGTACTCCATCAATATAATTGTTAAGTTACACGTGGCATTCATGCCATCGATTGCTCATTATGTGGCAACTGTTTATGCACGATCATGCGCATTTCTATCAAATGATGTCATGTGTCCATGATAGTTGGCCCACGATCCAGTAACTGTCTGCGCAAATCAATGTTGCACAAACCAATGCTGCGCAAATCATCCTGCGCAGTCCAAAATAACTGAAAGTTAGTTATTTTCAGAACTCTATAAATAGAGTTTCAAGTCTTCATTTTAAAGGGGATCAAGATCAGAGATCAGAAATCAGAGAGTTCAGGAGTTCTTGCCAAAGTGCTGCTGCATTCTTCCGAGACATTTGTCTTCAACTTCAGAGGCTTTTGCCTTCAGTTTCCAGAGTTGTTTTCAACTTCAAAGGCTTCGTCTTCACAGTTTACATCGTCCAAGGGATAAAGCAATCGTCATCAAGATTGGATTCCTATAGTTGTAATTTTCCCAGAATTCTTGTAATCTTTATTACAGTTTGTATCAATAAAGTTCTATACTTTTGTTTTTGCAAACAAAATGGCGACTCTGCTGGGGACAACTTTCTCCTCCGACGAGGAAGTAGCAACTCAATGTGACGTAGCGTCTATCGGGAAGACGCAGAAGACGCTGGTTGTTAAGGTCAATCAGACAGCTTACGAGGCGATGCTCAACTCCAAGACCACTCCCCGTACTGTAGCCTCTCCTGCTAAGAGCAAAGTGCGCTCAGTTTGGGTCTCCAAGTCTGCACAATCTGGCATTTTTGCCACCAAGGATGCTGTACCAACTGTTGCACAATCTACTAGTCAGACTGTTGCACAAAATGCTGTACCAACTGTTGCACAATCTGCTAGTCAGACTGCTGCACAAACTGTTGTGCCAACTGTTGCAAAGTCTGTCTCAGCAACTGCTGCACAATCTATTGCAGTCAAGACTGCGCAATCTGTTGCAACTGTTGTGCAAGCTACTTCATATGCTGCCTTGTCAAAACAGAAGACTCCTATGACTCTGGCGCAATTGGCAGTGGCTTTTCCTGCGCAAAATAGCACTCCAGTAACTAAAGTGCTTCCCAAGCACTCTAAGACAAGAACTCCTGATGCACTTCCTACCAAAGCTTCTAATGCACAAATGACTAGTGCACCTTCCACCCATGCGCAAACCAAGTCTGCGCAATCCAAGAAAAATAGCCTTTTGGCTAAATTTCCGGCTTCTCACAATAAAAGAAGAGATTCTACTCCTCTTCCCAAACACCCTATTGCCCCTGCACAATCCATTAAAGGTAGTCCTTTAACTATTCCTCCTTCTCTTCAAAGCAAAGGAAAGGGTCCATTGGTCTTTTCTCAAACTTCCTTGTCTCATGACTTGGAAAATAACAGAGGGAAACGCTCTTTAGCTAACCCTTCATCTCAAAACAAAGGAAAATGCCCTTTAGTCTTTTCTCAGTCTTCTTCAGTCTTTACTGAAGAAGATCCATCTCAATGTGTCTCGGCTCCAATCAATTCAAGAACTCTGGCAAACAAGGATTCTTCTTTCCTTTATAACAAGAGTACTTGTACTAATCAAAGAGGTATTCTGCCTACTCCGATAGCAGAATTCCAGGACCTTCTGACTCTCCAAATTTGTCGTTCCAGACAGGGAAAACTGTTAGTGTCTCAAACAGAAACTCCTGGGGGTGAATTTGCAGATCTAAGAACATATCTTAACAGGCCAACTTTGGCAAAACGTAAGCAACCTATGCCGAAGGTCAAGCCTCAAAGACAAACCTCCAGGAACAAAAATCCTGATACCTATGCCAATGAAGTGAGTACTTCCCTGTATACTCAAGGGACTAAACATTTGAAGAATCGGAACCATGTTCCGAATATTGTTAAAGAACATATTCCTCGAACCTTTCCTCGTCCTGGCATGGTTTCTGATCTCCGAGAACATCTCAGACAAAAACGGGATAATGCCTCAACTCCTCCAGTTCAATCATCTGATCATCACTGTAATCATAAAGTCATCATCCAATGCTGTTGTCAAACGACAAAACGATCTGTCTTCGATCGTTTAACTTTTGCTAAATCTGAACCTATGTCAGAAGAAGATGAAGTTTTGTATGCTTCTGTTAACATGACTTCCCGAGACACTGGGGGTAAAAGATGCTCTAAGCATGGTAGACTCCGCAAGCCAAGCCAACGGTATTTGAAATTACTTCAAGAATCTTCAGAAGGAGTATTTCAACATACCCGTTCCCGAAGCCGAGATACAATCGGTCAAAGGAATCTTCCTCAAAATCCTTCAAGTCATCTCCCTGTTTCTCAGTCAGGAGATGATTCGTTTTCTGATTATGATGCATACAGTAAAAGTTCTGAACAAACAGTATCTTCCACTGTGCCAAGAGAAGTGATGGCTTATGTTGTCACCGATGATCCAGATGCTTCAACCTCCGCAAATCAAGAACAGCGAATTGCTGCACTTGAAGATAAGCTAAAGACCATGGCTGAAATGGTCGCTAGTATGCATTCCATCATTGTAGCACAGCATGTTACACCACCAACAGCACCTATTACTAGTCCAGAGATCATAGCGTCTTCAATACCTGCCAATACTGGGCTGGGGGTAGTGCCTCCCCAAATGCCTCCTGTACAAGTGCAAGTACAAACTACGCCTAGCCATTCAGGAGCTGGGGGTAGTGCTTACAACGCTGTTCCTCCTCCTACCACTACAATTTAACATGCTCCTTCTTCTTCATCAGAAGACGCCAATGAAGCTGTCAAACTCTTACGAACCCAGTTTGAAGCATTTAAAGAGAAAGACAATCTACAAAGGTTGGGGATTAAACAGCCCTATCCGGTTGAATGGAAGGACGTCCCGTTTCCCCCAAAGTACAAAATCCCTACAATCTCTCTGTTCGATGGCAGTACTTTCCCGGGTCAATTCATCAATCATTTTGAGGTAATGACTGTTCAACTTCAGCCAAATGACGCTCTTCTTACCAGAGTGTTCGTCGGTTGTTTAGCCGGCGTAGCATACGACTGGTACAGAAGTTTGCCCGATGGTTACATTACTTCTTTTTCAGGTCTCAAACAAATCTTTCTGGAACGGTTCTATGAAGGATTTAATGATATGACGATGTCAGCTCTCAACAAAATCAAACAAAAACATAATGAAACTGCTGAGAGCTTTATTGAACGGTTCCGCCGTGAAGCTTTGAAAATGACTCCAGGGACTCCAGCTGCTGTCACTATTGATACTTGTAAGGCAAATCTTTTACCTATTATCAGTATGTGGACGGGATCTACCCAATTCCAAGATTGGCCCTCATTCATCGTCAACGCCAAAGCCGCTGAAGTAAGTGCCGACAAGTTTAAACAATTGGGGGTACAAATGTCTAACCCTGATCGCGATGAGCATCAGAATTCAGGTGGTGGCAATCGCCAGAACAATCGCAAAGCAAAAGAGACTTTAAACATTAACTTGAACAAAAATAAAGAATCTTTGGCTGTCAATGTGGCCCCACCTACATCTACTCCTACTCCTTCTGCACCTCCACCGAGGGAACCTCGTTCGAAGGTAGAATATTCCTTTGACGAAAACGACACGACAAGTATCTTTGAGTGTTTACTCAAAAGCAACAAAATTCAACTCCCTGATCCAAAGAAACCCGATGAAGTCAATAAGACTGATCATCCCAAGTATTGTGTCTATCATCGATTCATTGGACATCCTACTCGAGCATGCTATGTGCTCAAAGGTAAGATTCAAGAGCTTGTTAATGCAGGTGTAGTCACTTTACAACAAGATGAGAAGACTGTTACTGCAAATATGGTTTCAGTCCAATTTGGAGATTTCCCTCCGCAGATGATACAGCATGGTGTCATTCCAATTCCTAAAGCAACCCTTGAGATTGAGAATCTCCCGCTTCCATCCAATGAAGGTCTTATTTCCTTGTCTCTTGACAACGGTGAAATTATGTGGATCCATCCTGATCTTGCTCCAGAATTTGAGATATCTTCCAAGAAGAAAATTCGTTCTAAAGGCAAGACCAAAATCTACAACATGGTATCTTTTGATCCCATTGTTGACGAAGAGATTCTGTTAGGCACAAGATCAGGAAAAGCTTATTTGAAAGATCATTCTGAAGGGCAAAAGGATCCTGTTTCTTCTTCCGAACCTGTTCTGGTACAACCTGCATCTGTTGAAGAGGTCCCTTCTACATCTTCACCAGTTGTAGTATCAATTCCTCCTAAGCCAACAACGGCTGACAAAGGCAAGCAACAAGTTCGATTTGACAAACCTCTAAAGAAGTCATCTCCTACTGGGCTTGAGAAGCCTTACAATTTTGATATATTGGCTCAATTAGCCAATACACCAGCCAGGTTGTCAATCTTTGAACTCTTGCGTCTTTCCAAAGAGACACGAGAAACTCTAAGTGAAGCTTTGATGCAGGCTGAAACTTGCTTAACTCTTCTCAAGAAGCCAGAATCAGAATCAGTCTCTTGTCATCACAATCATAGTGTCTTGGAACTGATCCCAAATATTACCTTCACTCAGGATGATATGTTAATGGAAGATAATAGACATGATCGTCCTCTTTATTATACGGGTTATGTAGATTCAATGAAGGTTGATCGTATCCTGATAGATCCAGGGTCTGCACTTAGTATTATGCCAAAGACAATGCTAGATGCATTGAAGATACCAGTGCATAGTCTTTCAACCACGATCACTACTATTCTGGGATTTAATCAAGGAAAGAGTGAACCTTTGGGCAAGATTCGTCTAAAACTCCAAATAGGCAATCTTCGCACAAAGGTGACCTTTTATATCATTGACAATCATGGTTGTTCTTATAATGCTCTCCTGGGAAGGCCATTCCTCCATGAACACAATGTCGTTCCATCAACTCTTCATCAATGTTTTAAATACGTTGATGACAAAGGACAAGTTCATAAGGAAGTTGCGGACCTTTATCCTTTCAAGGGTATTGAAGCTTATTGCAACGATGCTCGTATGTACAAGGATGAATTTATGAAGGTAGTATTGGCTATGGATACTGAAGAAGATCAAAAAGCAGTACCTCAAGACACTCTTATCATACCTGTTAAGGGGCGAGTCTCTCATCCTCAATCTTCCAAGCCACTGGTTATTCACTTACCAGTTCAAAAGAAATCAGTTGATACTGATGAAAATCAAAGGGAGCTCACCTCTTCTGAGCCACTTGTTATCGACTTACGTCGCAACAAAGACAAAAAGCAGCTCATTCCTTCTGAGCCACTTGTTGTTGATCTAAATCGCAACAAGGAAAAAAGGGAGCTCACCTCTTCTGAGCCACTTGTTATTGACCTCCGTCGTAACATGCCTCCTCCACGTTCTTCTTCTTCCCCTCTTATAATCAATTTGACCAAATCTGCTAAGGTTAAAGGTCCTGTTGTAAACACTGATGTACAAATCAATGAAAAAGCATCTACTTTCCAGTATACTGATGTTATTTATTATACTAAAAGTTATTTGGATATGTTAGATAGCTTCCAATCAATTACACTGGGAGTCGTACAATCTCTTCAGACAGAAGTCTCGCTTGAAGATCCAGATGATTCTTACCGTATTCATCCTTCTTTAAAGAAAGGTGAAAGTTCAGCTTTTTTATATAAAAGACCAGAAACAAAGATTAATTATACGGATGATAGCAAAGTTAATGATACGGGACATCTCCAGTTCCATCGTTATAGTCAACAATCAAAAGACATCCTCTGAAAGATGGGTTACGACTTTAAGAGCGGCCTTAACTACGGTAAAGGTAGACGAACTCCCATTCGTACAACAGTTCCAAACGGAAAATCACAAATGTACTATGACAGGACCAAGAAAGGTCTCGGATATACTTCTCCTCCACTGTTATCCCCAGCAGCTTCTGAATCAGATAGTGAAGAACGTTCTAACTCTTCTGATTCCAGATCATGGGATTCCGATACCAGCATCGGTGAAGTCCATCGTATAATTGTATCTTCTAACATGGTCTCTGTTGAACTACCAGAAGACTGTGATGAAGATGTTGAAGAAAGTCCGGAAACAGATCCTTGGGCTCAACATATGGATAACCAATGGGTATTTCGATTTGAACAACGTGAACCTCCTACTGAAGATCAACTACTTCAAATTGATGTAGGAGAAATAGATTCACCTCGGCCAATTTTTATTAGCAAGAATCTTCCAGAAGCAGACAAACAAGAGTTGATTCTTCTTATTAAAGAATATATCGACGTCTTTGCCTGGAGTTATGAAGACATACCAGGTTTAGATCCTAAGATGGCTACTCACAAACTGAACATTCTTCCTAATGCTAAACCAGTCAAACAACAACAAAGGCGATTTAAGCCTGAAATAATGGACGCAATTGATGATGAAGTCAAGAAGCTCATCGCTTGTGGCTTTATTCGAGAAGAGCAGCATCCTGATTGGGTAGCCAATGTCGTCCCAGTTCTGAAGAAAACTGGAAAAGTTCGAGTCTGCATCGACTTCCGAGATCTCAATGAAGCATGTCCAAAAGATGAATTTCCTCTTCCTATCACAGACGTCATGATTGACAATACTTGTGGGTTCGAAAGGATATCTTTTATGGATGGATTTTCCGGGTATAATCAGATCAAAATGCATCCTGAAGATGAAAAGCATACATCTTTCCGCACTCCTCGTGGTGTTTATTGTTATACAGTGATGCCATTTGGTCTTAAAAACGCTGGTGCAACTTACCAACGTGCTATGAGTACTATTTTCAAAGATCATCTTCGCAAAACAGTCGAATGTTACGTGGACGATATTGCTGTTAAAAGTCGTCTAAAAGAAGATCACCTCCAAGATTTGAGAACAATATTTAATCTCATGCGTCAACATCAGCTCAAGATGAATCCCACCAAGTCATTCTTGGGTGTCTCTAGTGGCAAGTTTCTCGGCTTCGTCATTACCTCTAAGGGTATACACGTGGATCCCGAGAAGATCAAAGCCATCCAAGAGATGCGTCCTCCACGCAACCTAAAAGAGCTACGAGGATTCCAAGGCCGACTTGCGTACATCAGGCGATTCATTTCGAACTTGTCTGGACGCTGCAGACCATTCACTCAATTCATGAAGAAGGGTGTATCTTTTGTTTGGACTGAAGAATGTCAACGAGCATTCGACGATATCAAACAATATCTTATGAACCCACCGGTTTTGGTGCCACCTATCTCTGGCATTCCATTCTTGATATATGTCCGTGCTATGGACCATTCATTGGGTGCCTTACTTGCCCAAAAGAACAAAGAAGGCCATGAACAAGCTATATACTATCTTAGCCGAACTATGATTGGTGCTGAACACCGTTATAGTCCTGTCGAGAAAGAATGCTTGGCTCTCATGTTTGCTGTGCAAAAGACGAGGCATTATATCATTGGTTAAACTATTCACGTTATATCTCGAGTTAACCCTCTCCGGGTACTCATGAAGAAACCAAGTACACTTAATTCTCGGTTGGCTATATGGGCAATCCTGCTAGCTCAATATGACATGGTGTATGTTCCACAAAAGTCTGTCAAAGGTCAAGCGCTGGCGGACTTCTTAGCAGCTCATCCTGTGCCTGAAACATCTAAACTCTATGACGAAATTCCTGACGAGACGTTAGAAGTCAACATGATCTCCGAAGAGTTTCCAACCTGGCGTTTATTCTTTGATGGTGTATCAAGAATTGGACCAAATGGTGCTATAGTGGCAGGTGTTGGAGTTGTTCTCGTTTCTCCAGACGGATTAATTATCCAAAGAGCCTACTCTCTAGATGAGCCTTGCTCTAACAACGTGGCAGAGTACAATGCTCTACTCATTGGCCTTCAGCTAGCCAAACAACTAGACATCGAGTATCTTGAAGTTTATGGTGACTCTAAGTTGGTTGTTAATCAGGTTAGAGGAACCTATGAAGTTCGCCATCAAGATCTGGTGCCTTACTTTGAAGCAGCAATCAACATGGCTACATCATTCAAAGCTTTCTTCATCGAATATGTACGCCGAGCTTGCAATACTGAAGCAGATGCTTTGGCCAATCTTACAGCAGTTTTAGCCATCCCTATCAGAAGACAGCAAGTGGTGGTCATCTCTAATCGAGAACTGTTCTGTGTCGAAAACAATCGTAATATTGAGTTCAGTAATCTTACTGAAGTCAATGTTATCAGTGAAGATTGGAGGACTCCTTTTATCGATTTCGTATTACATGACATACTCCCTGAAGATCCTAAGGAGGCTACAAGCATTCGACGTCGATCTCTACGATTTTACTATAATCAAACCACCAAAGCACTCTATCGGCAAACTTATGATGGTCTTCTTCTACGCTGTTTAGCTGGTGATGAAGCCAAACAAGTGTTGCGTGAAGCTCATGATGGCGTTTGTGGAGCACATCAACCTGGTCCTAAATTACAGGATCGTATTAGACGTATGGGTTATTATTGGCCCTCTATGGTATCAGATGCCATTGAATATGCAAGGAAATGTCGTGCTTGTCAAATCCATACAGACTTCATTCATCAACCCTCGGAGTTCTTACACCCGACTGCTGCTTCATGGCCTTTTGAAGCTTGGGGTATGGACATCATAGGTCCTATTAATCCTCCTTCTTCTAGAGGACATCGGTTCATATTGGCGATAACCGATTACTTCTCCAAGTGGGCCGAAGCTATACCTCTGGCTGAAGTCAAGACTAGCAGTGTCATCAATTTCGTTAAACACCATGTCATATATAGATTCGGTGTACCTCGCAGAATCATTCATGACAATGGACCTCAATTCATTAGTCAGAAGTTCACTAGATTCTGTGATGATCATCGGATTAACAATGTTGCTTCGACGGCGTACAATCCTGCCGCTAATGGTTTAGCTGAAGCCTTTAACAAAACCATTATTAAGCTCCTTAAGAAGTTTGTATCCACTAACAAACGGAATTGGAGCGAGAAACTTGGTGAATGTCTTTGGGCCTATCGAACTACAGTCCGCAATCCCACCGACTTTACACCTTTCTCTTTGGTGTATGGCTGTGAAGCTGTCCTTCCTTTGGAGTTACAAATTCCTTCTTTAAGGATCGCTATTGCCAATGAGCTTACCACAGAAAATAATGACCTTCTTCGACTCCAAGAGTTGGAAGCATTGGATGAAAAGCGGTTAATGGCTCAACAGCATATTGAGTTATACCAAGCCCGCATCTCAAAGACATTTAATCGTAAAGTGAAGGTCAGAGCCTTTCAGCAAGGAGAACTTGTTCTAACGGTCAGACGTCCTATGACTATGACTCATTTGAGCAAAGGGAAATTCGATGCAAAATGGGAAGGTCCCTATGTTGTGAGCAAAGTCTTCTCAAATGGTGCTTATCAACTTTCAGAACTTGATGGTCGAGTTGCTATGATACCTATCAATGGCAAATTCTTAAAGAAGTATTATGTATAAATGTAAATATTTGTAAATTATCAGACAAGATCAAGTTTATAAATAAAATGCAAATTTTATTTCATCATATGATAGTACATAATATTAAAGGTCACTATCATCTTTCTCTACATTTGGACGAGGGCCACTGCCGTCCTTCTCAAAAATATGGTCAGTAAAAGAGTCGAGAACCTCCTTGCTGGAACCCACAAGAAACTTACAGGCAGCCATCCTCATGGCTTCTTCTTCTTTAGTCCTTCCGGGTTCAAGCAGGAAGTCCAGAATGTCTCGTGGTGGCTGAGGTGTAGACGAACCTTCGCCTGCTTTTGCCTCCTTCGGTTGGATTGGATCGGCAGGGCGTTCTTCAGTGCCCTTCTCAACCTTCGAGGCGATTTCGGCCTTCTTAGATGCTTCTCCGGACGACATTTTTATGTTGAAGAGCAGAAGTGTTTATTCCTGTCAGATTTCTGCTATATTTATATAGACAGAAGTTCTTCAAATAATGAAACGACGGTTCATCCGTTCATTTATTACATTCATCCGACGGTTCATCCGTTCATTAACTTTCGACGGTTCATCCGTTCATTTATCACATTCATCCGACGGTTCATGCGTTCATTTATCACATTCACCTGACGGTTCATCCGTTCATTTATTTACACTCATCCGACGATTCGTCCATTCGTTAATCTCTGACGGTTCATTCGTTCTTCTATTGTGACGGTTAACCCATTCATTTATTATCATTTGACGGTTAATTCGTTCATTTCAATATCATTTGACGATTTACTCGTTCTTTTATTGTTACTTGACGGTATTCCCGTTCACTCATTTTTTATATACATTGACGATTCATCATCGTTCATCTTCTACATCAGCAACTTGTCGTTTTCGATTAAGTTGTCAATAAATATCTATCTATTATTTATATCTGAATAAGATATGCAATAAATAATGGAGCCACAACAAAATGTCTTTTATTTAATCAGAATATAAGACAGTACAAAAATGCTTCCACAGCAACAAAAACAAAGATACAAAAGAGTTTTAATCAAGAGGGAGGAACAATCAAATTGTTGATTTGTTGCTTCAAGGTCTGCAACTCTTCTTCGTGACTAGTTGTTACTCTCATTCTTGCTTCTTCCATCCCTTTTTTTTCATCGAAAACAGGCATATCTATTGTCCTGCGGGTAATTTCAGCACTATGAGTCTCTTCATACTCATTTTTCTCTTGAATTAGGGCATTGAGTTGTTCAATCATAAGTCGTTGATTGGCAGTTTCTTCTTCAAATTCCTTCTGAAGGCGAATGATTTTCGCTTTCAATCCAGTAAGCCTCTGTCCTTTGTTCTCAGCTGCCAAAGTAACTGATTCTATCTTTGAGTTGAATTCAGCAGACTTTGCAGAATGAGCTTCTAAAAGGTTCTGAAGGTTTATTCTTTCAATATCAGCTTCTTGGGCCAGTCGCTCATATTCGGCTTGCACCAGAGAATCTATATTCTTCTTCTTGAGCTCTTTATATTTCTTGATGGATACTTCCAACTCATCCAATATATGTTCAAGAAGAATGGCTTGAGCCTCATCTCCTTGATCCCTTATGGCTCTTATTAAAAAAGAAGTTGGCTTCCTAACCATAATAAAGTCAGCTCCTTCCTTCTCTATTATCTTATGGGCAAGAGATCCCAACGATTCAAAAAAGCACTTGGTAAATGATTGTACAACTTGCTGATTGATGGCTATAGTTCCAGGAGTCGAAGCTACCCCTGTTGAGGATGGGGTAGTCGGTTGCTCAATCCTTTGCTGCTGAATGATAGGCTCTTTAAACAAAGGAGCCAGAGTGGAACTAGCTGCTCCTCCTGTTTGTTCTTCTGCAAAAAGTAAAATTATTATTTTACTAATTTGCCAATAAACAAAAAGATCAAATTAAAAAAAGCAGTCTTACCTTGATTGGATCTAACAACAACTGCATTTCCTGCTGGAATAGACTCCCGTTGAACGGAAGTAGCTTCAATTGCGACAGCTTGGCTGCTGCCCGCTTCAGAGCCGCAAGATAAGTGATGGCTACTACTAACAACTACCGTTGGAATAGGCACCATAGCCAGGTCCATCGGAGGTGTTGGTAGAGTATCAAGACCTGCAAGAACTACAAATGAAGATATTAGATATCAATCTATTTTAAAGAAAGAAGATTGTTAAATCTTATTTTATACCTTGGGGTTCGGTGGCGGGATTCTCTTGCTGAACATCTTCACCAGCCACTTCTTCAGGAGATATTTCTATCTCGACGTCTTCATCAGGGTTAACAACCTTTTCTACGGACGCCTCTACTTCAATATCCTTTTTAGGATCCGAAGCATCGCCGGCGGTATCAAGAGATATGTGTTCTTCGTTGTCCCCTTCAGGATTCTGTATATACTTATCAACATTTCCAGACGAAGAGCTTTCTTCATCCTTATCTTCTTCTTCTTCTTGGGCTGCATTCCCACTGTCAGTTGCGGTTAGATCCTCCTGCAGGCTATAACAATCTTCTAAAGCTTCGATCATTTCACGCTCTTCTTCTTCACGAAGAGTCTTTGGAGTAGGAGGAAGCTGAGTCGTCTCCGCGACAGGAGAAAGGGGTCGTGTAATATTTAGCTCCTCTTTAATGATGTTTTCTCTGAGTATTTCAACTTCAGTTCTGGGGTCAAGATCTCCCCTTTGTTCAGTCTCTTCAAGGATTTTACTCCCTGTTTCAGAAACAGGGGTGGGAGATGGCATTATAAATCCTGCTGCAGCATCTACTGAAGTCAGGAGTTGTTTGGAAGAAGAGGCTTCTAAATTTCTTCTGGTGACCAACTTCTTCTTCTTTCTGTGTAGAGGTCTGTCGGGACTCTCTACATTTATTGGTGCTGTTTGCTTCTGTACAGAAGTTGGTGTAGTAGCAACTTCCTGATTTGTCTCGGCTAGCTGCCGAGATTGGGATCTTGTAGTCACTTTATCAGAAGAATGCTCCAAGACCAATTTCTTCTTTGCTGCAGGAGCAGGAGGCTCCTCTCTTCTTCTTTTCTTGGCAGGAGACTTTTCCACTCTCAGAGAGATACGTATTGCTGCGTTTACTTCTTGTTGGAACATCATTTCTCTTGAAGTTTCTAGGGGTTCATCCGCCGGCTCGTTTGCCTCATCATTGGCAGGGATTGATAAAGCTATCCTCCCTTTCCTCAATCTTATCGCAGAAGCAAAACTATCGACGAGATTAAAGTTCTCGGCAAAAGTATTTACAGATGTGTAAAATACCGAGTATGTAAAGAGCATCCGAGGCCCTTGAGGAGTGCTCTTTGGTGGCATCGAGAAGGTAGCCTTTGTGTCACGGGCATTGTAGTAGGCCCAAGCTCGGGCCCCGTCAATCAAGAAACCCTTGCCCTGAAGGCAGGTGATTGCGTTCCCTACGTGGAACTGATCATACCCAAATTGTCTAGCAAAACGGCTAGGGAGGTATGGTTCCAAAAAGCATTCTTCTTCAAAGCGGTATACTAAATGAGATGGTCGAATTGTCTTCAACCATTCAAAGGCCACACGGTTTAAGGGCTGCAGCTTTGAATCTACCATGTTGGGTGGCATCTGGTCATGACCGGCCGGGAGAGGGGCGCAACAGAAGTTCCATCCTCTGTTCAAATTTAAAACAAATCTGCACTCACTCAGAGAGGTGTACTTCCATTTACCCTGAGAATATCTGCGCAAGAAGCTGCCATCTACTGGTCCCATACCAGGGTCCATTAAAGTTGGATAGTAGAGGAGTAACCATCCAAAGAGATAAGTGTACGGCAGTTCGAGATGGGGGAATTCTTTCTCTCCCTTTGCCTTCAGCATCGAGTCAACATACAAGCGAAGACTCGCATTCAATCTGCAGGTCATTGCTGATAACAAGTCAACCTTATAACCGAAGACTAGCTTGACGGCAGCAAAAAGTACACCGCGATGAAAACGGTCCACTGCACTAGATCCCGGGACCACAAATCGTCTGAGCCAGTGTGTCAGAAACCCTGCTAACTGGGCTTCTTTGGACATGGGTCTGTAACCCATTCTCAAAAAACTCTCCAAAATGTCACCTTTCTTTAAAGGTGGACATTGATGATCATCCTTTATTTCCTTATCATAATGTTTACTTTCTTCCATCATCTTCATGACTTCTGTGCTATTTAAGGGTTTGAAAAAATTAGGGTAACACTTGTCGTTCTCCTTAGTTTTCTTTTCCTCTAAATGGTTGAGAAACAAGTATGGAAGCCACTTCGAAGAATAGCAAGTGTTGGCCGTAGCACTTTTATAGTACAAAGAGCAAATCTTGTAATGGCATAGTAGTTCCTCAAACACTGCTACCATTTCAGCATTTTCTTTTCTGAGTTTCTCTAACTCATCATTTGTGGGAACAAACTCCTCATACGGAGCATCCGCCATGGGCAAGTATGAGATGTACTTCATCTCGTGGAGTGCAAACCCCATCTCTCCACCCGGGGTCATGAAGGTTCCTGTTCTGTAATTGTATCGCTCAGCCAAGGCCAAGAACATATGAGGGTTAGGAGCAAACCCGTATACAGTGGCATGCACTGCTTGAAACAGGTTAATTTGTTGGAGTTTGTCTTGGAAGGCTGTCAGAACCCAATTTGCAATACAACTCCATCGCTTGTAATCTGGATTCACTAATCCAGTCATTCTGATATCCTGTTTAGGGTATTTTCCTTCTTCCTTCGCAAATTCATTTGCGAATATAGGGGTTCTGACGGGCATCAGCATCGAGGAGTTCTCCGGTGGAATGCAGCTGGGTCTCAAACCTCTCAACATAACACTATATCTGTCAGAAGAGCTGTAAAACATATCTTTCCCGTTAACCTTCTTTACAAAGATCTTCCCTGCACGAGCATCCTGGAGAAGAGTGATATTCCATTCCATCTTCCTTGGGTAGCTCGCATGAGCGTACCGTGACAAAGGAAGGCATCGAGCAATGTCAGGAATGAAGAATGATCTGTCTTCCCGGTGGACTACCATCTCCTCCATCCTTGGCCTAGGCTGGGAGACTTTTTCAAAGGCGTCACCAAACAAGAATAAGGGTTTCTTGTGGATAACAGCATCTGCTGATTCCAGAGGCTGTCCATTCATCAGACACATTAAAGTTTCGTTGTCCTGAGAAATCAATATTGCCTGACGAGAAGCCGGCAGATCGTACTGAGGATAATGGACGTGAGACAAATCTTCTTTATATTCAGATTCAGACAAAGTTCCCACAAAATGTTCATAGTTTGGATCTTCATTGGTTTCAACTGCATCAAAAACAGATGAAGATCAGTACAAGTCAAAAACTCTATTTTTCAGACAAGCAAAACAGAAGAGTACACAATCCTCAGATTGCGCTAACATGGATTGCGCGACATTAGTTTGCGCATCATAATAGGGTGCGCAAACCAATCGATTGCGTTGACATTCAGCACAAATCAATCGATTGCGCTGACTTTCTGTCAGCACAATTCGATAGATTGCGCAGGATTACAGTCTTCATAAAAATGAAGACTGACTGTTTATGCAACCAAAAACCCTAAAAAGGGGTGGCGCAATTTGAACTCATCTCTAAAAAGAGATGAGTTTCGAAGATCGAAGGAAGTCAAAACACCCTAAAAAGGGGTTGTCGATCGGTTTTACTACCTATCAGAGCAGGGTGCGCAGACTCATGTCGAGATGCTCGCCGAGCAACTCTGTCAGAGGATTCGGCCGAAGCTTTTCCCTTCGCAGCGGCGGCGGCGGCAACATTAGATCGTCGGGGCGCCATGGAAGTCGTCGGAGAAAGAAGACAGAAAGGGTTCGGGGATTTTTCTCTCAAAAGCACGAAGGAGGCAAAGTAAAAAAATGAAATGAAAAGACGACTATTTATAGCCTCTGAAATACGAAACGGCTGCCTTGGATTGCGCCTAATATTTGGGGGCACTTCACTTTGCGCAGACAGCTCATCATCATGCGCAACTTGATTCAAAATTCAAAAATTCAAAGTATTTCGAAACTTTGAATCAAATCAACTTTCGAAAACTTTGAAGGGGGTCTTGTAGGTCCTAAAAAAATCAAGTTGCATCAATCAACAAAGCCAAGAAATCAAGAAACCCATCATTTGGATGAATTGCGCAGACAATAGATTGCGCAGCAATCCGATTGCGCATACTGCTTTACGCACACTTCCAACTGCGCAGACTGACGTGGCAGAAGTCATCATTACCAAATCAAATCAAATCTTTTCTGACAACTGACAGCACGAATAACAAGGAATTTGTTCGTTTCCTGTGCCGCACAGTGCTCGAGGGCGGCTGACAGCTGGCAGCACAAACCAATCCTGCACAGTTTGAGTCTGCGCAAACCATGTATGCGCAATTCAACTCTGCGCACTCCATCAATATAATTGTTAAGTTACACGTGGCATTCATGCCATCGATTGCTCATTACGTGGCAACTGTTTATGCACGATCATGCGCATTTCTATCAAATGATGCCATGTGTCCATGATAGTTGGCCCACGATCCAGTAACTGTCTGCGCAAATCAATGTTGCGCAAACCAATGCTGTACAAATCATCCTGCGCAGTCCAAAATAACTGAAAGTTAGTTATTTTCAGAACTCTATAAATAGAGTTTCAAGTCTTCATTTTAAAGAGGATC
Source organism: Iris pallida (assembly GCA_029216955.1). Taxonomy (NCBI): domain Eukaryota; kingdom Viridiplantae; phylum Streptophyta; class Magnoliopsida; order Asparagales; family Iridaceae; genus Iris; species Iris pallida. The sequence goes on along the minus strand of JANAVB010041814.1, from coordinate 3,895,396 downwards.
AAGATCAGAGATCAGAAATCAGAGAGTTCAGGAGTTCTTGCCAAAGTGCTGCTGCATTCTTCCGAGACATTTGTCTTCAACTTCAGAGGCTTTTGCCTTCAGTTTCCAGAGTTGTTTTCAACTTCAAAGGCTTTGCCTTCACAGTTCACATCGTCCAAGGGATAAAGCAATCGTCATCAAGATTGGATTCCTATAGTTGTAATTTTCCCAGAATTCTTGTAATCTTTATTACAGTTTGTATCAATAAAGTTCTATACTTTTGTTTTTGCAAACAAAATCCATTTTGTTTGCAAAAACAAAAGTATAGAACTTTATTGATACAAACTGTAATAAAGATTACAAGAATTCTGGGAAAATTACAACTATAGGAATCCAATCTTGATGACGATTGCTTTATCCCTTGGACGATGTGAACTGTGAATACGAAGCCTTTGAAGTTGAAAACAACTCTGGAAACTGAAGGCAAAAGCCTCTGAAGTTGAAGACAAATGTCTCGGAAGAATGCAGCAGCACTTTGGCAAGAACTCCTGAACTCTCTGATTTCTGATCTCTGATCTTGATCCCCTTTAAAATGAAGACTTGAAACTCTATTTATAGAGTTCTGAAAATAACTAACTTTCAGTTATTTTGGACTACGCAGGATGATTTGCGCAGCATTGGTTTGCGCAACATTGATTTGCGCAGACAGTTACTGGATCGTGGGCCAACTATCATGGACACATGGCATCATTTGATAGAAATGCGCATGATCGTGCATAAACAGTTACCACGTAATGAGCAATCGATGGCATGAATGCCACATGTAACTTAACAATTATATTGATGGAGTGCGCAGAGTTGAATTGCGCATACATAGTTTGCGCAGACTCAAACTGCGCAGGATTGGTTTGTGCTGCCAGCTGTCAGCCGCCCTCGAGCACTGTGCGGCACAGGAAACGAACAGATTCCTTGTTATTCGTGCTGTCAGTTGTCAGAAAAGATTTGATTTGATTTGGTAATGATGACTTCTGCCACGTCAGTCTGCGCAGTTGGAAGTGTGCGCAAAGCAGTATGCGTAATCGGATTGCTGCACAATCTATTGTCTGCACAATTCATCCAAATGATGGGTTTCTTGATTTCTTGACTTTGTTGATTGATGCAACTTGATTTTTTTAGGACCTACAGATACGGGTACGAATAGAAGAGATGATCAAAGTCGTTCGGTCGCGATCAAGAAAATTATGATTTAACGATATTTAAAACTTAAGGGATGATTCAAAGATATGGAATAAGTCAAATTTCTCTTTAGTAGAAAATCAAAGACAAGGTTTCATAGGGAAGCCAAGTTAATCATCTCTTTTTGATATTACCAAGTTTATCTGATCATCATTGGCCAATCACACCTTTAATCTCACAAGTCCAAATATAAAAACCAATCTTATACAACTACTACCAGAATTACCCTTCCGTCATAAAGATTGGGCCTTGTCATGATACCATAGGCCATATCCAAATTCTAAAACCCTAATCAAGAAGTACACCCTTCACTAGAACTCCACACTATCCGCTTAATCATCCTTAAATCCGAATTCTTCCACCTTATCCTAAATTGATCTGAAACCTCTAATTCAAGTTTATAATATCCTTGAACTTGTTCAAATCACTCTCATGGTGTTATTCAATCTAATACTACTAGGCTTTATAAAACTTATTCTTCCATTACCAAATCAACCTTCATATTTCTTTCATCATACACTTTCAATTATCAACCATCTCAATTAGTAAATTATATTCACAAAATCTCTTCTTTCTTCCTTTTTTTTGACTCAAAATTCTTGTGTTCTCTATCCTCTTACCAATGCCTTGTCCAGTTTCTAAACTATATCCACGAAATATAAATTTTCATACCATTAATGTACATCCTATTGTCCTTCTTATTTGAAATCCTTGAACTTGCTTTCCAAATAATTCATCCTCGACATACCCTAGTAACTCAGTTCTAAACTGATTATATCGATCCCTTGGTTTCAGTTTCAACCTCAATCATACTTCTATCTCAAATTTCTACACTAGATCCAACATCTCATATTCCTACTAAGATAACACTTGATAATAAATCTGTCTTCCGAACGAGATGATTTACGATACTTCCTTAACCTTTCCAAGGTGAAAAGATACAAAATTTTAAATGACTTCACAGTGTAGTTGACAGGAATGGATAAAAGACAAATGATTGGTGTAATCAAGACATAATTAATCAAGATGGATGAAGTAATGACAAGATGAGAAAATCATCATATGATGAGAAGAGAAATGACGGAACAAGAAATAATGGTAGGAATTGTCCTTGATCAATAGGTCAAAAGAAGTTAATCAACTTAAGATATGACCTGATAACCACACACGTCTATCCAAAATCATGTTGCCAGAATTTACGCCACGCCAGTAAACATAGCTGCAATAAACGATAGAGTCCATAACTAAGGTATACACCCTATAATCATGTCATCTAGATTCCTTACCACGCTAATCGGTATGGCTGCAAAAAAATCTAAATGCCATAACTAGGATAGTATATCCAAAATCAGGCTCCATGTCCTTGTCAGGCTAGCTAATATGACTGCGATAAATTCTAAATTCCATAAATAAAGTAGACATTTATCGTTCTCATCGTCCTCATCAAATATGTTTATCAAAATATCTTAACTCAATCCAAAGAAACTTATCTTCAAACAAAATCAAAATTGAAGTCAACAACGAACATCAAGATTCAAAATTTTCAATAACGAATCAAGGATAAGTAGATGGAAACTAGCGGAAACAAATCCTGGGTAGAGTTTAGAAGAAAATTCTCAGAAGATGTCCAAAGGTAATATCTAGGTCAAGATTGAAAGTTCTGGAATATAATCTAAATAATCTCAACCTGATATGAGACTGGCAAATCATATTTGATTCTCAACCTAGAGGATATATAAGTTCAACTTATACCTTCCCTCTGGGATCTACAACTCATCCCAAGAAGGAATAAAGTTTGATACGGACAAATATTTCAAAAACCAAGACGAATAGAAATAAGTGGGAAAATAATTGAAAAGCTTTCGAAATAAGATTCCCAGGTGTCATCTCTGGAATCTACCAAGAGTTCCTAATATGTGACTGAGTACCAAAATCCTAAAATATTCCATGACTCAATCTTAATCCTATGGCAGGCTCGCAGTAGTACAGATAAGCTCAAGTACTACCACGACTTCGTATTAATAGCAAAGACTGACCTGCATGGGCCACCACAAAAATGTGTCACGACCCGTACCCGGATATACGGATACGAATACGTGGGCCACGTCCAGCCTATACCGCAGTATCGGCGGTAGAACGCTGTCTAGTACCCAATAAATATACTCTACATCTAGAACGTCCATGAACTACAAATGTACTCAATCACAACCCAACATTCTAAAGAAGATAAGACAGAAAAGATAACTAAGGCACAAGAACAACTAGAAACTACTAGAAGGAAACATAAGATAGGAAAATAAGGAAGGAAAAATAAGACAAACTAAGGATAACTACCAGGCAACTCACATAGAAGAATAGTGAGATCCACCTCAGCTAACAACGTCATGAAGTCCAATAATGGCATAACAACTCCTAAAATATTATCAACGTATCCAGTCAGGATGGAAACGAGTACATAAACTAACAACAGTTTCATAGTATTGACAAATGCTGTAAGAGACAATCATAATGGAATACAAGATGATATATCAAGACTGTGTTGGCACATTATTATTTTGATAATATTAACAGCATCTTCGTAGTTTAGTTTTCTCTGTTTTCAGATTGATATCATTTCAGAAGCTCTACTACATAAAGTCTGTCCATTCAAGTTTACCATCCATAGCCTTGAAGACTGATGTAAAGACTGGTGCTCCTTGCATAGACGGCTTCCTACACTATATGATTTCGAGTCTGTATAAGGTCTAGGTCTTTCTGTAAATACTTAAGGTTGGATGACAAAATAAAAAGCTTTCTACTTCTTTAAGTCAAAAATCAATATCCTATGGATCGGCATACCGGCGGTATGCTCTGGCATACCGGCGGTATACCGTTTTATTGGCCACAAAACCTTCTGTAAGAAATGTCGGCATACCGACGGCATGCTCCGGCATACCGGCGGTATACCGTTTTATGGACCACAAAACGTTCTGTGACGAACGTCGGCATACCGACGGTATGCCGGAGCATACCATCGGTATACCGTTTTGTTTGCCTCAAAAACGTTCTGTGATAAAACGTCGGTATACCGACGGTATATCGCGGCATACCGACGGTATATCGGGTTACAAATATTTGATTTTTGAATGACATAGACTGCATTAATGGCAGCATTAAATGCTCCCAACGGATACTAATATGACCGTTACTGTTCGACCGATATACCGATGGTATGCCGATGCATACCGACGGTATGCCGGTCAGCCTGTATCCAGGAGCATTAAATGCTACCTACTCTTGGTTTCTCTATAAATGAAAGCCTTCTCTCTCTTGAAGCTTTCACCAACTCTTGCCATAAATTTTCCAAACAACCAAGAGCACCACCATTAATACTCTACCAAGCTTTTAATTGTCATCCTCTCCCAAAGTGCTAGAGTATTTAAGAGTTGTAATTTTCGATCTTCACGTGTTAGAAGGTCAACAAGTTCTCTTCTCATTTGTTTGAAGTTGGCGAGCCTTCGTAAGAAAACTCGTGTGTTGAATTAGCGAGTCTTCGGATCCAAACTCGTGTTGAAGTTGGCGAGTTCTTTGGATCCAAACTCGTGTGTACTATTTTGATTAAATAGTGGATTTAAGCCGGAAAGAGTTCCGGGACTGGATTGCCTCAAGCGAGGATACCAGGATACATCTTGTGTTTGATCTTCTTACTCTTTCCTTTTATTTGTCATATATTGCTTCTTGTGCTCTAGTTATTTTTTATTTCCCTATTCACCCCCCCTCTAGGGTTCTACAATTGGTATCAGAGCTTTGTTCTCTTGATTTGGATTTACACCCTTTGAGTGATCCATGGCCACTAACCCTAGTATCAACACCTTCCACAATGAGGGACACTCCACAAATAGGCCTCCCCTATTTCATGGAACCAACTATAACTACTGGAAGATTAGGATGAGCATTTATCTGAAGTCCATAGATTTCGATTTATGGGATTGTGTGATAAATGGTCTCCACACGAGGGTACTTCACAAGTGAAGGAATCCAAGATTAGTAGACTCACGCAAGAATATGAGTCCTTTAAGATGAAGCATGATGAATCTATTACTTGCATGTTTACTCGTTTTGGTGATATTATTAATCCTCTCTCTTCTCTTGGTAAGGAATATCCTGCTCATGAAAAGATTAGAAAAATTCTTAGAGGATTGACAAAAGGATGGAGTCCTAAAGCTACCGCAATCATTGAGAGGAACGACCTGACAGTCATGAATCTAGAGACCCTCATGGGGAAGCTTATGACTCACGAACTCGATATGAAAGATCAAGAGGAATCTTCCATACAAGAGAAGGAGAAGGAGAAGGCCAAAGAGAATGAGAAGTCTCTTGCTCTCAAAGTTACAAAGTCCTACTCCAAGGATAGCTCCGACGACAATGAGTCGGACGATGATGAAGAAATAGCTCTCACAGCTAAGCACTTCCGGAAGTTCCTCAAATTCAACAAAGCCAACCACTTCAGACGGGACAATGAGGAAGATCCGAGGTACTATCAATGCGGACACATCAAGAGGGACTATCCAATGATAAGAAAAGACTCAAGCAAGTACGAGAAGCCTAGCAAAGGAAGCTCGTCCTCCAGGAAATTCGCCAACACAAACATTTGGTGTGTGAGTGACACAAGCGACTCCGACAACGACAAAGAGTGCAAACACAATGCCAACGTTTGTCTCATGGCAACCGATGAGGTACTTGATGATCTCTCCTTAAATACTCTTACTTATGATGACTTGGAGAAAGCTATCCTTAAATTGCATGAAGAGCACAAAGGTGTTAGGAATAAATACAAGAAATCTCTAAAAGAGGTTGATGCTCTTCAACATGAAGTAGAAAGACTCTCAAGCATCATTATTGATGTAAAGGTAAAATCTCCTGCTTCTGACACGGATGAGATAGAGTCTTTGCGACTCAAGTTTCAAGAATCCCTTGTCACCATCAAGAAAAAGGATGATGAGATTCAATCCATGAGTAGAGCTTATGATTTTGCTATGCATAAGGTTCAAGACGCTAATAGGAGAGAATATGATACTTCTATTAAGTATAATGATCTTCTTGTACAGAGTAAGAAACTAGGTAATAAGAACACTACTCACATGCATACTCCAAGACACCTCCACACTCATCATAATGCTAGGCATACTTCTTACATGAACACTACACACAAATCCTTTTCTAACACAAGGAAATGACCATTTGTTAAGAAAAATACTTCGCATCATGCTTTTTATTATCATCATCATAATACTAATGATAGAACTCCTCGCACTAGAGATTCACATATGCATGATACTCACACATCTTCTTCACATACGACCAATTATTGTCATACAAGGAAACTTGTTGATAAGAAAGTTTTTAAGTGGGTTCCTAAGACTAACACTCAAGGACCCATACAATCATGGGTACCAAAATGTTTATCTTCAACTTATGTTGTAGGTGAAGAGTCTTTCTCATGCTAGAAGCAAGTGGATTCTCGATAGCGGTTGTTCACGGCACATGACCGGGGATGCTTCATTATTTACAATGCTATCGATGAAGAAGGAAGGACATGTCTCCTTTGGTAACAATCTTAAAGGTCACATTATAGGAAATGGTAATATCGGTTCCCCTCCTTATCCTTGTATTAAGAATATGTGTCTTGTTACTAATCTTAAACACAATCTTCTTAGTATTAGTCATCTTACCGATAATGGTTATGATATCAAGTTTGTTAAGCTCAAATGTTTCATTACCGATAGTTCAAGTGGATCTATTGTTTATGAAGGCATTAGAGAAAATAATATCTATGTTTTATATCTTGTCGAAGACACTAACAACGACAGGTGCTTAGTTGCTAAGAACGATAAAAGTTGGCTTTGGCACATGAGGATCGGACACGCCAACATGGATACCATTTCTCGTCTTGCTACCAAGAAGCTCGTAAGAGGACTCCCAAGTATTCCATTCAAAAAGGATATGGTGTGTGAAGAATGCGAGAAGAGTAAGTTGACCAAGTCATCCTTCAAATTCATCAACTCTGTGAGTACCTTTAGACCTCTTCAACTTATTCATATGGATCTTTTTGTTCCTAGTAGAGTTGCTAGTCTTGGAGGCAAGCTTTATGCTTTTGTTTTGGTTGATAATTTTTCGAGATTTACTTGGGTTATTTTTCTTGCTTGCAAAAGTGATACATTTCGTGAATTTGTTGCTTTTTGTAAACGTGTTCAAAATGAGAAAGGTTTTTCTATTAACAAGATTAGAAGTGATAATGGAAGAGAATTTGACAATGCCGATTTCAAAAAATTTTGTGAAAAGAATGGCTTTGGACATGATTTTGCTTGTCCACGAACTCCTCAACAAAATGGTGTTGTGGAGAGAAAGAATAGAACCCTTGGCGATATGGCCCGGGTTATGTTAAACCAATATAAGCTCCCCCAATATTTTTGGGCGGAAGCCGTTAACACGGCATGTCATATTATAAATAGGGTCTTGATTAGACCTATTTCTAAGAAGACTCCTTATGAGCTTTGGTTTGACAAAATTCCCTCTATTGAATATTTTAAAGTTTTTGGTTGTAATTGTTTTATTTTGAATACCAAGAATAACCTAGGCAAATTTGAAGAAAAAGCCTATGAAGGAATATTCCTTGGATACTCTACTCATAGTAAAGGTTTTTGTATTTTTAATAAAAGAAGTCTTATTGTCGAAGAGTCAATCAATGTCTCTTTTAATGAACTTAACTCTTCTACATTCTCCTCTTTCGATGATATTGATGACATCTCGTTTGGGTTGGAGAACTCCTCTATTGGAGATCGTCCTTCTTCATCTAACAATGAAGTTGTGACTCCTCCAACAAAAGAGTCTCCACCTCTCGAGCCTCCTCAAAAGGATCTTCCAAAAGAATGGAGATTTGTCACCAATCATCCTAAGGAACTTATCATTGGGGATCCTTCCTCCAGTGTTAGCACTAGATCCTCCACTCGTGATCTTTGTGCAAACGTGGCTTTTATCTCTCAAATAGAGCCTAAAAATGTTAATGATGCTTTTCTTGATGAATTTTGGATGATAGCGATGCAAGAAGAGCTAAATCAATTTGAGCGAAACAAGGTTTGGGAACTTGTCCCAAAACCTAGCAATCACCCCATTATTGGAACTAAATGGGTGTTTCGAAATAAACTTAATGAAGATGGGTTAGTGACTCGTAACAAAGTCCGATTGGTTGCTCAAGGCTATAACCAAGAGGAAGGCATTGACTACGACGAAACCTATGCTCCGGTTGCTCGTCTTGAATCCATTCGTATGCTATGTGCTTTTGCTTACTTTAATAATTTTAAACTCTTTCAAATGGATGTTAAGAGTGCTTTTCTAAATGGTATTATTAAAGAGGAAGTTTATGTAAAACAACCTCCTGGCTTTGAAGATTTTCAATTTCCTAATCACGTGTTCAAACTCTACAAAGCCCTTTATGGCCTCAAACAAGCTCCCCGTGCTTGGTATGAGCGTCTTAGCTCCTTTCTTGTTTCACACAATTTTTCTAAGGGCAAGGTTGACACAACACTTTTTATCAAATCCTATAGTGGCACTATTTTATTGGTTCAAATTTTTGACATTATTTTTGGTTCTACTAACAATACACTTTGTGTAGAATTTGCTAAAGTTATGCAGGAAGAATTTGAAATGAGTATGATGGGTGAACTATCATTCTTTTTGGGATTACAAATCAAACAAGGACCCAAAGAGACCTTCATCAATCAAGCAAAATACAAAGGATCTCCTCAAGCGTTTCGAACTTGACTCATCCAAATCAATGAGGACTCCTATGGCAACAATGACAAAGCTTGACAATGATGAAGATGGCACATCGGTTGACATTCGTAAGTATTGAGGTATGATTGGTAGTTTTACTTTATCTAACTGCTAGCCGTCCTGATATTATGTTTAGTGTATGTCTTTGTGCACGTTATCAAGCAAATCCAAAGGAATCGCACTTATGTGCCGTAAAGCATATTTTTCGATATTTCAAAGGCACCGTGAACATGGGCCTTTGGTATCCAAAATCTTCATCCTTTGAGCTTTACGGCTTCTCGGATGCAGATTTTGCCGGATGCAAGATTGACCAAAAAAGTACTAGCGGCACATGTCAATTCCTTGGGAAATCCTTGGTATCGTGGTTTAGTAAGAAACAAAATTTTGTTGCTCTTTCAACCACTGAGGCCGAGTATATTGCGGCCGATTGCTGTTGTGCACAAATTCTTTAGATGTCACAAACACTCATAGATTATGGCATTTCTCATACTTGCACCCCTATTAAATGTGATAACACTAGCTCGATCAATCTCACGAAAAATCTGATTTGTCACTCACACATGAAGCACATTGAAATTAGACACCATTTTCTTCGTGACCATCAACAAAAGGGGGATATTCGTCTTGAATTTATTGACACTACTTATCAGTTAGCCGATATTTTCACCAAATCGCTCCCGGAAGATCGCTTCGTTTTTCTTTGCCAAGAATTAGGCATTTTAAATTTCGACTCATAGTTCTTCTCGGCCGGCACACCTGTCACGCCCCAGAACCAGAATACTGGAGAGCGGGGGCAGACACAGCCAGCTACGTATATTGAAATAGAATACATCTCAACTATACGGCCACGGCTGTCTAGATATGAGGGTTTACTACAAGCCAGCAGTCTCTTAAGGTCAAGCCTATTGTCTCAATCTCAAGCAATTAACAGAGTTACAAGATATTAGAGCATCAAATATATATATATAAGGCGTCCCAAATATTACATATTGGATGATCGTGAAGCTAGTCGTAAAAAATGATGGGACTAGCAAGAGTTCAGTCATACATGATCAACCCTAGGATTTGTTAATCATGTTTACAGCCCGTAGGCAGACAGTAAGTAAATGTGCATCGAGCTAACAGGTGCTCGTCGGCTAAACGCCTCAAAAGAATATATTTACATATAAGTGGGTAAAATAAAAGGGAAAACCTACTCTTGGCCCGGGTTCCGTCTAGTTGTCACCATTGGGCTGGAAGCTTGGTAGATCCTCGGGAGCTGGTCCGAAATCTGGCCACACAAAACCAGCTGGGTCAACCCCAGAAAGAGCAAGTGCCACAAAGGAGGCCACAAATAAGAACAAAAGCCAGCATATCAGAACATAAGAATGAAAGAAGTACAAGTAGTAAAGTACACAGGGCGATAAACGACTAGGGACGTGGAACCATTCCGGGAGCCAGGTTACAATCCTTAAACCAAACAAGGACCGGGATTGTACCCCTTCGCCTGAATAGCTCACTGTCTCTACCCATTTATCGTTAGAGATAAGTAAAACAATCATGATCAAGAGTTCCAGGTACAGGGGCTAGACAAGACTTAGACAAGGCTGGACATCATGCATTCACAAGCGGCCAAGCAATTACTACGGCTTACTACTTTAACTAACTAGGGTTATCACAAGCCTTAATTAATAACAAGATGCAAGTGAGAAACTCCCAGTCCCAAGCCCTGCAGACTATCCAGTTATCCTTCCGCGGGTTGAGAGTTATAGGTGGGTACATTGCCCGGGAGACAAATGTACCCTTAGGTGACTTAGAGGGTGCAACACATGACAGTGTGCTGGAAATGTGCTCTACTCGTCGGCAAGCTACAAGTCCATTTAAGCGTCCAGATAACGAGATTGCCTGTGACTGGGAATTCTCCATGTTCTAGTTTGATCTAATAATTAGCCTAATCCAATTTAGCGCGAGTCCCTGGCCGTGGTACCCAGGAAGTTACGTCCTAGACATGATGCAAGACAAGACAAGTGGATTGTACAAGCAAGCAAGCAGGAACACCCACGGTGTCAAGTTGATTATACGAGTCAAGTTACAAGTTACAAGTCAAGTCAGGAGTGCGCCGCCACGGGCCACTATCAAGTCAAGTTGGTCATGTCAGGAGTGCACCACTACGGGTCACTGTCATATTATGCTAGTTCCTTGTCATACCAGGCCATGTACAATAGTCATTCCTAGTATACCCAATATATATATAGGACTATAGAAGAGCCAAGCTTAAAGAAATAAAACCAAAACTCCAAGAGCCAATGGTTTGTGCAAGGGATCAGGGGTTGGATTGTGTAGGGTGTCAGTTATGCAGGGTGCCAATTGCGCAGGGACAGATGGCGCATGGATGGATTGCGCAGAAGGTAGACTGCGCAGGAGTGAACTGCGCAGGAGTTGGTTGCGCAGAGATGGATTACGCATAGGTGGATTACGCATGGCTGGCTTGCGCAGGGTGGATTGCGCATGAGTCAGGTTGCGCAGGGGCCAACTGCGCAGGGGTTGGTGCGCCAAGGGAGATGCGCGGTCCAGCCCAAAAGGTCGGGCGCAATCGGCTATGCGCAATGAAGGCGCTGGCCGAGAAGAAAGGTGCGCAGTTCACCAAAGGGTGAGCTGCGCAATCGGCCTTGCGCTAAAGTGCGCAGGCCGAGAGGGCTGCTTCTCCAACCCGAGAAGAACTCCAAGAACTTCAAAACTTCAATTCTTCATAACTTGATCAAATCAAAACCAAATCTAGATTTTTAAAGTTTTAACTTGAGTAAAATCGAATTCTCTTCCACATGGAAGCATCAAAATATGTAAAAATTAAAGTTTAATAGATCAAAACCAAAGAATTCCGAAAATAATCAAAACTTAGATCTAGAACAATGGAGACTCCAAATCACAAAATTTCAAGTTCTAATGTTGATCTACATGTCCTAATCTATCAAATGGACAAATAAAATTGGGTGCTTATTTGTTGGCAAGGTGCACTTGCCTATGGGTTGGGGAGTTGTGTGTGGAGGAAGGAGAAGAAGAAAATTAATGGAGAGTAAAGAGGAGAGAGAAAGGTTGGTGGAGATATAATGAGGGTGGTTGTGGTGTGTTGAGGGAGGAGTGTAGGTTAAAGTGTACCAATACGTATTAAACCAAACCTAATCAAACCAAACCAATTCCATAAAATAAAACCAAGCCATGGTCCAAACCCATTTAGGGAAACCAAAATCCGTAAGTCGAGAAAATAAAATACGTGCCAAAAATCAAATTACGAGTACAAATACGAAATACAGGAAATGAGGGTGACAACTCTACCCACCTTCAAAGAATTCTGTCCTCGAAATTTAATCAAGGAGCTAGAGATTGCCACGACAAGCTATACTAAGCACAGACAAGCTACACTAAGCAGTTCAATCATACAATCATACAATGCAAGCAAGGAAGGGAAAGCGTAAGGCACAAGGAAGACATTATACCTTACGAGTCAAACAGGTAGGGATATCGCGATCGGATGTCGTCCTCACGCTCCCACGTTGACTCACTAGGGAGTGATGACCCCAAGCAACACGGACTGAGTTAATAGTCTTGTTCTTGAGCATCTTTTCCCTCCGGTCCAAAATAGACACGGGCCTCTCCTCATACGAAAGGTTGGTACCAGCAACCAATTCCGAATGATCTAGGATATGGCTCGGGTCCGGGATATACCATCGTAATTGGGATACATGGAATACATCATGCACCTCACTTAGCGACGGCGGAAGAGCGAGACGATAGGACACATCACCTACTCACTCTAGAATATCGAACGGCCCTATATACCTAGGACTAAGCTTTCCCCGTATGCCAAAACGAATGACGCCACGGGTAGGCGAGATCCTAAGAAATACATGGTCACCGACGGCAAATTCTAAGGGACGCCGATGAGCATCGGCCCAATGGCGCTGGCGATCCTGAGCAACTCGGAGGTGATCTCTGACTTTCCTGACCACTTCAACCGTCTGAGAAATCAGTTCTGGGCCGAGCATCTGCCTCTCTCCGACATCGTCCCATGCTAACGGGGATCTGCACTTCCTGCCATACAGAGCCTCGAAGGGTGCCATCTGGATACTGGCCTGGAAACTATTGTTGTACGAGAATTCCACCAGGTGCAGGTGATCCTCCCACGAACCACCGAAGTCAAGGGTACATGACCGCAACATATCTTCGAGAGTTTGTATAGTACGCTCTGACTGCCCATCTGTCTGCGGATGATACGCTGAGCTGAACTTGAGACGAGTCCCCAAACTTTGATGAAGACTGCGCCAGAAGTGCGATGTGAATCTCGTATCCCTGTCTGATACTATGCTGACTGGCACTCCGTGAAGTCTGACGATCTGCCTGAGATACATCTCTGCTAGCGGCGCCGTCGACTGTCCAACTCTAAATGGAAGAAAGTGTGCCACCTTGGTAAGCCTGTCCACAATGACCCAAATAGCATCTCTGCCTGCCGAAGATCTGGGTAACCCAGTCACGAAATCTATGGTTATGTGCTCCTATTTCCATTTTGGGATCGGCAAGGGTTGAAGAAGTCCAGCTGGCCTCTGATGTTCAGCCTTGACCTGTTGGCAAACCAAACATCGAGAGACATACCGGGCTATCTCTCTCTTCATACCATTCCACCAAAAGTGCTGACGAATATCTCGGTACATCTTCGTACTGCCTGGGTGGATGGAATACTGCGAACTGTGAGCCTCTGCCATGACTTCCTGTCTGATATCTCCACTGGGTACACAAAGATGCGTGCCGTATCGAAGTGTACCATCCTCATGAATACATAACTCTGGCCTTCTTCCTGCCTCGGACTCTGCTCTGAGCCGCTGAAGCTTGGAATCTGTTAACTGTGCTGTCCGGATCCTCTCAACTATGGTGGACTGAATCTGTAGACTGGCCATCAAGGCCACATTGGAAGGGAGGACAACTTCAATTCCCATCTTCTGAAGATCTGCCAATAGCTCTGGTTGCGCCGTCAGGAAATAAACTCCGGCTCTCCGGCTCAACGCATCTGCTACAACATTGGCCTTCCCTGGATGATACTGCAAATCCACATCGTAGTCCACCAGTAGCTCGAGCCATCTTCTCTACCGCATATTAAGATCCTTCTGGGTGAAAACATACTTCAGGCTCTTATGATCAGTGAATATCTCCACTCTGTCTCCGTACAAGTAGTGCCTCCACAACTTAAGTGCAAACACTACTGCTGCTAGCTCCAAGTCGTGGGTCGGGTAATTCTTCTCATGATCACGGAGTTGACGTGACGCATAAGCAATTACCTTCTCATGCTGCATCAAAACACATCCCAATCCTCTGTCTGATGTATCGCAATAAACTGTGAATCCTCCGGTCCCATCTGGAAGTGTGAGAATGGGAGCCGTTATCAAACCTTGCTTCAACTTATCAAATGATTCCTGACATTCTGCTGTCCAAACGAACGGCACATCCTTGCGGGTCAACTGGGTCATCGGCGCTAAAATTCTTGCAAAATCTGAGACGAACCGCCGGTAGTAGCCGGCCAATCCAAGGAAGCTGCGAACCTCTGCCACTGAGCTAGGTACTGGCCATGCCTCGATAGCCACAATCTTCTGGGGATCCACTTCCACTCCTCCTCTGGTAATGATGTGACCCAAGTAAGAAATGCGATCGAGCCAGAACTCGTATTTACTGAACTTGGCGTACAACTGGTGCTCTCTGAGAATCTGGAGGACAACTCTGAGATTCTGCTCATGCTCTGCTTCACTCTTGCTGTAGACCAGGATGTCATCAAGGAACACTATCACAAACTGATCCAAGTAAGGCATGAAAATACGGTTCATGAGGTCCATGAATACTGCCGGCGCATTGGTCGCTCCAAAGGGCATAACTAGAAACTCCCAATGCCCGTACCTAGATCTGAACGTTGTCTTCGGGATGTCCTGCTCTCTGACTCTGATCTGGTGGTATCCTGACCGCAAGTCTATCTTCGAGAAAACTGAAGCCCCTTTGAGTTGATCAAACAAGTCATCTATCCTCGGAAGAGGGTATCTGTTCTTGATTGTCACTGAGTTCAAGGTACGATAATCAACACATAGCCTGGACGTACCATCATTCTTTTTCACAAGAAGCATCGGGGCTCCCCAAGGCGATCCACTAGCACGAATGAATCCCTTGGTTCTGAGTTCTTCAATCATCTTATACAAAATCTCCAACTCTGAAGGCGCCATTCTGTAGACTCGCTCTGATACTGGTGCTGTCCCGGGAATCAAGTCAATGGTGAACTCGATCTTCCGCTCTGGTGGCATCCCTGAAAGTTCATCTGGGAAGACATCTGGAAACTCTTCAACTATCCGGGGCAACTGCACTGATGCTACTGCCATCCTTAATACTGGAGGAGATGGCTCTACTGTGCCTCTGGAAAATGAAAACTCTGGCTCTCTGGGAATACTAAAGACAACTCTGCCAACATGGCAGTCTATCCTAGCATAATGGTTCCTCAACCAATCCATGCCTAGGACTATATCATAGTCTGCCATAGGTAACTCTATGAGCCTAGCGGGGAACTCTCTACCGCTAACTACGATCCGACACGAGAAAAACACTCGATCTACTCCCACAAGACCATTACCAGTAAGTATATTGAGCCTCACTGATAATGACTCGGGCTCCAATCCTATCTGTGTCGCGAATCGTACAGACATGAATGAATGTGATGCACCAGAATCAAATAATACAGATGCCGAAAAAGTGTTGACGAGAATAATACCTGCCACTACCTCACCTGGTACAACTTTTTCTTCCATGGTCATCATCATAGCCTGACCTCTAGCTGCGGGTCCCCTCTGCTGGAAACCCCTCTGTCGGTTCTGTGCTGGAGCCTGGGTGAACTGCTGCTGGTTCTGCTGCTGTAAGGCCTGGGCCTGGGGCGCCAATGGCCTCAGGTACTGCTGTTGCTGCTGCTGCTGGACTGGAACTGGGACTGGTCCTCTCACCGAAGAACTAGAAAGGTTGGATGATGATGGACCTCCCCTATTCGGGCAGGTCCCTATCTGGTGGTCTGCTCCTTCATAAGCCAGGCACAATCCCTGTGCCCTACGACACTCTGCCACTACATGGCTCGGCTTCCCGCAATGAGAACATCCCACCGCGGAAGACTGCTTCTGCTTCTGCTGCTGCGGGTACGTCGGGGTTGAATGCTGAACCGATGTCACTGAGGCCGCCCGCCTCGGAGTTCCAATGGTTATACCCCTAGCTGTCGGGGCTGGAGCTGAAGATTGGTGCATCTGGTTGTGGGACCGCTTCCTGCCTCCGATCCTGTCCACAATTCTCCGGGAGGTATACTCATGCCTCCTTGCTGCCTTCAACACTGCATCGAACGTCTGGTGCTCGAACTGCTCCACAGCCAATAATATCTCTAAGTGCAGCCCTTGCTGGAACCGCTGAGCCCTATTGAACTCGGTCGCCACCAAGGTGGGGGCGAACCAACTCAGCCTGGAAAACTCGGTCGCATAGCCATCGACCGTCCTGCCTCCTTGCTTCAAGTTGGTGAATCTGGTCTGCAGGTCGGACCGTGCCACCGCATCGAAGTACTTCGTCTGGAATCTCTCTCTGAACGTCGCCCAAGTGACTGGTGCTGCTAATCCCATGGCCTGAGCTGCCCACCAATCGCGAGCCAAGTCTAACAACTGTAGGCGTACCACCGCCACCTTCTTATTTTCAGGTGTCCTAGCTGCTTCTAGAACCACCTCGGTATCCTGAAGCCAAGAGTCCGCGGCAATCGCATCTTCACTGCCGTCAAAGAAGGGAAGGTTCAAGCGTTTGAAACTGTTGGCCGCCTGATTCCCTTGGAGACCTCCTCGGTTTAGTGCATCATGAACTTCCTGGTGTAAGGCGTCGCCTCGACGATCTTGGGATGCAAGCAGTTCTCTGATAAGCCCTACCAAAGGTCTCTCATCCTGTCTAGCTGGTTGAACGGGCGGAGCTGCCTGAACTGGAGGTACTGAGCCTCCGGAAAGCATAACTCGGGAGGCTACTCCAGAGTGCTGAGCTTGATCTTCCTGGCACTGGGGTGCTTGTCGAGCTTCCTCTGGCTGGTTGGCAGGTCCGGGAGTAATACCGCTGAAGAAGACGACATAGGGAACAATAAGAAAAGGACCAGGACAGATCAATGATACAAGCAATGTGATCAGGTCGAGATTCCCAGGGATTTGAAGATACGAGCAGAGATCAAGGACGAATATTGACTGAGACATCTATTCGGTAAACCCTCACATTTCTTGATTGACAAGACCTGCATGGGCCACCACTTAAACCATGTCACGTCCCAGAACCAGAATACTGGAGAGCGGGGGCAGACACAGCCAGCTACGTATATTGAAATAGGATACATCTCAACTATACGGTCACGGCTGTCTAGATATGAGGGTTTACTACAAGCCAGCAGTCTCTTAAGGTCAAGCCTATTGTCTCAATCTCAAGCAATTAACAGAGTTACAAGATATTAGAGCATCAAATATATATATATAAGGCATCCCAAATATTACATATTGGATGATCATGAAGCTAGTCGTACAAAATGATGGGACTAGCAAGAGTTCAGTCATACATGATCAACCCTAGGATTTGTTAATCATGTTTACAGCCCGTAGGCAGATAGTAAGTAAATGTGCATCGAGCTAACAGGTGCTCGTCGGCTAAACGTCTCAAAAGAATAAATTTACATATAAGTGGGTGAAACAAAAGGAAAAACCCACTCTTGGCCCGGGTTCCGTCTAGTTGTCACCATTGGGCTGGAAGCTTGGTAGATCCTCGGGAGCTGCTCCGAAATCTGGCCACACAAAACCAGCTGGGTCAACCCCAGAAAGAGCAAGTGCCACAAAGGAGGCCACAAATAAGAACAAAAGCCAGCATATCAGAACATAAGAATGAAAGAAGTACAAGTAGTAAAGTACACAGGGCGATAAACGACTAGGGACGTGGAACCATTCCGGGAGCCAGGTTACAATCCTTAAACCAAAAAAGGACTGGGATTGTACCCCTTCGCCTGAATAGCTCACTGTCTCTACCCATTTATCGTTAGAGATAAGTAAAACAATCATGATCAAGAGTTCCAGGTACAGGGGCTAGACAAGACTTAGACAAGGCTAGACATCATGCATTCACAAGCGGCCAAGCAATTACTACGGCTTACTACTTTAACTAACTAGGGTTATCACAAGCCTTAATTACTAACAAGATGCAAGTGAGAAACTCCCAGTCCCAAGCCCTGTAGACTATCCAGTTATCCTTCTGCGGGTTGAGAGTTATAGGTGGGTACATTGCCCGAGAGACAAATGTACCCTTAGGTGACTTAGAGGGTGCAACATATGACAGTGTGCTAGAAATGTGCTCTACTCGTCGGCAAGCTACAAGTCCATTTAAGCGCCCAGATAACGAGATTGCCTGTGACTGGGAATTCTCCATGTTCTAGTTTGATCTAATAATTAGCCTAATCCAATTTAGCGCGAGTCCCTGGCCGTGGTACCCAGGAAGTCACGTCCTAGACATGATGCAAGACAAGACAAGTGGATTGTACAAGCAAGCAAGCAGGAACACCCACGGTGTCAAGTTGATTATACGAGTCAAGTTACAAGTTACAAGTCAAGTCAGGAGTGCGCCGCCATGGGCCACTATCAAGTCAAGTTGGTCATGTCAGGAGTGCACCACTACGGGTCACTGTCATGTTATGCTAGTTCCTTGTCATACCAGGCCATGTACAATAGTCATTCCTAGTATATTAAGTAAAATCAAGTTCATGACAAAAGGCGTAAGGATATAAAATGGACGTAAAATACCTAATAAAATACCAATATATATATATAGGACTATAGAAGAGCCAAGCTTAAAGAAATAAAAGCAAAACTCCAAGAGCCAATGGTTTGTGCAAGGGATCAGGGGTTGGATTGTGTAGGGTGTCAGTTGTGCAGGGTGCCAAGTGCGCAGGGGCAGATGGCGCATGGATGGATTGCGCAGAAGGTAGACTGCGCAGGAGTGAACTGCGCAGGAGTTGGTTGCGCAGAGATGGATTGCGCATAGGTGGATTGCGCATGGCTGGCTTGCGCAGGGTGGATTGCGCATGAGTCAGGTTGCGCAGGGGCCAACTGCGCAGGGGTTGGTGCGCCAAGGGAGATGCGCGGTCCAGCCCAAGAGGCCGGGCGCAATCGGCTATGCGCAATGAAGGCGCTGGCCGAGAAGGAAGGTGCCCAGTTCACCAAAGGGTGAGCTGCGCAATCGGCCTTGCGCTAAAGAGCGCAGGCCGAGAGGGCTACTTCTCCAACCCGAGAAGAACTCCAAGAACTTCAAAACTTCAATTCTTCATAACTTGATCAAATCAAAACCAAATCTAGATTTTCAAAGTTCTAACTTGAGTAAAATCGAATTCTCTTCCATATGGAAGCATCAAAATATGCAAAAATTAAAGTTTAATAGATCAAAACCAAGGAATTCCGAAAATAATCAAAACTTAGATCTAGAACAATGGAGACTCCAAATCACAAAATTTCAAGTTCTAATGTTGATCTACATGTCCTAATCTATCAAATGGACAAATAAAATTGGGTGCTTATTTGTTGGCAAGGTGCACTTGCCTATGGGTTGGGGAGTTGTGTGTGGAGGAAGGAGAAGAAGAAAATTAATGGAGAGTAAAGAGGAGAGAGAAAGGTTGGTGGAGATATAATGAGGGTAGTTGTGGTGTGTTGAGGGAGGAGTGTAGGTTAAAGTATACCAATACGTATTAAACCAAACCTAATCAAACCAAACCAATTCTATAAAATAAAACCAAGCCATGGTCCAAACCCATTTAGGGAAACCAAAATCCGCAAGTCGAGAAAATAAAACATGTGCCAAAAATCAAATTACGAGTACAAATACAAAATACTGGAAATGAGGGTGACAACACCGACGGTATACTGCGGTATACCGACGGCATGCCGATTTTGGTTCAGAATTAGGTTCTGTGCCAAAAATCGGTATACCGTCGGCATACGTCGGGATACCGATGGTATACCGGTGCACGGTGGACTACTGTGTCAAATCCAGCATGGGCCCACCTTTCTTCCCTTCTCTCTTTATTCCTTATTCTCCTCATTAATACCCATCACATCAAATCACTTCCCTCTTTATTAACCACCTCCTCCTCTCCTCTTCCCCATATCTTCACTTCCCATCACATTAACTACCCATCCCTTCCTCTTCCCCATAACTCCTATTTTATCTCCATCATTTCCAACCCACCCTTCCCCTTCCCAACTCCATAACCGTTCCCCTTCCCACCTTCTCCTTAAAAACCCTAATTTCTTCTTCTTTTTCCTCCACTTCTCACAAAACCCTACTTCCTTCTCCACCTATCTTCATCTCCCAATGGCTGCCCCCAAGCGTGCTCGTTCCTCCTCCATCGCTTTGAATTCCTTCACCCCGGTGGCTCTCCCCCATGGCTACGATCAGCGGGTCTTCACCTCTCCCCTGGCTGTCGAGTCTTGGTTTCACCACTTCGTGCACCATAACGTTTACAAAGGCCGCGACATTAACTGGAATCTCTTCCTCGGCCATGTTTTTCTCTTCGAGGCGGCTGGACTATCCTTCCTTTTTCGACGTCAGGTGCCTGTCTACCCCGCCGCCGTTCGTCTCTTTTACTGCAACATGGTCCCGGACATGGAGAACGGAGCCATTGAGACGATGGTCAATGATCATCATTTCCGCCTGACGGCTCGTGACCTCTCTAGCATTCTTGGCGTCCCAGACAGAGGAGAGGCTCTACCGGGCTTGGCTGCTCTTCATTCTTCGGCATCGGTCTCCTTTGACAAATTTTGTGCCATTATTTGCAAGGGCCCTAATCCTCCTAATATCTCGGCTCTTTCCGCCCAACTGGAGCCCTTCTATTACGAGCTCCATAGGATCGTGTGCCATACTCTCTATCCCAAGGGCGGCAACTATGATGCCATCACTGGTGACGCCCTGGTATGCATGTACTACTTGTATTCGAGGAAGCCTTTATCCTTCCCCAAGACACTTCTCCATGCCTTCTTCGACGTCCTGCCCGTGGGGAAGCAGAATCTCTATTATGGCTCCTTCATCACTCTCATCTTGGAAGCCAAGCAAGTCGACCTCTCCTAATGTTACTCGGACGGCGTCCCATCCTTCCTCGCCGTTTCTCGCTCTATCGGTGGTGCCTCTACATCCCGTGCCTCCTTCTCCCAAGAGTCGCCAGCTTCTACTCCTGCCGCACCCGCCTCTACTCCTCCTGCCTCCGGCCGCTATATGTCGCTGACTCTACAGCATTTCGATATGCGTATGGCTCAGGCAGAGGAGCAGATGTGAGCCAACACTCGTGGCCTTGGCACTCTGATTCAGTTCTGCTTCCATGACCAGGCCTATTTCATTCAGCGCACTCTTCAGGACCGGGACGCTTTTCTGGATCTGAATCTTCAGGATCCAATGTATCAGGCCTCCCACTTTTCTGATCCCAATGCCTACGATTTCATGTACCCGGACGACATTGATCCTTTTGGCACTTTCTACCAGGCTCAGGATGGTGGAGATGATCCGGCTGACGAGTAGGGGTTGCTTCCTTTTGATGGTGGTGTCGAATAAATGGTTGTCTTAGTTTGTTTGTGTTTGTGTCTTTTTCTGTCTTTTGAGGTCCTTCGGGGACCAGTGGTTGGTTGTTACTTGTTGTTTGCAGTCCTACGGGGACTTGTTATCTGCTTTTTATTTGTCTTGCTAACTCTCGTAGAGGAGAGTTTTTACTTTGGTCTTATGAAGTATGTTATGGGTGTCCTGCATGTATTCAATTTCCAACTTTATCTATCAATACATGCTTTTGTCTATGATATTGTGCTCCATATTTATGCTATTTTTTTATCATTATTATTTTTCCCATCTTTGACTAAGTGACAAAGGGGGAGAAAACATATTGAGGGGGAGTTGTCTACCTACGGGGGAGTCACTCCCTGAAGATGTTATCTCTCTATTTTGTCAATTATCAAAATAGGGGAGATTGTTGGCACATTATTATTTTGATAATATTAACAACATCTTCGTAGTTTTGTTTTCTCTGTTTTCAGATTGATATCATTTCAGAAGCTCTACTACATAAAGTCTGTCCATTCAAGTTTACCATCCATAGCCATGAAGACTGATGTAAAGACCGGCGCTCCTTGCATAGACGGCTTCCTACACTGCATGATTTCGAGTCTGTACAAGGTCTAGGTCTTTATGTAAACACTTAAGGTTGGATGACAAACTAAAAAGCTTTCTACTTCTTTAAGTCAAAAATCAATATCCTATGGATCGGCATACCGGCGGTATGCTCCGGCATACCGACGGTATACCATTTTATCGGCCACAAAACCTTCTGTGAGAAATGTCGGCATACCGACGGCAAGCTCCGGCATACCGACGGTATACCGTTTTGTGGACCACAAAATGTTCTGTGACGAACGTCGGCATACCGACGGTATGCTCCGGCATACCGACGGTATACCGTTTTGTTTCCCTCAAAAACGTTCTGTGATAAAACGTCGGTATACCGACGGTATACCGACGGTATACCGCGGCATACCGACGGTATACCGGGTTACAAATATTTGATTTTTGAATGGCATAGACTGCATTAATGGCAGCATTAAATGCTCCCAACGGATACTAATATGACCGTTACTGTTCGACCGGTATACCGACGGTATGCCGGTGCATACCGACGCTATGCCGGTCAGCCTGTATCCAGGAGCATTAAATGCTACCTACTCATGGTTTCTCTATAAATGAAAGCCTTCTCCCTCTTAAAGCTTTCACCAACTCTTGCCATAATTTTTCCAAACAACCAAGAGCTCCAACATTAATACTCTACCAAGCTTTTAATTGTCATCCTCTCCCAAAGTGCTAGAGTATTTAAGAGTTGTAATTTTTGATCTTCACGTGTTAGAAGATCAACAAGTTCTCTTCTCATTTGTTTGAAGTTGGCGAGCCTTCGTAAGAAAACTCGTGTGTTGAAGTTGGCGAGTCTTCGGATCCAAACTCATGTTGAAGTTGGCGAGTTCTTCGGATCTAAACTCGTGTGTACTATTTTGATTAAATAGTAGATTTAAGTCGGAGAGAGTTCCGGGACTGGACTGCCTCAAGCGAGAATACCAGGATACATCTTGTGTTTGATCTTCTTTCTCTTTCCTTTTATTTGTCATATATTGCTTCTTGTGCTCTAGTTATTTTTTATTTCCCTATTCACCCCCCCTCTAGGGTTCTACAGACTGTAAGTAAACAGGATATATAAACTGGAAATCATGTCGAAGTGAATCATGCAGGAAAAGTAAGCTGAACTGTAATATGTAACTGATGTAATAAATGTAAAATGTGCCTCGAATATTATAGCATAATATGATCGGTAAGGGTCAAGATCCGGCTTCCAGCCGACCGGCTATAAGTACGTGGACTCGGCCCGGCTGGGATGGCAAGCTATGGAACAAGTAGTAGCACAGGTCAGGCTATACCCATCGTGAGGTGAGGGTATAGCTATGATACAAGTAGTAACTCAAGATGGACATTGATCATACTATCTATAAAATTCTCCATTCTCCGAATAATATACGGATCCGGACATAGCACGTCATGGCACAAGATTCCCTAAGAAGGTAGCTACTCCTTCTCAGAAATCGGTGTCAATACAAGTACAAGTACAAGAACAAGATCGAGCAAGTACCAGTATCCGGAGAAAGAAAATCCAAGAATGACATCTCATGACAAGAATCCGGTATATACTAGTCCGTGCACCATCGTGTCGAGAATCAAGTAAAACACTATAACTGAATCGGATACAGAAAATATCAAGATAAAGAACTACTATCAAAGAATGTACTCGCCTGCGGTCCTGAGATGTCAAATGGGGTCGATGCTCAGAGTGATGCCACAGACCTAAAGATAAGATATATATATAAGCTAATTAGGGTTCAACTGTGTTAGGCTTGATTCTATAATATAAGCTACGTAATCTAGGTCAGACTTAGTCAACTAAGTCAAACTAGGTCACACTGAGTCACACTAGGTCAAACTAGGTCACAGGAAGTCAAACCAAGTCAAACTAGGTCAAACTGGGTCAAAGGTTGACTTAGAGTTGACTTTTGGTCAACTGGTCAACTCTAGTCAACTCTGGTCAACTCTAGGTTAAACTAGGTCAAATGTTGACTCTACTTCGACGTTCAGTCAAAGCAGTCAACCATGGTCAAATAGGGTCAAGGCTAGTCTCTATAAATATCTACAGGGTCAACACATTCAATTTCAGTGGTTGTAAAATCACTGGAATTGATGGATCTCAATATACAACAAAAGAAGAAAGATTATAATAATAGGGTAAAAACCTACAAATATTGTCGGATGGTGAAACAACCATCACCAACGTGTCCAGAATGGTAAAATTAGCTAGGATAGCCTATCCATAAGTCCAATTTGGACATAGAAACAAAAAGATAATTTTGGGTCAAAATGGTGTCCGTATCGGACCCACTTTGTACCAAAAAATGTGTCAAAATAAAAGTGCACTAAACCTAACAAATTATATGTCCACGAATCCAGAATGACGATAGGAACTCAACTGTATATCCAAAATTGGATTCCGATGACCCGATCTCAGATTGGTCCGTTGACCCGGATATTGGAATCCGATTTGCACGAAAAAGTGTATCGGAGCCAATGTCCTCAAAACTCAACAAATTATATGTCAACGAGTCCAGAATGACGATACGAACCCAACGGTATATCCAGAATTGGATTTCGATGAGCCGATCTCAAAATGACCCGTTGATCCGAATATTAGAATCCGACTTGCACCGAAATGCGTGCCAGAACCAATGTCCACTAAAACCTAAAAAATTATATGTCAACGAGTCCAGAATGATGATACAAACCCAACGGTATATCCAGAATTGGATTCCGATGAGCCGATCTCAAAATGACCCGTTGATCCAGATATTGATATTCGACTTGCACCGAAATGCGTGCCGGAACCAATGTCCACTAAAACCTAGCAAATTATATGTCAATGATTCTAGAATGATGATATGAACTCAACAGTATATCCGAAATTGGATTTCGATGAACCGACGTCAAAAAGTCCCGTTGACTCGGACTGTGGGGCCCGTTTTGTACCGAAATACGTGTCAGGATCCATGTCCTCCAAATCTAACAAATTTTATAAGAAAACGTGCCAGAACGACGCCACGAGTCTACTGGTGGTGTCAGAAATTGAATCCGGAGTCCCGGGTTCAAAAATAAAATTTTACAAGTTGGAAATTACGAATTCGGACGACCAACTTTGGCGTCGAATTCAACCAATCAAATGTGCTCACAATAGAACAAAACTGGAGGGATAGGAAGAGGGTTATACCAGCTGTGCACAGGAACTGGTGGCATGCCAAATGAAGCTGCGACGATGAAGATACGATCTCGCGAAGTTGGCTCCACGAAACTGTCCAAAAACAGTTCAAATTAAAATGTCAACTTGGTGGCCGGTTTTGATGTATCAAACGACAAAATTAACGGACGAAAATTGAGGGGAGTGAATATGGATATACCGAGAATGAGACGGAGCAAAGAAATCGCCGATCCAACGGTCGAATTTTCCGAAAAATGCGTGCGAAGTCGCTACGACGAGGCACCATTTCTGGATCTCGTTCGCGCGCGCGTCGACGGGATTCCGTGCAAAACGTACGAATCGCCTAGACGACGCGTCCCGGAGGATGGTGGCCGCCACGAAAAGGTGCGCCCGGCCAAGGAGGCCACGGGGGACCGCGCGGCGGCGGCACGACGCTGGTCGGCCGCGGCTGCTGCTGCGCCTGCTTGCTGCAGCTGCTGCTGCTCGCTGCTGCTGTTGCACGCGCGGTAGCGGCGGCAGCGCGGCGCAGCAACGGCCCAGCGGGGGAAGGAGGAGGAGTAAGGGTGGTGGTGATGTGCTCGGTGGTGGTGGTGGTAGTGATGGGCATGATGATGATGAGGGTGGTAGTGTTAATAATAAAGAAGAAGGAGAAGGAGATGAAGAAGAACATGAAGAAGAAGATGAAGAAGAAGAGTGAAGAAAAGAAAAAGAATGGGAGAGGGGGCTGCTCGTGTACAGCAGGGGGGGTCGGCTGATGGTGATAGGGGAGGGTGTGTGTATGGAAATAAAGGGGGAGAGAGAGATATTAGTATGTGTGTTTGTGTATATATTATATACAGAAGAGAAAGAATGGAAGATATTAATGAGAGAGTGAGAGAAAGTAGAGAGAGGGGGGGTGTAGGCCGGCTGTACATGGGGGGGGCTTTGTGAGTGTGATAGGTGAGGGGGTGTTTGTAGGTAGAGAGAGTGAGAGATTTATATATTATATTATATATGTATATATATACATATATAAAAGAGAGAGAAATAGAGATATTTATACATAAAGAGAGATATTTTGAGTAGAGAAAAAAGAAGAAAATATCAGTGGGGTGTATGGGCAGTCATGATAGGGCATACACCAAATTAGATTGGATGTTGGGCCAAGTTTGGACAAGCTTAGGGCCAAGATTTAATTAAAATAATAAATTTAAACGAATTAAAATCATGGATGAAATGAGAGCACAAGGGAACAAGTTCGAGTGGGACATGATATATCAAATTGAAGATAATCTCGTCTACTACAAACTTCAAGAAAAAAGTTTCTAGAGACTTGCATCCCTGATGCTCTAGAAATCCAAGTCACGGTAAAGAGCAATTAATGATCAAAATTAATTAAATAAAATGAATTATCGAGAATAAATCATTTAGAAAAATCGAAAATAAATTCTGAAAATTCATGGGGCTTACACCTTTCCCTAGTATCATATGGTAGTTTACTTACTTGGCTGGGCGAACGGTCTCGAGATCGAAGAGCTGAGAGATGTTAACGGTCGCAAGATCGAAGAGCGGAGAGATGTGGGTTTGTGTGTGAAAATTGGAGGCAAAGAGACCAAACGGCATGCAATATAGCATACATAAAATTTCGTGCGTTACGTCGGGCATCGTAAAAAAAGTAAGATTATTCTTGCGGATCCATTAGGCTATTTTTTCAATAGTATGAAAATAATTTAGGCAGGTTTTTAGAAATTTTTATTTTATTTTTTGGGTTCAATTAATAACAAATTAAATAACTAAGTTAACATTTTAGTTAACAAAGTATGTTGGTGCTTTCTTTACATGGAGAGAGCTTGCTCTCAACATGCCTTGTAAAAGTTTAGTCCCACATCGGAAATGTACCATGAGTTATCTCAACATATATACTTGGTTGTGTTGTTAAGAGATGCACATGGGGTGGTGACCCTAAGGAGGGAACCATGTGGGTGACTTTACTAGGAGGTAAGAATAAGGCTCCAAGGATTAAGCATTAATGCTTTTGTCATTCTCTTGGATTAATTCCATTTGGAGCTAAGCCCCAAAGGGGCTTAGCGACTCGAACTCGGACTCGGACTCGGACTCGGGCTCGGGCTCATGGGCTCATGAGGCGTAATGTGGCATTTTGTTGGCGCACTTTGCACTTAGCACGTCAGCAGTCATGCGGCTTATATGCGGCCATGCGATCCATGCGGCCATGAGGCCATATGGCTCATGCGGCCAGGCTACAGCTGCTGCTGCCGTATGGAGGGCTCCGCTGACTGTGCAGGCTGTAAGTCAGTTATGGAAAGACTGATTCAATGAATTAATTTTGTTTCCATCTTTGTGGGATTTGAATTAATTTCGTTTCCATCTTCGTAGGATTTGAATTAATTTCGTTTCCATCTTTGTGGGATTTGAATTAATTTCGTTTCCATCTTTGTGGGATTTGAATTTATTTTGTTTCCATCTTGGTGGGATTTGAATTAATTTCGTTTCCATCTTTGTGGGATTTGAATTAATTTCGTTTCCATCTTTGTGGGATTTGAATTAAGTTCATTGCTATCTTTGTGGGACTTGATTCAATCTTTCCATAACTGAAGAGGCAGCTAGGGTTTCCACCCTCTCTATATATACTCTCTTCTGGCCTCCTTTGTGTGGACTACGAATTTTATAAGTCAGAAAAGAGAGAGAGGGAGCTGCTCCCGCCATTGCAAGTCCATCCGAGGAGTCAGAACAGAGGTGACTTCGAGCGTTCCACAAGTTCTTCAACTTGCTGGTTCCTGGAAGCAATTCGTGTGGGGCGAATCTTGCTTTTAGCAACGGTGTTTTGACACCCCAGCAACTTTTCTTCATCTCATCTTTCTCTAGATTATTGTAACTCGTTCTGTCGCAATTGTAACACGTTTGCAAGGAAGAACGAGAGATCTTGACTTCTCTATTTTCCTCCTTCATATTATAATCTGGCTATTTGGTTTTTTGTATCTTCGTTGATCTTGAGTTTGATCACTACAAAGTTTTGTGTGACTCTCAGATCTCAATTGCATCAGTTTTTTATCTTTGATCAAGCCCCGGGAGTAACAATCTCAAAGCAAGATCCTTGTAGATGGAAAACATTAATGCTTCGCGCGTCCAATCGGACTACTGCAAGTTGGAAAAGTTCGATGGAGAGCATTATCAAGTCTGGAAGAGGAAGGTTTATCTAACTCTTCAACTCAAAGACGTTGATCATGTACTATTGGAGGAAGAACCTTCTGTTCCAGACACTGGGTCTACTGCCGCAATCAATGCGGCTACCAAACTCCAGGCCAAATGGAGAAGGGAAAATAGCATCTGCAGGCTTCTCATCCTGAATGCTATGGAGGATTCCCTGGCAGAATCCTACTCGAAGAAGGAATTTTCCAGAGACATATGGGAGTCTGTGGAAAAGTAGTATGAAGAAGACAGAAACAGGAGCAAGATGTTTGGGGTTGAAAAATATCATAAATTGCTCTTTGAGGACGAGAAGTCCATGTTGCCACAGGTGAAGGAATTTTTGAAGCTGCGTCAGAAACTGGAAGACGAAGAGATGCCCCTTCCCACAAGTTTGTCGTTGGAGGGATCGTCTCAAAACTTCCTGCTGGATGGAGTACCTTCTATGCAAGGATGCTCAGAAAGAAGCTAGACATTAGCTTGGAAGATCTACTTCAAGAGATCCATATTGAAGACGAGATGCATTCCCAACAGAAGATGGACACTCTGTCCAAACAGTTGGATAAGGCCAATCTAGTGCAGACGAGATATCCTAAGGGAAAGCAGGCGGCTTCTCATCACAAGAAGAAGGACTTCACCAATCTAAAAGTGAAGGGTCCTTCATTCAAGCAACAGAAGTCCAAGTCTCAAGTGACTTGTTTCAATTGTGGCAAGAAAGGCCACTACAAGAGTGAATGCAGATCTAAGCCTAAACAATCAGAGAAAGGTGAGCCTAGTAAGGTTTCATTGGTTTCTAACATTGTTGCTATGATCGCACAGGTCACAACTGTGGGGGTTGAGTCTGACTGGTGGATAGACACTGGTGCGACTTGCCATGTCTGTTCTGGCAAGGAATGGTTCGTCACGTACCAGCCGATATCTGAGAAGGTTGTCATGGCGAATCAGGCCCAAGCTGAAGTTCTGGGGATCGGGACTGTGGAGCTGAAACTCACTTCTGGGAACACTCTGACTCTTTATGGTATGAAGCATGTTCCGGTGATTGCCAAGAACCTGATCTCTGGGAGCCTGCTCTGCAATGCAGGCTTGAGGATGGACATCAATGCTGGTCAGATGTTGATGTCCAAGAAGGGAACATACTTCGGAAAGGCTTATCAAACCGAAGGAATGTTTAAAATTCAGCTTGTCAACCAGTTTAATGACATTAATGCAGTTGCATTTTCTGATTATTCTCTTGAGTTGTGGCATAATAGGCTAGGACATGTTCATTGTAAAAGAATTAACAAAATATCTAGTCTAGAACTTATCTCCAAATGTGGGGGTAAGGTGGAGAAGTGTGAAGTGTGTGCTCAAACGAAGATCACAAGGAAACCCTTTCATCGGGTCAATCGAAGCACAGATCTTCTGGAGTTGGTGCACTCTGATATCTGTGACTTCAAGCAATTCTCTACAAAAGTTGGGATGAAGTATTTCATAACCTTCATCGATGACTTCCCAAAATACGCGTTCGTCTACTTGCTCAAGACTAAAGACGAAGCTTTCGAGAAGTTCAGAGAGTTCAGGGACGAAGCTGAACGACAGACTGGACAACAACTCAAGAGGTTGAGAAGTGATCGAGGTGGGGAGTACAGGTCTCATGACTTCGCATCATTCTGCAAAGAACATGGAATCATATGCGAGACTACTGCTCCATATTCTTCTCAATCCAATGGAGTAGCAGAGAGGAAGAACCGAACATTAACAGAAATGATGAATTCAATGCTGCTTACTGTAGGTCTTCTAAAATGCTACTGGGGAGAAGCTGCATTAACGGCCACTTTTATTCTGAATAGAGTGCCATATACAACTTCGGACGTAACTCCTCATGAACTCTGGTTCAAAGTCAGACCAAACTTGAATGTCATTCGAGTGTGGGGGTGTCTGGCGTATGTGAAGCTCCCAGATCTGAAGATTCAGAAGCTGGGGACAAGGACTACGAAGGCGATCTTCTTGGGGTATGCCGAGAAGAGTGATGCTCGGAGATTTCTTGATATTGAGTCAAATTATATCATCGAATCTCGCGATGCTGAATACTTTGAAGACAAGTTTACAAAAGACAAAAACATTGTTCTTTCGGATATTCCGAAAATTGATGTAGGTGCAAATGAGACTAAAATCTCATATGGGCCAGTAGTCCAAGAAGAAGCTGTTGTTGATGAAACAACTCTTGTACCAGAACTCGCAGAGCCGTCAGCAAAGCGAGCGAGGAGACCTAAAGACTTCGGAGATGACTTTGTCACTTATCATGTGGAAGCAGATCCGCTTACCTATGATGAGGCGATGAAGACCAGAGATGCTATCTTCTGGAAGGAGGCAGTGAATGACGAATTTGACTCTATCACCTCCAATAACACATGGGTGTTGGTAGATCTACCTGAAGGGGAAAAGCCCATCGGATGTAAATGGATCTTCAAGAAGAAGATGAAGGCAGATGGAACTATTGACAAGTTCAAGGCCAGGCTGGTAGCCAATGGATTTTTTCAGAAACAGGGGATAAACTACTTTGACACGTACGCTCCAGTAGCTCGGATGACCACCATCAGAATGTTAATCGCTATAGCAGCTATACATAAGTTGGTGATACATCAGACGGATGTAAAGACATCATTCCTGAATGGGGAGCTGACCGAAGAGATTTACATGCAACAGCCAGATGGATTTGTCGTCAAAGGTCTTGAAGACAAAGTCTGCAAGTTGGTGAAATCATTGTATGGTTTGAAGCAAGCTCCCAAGATGTGGCATGAGAAGTTTGACAAAGTTATTAGGTCAAACGGCTACAGAGTCAGCGAGACGGACAAATGTGTTTACACAAAGTTCGCTAATGGAAGAGGAGTCATCGTTTGTCTATACGTGGACGACATGCTAATCCTAGGGACGGATATAGGTTGTGTCATGGAGACAAAGAAGTTCCTCTCAACCAAGTTCAGTATGAAGGACTTGGGGGATGCAGATGTCATCTTGGGCATAAAGATCATCCGGACAGACACTGGAGTAGCGCTGTCACAATCTCACTACATTGAGAAGATGATCACACGCTATGGGTATAAGGATCTTCCAGGGATCGATACGCCATACATGTGTGATCAGAAGCTGAAGCCAAACTCGAGGGAAAGCGTCAGAAAATTGGAATATTCTAGCATTGTCGGAAGTTTGATGTACGCAACCACTGCCACAAGGCCTGACATAGCTTTCGCCGTAGGAATGCTGAGTCGGTTCACAAGCAACCCAGGGATTGAGCACTGGAAAGCTGTGAAGCGGGTGATGAGATATCTCAAGAAGACTCAGACATATGCACTGCACTACAACGGGTATCCGACAATAGTGGAAGACTTCAGTGATGCTAGCTGGTGTTCAGAGGTGGAAAGCAAGAGATCCACAGGTGGTTATGTCTTTTCCTTGGGTGGAGCTGCTATATCGTCGAAGTAGAAGAAGTAGACTATACTCTCTCGTTCCTTCATAGAATCTGAATTCTATGCACTTGAAACTGCAGCAGATGAAGCAGAATAGCTTCGGGAGCTCATGTATGATCTTCCAGTGGTTGGGGCTCAGATATCGGTAATATCGATATACTGTGACAACCAGGCGACTGCGACGGTGGCATCAAATTAATGACCTCTTCAACTGGAAGAAGAGGACTGTGCGGTTGAAGCACAGGACAGTACACGATCTTATCAAAAGAGGTATAATTGTAGTGATTGATGTTCGGAGTCAGGAGAACCTGGCAGATCCGTTCACAAAGGGCCTCACACGCGAGTTGGTCGATGACACAGCTTATAAAATAGGCTTGAAGACATTCTGATAGTGTGTCTTTGTAATCCTACCATAAAGTTTTATGCTATTAGTTCAAAGAGAAATCTACTAGGCATCTAACTTTTGGTTCAAATGAGGATCACTGACTGGAAAACTATCAGGTAACAGTGGGTACTTATTCTCTGGAACATGGAAGGGATACGAACCCATAACCACTATTGTCTACTATATATTTTCTACGAAAAAAATAGATCCTGTGGAAGGTTGGCTTAAACGCCTTAATGAGTTCTTAGGCAGAGTGAATGCCTGGTGTGCTTTACAGGAAGCACGGTAGAGCAGCACTACAAGGAGTGAAACTCCATGCTACAGTGGGGTGACTCCACCATAAGGTTCCCAGGTCTGGGGTAACGCCTCGGCTTTGCAAGCCAAGTCATAGCGGCGTAGTACCGCAAATAGGCAGGTAGCCTAATGCTGTATGACGTAATTAAAGAGTTGTAGACAGCACCACAAAGGGGAGGATGGCCCTATGTTACAGTGGCACGACACCACGATGAGGTACCCAGGTAGGGGTAAAGCCTCGGCCTTGCAAGCCATGTCGTTGCGGCGTAACACCGCAAGGAAGCCTTAGGCTTCATGCTGAGTAGATTGGCACTACAAAGAGGCTGAGACCTCATGCTACAGTAGTATGACACTACGATGAGGTTCCCAGGTAGGGGTAATGCCTCGGCTTCAGGCCATGTCATAGCGGCGTAGCACCACAAGGAAGTGCAAGGCTTCATGTCATGTCTCTTTAATAAAAAAAACTCACCTATAGTGTATGGAAAGAGATATCAGGTCATCTCTTGAGAGTAAACTTGTATACGCCCAAAATTATACACTGAAACCAGGCTGGCACAGGGCCTTTAATGTGCAGCCAGAAGCACACGTAACTACACTTTGTGAGTGGGAAGAATTAGAATTGTGGTGCAGAATTCAAGGCGTAGTCCATTCTTGTATCACATTGTTATTTAACCCATGCGAAAAGATTCAAGTCGTCAGCGACATCTATCCTAATACAAAATGGACAGTTACTGTGGGGAACGCTCAACCCTGGACACATATATGTTGTGATATGTGGGGGATTGTTGGTGCTTTCTTTATATGGAGAGAGCTTGCTCTCAACATGCCTTGTAAAAGTTTAGTCCCACATCGGAAATGCACCATGAGTTATCTCAACATATATACTTGGTTGTGTTGTTGAAAGATGCACATGGGGTGGTGACCCTAAAGAGGGAACCATGTGGGTGACTTTACTAGGAGGTAAGAATAAGGCTCCAAGGATTAAGCATTAATGCTTTTGTCATTCTCTTGGATTAATTCTATTTGGAGTTAAGCCCCAAAGGGGCTTAGCGACTCGGACTCGAGCTCGGACTCGGGCTCGGGCTCATGGGCTCATGAGACGTAATGTGGCATTTTGTTGGCGCACTTTGCACTTAGCA
Organism: Iris pallida; assembly: GCA_029216955.1. Classification (NCBI taxonomy): domain Eukaryota; kingdom Viridiplantae; phylum Streptophyta; class Magnoliopsida; order Asparagales; family Iridaceae; genus Iris; species Iris pallida. The sequence goes on along the minus strand of JANAVB010041814.1, from coordinate 3,861,517 downwards.
CGTCTGCAGTCATGCGGCTCATATGCGGCCATGCGGTCCATACGGTCATGAGGCCATATGGCTCATGCGGCCATGCTACAGCTGCTGTTGCCGCATGGAGGGCTCCGCTGACTGTGCAGGCTACAAGTCAGTTATGGAAAGACTGATTCAATGAATTAATTTTGTTTCCATCTTTGTGGGATTTGAATTAATTTCGTTTTCATCTTTGTGGGATTTGAATTAATTTCGTTTCCATCTTTGTGGGATTTGAATTAATTTAGTTTCCATCTTTGTGGGATTTGAATTAATTTTGTTTCCATCTTTGTGGGATTTGAATTAATTTCATTTCCATCTTTGTGGGATTTGAATTAAGTTCGTTACTATCTTTGTGGGACTTGATTCAATCTTTCCATAACTGAAGAGGCAGCTAGGGTTTCCACCCTCTCTCTATATATACTCTCTTCTGGCCTCCTTTGTGTGGACTACGAATTTTATAAGTCAGAAAAGAGAGAGAGAGAGAGAGAGAGGGAGCTGCTGCCGCCATTGCAAGTCCATCCGAGGAGTCAGAACAGAGGTGACTTCGAGCGTTCCACAAGTTCTTCAACTTGCTGGTTCCTGGAAGCAATTCGTGTGGGGCGAATCTTGCTTTGAGCAACGGTGTTTTGACACCCCAGTAACTTTTTTTCATCTCATCTTTCTCTAGATTATTGTAACTCGTTATGTCCCAATTGTAACACGTTTGCAAGGAAGAACGAGAGATCTTCTCTTCTCTATTTCCCTCCTTCGTATTGTAATCTAGCTATTTTGTTTTTTTGTATCTTCGTGGATCTTGAGTTTGATCACTACAAAGTTTTGTGTGACTCTCAGATCTCGATTGCATCACTTTTTCATCTTTGATCAAGTCCCGGGAGTAACAAAGTAGCACAATTCTTGCCACATCTGAACCAAAGTAGAAATCAAATCAAGATGGACTTTATGGAAAGAGGATTGGACTCATGGTGTTCACTGGGCCGGTTCGGCCCGGGCCCGCCCGTGGACCGCATCGGCCCGCCCCCCTATAAGCCCGGACCGGCCCGCCGTGGGCCCGAACCGGCCCGGCCCCCCACGTGCATTCGGTTCGGGTCGGGCCCCCCCCCCACAGCCCGAGCCCGGCCCGGCCCGGACCGGTCGTAATTTTTTTTTTTTTTTTTAGTAAATAGGCCCGGCCCGGTTGGACCGGCCCGGACCGGCCCGCTGGGACCGGTCCAGCTGCAGCCGACCGTTGGAGGGGTTTTTTTTTTCAAAGTTTTGACCATTTGGGGGGGTTCTTTTACCAAAATACCCCTCCCATATAGCCGTTATTAAAACGTTGGGAGGGGTATTTTGGTCTTTTTTGGCCTAAAATTACCAAAATAACCCCAAAAAATTCCTATAAATAGCCCAAAAATCCCATTTTTCAAACACAACTCATTCCTCACAAATTCTCTATATTTCTCTACGGTGCTCTGGTGCTCTACTGCTTTTCTTCCCCGGTGCTCAACGGCTTCCCGATCTCCCTCCCAACTCCATTCCGGCTCTACGGCTTCCCGATCTTCCTCTCAACCCCTTACTTTCTTCTAGCATAGTTTACTTTATTTTATTTTATATATGGCTGGTGAAGGTTCAAACCCACCTGATCTTGCTGGACAGACTTACCATTATTTTAGTAATTTTTTTGACGGTAATGAAATTCCACCTGAGCAAGTAGCCACCCATCCGATTCCGGAGGGGTGCCAACCATCTCCTCCGGAAGTAGCTAGTACCACCCAACGTCCTGAAAAGAAAAAAAGGTCTAAGTATTGGGATTATTTTACTTTAATTTTTGAAACTAATCCTGATGGTTCGTTTGTTTTAGATGCCAAGGGGGAACCGAAACCGTACAAGGCGCAATACAAGAAGTGTTGCAACCAGTACGCATGGAAGAAGGGCGGTGGCACCGGGACTATATCCAGACACTACGACACTTGCTACGGGAAGGACACACTTCAAGCGTCCCAAACCCAAATAAGCTTCGGCGCCACCGGTTCTTCAATTGGTAACTTTACTTATTCAGCTGCTAGGCATAAAACCGAATTAACAAAACATATTATTCGTGACGAACTTCCTTTCATGACGGGTGAAAGCGAATCTTTACGAGATTATATATCACTTTCTCTAAACCCCTCCTTTACTAAAGTGAGTAGGCAACAAGCTCGAAAGGAGGCCATTCGTCTCTTCAACGAGCAGAAAGCCGCTATGAAAGCGGATTTTGAAAATATTAGTAAGTTAGCTATTACTTCTGATATTTGGACTACTAAATGGAGTTATGCTTATATTTGTATTACTGCACACTATATAGATGCACAATGGATGTTGCAAAAACGCATCATCTGTCTTAAACTTATAGAATGTCCACACACGGGCGCTGTAATTTCAAGTGAGATTTCAAGACACGTGCGTGAATATGATATTCACGCTAAAATTTTTCTGTCTCTTTGGACAATGCATCAAACAACAATGCTGCTATGTCTTCTTTGTCAGTAATTTTTAAGCCTATTTTAGAAGGTAGACTTATGCATGTTAGGTGTGCTTGCCATATAATTAACTTAGTTGTTAAAGAATGTTTAAAATTTTTTGAACCCCATTTAGACACTCTGCGACAATGCTTGCTCCACCTAAACTCGTCTCCAAGTAGACAACAAAGTTTTGCATGCACTTGCGCACATTTTGGTATGACTTTTAGAAGATTTGTGAAGGATATACCAACTAGGTGGAACTCCACCTACTTGATGTTGAAATCTGCAATTCCTTTTAAGACTGCTATTACATATTATTGTACTTCGGATGCCACCTTTGACTATCAGGTTACTGATGATGATTGGGTAGCAGCTGAAAGTGTTTGTGAATTTTTAAAAGTTTTTTACAATGCTACATTAACTCTTTCTGGTGTTTATTATCCCACATCTTGCTTAGCTTTACGTGAACTTTGTAACATGTCTTATTTATTTTCTAAATATAGAGATTATCCAAATTTTGAAATTGCGGTGAGAAATATGGAAGTCAAATTCAGGAAATATTGGGGTGAAGTACCTCTTTTATATTGTTTGGCTTCCATATTTGATCCTACAATCAAATTGGATGGCGCAGAGGTTTTATTAGAAGGATATGGAGAATATATGGGTATAGACGTTTCTGACATGAAGGCAGAAGTTAAAGTGGCTTTGGAAAGGTTAGTTATACTGTACGAAGAAGGAGCAACGTCGACCCGACCAACTCAGGGGGGGGCTAGTAGTAGCTCCGGCTTGGCGTCTAAGCTATCAGCAGCCGGTCGCATACTACAAAGGAAGAAACAAAAGCAATCTTCCCAACCTACTCAAGAGTTGTCTGCTTACCTTAACTCTTATCAAGATGAAGATGAGACTCCAGATCACTTCGCCGTTCTAGAATGGTGGAAGAGACACGACAAAAGATTTCCTGTGCTTTCTAACATAGCACGTGATCTACTGATGGTTCCGGTGTCGACGGTAGCATCGGAGTCCTGTTTTAGTGCAAGTTCGAGGATGTTGAGCGATAGGAGGAGCCGCTTGAAGCCCGATATTTTGGAAGCAATCGTGTGCGTACAAGATTGGATGGCTGCCGATAAAAGAACACAAAACCAGAAAGATGAAGAAGATCATGACATCCACGAGCTGGATTTGGAATCGCTTTCATTGCATGAAGGCGAACAACAATGAGGCTACGGTGCAAGGTATCAGGTATGTACGTTTAAACTTATACATTTCAATTTTAAATTTTAACTTATACTTTCAAAAACTATTTTTTTTTTTACTTATACTATTCAAATTTTTAATTTTAACTTATACTATTCAAATTTTTTAACTTATACTTTCAAAAACTATTTTTTACTTTAAAAAAAAAATATTTTTTAACTCCGCCTATGCCAAACAAGCATTTGCCGGTCCCAAGCCCGGATAAAGGAAGAGGGAGAAATGTTTTTTTAAAATTTTTATAAATTTTTATAAACATTTGTAATATTTGTATATATTTGTATAAACATTACTTTTATAAATATTTTGTATAAACATTTTATAAACATTTAAGTTACAAATTTTTAAAATTAAAATACAAAAGAAAATGATTACTTTTACATGGTTTTTAAAATGGTTTTAAAAAGAAAATACATATTTTGTAAAAACATTTTATAAACATTTGTGTTAAAAAGAAAACATTTTATAAACATTTTATAAACATATTTTGTATAAACATTTTATAAACATTTGTATAAACATAAAATTATAAACATTTTATAAATATTTTTTAAACATATTTTGTATAAACATTTTATAAATATTTTTTTTATAAACATTTAAGTTAAAAAATTTTAAAATTAAAATACAAAAAAAAATGATTAAAAAACTAAATTAAACAAAAAACTGTAAAAAAAAAAAAAAAAAAAAAAAAAATAACCAACAAACCGGGCCGGTCCGGTTAACCCGACCTGAACCGGCCCGAACCGCCCTAGGCCCGGACCGGCCCGTGGTCCGGTTCAGCCCGGACCGACCCCACTAGTGCCCGGTTCAATGGGCCGGGCTGGGCCCAAAAGATGAAAACCGGGCCGGGCTTAGCCCGGACCGAATTTTAGCGTGGGCCGGTCCTGGACCGGCCCGAACCCGGTCAGGCCCGCCGCCCCTGGACCGTGGGCCGGCCCGGACCGGACCGAAAACACCTTGAGATTGGACTCGAATTGTCATCTAATCTAATATTATCCAAATATGGGCCATCAATGAAATACTTTGGACCTGACACTTGATGAGATGATGCAAAGGTTCAAGAATTCCTTCTTTTTTTCCGTCAAGATTCTTGGAAGGATACCCCAAAGTTTGATCGATTTTTAAGTTAACACAAGAAAATTTGTTTGATAACAATGAGTGACATAAATAAATAAATAATCTCAATCAGTACTGTCAAATTTCATGTTCAAAAAGGATTAGGGTGCCTAAAAATCAGAGAAATTTTGAAGTAAACAAGGCTGGGCTAGACAAGGGCATGACGGGCTGCAGTCCGATCCAAAATTTTGAAAAAAAAAAATTACTTATTTTTAAAAATACTTTTTTTAATTATATTTTATTTTCTATGTATTCAATTGATAAATAAATTCTCAAAAAATTGGAGCGATGGTAGTGTCATCGTATTGCTCAAACTATACATAAAGTTCAGCTGATGCTACATTCGCCACTGTGTGCTTAAGTAAACGTAGGACGTGTCTAGTGAATCTTTACCGAAGGGAGATAAAATGTGTGTGTGCATTCTCGTGTGTCCAAATCCTTTCGAATCTTTTCTTTAATTGAATATCAAAAGGACCCTATGCGTGTCCGGTCGTGCCTCTTTGGTCTATCATGTTGAATCGAGTATGAATAGTCTCTGTCACACCATGGTCCTGGTTATGCAAGGGCAACTAGTCGAATATGACAAAGCCACACTAATAATCCCATGCATCTACATCTTTCTTAGTTGGACTTGGACCCCCTCCTCCTCAACCCACATGGTCTCAATCTTCGACAAATTTGACACACATGACCCCCCACATTTCTATTATGGCAATGAAAATAAAATAAAATTGGAGGCTCTCTCCCCCCTTTCCTTGTTCTCATGGATCCATTGCTATTGTCAGATTGTTAAGGAATCTTTGTGTGGGATGGACATGGCCACTTCTCCCTCTCTCTCACACACACAATGTATGTCACCCTCCTCCAGAAATAGTGAGGAAGTTGCATGTTGGTTGAGATGAGATGGCAAGGTTTGTACATCACCCAAAATACACTTTTTGTACACTTCCTGTATACTTGTCACGTTTTCGGTTGAGGCAAAAATAACTAGAGTTCGTGGTTCTAAGTTTGGTTCACGGAATCAGGAATCAGGATCTTGAAAAGAGAAAGTCAGTAAAATTAAGAAGGAATGAAAAATCATTCCCAAGAAAAGAAAAATGGTTCCCACTCACACTATTGATTCACTTTTCTTTCCATAATTATTCACTTCACTTCCAATTTTTTGGACCTTTCCAATCACTAAAAAATGAATAAAAATTAAAGGAAAAGTATAAAGAATTGTTTTTATTTCCTTTCCGCGAACCAAATGAGTTTTCACATATGAGATGATAGATCCTGATGCACATAGCACTAGGGACCCAACCATGAGGTTGGAAATTTTGGTATTTCTATGAATTCACATCGTGAATCAAAAGAATAGGTCATCAAGATTCTTTTGTATTTCTAATAATTCACTTTCTACTGCTTTCACATGGAAAAAATTTCAATATTTTTATATCCATATTTAGTTAGGTTGTTAAAAATATGCAGCAGAATTTTTTAAACTTTTTCATTCCTATGCTTGGTTTAGACAGAAATAAAATTTTTAATTTATTTATTTTTACAAATAATATTTTATTAATTTTATAATACTATTGTTACTTAATTCAGTTGAAATTATTGATGGTATTAACGTCCAAACGAATTATAATTATGTACCCAACCAACATTTTTGGGAAAATAAAAAATAGGCTAAATTACAACTTGATACCCTCAACTATTCGAAATTTTCAACTTAATACACTCAACTTTGATAGGTACTTACTTAATACCCTCAACTATTCTAAACTTTTAATTTGATACCCTCCGTTAATTAAACATAACTTTTTCATTAAAAAAATTTTAAAAAAAATAAATATTTTCTAAAATACTCCCATCTCCATTCTCCATTTCAGCCACCCCCTACTGCAGCTGCCGCACCTCTCTCAATCCCTCCCGCCGACCGTGCCCCCCAACCCGACCTACGATCCCCCGAACCCAAGAAGTCCCCGCGCCACCCGTGCCCCCCCCCCACCCCCCGGAATCCCCGCAACCCCCGTCCCGACACCGGCCCGAACAACCCCGTGGCCCCCCTGCGACCCCCGCCCCTGCCCCACCTGAGAAATCCCGTGCTCCCGCGGCCCCGAGCCGACCCGAGCAACCCTGTGCCGCCGCTGTGGCCTGAGCAGCCCCGCGACCCCCACCTCATGCATGCAAACCAACCATAATGGGCAAAATTCAATGGTCGAACAGACTATAGACGGAGACTACTCGAATCACATGTGGAGAGTCGAGATCAGCATTGTTGTCCTCCTTATTTTATTACTTCAACTTCATGCTACCATTTATTCCACCATTAACAATTATTTCTTGCATATAAGTACCTTAAACTCCTCCTACCATTTATTCCACCATTAACAATTATTTTTTGTTGTTTACCCGGGCAGCCTCGTACCGCTGCGCCTCCCTCCCTCGCACCGCCCGCGCCCCCTACAACTTCGACCCTGCGTCCTCCTCCGACTGTGCGCCCACCCGCGCGCCCCCCTCGGATGCCGATCACTGCGACGACACCCCCCCCCCTCCTCCTCCGGTTGCGGCCACAGAATGGGAGAGAGAGAATGTGAGGGACAATTGTGTCATTTTGTATTTCCGTTCAATACCGTTAAGAGAAGGGTATTAACTTGATGCCTATCAAAGTTGAGGGTATTAAGTTGAAAAATTCAAATAGTTGAGGGTATCAAAGTGTAATTTAGCCTAAAAAAAATATTATAGCACCGTTGCCTCCCTTTACCGTAGCCCCCAAAAAAAAAAAAAAAAAAAAAAAACTAAACAACACGATATATGTTTGCATCGAAGTTAGTATAGGTAGTGCAAGTCACTCATTTTGTCCAAGTTTCGGATTCGAATTCTACTCATGTTCATATTGTTGGTGTTTTATTCTATGAGTTGTGTGTTCACAACACTCTATTGTTAAAAGATAGTCCCACATCGGAAAATCACACCAATATGTATCTCTATATATTACTTATGAAGGAATAGAGAGATGCACATGGGTTGAGGCCCAATGGAGGGTGCCATGTGGGAGGATTTTACATAGAGGTGAGAATAAGAAACCAACTTTTGGCCAAATGAAAATAGATTTAAATCTATTGGAGCTAAGCCCCGAAGGGGCTTAGCGACTCGGACTCGGACTCGGACTCGGACTCGGGCTCGGGCTTGGGCTAATGGGCTTTTGAGGCTTATTGTGTCTTTTTTATGGCACTTTGCACTTAGTTGCGCTCGTCGTAAGGCGCATTGTGCGCTTTAGTTGCGCTCGTGCGCGAGCCTCTGCGCGGCCCTGCGAGGCGTACGGCGCATACGGAGCGTACGGAGCGTACGGGTCGTACGGGTCGAGCGGGTCGAGCGGGTCGAATGGGCCGTTCAAATTATGTAACGTCCGCGGGGCTTGTGGACTCAGATCCGGAAATGGCTCAGATCCAGAAAATCCGGATCTGGCATTAATCCAGGACGTGCGTTCAGAATTTGAAAAGCCCACCTCGTGCCTATAATATCAGCAGCATCTCCTCTCTCCAGAGTTACAAAAAATAATCAGAGAATTTCCAGAGAGAGAGAGAAGTGCTGCTGCTATTCCGAGGAGTCGTCGACATTTTTGGCCAGCGTTCTAAAGTTCTCTTCGAACTTGCTGGTTCCTGGAGGCTTGTCCGTAAGGCGGATATAGCTTTGAGCGCCGGTGATCTTTCACCCCAGCAGGCTTTCTTCTTCCTCTGTTGCCTTCGAGAATACCGTCGCTTCTCTTTAGAAGTTATACGGTTCTGTTGCCTTCGAGAAATATTACGAAATAATCTTTTTAGATTCTCGTAATACAACATCACCTTCTTTAGGGTGTTGTTGCTGGAAACATTGTCTTTACAATAGTTTTTAAAATCGTGTTTTTCCATCGATTGTTCGCCAAGGGACTAACAATCTCAAAGCTATATCGAAAAGATGGATAACTCACGTGCATCGCTCGTCAATACCGACTTTAACAAGTTGGAGAAATTTGACGACGAACATTTCCAAATCTGGAAACGAAAAGTAACATTAAATATTCAACTCGTGGAAGTTGATCACGTGCTGAATGAGGAAGAACTGATCGTTCCAACAACCGGAACCGCAGAAGTTATTGCCGCTGCTAAGTCCAAGCAGGCAAAATGGATTAGAGAAAACAGTATCTGTAAACTGTTGATTCTCAATAGCATGGAAGACTCTCTGGCAGAGTCTTATTCCAAGAAGAATTCTGCCAAAGAGATTTGGGACTCCTTGGGGAAATTGTACGAAGATGACGAGAATCGGTCCAAGATCTTCTTGGTTGAAAGATACCACAAGTGGACCTTCGAAGATGAGAAGGCTATGCTGCCCCAAGTAAAGGAGTTTCTAAAGCTGCGCCAAAAATTAGATGACGAGAAGATGCCTCTTGTCGACAAGTTTGTCGTTGGAGGAATCGTCTCTAAACTTCCTGCGGGGTGGAGCAACTTCTATACAAGGATGCACCGCAAGAAGCTGGACATATGTATGGAAGATTTCCTGCAAGAGATCCATGTTGAGGACGAGATGCGCTCTCAACAGAAGATGGATTCTCTGTCCAAACAACTGGCGAAAGCAAATCTGGTCCAAACCAGAGAGTACAAGGGGAAGCAGGCGGCTTCTCCTCATAAGAAGAAGAAGGACTTCACTAATCTGAAAGTGAAGAGTCCTTTATTCAAGAATCAAAAATCCAAGTCCCATGTGACTTGTTTCAAATGTGGCAAGAAGGGCCACTACAAAAGTGACTGCAAGGAACCAGAAAAAGGTGAGCCTAGTAAGGTTTCTTTGGTTACTAATCTGGTTGCAATGATAGCACAGGTTGTAAATGCGGGAGTTGACTCAGACTGGTGGATAGACACTGGTGCGACATGTCATGTCTGCTCAGACAAGGAATGGTTCGAGTCATATGAGCCAACTTTCGAGAAAGTCTTAATGGCAAACCAGGCACAAGCTGAAGTACTGGGGATCGGGACGGTGGAGCTGAAACTCACATCGGGGAACACTCTGACGCTTCAAGGAGTGAAGCATGTTCCTGCAATTGCTAAGAACCTGATCTCTGGGAGCCTGCTTTGTAACGCAGGCTTGAGGATGGACATCAATGCTGGCCAGATGGTGATGTCCAAGAAGGGTACATTCTTCGGAAAAGCTTTCCAGACTGAAGAAATGTATAAAATTCAGCTTGTTGTAACCCAGAAAAATGATATTAATGCTATTTCTACTTTGAATTATTCTTTTGAGTTGTGGCATAATAGGCTAGGACATGTTCATTATAAAAGAATTAACAAAATGTCTAGCCTAGGACTTATCTCCAAGTGTGGGGGTAAGGTAGAGAAATGTGAAGTGTGTGATCAGACGAAGATCACAAGGAAACCCTTTCACAGGGTCCATCGAAGCACAGATCTTCTGGAGTTGGTTCACTTAGATATCTGTGATTTCAAGCAATTCTCTACAAAAGCCGGGATGAAGTATTTTATTACTTTCATCGACGACTTCTCAAAGTATGCTTTTGTCTACTTGCTCAAGTCTAAAGACGAAGCATTCGAGAAGTTCAAGGAGTTCAGGGCCGAGGCTGAACGGCAAACTGGACAACAACTCAAAAGGCTAAGGAGTGATCGAGGCGGGGAGTATCGGTCTCATGATTTCTCATCATTCTGTAAAGAACATGAAATCATAAATGAGACGACGGCTCCGTACTCTCCTCAATCCAACGGAGTAGCAGAAAGGAAGAACAGAACGTTGACAGAGATGATGAACTCTATGCTGTTGACTGCGGGTCTTCCAAAGAGCTTCTGGGGAGAAGCTGCATTAACGGCTACTTTCATTCTCAATAGAGTACCGTATGCAACTTCGGATATAACCCCTCATGAACTCTGGTTTAAAGTCAGACCTAACTTGAATGTCATTCGAGTGTGGGGGTGTCTGGCTTATGTGAAGCTCCCAGATCTGAAGATTCAGAAGCTGGGGACTAGGACTACTAAGGCTGTCTTCTTGGGTTATGCCGAGAAGAGTGACGCTCGGAGATTCCTTGATATAGAATCAAATCATATCATTGAATCTCGCGATGCTGAATATTTTGAAGACAAGTTTACAAGGCACAAAAATATTGTTCTCGCGGATCTTCCGGAGAATGATGAGAGTGCAAAGCAGACAGAAGTCCTTATCGAACCAGTAGTCTAAGAAGAAGCTATTATCGAAGAGACACCAGTTGAACCAGAACTCGCTGAGCCGTCAACTAAGCGAGTAAGGAGGCCGAAAGACTTCGGAGATGACTTCGTCACCTATCATGTGGAAGCAGATCCGCTTACCTATGATGAGGCGATGAAGACCAGAGATGCTGTATTCTGGAAGGAGGCGATAGACAACGAGATTGACTCAATCACCTCCAACAACACATGGGTGTTAGTTGACCTGCCAGAAGGAGCAAGACCCATCGGATGCAAATGGATCTTCAAGAAGAAGATGAAAGCAGATGGAACCATTGACAAGTTCAAGGCCAGGCTAGTGGCCAAGGGGTTTGCTCAGAAGCAGGGGATCGACTACTTTGACACTTATGCTCCAGTATCTCGGATGACAACCATCAGATTGTTAATTGCTCTAGCAGCAATACACAAGCTGGTGATACATCAGATGAATGTAAAAACGGCATTCCTTAATGGCGAGCTGACCGAAGAGATCTACATGCAACAACCAGAAGGTTTTGTCGTCAGAGGTCTGGAAGACAAAGTCTGCAAGTTGATGAAGTCTCTGTATGGTTTGAAACAAGCTCCCAAAATGTGGCATGAGAAGTTTGACAAGGTGATAAGGTCAAATGGCTACAGGGTCAGTGAAACAGACAAGTGTGTCTATACGAAGTTTGCTGACGGAAGAGGAGTAATCGTTTGTCTTTACGTGGACGACATGCTAATCCTAGGTACGGATTTAGACTGCGTCACAGAGACAAAGAAATTCCTCTCGACCAAGTTCAGTATGAAGGACTTGGGGGATGCCGACGTAATCTTGGGGCTCAAGATCATCCGGACAGGTACTGGAATAGCGCTGTCACAATCTCATTATATTGAGAAGATGCTCACTCACTACGGGTATCAAGATCTTCCTATAATTGATACACCGTACCGGAGTGATCAGAAGCTGGAGCCAAATTCGAGGGAAAGCGTCAGGCAGTTGGAGTACGCTAGCGTCGTCGGAAGCTTGATGTACGCTACTACTGCCACAAGGCCTGACATAGCTTTTACGGTGGAAATGCTGAGTCGGTTCACTAGCAACCCAGGCGTTGAACACTGGAACGCTGTGAAGCGTGTTATGAGATATCTAAAAAAGACTCAGACATTTGCACTATACTACAGTGGAGATCCGTCAGTAGTGGAAGGCTTCAGTGATGCTAGCTGGTGTTCAGAGGTGGAGAGCGAGTATTCGACAGGTGGATTCATATTCGCTTTGGGCGGAGCTGCTATATCGTGGAAATTGAAGAAGCAGACAATGTTATCTCGCTCCTCCATGGAATCTGAATTCTTTGCATTGGATGCTGCTGCAGATGAAGCAGAGTGGCTTCGGGAGCTCATGTATGATCTTCCAGTGGTTGGAGCTCAGATACCGGCAATCCCGATATACTGTGACAACCAGGCGGCAGCAGCAGTAGCATCAAATGAACTCTTTAACGGAAAGAAGAGGACTGTGCGGTTAAAGCACAGAGCAGTGAACGATCTCATCAAACGATGCGTCATTGCAGTGATCGATGTTCGGAGTCAGGAGAACCTGGCGGATCCGTTCACGAAAGGCCTCAAACGACAGCTGGTCGAGAACACAGCAAGGAAGATGGGTTTGAAGGCATTCTAATATTGTGTCATTATAATCCTATCAATAAATTTTATGTTATTGGTTCAAAGAGAAATCTACCAGATATCTAATTTTTTGATTCAAGGGAGGACTATTGACTGAAAAAATATTAGTTAACAGTGGGTACTTGTTCTGCGGAACATGTAAAGGTTTCGGACCCAGAACCACTGTTGTCTACTATGAATTTTCTACGGAAAATTGATCCTGTGGAAAGGATGGCATAATGCCTTAATGAGTTCTCAGACTGAGTGAAGGTCTGTTATGCTTTACAGGAAGCATGGTGGCGCAACAACCACAAAGGAGTGTTACAACTCCATGCTACAGTGGGGTGACTCCACCATGGGTTCCCAGGTAGGGGTAATGCCTCGGCTTTGTTAGCCAAGTCACAGGCGGCGTAGCACCGCATATAGGCAGGTAGCCTAATGTTGCATAATCATAAAGAGGTGTAGACAGCACTACAAAGAGGACAGTATCCTCATGTTACAGTGGCATGACACCACGAAGAGGTACCAGAAAGGGTAAATCCTCGGCTTTGCCATGTCATAGCGGCGTAACACCGCACGGAAGCGCAAGGCTTCATGCTGATTAGTTTGGCACTACAAAGAGGATTGTGACCTCATGCTACAGTAGTATGACACTACGATGAGGTACCCAGGTGGGGTAAAGCCTCGGCGTTGAGCCATGTCATAGCGGCGTAGCACCGCAAAGGAGCGCAATGCTTCATGCCATGACTCTTTATAAAGAACTCACCTATAATGTATGGAAAGAGAAATAGGCCGTCTCTTGAGGGTAAATTTGTAGATGCCCAAAATACATACATTGAAATCCAGGCTGGCACAAGGCCTTTAATGTGCAGCCAGAAGCACAGATAACTACATTATGTGAGTGGGAAAAATTACAGCTGTGGTACAGAATTCAAGGCGTAGTCCATTCTTGTTTCATACTGTTGTTCAACCCATGCGGGAAGATTCAAGTCGTCAGCGACATCTATCCTAATGCATAATGGACAGTTATTATGTGGAACGCTTAACTCATATATATAGAGATATGTGAGGGATTGTTGGTGTTTTATTCTATAAGTTGTGTGTTCACAACACTCTATTGTTAAAAGATAGTCCCACATCGGAAAATCACACCAATATGTATCTCTATATATTACTTATGAAGGAATAGAGAGATGCACATGGGTTGAGACCCAATGGAGGGTGCCATGTGGAAGGATTTTACATAGAGGTGAGAATAAGAAACCAACTTTTGGCCAAATGAAAATAGATTTAAATCTATTGGAGCTAAGCCCCGAAGGGGCTTAGCGACTCGGACTCGGACTCGGACTCGGACTCGGGCTTGGGCTTGGGCTAATGGGCTTTTGAGGCTTATTGTGGCTTTTTGATGGCACTAGTCGTCGACATTTTTGGCCAGCGTTCTAAAGTTCTCTTCGAACTTGCTGGTTCATGGAGGCTTGTCCGTAAGGTGGATATAGCTTTGAGCGCCGGTGATCTTTCACCCCAGCAGGCTTTCTTCTTCCTCTGTTGCCTTCGAGAATACCGTTGCTTCTCTTTAGAAGTTATACGGTTCTGTTGCCTTCGAGAAATATTATGAAATAATCTTTTTAGATTCTCGTAATATAACATCACCTTCTTTAGGGTGTTGTTGCTGGAAACATTGTCTTTACAATAGTTTCTGAAATCGTGTTTTTCCATCGATTGTTCGCCAAGGGACTAACACATATAACTATAGGATAGGATTATATCATATTCATAATATTTTTACATACTGATTGAATTTTTATCTAACGATTATTATCCATCCAAATACAAGAAGAAGAAGAAACTTTTAGACTCTATCAACAGTTAAAAAAAAACTCCTTCCATCTTTTTTCAATTTGTTCATGATATTTTTACTACTACTGGATCCTTTACAAATCCAATGGCAATGAATGAGAGAACTGTAAATTATAATCACCACATGGTCGAATAGGAGTAGATTTGGATTGAATTGGATTAATGTATTCGTTCTATGAATTAACTTTACCATGAAAACCTGACCCCACCACGTCAACTTTGCACAGTGTTTGGTTTCCTTTTACGTTTACTAGTCAAAAAATAGTTTAAGTTAGATTTTATTATAAATAGGATTTGAATATATTGTATTTATGATATGTTATATATATGTTTATATTTTAACTATAATTTGTTATAGATTGTTTGAGTGGAAGGGGTTCCCAACTAATGTGGAGAAGACCCCGGAGTGCGACGAGCGCCGTCTGTGTGTCAGAGAAGCTCGGGGAGGTGACGAGGCTAGTCGGAGATGACGGAGACATTCGGGAGCTGCCAGAGGAGCTGTTGGAGAGGGGGGGGCCGAGTTCGGGCCGAACTCTGTCCCAGGGGAGAGTTCTGGCCGAACTCTGCCTCCCTGTTCCAGAACTGTTCTGTTGCCAGGACACAGAGTTCTGGCCGAACTCTGCCTCAGGACTGAGTTCTGGCCGAACTCTGTGTCGTCGGAACTGAAGCATTTTTTAGGGTGTTTAATCACCATTGGATCGTATCCTACGGTCCAGGTTTTGCTGCGGATTAGGGGGTTTATACATGGTTATTCCTAACCCTAATCACAACACAACATTGAAGAACAAGAGAGAGAAAAGAGGCAAGAGTGCCATTGCAACTTTGGGAGCGAAGAAGGAGGATTGAAGGCCATTTTCAAAGGAGGACCGTGTTCGGGTAATATCTACTCGTCGTCTTTGTTCTTCGTAGCCTTGTAATCATTATTCTTGCTTCTAAGTGTTGTGGGGATTCGATTTGGATCGGAAGAAGTTTGTAGAGGGTATACTCCTTTATTTCATTAGTGAAGGCTTCTTAGGGTTGGACTCCGATCGTCCCGTAGTTTTTTTCGCAAGGATTTTTCACGTCAAAAAATTCTCTGTGTCTGCGTGGTTTGTTTTGGTGTTTTTTGGTTCGTGCGTTGTATTGCTCGGTTCTCTCGCAGGTACTCTCTAGTTTGGGAAAAAGGTTTTCGCGTTTCTTTCCCAATAAAGTGGTATCATAGCCAGGTTCTGGAATTCAGAAGGGTGTTAGGAGTTGACAGGAAAACTAGAGAGGAAAGATGGACGCGAAGTCGGTGCGCATGGTGAACCTGACCGGCACTAACTATCACTATTGGCGGAGCAAGATGAAAGATTTGCTGTTTGTCAAGAAGCTGCATCTGTCCGTATTTGCATTCGAGAAGCCCAGTGATAATTTCGAGGAGGACTGGAAATTCGAGCATATACAGGTGTGCAGATATATCAGACAGTTCGTTGATGAAAACGTGTACAACCACGTTGCCAATATTGAGCACACGAAAACGTTATGGGATAAGCAGAAATCTTTGTACGCGAAGAAGACCGGGGTAAACAAGTTGTTCATGATCCGGACGATGATAGGTCTGCGGTACAAAGAAGGGGCATCTATTACGGATCACTTGAGTGATTTCCAGGGCGTGGTTAACCAGCTGTCTTCAATGGGAGTCAAGTTCGACGACGAAGTTCATGGACTATGGCTGCTGTGTACATTGCCAGACTCGTGGGAGACCGTACGAGTATCTATGATCGCTTCTGCTCCAGAGGGCATGGTCAGTCTGGAGTTTGCCAAGAACGGGGTGCTGAATGAAGAGATGCGGAGACGTTCTCAGGGCACTTCATCCACATCCCACCACTCAGAGGTATTGGTTTCAGAGAGCCATGGAAGGGGCAAAAGCAGGGGTCCTGGTGGTGGCAGAGACAAGAGCAGGAGGAAGTCCAAGGGTCGGTACGAGGACTCGGAGTGTTACCACTATGACAAGAAGGGCCACATCAAGTGGAACTATTTTGCTTGAAAGAGAGAGAAGTAGGGCGACAAGGGAAAATAAGATGAGAACACTACAGCGGCGGCCTCGATACATGGAGGCGATGTGATTGTCGTAGGTGATGAGGTTATCACAAACCTTGCCTGCGATGACAATTCTTGGCTGGTGGACTCAGGAGCTTCGGCGCATGTATCTCACAACAGGGCACTATTTGCCACTTATACAACAGGCGACTTTGGAGTGTTGAAGATGGGCAATAAAGATGTGTCGAAGGCGGTTGCCGTTAAAGATGTGCATTTGAGAACAAAGACGGGTACAGTTCTTGTTCTCAAAGATGTTCGTCATGTCCCTGATATCCGTTTCAACCTGGTATCGGTTGGAAGGTTAGATGACGAGGGATTCTTCAGTCTCTTCGGGAATAGTCAGTGGAAGCTTTTCAGAGGTTTGATGGTGATTACCAGAGGAAGCACAAAGTTCGGTCTCTACTATATGGAGGGGAGCTCACAGGGGGCACAGGAGGTGAACGCAGTCAGTGATAATTCTACCGAATTGTAGCACAGGCGGCTCGGCCATATTAGCGAGAAGGGGATGAGCTACTTGGTGAACAGGAAGGTGATTCCATGGCTCAAGTCTATAAAGTTGGAGAAGTGCACGCACTGCTTAGCTGGAAAGCAAAATAGGGTGTCTTTTCAAAGTCACCCAAGTTCAAGAAAGCCGGCGTTGCTCGAGTTGATTCACTCGGATGTCTGCGGTCCTATGAAGGTAAAATCTATTGGTGGTGCTTCTTACTTTGTGACTTTTATTGATGATTGTTCCAGGAAGGTTTGGGTCTATGCCTTAAAGACCAAGGATCAGGTGCTGCCTACTTTCAAAGAGTTTCAGGCCTCTATTGAAAGAGAGACGAACAAAAAGTTATTGTGTGTTCGGTCCGACAACGACGGCGAATACATCGGTCCCTTTGATGCTTATTGCAGAGAGCAAGGGATACGACACCAGAAGACTCCGCCCAAGACACCTCATCTCAATGGTGTAGCAGAGCGCATGAACAGGACGCTGATAGAGAGGGTACGGTGTTTGCTGTTAGAAGAAAACTTGTCGGGCAGTTATTGGGGTGAGGCTTTTCTCACAGCTGCTTATGTCATTAATTTATCTCCTAGTGCTCCTTTGTAGGGTGATGTGCCTGAGAAAGTATGGTACGGCAAAGAGCCGTCATACAATCACCTGCGAGTGTTTTGCTGTAAGGCCTTCATGCATGTACCGAAGGACGAGAGGACCAAACTTGAGCCAAAAATGAGGCGATGCGTCTTTGTCGGCTACGGTCGGGATGAGTTTGGCTATAGACTCTACGACCCGGTGGGAAGAAAGCTCTATAGAAGCAGGGACGTGGTATTCGTCGAGGATCAGACCATGACCAACACTCAGGATTCCCAGACGTCTTCTGAGGCTGAAGAATTACCTGAGTTAGAGTCATTTCGCTTCGAGCAGTTTCTAGAGGACATCGCAAAGGATCCAATTATGGAGGAGCCAGTACATGGAGTTGCTCCTAACCTTGATCATCAGTCTGCTGATGGTGGTCAGGGTGTCCTTGAGGAGGATGAGCATGCCGGGAAAGCAGTTCCTGAAGAGGAGGAGGCTGTTGGTATACAGCCAGCACCAGTGGCTCCATTGAGAAGGAGCGACAGAGAGCGTCGACCATCTACGAGATACTCACCGGGTGAGTATGTGCTATTGACTGACGGGGGAGAGCCCAAAATTTTTGCAGAGGCTATGGAAGACGAACACAGGCAGGAGTGGATGGAGGCTATGTAGGAGGAGATGAGTTCCTTACACGCCAATTCTACTTATGAGCTGGTGCGGTTGCCAAAGGACAAGAAGGCTTTGAAGAATCGATGGATGTTTAGAGTGAAGCAGACGGATGTTGCTACTCGCCCTCGATATAAAGCGAGGCTGGTAGTTAAAGGCTACGGTCAGCGGAAAGGCGTAGATTATAATGAGATCTTTTCGCCTGTCGTCAAGCATTCGTCTATTCGGGTGGTGCTAGCATTAGCAGCCAGTCTCGACTTGGAGGTCGAGCAGATGGACGTGAAGACAGCATTCCTCCATGGTGATCTTAAGGAGGAGTTATACATGGAGCAGCCAGAGGGATTCTGTGAGAAGGACAAGTCACATTTGGTCTGCCGGTTGAGGAATAGCTTGTATGGTCTGAAGCAGGCTCTGAGGCAGTGGTACAGGAAGTTCGAGTCGTTTATGGGGGAGCATGCACTACCAAAATACAGTAAATTAGCAACCGACAATTAGCGACGGAAATTTTTCGTCGGCGTTCGCGACGGCTTTGTGGCAGCTTGCCGACGGATTACCGACGACAAGCCGTTACATTTTTTATTTTGTTTTTAGGGGGAGAAAAGGTCGCACATCCGTCGCTAGGTTGTCGGAGATATAGCGATGGATAACCAGTCGTCGCTATGCAGTCGATTATTTGGCGGGAAATGTGTGGAGAATTGGCGGGACATTTCTTCGACTACGTAGCGACGGATATTCAGTCGGCAAGTATCAAAAATAGCGACTAAAGGGCGACGGATTTAACGTCGTCGCTAGTCCGTCGCTAAATATACTTTCCAGACTTAAAATAAAACGGCGGGGGGAACTTTTCGTATTCCCCCCAAATTCACTCTCTCTCCTCTCTCTCTCTCTCTCTCATTCTCTCCCGCGGCTTCGGTGATCGGCGTCGGCGTCCTCTCCTCTCTCTCTCCCGAAGGTAATCCCCTCTCTCTCTCTCTCTCTCTCGCAGTTTCGTAGGGGCAACGGGGGCGGCGGGCTTGGGGTGGGGGCGTCGGAGGCTAGGCGGCGGGCTTGGGGCGGGGGCGTCGGGGGCTGGGCGGCGGGCTTGGGGCGGGGGCGTCGGGGGCTGGGCGGCTGGCTTGGGTCGGGGGCGTCGGGGGCTGGGCGGCGGGCTTGGGGCGGGGGCGTCGGGGGCTGGACAGCTGGCTTGGGTCGGGGGCGTCGGGGGCTGGGCGGCTGGCTTGGGGCGGGGGCGTCGGGGCCTGGGCAGCGAGATTGGGGCGGGGGCGTCGGGGGCTGGACGGGGGCATCGGGGGCTGGGCGGCGGAGGCGTCGGGGGCTGGGCGGCGGGCTTGGGGCGGGGGCGTCGGGGGCTGGGCGGCTGGCTTGGGGTGGGGGCGTCGGGGGTATATGCAACCGACGCACAGCCATAAGCACTCTTCATATATATATGCAACCGAACTACTAGGCTGCGGGCTTGGGGCGGCGGGCTTTGGTCGGGGGCGGCGGGGGGCTTTGCTTCTCAAATTCATCTGTGTTTATATATTGGCTAAATAATGTGTTATCCATATTGGGTGTTATCCATTAGTTTGGTAGTGTTTGAATTATTAAATGTGTGTATGGGGTTTGGGTTCATGGTGTATATGTTCACTGTCTCAAGGATAGTGCGAGTTCTTCATCTGCCTTCCCTGTTAAGAATATCCTTGGGACATTCGCTTCACCAAAGTCACTGATTAAGTGAAATTTTTCCTGGAAAATCGACCCTTAGAGTGTATCAGTTGTGTGCTTCTATATAGATGTATATATCTATACATCTAGCTGTGATATACATATGTGTATGTGACAATC
The DNA here is from genome assembly GCA_029216955.1 of Iris pallida. Classification (NCBI taxonomy): domain Eukaryota; kingdom Viridiplantae; phylum Streptophyta; class Magnoliopsida; order Asparagales; family Iridaceae; genus Iris; species Iris pallida. Next base: position 3,841,355 of record JANAVB010041814.1, on the reverse strand, counting down.
TCTGTTAGCGATGGACTAGTGACCGGTTAGCGACGGATATTTCTAGCTCCATTTGCATTAATCTACGGTATGACATGGTAATCAGGACATAGTCCCTGCAGTCATTCGACTGGAGAGGCAGAAACTATGTAGCCGTAGATAAAGTTGATTGTCCTCCGACCCTTATCCCTCGGCAATGATGATACGACAACCTATCACTATATCTTATATAGTAGTAGATGATGTCTTAGTATTACATTATGTGAGTTCATCTTGATTCTGTTATATCCTTCAGATACTAGATACGATAAGAACATATACTACACCATATGTACAGAACATAGATAATTCACACTAATGTATGCTAGAATGAATTTTGGGTTGTGTTCTGAGCCATCCGTTCTCACACTTAAAACACATAGAAATTAGTTGTGTGAGAGCGCCGGAGAGAGTGAGAGCGCCGGAGGGGGGAGGAGAGAGAGTGAGAGAGTAAAATGGTACGACATGGTGAAATAGTACTGTATTTTGGCTCCAGCTCCAGCTCCATTTACATTAATCTACGGTACGACATGGTGATCAGGACATAGTCTCTGCAGCCATTCGACTGGCGAGGCAGAAACTATATAGCCGTAGATAAAGTTGACTGTCTTCCGACCCTCATCCCTCGGCAATGATGATACGACAACCTATCACTATATCTTATATAGTAGTAGATGATGTCTTAGTATTACATTATGTGAGTTCATCTTGATTCTGTTACATTCTTCAGATACTAGATAAGATAAAAACATATACTACACCATATGTACAGAACATAGATGATTCATACTAATGTATACTAGAATGAATCTTGGGTTGTGTTCTGAGCCATCCGTTCTCACATTGGCAAAAAATCGAATTTTTGTACTTTATCTGCTTTCGAAAATATACTCAAATTATATGATGGTTCCTTTAGTTAGCTTGCTTATGTTACAATTATATTATTTGTGAATATCGATCTTACCAGATGGCACCCATGACCCGAGGAGCGGCACGTCGTTTGAGGGAAACAGTAAATGTTGAGGTGGCTCCTCCTACAGCTAAGGAGGAAGTGGCACCGGTTGCTAGTGAGACCGGAAGTTCTATTCATCCAGCACCGGTAGCTAGTGAGACCGGGAGTTCTATTCATGCAGCACTTGCAAGGGACTACATCTCTCCTCACGCCAAAGATCCGGCTTTTTCGAGATGGTTGCGTGATCGTATCACTGAGCGTTTGCGTGAGCTGCGTGGTTCTCATTAGCTATTAGTACTTATTTGTATTGGACTATTTGTATTGGATTGTTTTTGTATTAGACTATTTGTATTGGACTACATATATGAATTAGTACTGTGTCAATCTTTGGATTGTATTGGACTACGACATGGTGATCAGGACATAGTCCCTGCAGCCATTCGACTGGCGAGACAAAAACTATGTATCCGTAGATGAAGTTGACTGTCCTACGACCCTCATCCCTCGGCAATGATGATACAACAACCAACCAGAGAGGATACTCTGAGAGATCCATCTGAGTAGGACGTATACTCTGAGAGATCACCTTTACAAGAATGATATCAGTAGTGGGATTGAGTGTTGGAGGAGATATTATCAGAGTATACGTCCTACTCAGATGGGTCTCTCAATATTTTTTTCTGACAGCATGGTGGATGTGCTCCCTCAACAAATTCTTGCTCCGAGCCAAAACTTTGCCCCGGAGCTCAAGTGGACATCCTTCGTGTAGAGCTCGAGTGAGAGGTTCATGACAGCATGGTGGTCTCCTTTGTCAAAGTATCCGTGCTAATCCCACATTGGTTGTGGGACGAGCACGGATACTTTGACAAAGGAGACCACCATGCTGTCAGGAACCTCTCATTCGAGCTCTACACGAAGGATGTCCACTTGAGCTCCGGGGCAAAGTTTTGGCTCGGAGCAAGAATCTGTTGACGGAGCACATCCACCATGCTGTCAGAAAAAAATAGTAACGGTGAGAGACCCATCTGAGTAGGACGTATACTCTGATAATATCTCCTCCAACACTCAATCCCAATACTGATATCATTTTTGTAAAGGTGATCTCTCAGAGTATACGTCATACTCAGATGGATCTCTCAGAGTATCCTCTCCGGTTGGGTTGTGTTCTGAGCCATCCGTTCTCACACTTAAAATACATATGAATTAGAACTGTGTTTTGTATTTTCGGCAAACCCAGGGATTGGATTCTGTATTTTGTATTTTGGTTTCTGTATTTTGGCTCCAGCTCCATTTTATTAATCTACGGTACGACATGGTGATCAGGACAGTCTCTGCAGCCATTCGACTGGCGAGGCAGAAACTATGTAGTCGTAGATAAAGTTGACTGTCCTTCGACCCTCATCCCTCGGCAATGATGATACGACAACCTATCACTATATCTTATATAGTAGTAGATGATGTCTTAGTATTACATTATGTGAGTTCATCTTGATTCTATTACATTCTTCAGATACTAGATACGATAAGAGCATATACTACACCATATGTACAGAACATAGATGATTCACACTAATGTATGCTAGAATGAATTTTGGGTTGTGTTCTGAGCCATCCGTTCTCACACTTGAAGATAAATCGAATTATAACGACGGATATTAGGTTACTCTTCAACATAATTGATGTATATTTTATATTAATTTGGTTTGGTCTATATGATTCTTGGATAATTGGTTTTTATTAAATTCGTATGTGCATATTTGGTCTATGTGATTCTTGGATAATTGGTGTGCATTATATATTTGGTCTACGTGATTGTTTGATAATTGGTGTACATTATATATTGGTTTGGTTTATGCATATTTTTGTGAACAGGGTAAGTGCTGTAATTTTTTTTCAAAAAAATCTCAGTTAGAGACGGACTAGTGACCGGTTAGCGACGGATATTTTCAGCTCCATTTGCATTAGTCTACGGTACGACATGGTGATCAGGACATAGTCCCTGCAGCCATTCGACTGGCGAGGCAGAAACTATATAGCCGTAGATAAAGTTGACGGTCCTCTGACCCCCATCCCTCGACAATGATGATACGACAACCTATCACTATATCTTATATAGTAGTAGATGATGTTTTAGTATTACATTATGTGAGTTCATCTTGATTCTGTTATATCCTTCAGATACTAGATACGATAAGAACATATACTACACCATATGTACATAACATAGATGATTCACACTAATGTATGCTAGAATAAATTTTGGGTTGTGTTCTGAGCCATCCGTTCTGATCAAGCATCTTCCTTCTCCTCTCCTCCACCATGGCTCTGGACCCATCTGCTCCTCCCTACTTCCCTTCTTCTTATTTGACTCTCTCAGCCACATATGATATCCACCTCAAGTGTAGAGTCGGGAGAAAAGAAGTGGGCAGGAAATGGAGGGAGAAGCAGCACAGCCGACGGCATGACCTAGATGAAGTACAGATGTTTTCTTCAACATCCGTAGGAGAACTATAAGGATATGTCTTTTCACAACATGTCACCTTGTCAAAAACCCTTAATGTGAATATCATGTTACCGCGGTGTCGGAAGACTAACATGTTATAATTTTTTAAGCCATGTGTTTTGATATAATCCTCCCAACTCTTTCCTCCTATGTAGTAATCTTGCATTACTACATAGCAGAAAAAAGTTTGGAGGATTATGTCAAAACACACGACTTAGAAAATTATGACATGTTAGTCTTCCGACACCGCGGTAACATGGTTGTCACATTAAGGATTTTTGACAAGGTGATATGTTGTGAAAATATATATCCTTATAGTTCTCCTACGGATGTTGAAGAAAACCTATGTACTTCCTCTGGGTCATGCCGCCGGCTGTGCTGCTTCCCCTCCTCTTTCTACCCACTTCTTCTCCCCCGACTCTACACTTGAGATGGATATCATATGTGGCTGAGAGAGTCAAATAAGAAGAAGGGAAGTAAGGAGGAGCAGATGGGTCCAGAGCCATGGTGGAGGAGAGGAGGAGGAAGATGCTTGATCAGAACTTGAGGTGGAAAAGTTATGACGTTGATAGCGTGAGAGAGGGAGAGGGTGAATGGAGGGAGGGAAGTGGCTGCATGTCTTTAGCTCACTCGAGCGGTATTTGTCCTCCGACCCTCATCCCTCGACAATGATGATAAGACAACCTATCACTATATCTTATATAGTAGTAGATGATGTCTTAGTATTACATTATGTGAGTTCATCTTGATTCTGTTACATTCTTCAGATACTAGATACGATAAGAACATATACTACACCATATGTACAGAACATAGATGATTCACACTAATGTATGCTAGAATGAATTTTGGGTTGTGTTCTGAGCCATCCGTTCTCACACTTGAAGATAAATCAGATTATAACAACGGATATTAGGTTACTCTTCAGGATAATTGATGTCTATTTTATATTAATTTGGTTTGGTCTATATGATTCTTGGATAATTGGTGTGCATTAAATTCGTATGTGCATATTTGGTCTATGTGATTCTTGGATAATTGGTGTGCATTATATATTTGGTCTATGTGATTGTTGGATAATTGGTGTACATTATATATTGGTTTGGTTTATGCATATTTTTGCGAACAGGGAAAGCGCTGTAATTTTTTTTCAAAAAAATCTCAGTTAGCGACGGACTATTGACCGGTTAGCGACGGATATTTCCAGTTTCTGACTACTATTCGACGGTAAATCCGTCGCTAACTGGAGATTTGAAAATGTTTCCAGGTAGCGACGGGTGGTCGACGGCATATCCGTCGGCAACGTTCTGATGGTATATAGTTCGACGGAATAGCGACGACCTTTCCGTCGCCATGGTTCTGGAAATACCAAGAATTTCCAGAACATGGTCGACGGATAATCCGTTAGTATGTCGTCGCTAACCCGTCCTTTGTTAGCGACAGTGATCGACGGAATAGCGACTACTCATCCGTCGCCATGGTTCTGGAAATGCCAAGCATTTCCAGAACCTGCTCGACGGATAATCCGTCAGTTTGCCGTCGCTAATCCGTCCTTTATTATCGACGGCGCACGACGGAATAGCGACGGAACGATACACTCTGATACGCTATTACGACGGTTTACCGACGGACCATTACGTCGCTATTGTCTACACAGTTCAGTATTTAATACTTGTAATGGACGAAAGTCCGTCTGAAAGTAGTCGCTCATGCTTCGTATTGTGAAGACGAAAAGCCGTCGCTATTCCGTCGCTTGACGACTACGTAGCGACGGACCTTTATTAGCGACGAGCTGATTGCCGACGGATTTTTTTGGCCAAGACCCGTCAGTGATCGGTCGCTAATAGAAATTCCCGTCAGACGGGCGACGGATCTGGCCGTCGCTAAATCGACAAATTTTGGTAGTGATGGTTATGCACGGACGACGTCGGATCACTGTGTATTTGTGAGGTATTTTGCTGATGATAATTTCATTATTTTATTGCTCTATGTTGATGATATGCGATTAGTGGGTCAGAATGTCACTAGGATAGCAGAGTTGAAGCGCCAACTATGTGCGGCCTTTTCTATGAAGGATTTGGGCACAGTGAAGACTATTCTTGGGATGGAGATCAGCCGAGAGAGAGAGAGAGTCCAAGCTGCTATATTTGTCCCAAAAGAAGTACATTTACTGGGTACTTCAGCGTTTCGGTATGGACGGGTCGAAAAAAATGAGTTGTCCCCTTGCAGCCCACTTTAAGTTCACTAAGGAGCAGTGTCCATCTACCGAGGACGAAAAAAAAGATATGGAGCGGGTTCCATATGCTTCAGCTGTGGGGAGCCTTATGTATGCTATGGTGAGTATGAGGCCAGACATCGCTCATGCAGTTGGCACAGTTAGCAGGTATCTTTCAAATCCTGGAAGGGTACATTGGAGTGCGGTCAAGTGGATTCTACGATACCTTTCGGGCACTATCGATTGGAGACTTTCTTTTGGTAGTGACGAGCCGAAGCTTGTTGGATATACCGACGCTGATATGGCTGGAGATGTAGACACGAGACGATCGACTTCGGGCTATGTGATGATGTTTGCCGGAGGAGCGGTATCGTGGCAGTCGCGGTTGCAGAAGTCTGTTGCCTTGTCGACGACGGAGGCGAAATACATTGCGACGACGGAAGCTTGCAAGGAGTTATTGTGGATAAAGAAGTTGTTGCAGGAAATGGGGCTGAAGCAAGAGTAATATACTTTGCTTTGCGACAGTCAGAGTGCTATTCACCTTGTAAAGAACCAGACATTTCATACTCGGTCCAAGCACATCAAGACTCGGTATCATTGGATACGGAATATGGTTGAGAAGAAGGACGCGACGCTTGAGAAGGTTCATACTGATGACAATGGAGCGGACATGCTCACGAAAGTTCTACCATGGGGGAAGTTTGAGTACTGCAGGCAGATCGTCGGGATGACGACCTCCTCCACCTAGTTGTGAAGGGGGAGATTTGTTGGAGTGGGTGGGGTTCCCAACCTATGTGGAGAAGACCCCGGAGTGCGACGAGCACCGTCTGTGTGTCAGAGAAGCTCGGGGAGGTGACGAGGCCAGTCGGAGATAACGGAGACACTCGGGAGCTGCCAGAGGAGCTGCTAGAGAGGGGGGCTGAGTTCGGGCCGAACTCTGCCACATGGGAGAGTTCTGGCCGAACTCTGCCTCCCTGTTCCAGAACTATTCTGTTGCCAGGACACAGAGTTCTGGCCGAACCAGGACAGAGTTCTGGCCGAACTCTGTGTCGTCGGGGCTGAAGCATTTTTTAGGGTGTTTAATCACCATTGGATCGTATCCTACGGTCCAGATTTTGCTGCGAATTATGGGATTTATACATGGTTATTCCTAACCCTAATCACAACACAACATTGAAGAACAAGAGAGAGAAAAGAGGCAAGAGTGCCATTGTAACTTTGGGAGAGAAGAAGGAGGATTGAAGGCCATTTTCGAAGGAGGATCGTGTTCGGGTAATATCTACTCGTCGTCTTTGTTCTTTGTAGCCTTGTAATCATTATTCTTGCTTCTAAGTGTTGTGGGGATCCGATTTGGATCGAGAGAAGTTTGTAGAGGGTGTACTCCTTTATTTCACTAGTGAAGGCTTCTCAGGGTTGGACTCCAATCGTCCCGTGGTTTTTCCGCAAGGGTTTTCCACGTCAAAAAATTCTCTGTGTCTGCGTGGTTTGTTTTGGTGTTTTTGGTTCGTGCGTTGTATTGCTCGGTTCTCTCGCAGGTACTCTCTAGTTTGGGAAAATGTTTTCGCGTTTCTTTCCCAACATAGATGACTTAGATTTCAATTATAACTAATTTATTTTAGATATATGTGAAGGTAGTTAGATAATATCATATAGTTAAGTTATTTGTTAGATTTTCTTTTTCTTAATTTTTAGTTAGATAAGGATATACGTACGATTTAGAACGGTTCATTTTTTAACCTTTTTCAAGAATCTTTATAATAACTAGTAAATGCACGTGCTTTGCACGTATAAGTAACGTATAATACGAATATTATTCAATTATAATCAAATATTTCTTCTAACTCATATGGTTAAGGTGGAAAATATTTTTCTTGTTTGGTTGAGTTCGATTCTCCGTGTTGCATATATATAACAAATTTAAACTTTTTTCAACAATTTTTACATAATTTAATTTTTTAAAATGAAATGGACCATGATATACATACGTCTTAGACGGCTCATTTTTGAGCCGTTTTGATGCCTCATTATATATACTAGCATATGTGCACGTGCCTTGCACGTATTTTAATATTATTTTAATTAACTTAGGAAGACTCTTTAGGAAGACCAAAGAGTAGTCTTCTTAATTATTAAGTTGTCTTTATTAAAATTAATGAACAGTTTTTAATTAGTATAGATATGCAAGGGTATTTTCGGAATTCAAAATTTTCACCATCCAAGTTTTCCTATTATATATATATATATATATATATGAAACAAATATATATATATATATATATATATATATATATATATATATATATATATATATATATATTTGTATATATATATATATATATATATATATATATATATATATATATATATTTGTTTCTATTTCTTTATTTTAAAGAAAATGACCAAACCAAATAATGTGATATACTGAGCAATTTTGACATGGTTTTAAGCGGAATTGGGTTTACTAAACGAAATAGTAAAGAAAATGACCAAACCAAATAAAATTACTAAACGAAATAGTAAAATTTACTTACATATATATTATTATACTTATTGAATTGGTTCACTGTTCACCACTGCGACATCGTCCAATTGAATAATTTCTCAACTGTAGGGATGTGTGTTGATGGTATTTTTGAAAAGTTCGAGGTGATATGTCTCTCCATCGTTCGTGTGAGCGCTACGTTTCTTGCTATTACAGTTAGGGAACTTAATGGCTGTTGTTTCCGTTCTGGAATACATGTCACATGCAATGAAAATGAAAGGAAGAGGAAAAATACGTTTTCTTCTGCTTTGCTACTAATGCATGGGCCAAGCGTGGGTCCTCCAAATGAGTTCTCTTTCACTTCAATTCAACATGGCTTCCCATGGAAACCCTTCCTTTTTTTTTGCTTTTCTTTTTAATATTTAATTGGGCTTTTCTTAATAGATTTTAGGCTTAATGGCACTTAAAAAATTATTATTGACTATAAATTCTTGACCTTTTATTAGCGCACACTAATTTCCAGAACTGTACTTTTTACAAAGATTTTTTTATATTTGATAATAGATTTTAATTAAATTATAAATAAGATTAAATATTTGAAAAAATTCAAAAAAAAAAAACAATGTATCAAACATAAGTGCATACACTCACGTCGCCAATAGCTTCGACGACATAAGCGTTAAATTTTTGGCAGCTTGCACTCATTTTGTCATTGTTAATCCATGCAAACATATGCAAACTTGCAAGACAACTCACTTTCGTTTGGCCATGCTTACATTTCGTTTGGTCATTGTTAATCCAGACAAACACAACACATACAAACTTGCAATATATATATATTTTAACATGTAACCATGTCGTCGAAGCTATTGGCTACATGTCGCCAATACTAATGGCAACTTGGAACCATTATCAGTTGAGTCCAAAAAAAAAAAAAAAGTTGAACCCAAATTTCACCATTATTAGAGTCAATATAGTGTCCATATCCTCATTTCTAATGTCGATATGAGTGCTCGTGACAATAACAATGACGATTCTTTACTCTCTTTTTTTTTTGAATTTAATAAAGTATATTATCTTATTTATAATTTAACTAAAATATATTATCTTTTATGAAAATTTCTGAACTTAAAAAAGATTTTTGAAATTGTCCGTCTCTGTCGGACAGTCCACTGTCTCAATCAATCCTCACATGTACGTGTTCCTATTTTCGATTTTGTTGATTAACACTAATGGTGCACCTTAATTAAGTTATCTTAGTTGTTTATCATTTCCATCCATCTTACTCATGGTAATTATGCATCTCCTTATTATAGCGACGGACACACAGAGCTATTTGTTCTAGTATGTTTTTGTTCACCCACCAAAACTAGAGTAGATATTCACTATTTCATTCAAGGATTGGCACACGTAAAATTAGTGGTCAAAATTTGTATTGATATTCACAATTTCACTCCTAAAGTGGATTTAGGAGTGATAACTCTTGAGTGAAATAGTGAACGTCCATATTAATTTTGGAGGATTAACAAAAATGGACTCAATAAATTGTATTAGACTTTTCGTGCCTTGCAATAGTCTAATCCCTATTTTTGAAAGTGAATTTAAATGTTGGTGAGATTAGTGGGCATGGATATAGGAGACAGGGCCGGCCCGAGGGGTTGGGCTGCTGTAGCCAGAGCTAATTTTGGTTGTCTGGACCCTTATTAAAAAATAATTACAACAAAAGTGTATAGATAAAAAAATTCATAATATCAAGTTTACATTGTGCTTTTATCTTGAACTATACCATAAAACCTTGATTACAAAAATAACAACAAAAAAGTAAGTCCGGTCATAATACTTTATAAAACAGTACAATCTAGTTCAAAGAAAAATACTTCTATTTGCATTTTTTTGAAGCAAAATCTTCAATTAAGTGATCATACTCGAGCTTCTCTAGTAGCTCTTTTTCAATTGAGACCATAGCTAATCCACTTAATCTTTCTTGTGACATGGTAGTCTGAAGATAATTTTTTATCAACTTCAACATAGAAAAACTCCTTTCCGCCGAAGCAACTGTGCCCGGTATAGTCAACAAAATTTGATAAGCAACCCAAGCATTTTGAAAACCATGTACCATCTTCCCATTAAGATCTTACAAAGTCAATGATGTCAATTGATTTTCTTACTTAATTCTTTAGGCAATATTGCTTTCAATTCTCCAAGGTCTCCAAATAACTCTTTTCCAATATCAAAATGTTGATCGTGTTCCAAAAAAACCTTCTAGTTTAGTGCAATGCTCCATCAAGTCTTCACCACTTACACTTCTCAACTTTGCATTAAACAAGAATCCAAAAATTTCTTCGTACAGCCAAAATTGTCCAAATCGATCCTTAAGTGACGTAAGAGCTTGATCTATAATGTGGATAAAGTAGGTAATTATAAAAGTATTCTCCGGTGTTTGGCTTCCTTCGGCACCCACTCCATATCCTCATCGAAATGCTTGTTTCTACGAACAACTCTTTTTTTGGAAATGTCAAATCGATACCAACTTCATTAGCAAGTTCTTTAGCTTCTTTCATCAAGTCTTCAAAACCATCTTCTCTAAACTTTTGAAAGAATACGATGAGCTCCTTTATTCATGTAATTGTGTCCTCCAAATTCATCTCTTCTTATTGAAGTACTTTGCTAATCCGATTAATTTTATCCAAAACTTTGTACCAAATGCATAAGCTAATCAAGAACTCAAAATCTTCTAAAGCATTTTTTTTGCACAAACCTTTAGCTTCGGCCATCATAATATCCTGTTTAGAGCTATTTGCAATTTCAATCAAAGTATCTTTCAATTTCGGTGCTTGATTTCTTATTGTTCTAACACTCTCAACATGACTTTCCCAACGAGTTATCAACAATGGCTTTGGTGTCAACCCCTTTACATATCTTATAAGAACACCCCATCATTGCGTTGAACCCGAAAACATAGTATAAACCTTTTGTACATATGTGAAAAAATTTCTAGCTTTCACACAAGATTTTACCATCTCACATAATGCAAGGTTTAGGCTATGACATCCACATGGTACATAAGTGCTTTAGGATTTATGTCAAGTAGCCTCTTTTGAACACATTGATTTTTTTTCTTTCATATTTGACCAATTATCATATCCTTGACCTCTTATGTCATTAATGTTGAGCTTAAGATCAATCAAAATATCTTTAAGTCGCTTGAAAAGTCCAAGACCTGAAGTGTCATCAACCTTTACAAATCCGAGAAAGAACTCTTCTACCTTGGCTTTGCTTCAATTTTCAACATCCACACATCTTATGACAATTGACATTTGTTCTTCATGACTTAGATCCGGAGTGCAATCAAGAATAATCGAAAAATACTTTGCCTTCAAAATATTTGAAGAATGTTTTCTTTGATCTCATTTGCTATCAAGAATATCAACCCATTTTGAATTTTGTGGCTAAGATAATGATGTTGAATTTCATTATCGACCAAGCGACGAAGATGCTCTTGCATGATTGGATCAAACTCCGCAACAAATTCTATAAGTTGACAAAAAAGTCCATTGTTCTTCTCATATATTTTCTCTTAGCTCCACGAAATGGAAAACCATTTTATGAAAGTGTCTTCACAACCCCAATAATTCAAACTAGTATCATCTTCCAACGAACTTTTTCTTTGTCAATGTCTGCTTGCATTTCTTTGTCAATCGTTATCTTTAGTTTTAGTCCTTTTTTGCAAATCAACCCACTTCATAATATTTGCATTGTGTTCTAGATTACCTTCCTGATTTCGAAGTTTTGTTGGAAGTTTGTACCAATCATCAATTTCATTCTCGGCCAAATTCGATGCCATCGGTCTATGCTTGAATATCTTGCAACAAAACCAAAAGACTTTATTCAACCCATTTGAATAGACATGCCACTTTCTTTCTTGCTTCGCTCCGTTTGGTTGATGGCTAATATAATGTTTAGAAGAAAAGCATCTTCCATAGTCTTTGTCTCTTGGAAACTCTTCATTTTCTTTCAAAATTTTAATGGGACCTTGTTGAACTAACATTATCCTTTTTGTTTACAAAAACAAAAAGTTGTTCTATTACAAACTTTTGAAAAGAGTACAAGAGTACAATTTGAATTCTGGGGAAGTACAACTATAGGAATCTGATCAGAAGACGATCACTTTATCCCTTGGACTATGTGAACTTGAAGACTAGAGCCTTTGGAGAATACAGCAGCAATTTTGTAAGAGTTCTTGATCTCTCTGTGATGCTTTAACAATGATTGGAAACTCTATTTATAGAGTTATGGAAATAACTGTTTTAACAGTTATTCTGATGTGCACGGGGCTGGATTGCGCCACATTGGATTGCGCCAACCTCATGTTGCGCCAATTTTCATTCAGGTAATCAATCGTGTACTAACTGTATTTAGACGCGTGGCATCATGTGATTGAGATGCGCGTGGTCATGTAGAGGATAGTAGACACGTCTTGAGAGATTAGTGGCATGTGCGCCACGTCATTCTGCTTTGGAAATAAAAATTGTCTCAACTTTATCAGGTTGCGCGAGCTTCAGTCAACAAGTTGAATTGTGCCTGATTAGACTGCACCTAGACATGTGGCAGCTTTTAAGAAGAAGTCGTTCAGATTGCGCCTAGGCACAACTAAGAAAAATTGTTTAGATTGGGCCTAGGTGCAACTCATAAGATGTGCAGGACAGCTGTCAGTCTAATCTCCTCGAGCGGCACAATTCGAGGGATTCGAAGAGATTTTCCTCGTTCACTGTGCTGTCAGTTGTCAGTGCTGTCAGGTAATGATGACCATTAAATGTCAGACGCCACGTGGATTTTGGTACAATGTGATTGGGCACAGTCTGATGTGTGGTGCAACCTGACCAGTAGCGCAGTTTGATTTCTGAGCTTCATATTAGTGGCGCAGCTTGATCTTTGGGGCGCAACTTGATTGCTGAGTAGTAGATACATGACGCAACTTGATTTTTAGGCTCTACATGACCCCATTCAAAGTTTTCAAAACTTAAAAACATTTCAAAGTTTTGAAATACTTTGAATTTATAAAATTTTTGACTGAGTCTAGTTGCGCTAGTCTATGCCCGGTCAACACAATTAAATCTCTTTCTCGAAAACACTCAATCTCCTCTTCGTCTTCCCGAGTTTCATTAATGATTTTCAGTTTTCCATGAGGAATATGAAGAGTCAATTTGGTGATATATATGTAGGGGTTGATCTTTGTACTTTATTCTTCACTTCTGTAATTTCGATGGCATCTAAGAAGAAGGAGATGAAAACCAATGCTGTCACTGAAATCGAGTCTCCTGAAGCGAAACCCGACGTCACACCTTCGACTTATTTGTTGGAGGCTGACCCGGCATTGAGGGCGATGAACTTTTTAGACTATTTCGGTTTAAACCCAACAGTCTTCAATCGCTCGAGTGGTGGGCCATCCTCTGAAGAGCGCAACGATTCAGAGGGATTCCTTAATCTGATGCGTCGCTCGGGGATCCGCAACATGCAGGAATTGGACGCCGCCCTTCGTCAGACCAATGAAGATAAGAAAAAGGAATAATGGTTAAGCATGACAACTTTTTATTCTCTTTTCTTGTGTCCTTGTCTGTAGGGGTCTACCCATCTTTATGTAATGAAATCTAAAATTTCTGATATATTGTGTGGCTGTGATTTCAAATGGCACCTGTAGATGTGTTCCTTTGGCTAATTTAATGCTTACTATTTCTTTTGAGAGACACATGGCAGCCATCACATGGTTTCAAGCGCCTATTACTTAGTTCTTTCCTAAAATAAGCTCCTAGAATGACGCGCATGTTTCATCTTCAACACTTTTAAAAGGATAACCAGAAATGAAAGAGTCATTCATACTTTCTCAAAACAAATGACTTTTCATAAGGTTCCACTACCGGCGGGGATATAGATGGTATTCTCAGCAAGAGAAGATGATGTAGGAAGAACATCAGCAGATAAGACATGATTATCTTGATTTTTGGGATATTCCCGAAGATATGGTTTCCCAGATCTAGTGCCAATTAGATTTTCTTCTTATGCTACTGGTTCAAAGGATACCATGTTGCAGCTCTTGGATTTAGATTTAGAATGCTTCTTTTGTTTAGAAGAGGAAAGAGTTTCAAAATCTGCTACCAAATCTGGGTGAATCCACATAATCTCCCCTCTGTCAGTTGATAATGGAACAAGACCTTCATTTTGAGGAGGTGGAAGATTCACGATCTCGAGAGTAGTCCTTGGAATGGGGACAATACCATCTTGCACAAGTTGTGGGAAAAAGTCACCAAATTATAGAGAAACCACATTAGCAGTCACCGTCTTCTCGTCCTGCTGCAAAGTAATTGCTCCAGAGTTGACCAACTCCTGGTTTTTGCCCTTTAGTACGTAATATGCTCTTGTTGGATGCTCTATAAATCTGTGATAAACACAATATTTAGGGTGATCGGTTTTACCCACTTCTTCCGGCCGTTTTGCTTCTGGCAGTTGAAGCTTATTGCTTTTAATCAAGCAATCAAAGATGCTCAAAGTATCATCTTCATCGAAAGAATACTCTTCTTTCGGACGAGTTATTTTCGACGGTGGTGCTGATGGAGTGGATGTTGTCTGAGTGACATTGACAGCCAAAGACTCCTTGTCCTTGAGATTGATGGCCAGTGTCTCTTTACCTTTGCGGTTATTCTGGCGATTATTACCACCGGGTGTAGAATGTTTATCTTTGTTAGGATGAGTCATCTGAACTCCTAACTGTTTGAACTTTTCGGTACTGACCTCTGCCGCCTTGGCATTTACAATAAAAGAAGGCCAATCTTGAAATTATGTAGATCCCTTCTACATACTGATAATAGGCAACAAGTTTGATTTGCAAGTGTCTATTGTTACAGCAAATGGAATTCCTAAAGGCAGTTTGAGTGCCTCTTGACAGAATCTTTCAATAAAACTCTCTGTAGATTCATTGTGCCTTTATTTAATTTTAATGAGGGCCGACATTGTCATGTCGTTGACTCCCTCATAAAATCGTTCCAAGAATATTTGCTTGAAACCAGGAAAAGAAGTTATGTAGCCATCAGGCAAACTACGATACCAGTCGTATGCTACGCCGGCTAAACAACCGACGAATACTCTGGTAAGGAGAGCATCATTTGGCTGTAATTGGTCAGTCATCACTTCAAAGTGATTAATGTACTGACTTGGAAAAGTACTGCCATCAAACAACATAATGGTCGGAAGCTTGTACTTATGAGGGAATGGAACTTCCTTCCACTCTGTAGGATATGGTTACTTTATTCCCAATCTTTGTAGGCCATCTTTCTGCTTAAAGGCCTCGAACTGAGTGCATAAGAGCTTCACAGCCTCATTAGCATCTCCTGATGTTTGGGAATTGGTAGGCTGGTTAGAAGTGTTGGGAGGAGGAACAACGTGGTAATTACCACCCCCAGTACCAGACTGACTGGGATCAGCTTGAATTGGTATAGAAGCAACCTGAGGAGGTGGTACCCCCAGACTAACATTAATAGGTACAGAAGATTCTATAAGCTCAGGATTTGTGGCAGGGTTTATAATCGATGGCACTGTATGTTGAGCCACGATTATAGTGTGCATACTTGTGACCATCTCAGCCATGGTCTTCAATTTGTCTTCTAGTGCAAAAATTCGTTGCTCCTGACTGGCTGAAGTAGAGGCATCTTGATCTTCTGTAATGGTATATGCCGTCACCTCTCTTGCTGTTGTTGACGAGATAGTTTGTTCAGAACTTTCACTATCTGTGTCAAACTCTGAAAAAGAGTCCTCTCCTAGATGAGCGATGGGGAGATCTTCTTGATTAAAGACACCTTGGTTCAAATTTCGATTTCTTGATCTGGTGTATTGAAAGACACCTTCACTGGATGCATGAATCCGATCCAAGTATTACTGACTGAGATTACGGGATGCATTACATCTTGGACGTTTTCCACCTCCAGTGCCTTGAGAAGTCATGTTAACAGAAGCATATAATAGCTCATCTTCGTCTCCTTTTATAGGTTCAGAAGTTGAAGTATAGTTCAGACGATCGAAGACAGATCTTCTAGCTGATTGGCAACAACACTTGATGACGACTTCATGAAGGCAGTGGCGATCTGAAGAGTGATTTAGAGGTGAAAGAGACATCCCTGCAATCTTCCATCTTTGTGTAAGACATTCCCGGAGATTAGTTACCACTACAGGACGAGAAGAAGTCGGAGGAACATATTCCTTAATGATGTTAGGAACGTGTCTCCTATTCTTCAGATGTTTAGTTTCCTGAGTGTTCAAAGATGTACTCAACTCATTAGCATAAGTGGTTGGGTCTTTCTTTTCAAACTTTTGCTTCTGATACAGATTGGCCTTTGGCATAGGGTTTTTACGTTTCACCAAAGTTGATACTGGTTGATGCCTATTGAGATAAGCGCGTAGATCAGAAAATTCTGCTCCAGGTGTCTCTGTTTGTGACACCATCAATTTTTCTTGCTTAGACCTTAAAATTTGCAAGGTCAGAAGATCTTGACCAGACCCCATAGGGGTAGGTAAGATGCCTCTTTGATCAGTATTCTTTCCGATATCAGAGATCCGAAGACCTCTGTTTAAAGGAATAGAATCTGATATATCTTCCTCTGAGTCATGGACTAGGAAAGTTTTAGAAAAGACCAAAGGGTGCTTTCCTTTATTTTATAGAGGGTTAGCTAAGAAGCATTCCCCTCTGTTCTGTTGTGGGACCACTTTAGGCACAGGTTGCGCCAGTTGAGGAAATATCAAAGGACTCTTTTCTTTGTTCTGTCTAGTTTTGGCACTAGAATATTGTTTCTCCAAGTTTAAAACTGAAGAATTGGAAGAGGGAATAGCCAAAAGACTAGTTCCCTTGGGTTGCGCCAAAGCAGCAGACTGCGCCTGAGTCACTGATTGCTTGGGTTGCGCCATAGCACTACGGGCTACTGGTTGTACCATAGTAATATTGGCTACTGGTTGTGCCTTGGGAGCAACATGGGTAAACTGCACCTTAACAACAGCCTGAACAGAGTGTGCCTTGGCAGTAAAGAGAGTAGTGGACTGCGCACGGGAAGCAGAAAGAGTGGGCTGCGCACGGGCAGCGGAATGAATTGGTTGCACCCTGGAAATATAAGCAGGATGTGCCTGAGCCTCTGAGGCGGATTGTACCTTGGCCACTGAGCATACAAGTTGTGCCTGCAGGGCAACAGCAACTGCAGGAGACTTAGGAGTCCACACAGTCCTATTCTTGGCGATAGCCATAGTGTGCTTGTTGCTCTTGATGTTAATCATATCCTCGTAGGCTGTCTGGTTTACTTGAACAACCAGAGTCTTCTGCATCTTGTCGATCGATGCAGTATCACATTGAGTTGTCACCTTCTCGTCGGAGGAGAAAGTCATCCCCAGCAGATTCGCCATTTTGTTTGCAAACACAAAAAGTTGTTCTATTACAAACTTTTGAAAAGAGTACAAGAGTAAAATTTGAATTCTGGGGAAGTACAACTGTAGGAATCTGATCAGAAGACGATCACTTTATCCCTTGGACTATGTGAACTTGAAGACTAGAGCCTTTGGAGAATGCAGCAGCAATTTTGCAAGAGTTTTTGATCTCTCTGTGATGCTTTAACAATGATTGGAAACTCTATTTATAGAGTTCTAGAAATAACTATTTTAGCAGTTATTCTGATGTGTGCGGGGCTGGATTGTGCCACATTGGGTTGCGCCAACCTCATGTTGCGCCAATTTTTATTCAGGTAATCAATCGTGTACTAACTGTATTTAGACGCATTGCATCATGTGATTGAGATGTGCGTGGTCGTGTACAGGATAGTAGACACGTCTTGAGAGATTAGTGGCATGTGCGCCACGTCATCCTGCTTTGGAAATAAAAATTATCTCAACTTTATCAGGTTGCACGAGCTTCAGTCAACAAGTTGAATTGCGCCTGATTAGACTGCGCCTAGACATGTGACAGCTTTTAAGAAGAAGTCGTTCAGATTGCGCCTAGGCGCAACTAAGAAAAATTGTTTAGATTATGCCTAGGCACGACTCATAAGATGTGCATGACAGCTGTCAGTCCAATCTCCTCGAGTGGCACAATTCGAGAGATTCGAAGAGATTTTCCTCGTTCACTGTGCTGTCAGTTGTCAGTGTTGTCAGGTAATGATGACCATTAAATGTCAGACGCCACGTGGATTTTGGCGCAATGTGATTGGACGCAGTCTGATGTGTGGCACAACCTGATCAGTAGCGCAGTTTGATTTCTGAGCTTCATATTAGTGGCGCAGCTTGATCTTTGGGGTGCCACTTGATTGCTGAGTAGTAGATACATATCGCAACTTGATTTTTAGGCTCTACACTTTTGGCATCATTAATATTTTCCTACAAACCCGGATCGTAATTCACATCAACATCTTTCTCAAGGTCCAACACACTTTCATTCATAGGCTCCACATGATCCTAACCAGTTGCTTCTCCATTAGCATCTTCATCCCCCTTAGGTTCATTATTTGCTACATCATCACCTTCACTGCTAGACTCCTCAAGGACATCATCCACATTTTTCTTATTAGCTTCTTCGACTTAACTCAAACGTTAAGATTTTTGAGCTCTTGCATTAAACAACTTAGAAATTGGGTCCACTAGTGATTTGACATTGCATCTTTACGTTGCTTGACCCTTCAATTATAAGCTCCGGAGTTTTGTTGTCGAAATCTCACTCAATCATTATCATTTTCTTTCTTAATAATAGTACATATACAAATACAACATCACAATTTTGTTTCAAACCATAATTACTAAACTAAGTAGTCATATTTTCTTCCAGTTTCTGACATTTTTTTAATTATGCAAGGAAGTCTGGGACTAAAAATCTAGAGAGAAAAACTAAGAATCGTGACAGGAAAATAAGAAATCAGCACATTTGGAAAAATTAATGTGACTCCAGAAATTGTTTTATCTTTAACAATGCAAATATGCATACTTTGATTAGAAAGCATGGAATAAAAATTGTTATATTAATAAAATTGTTGGCTTGTTTCCTAAAAAATGTTGGCTTTATCCAGAAATTGTTGGCTTGTCATAATCAGAACAAATTAATAGACAATCTTGTCCAAAATCGAGTTTGGTTTTTTATTAGAAAACATGAAATAGGCTTGTGCGCGTTAGTGATAATAACAATACTTATTAATATAAAAGTATACTTTTTTCCAGAAGAAATGTCAAAGCATATTACTATTTATTCTTTGTCCCTCTTCCTTTTCCTTTTTTTCCTGGTGATTGTTGCCTAAAATCTAAGCAGAAACTAGAAAAAGAAGAAGAAGAATTCACTAATGATTTTAAGTGCCAAGTTGCCAACCTATCCTTTGGTTAAAAAAATCACTAATGGATTTAATTCAAGTGTAAACCAAGAAGAAGAAGAAGAAGAAGAAGAAGAAGGAGGAGGAGGAGAAACTGACATGGGGGGTTAGTTATTTTTCTTGATCAGCGGCTTCAGCCTTCGGTCAGGAAGGCGAAAAATAGGGATTTTAGTTGAGAATCAATTTTGCCTTATTTGGATAGAGGCTCACGTGGACCCATGGATATAGGACTCATTTGGATCGGAATTTAGTATTTGGGCTTTTGGAGATTTTTTTTTGGGCCTGGGGGGTTGCCCCAAGTAGGGGGGTTGCCCAAGCCCGAGATCTTTTCGGGCTTGCCCACGGGCCGGCCCTGATAAGAGAAACCTAATTCGACAATGTGGACGTATGCAAAATGTAAGCCATAGTCTGACTCAACCAGGTATGGATCTAGACCCTCAATATCTATTTCTATTTCTATTTGTATATGTTAAGTGGGAAAAAAACTTTAACATTGATTTAAAGAATTAAAGTATATTATAATATAAATTTTATAAAAAAAAGTTAAAGAGTTAATTTATAATATGATTAGAGACTACTGAATTAAAGACCTGAGACAAAGTCCTATCAATTTATCAACTAGCACATTGCTCATTCATCAAAATTTTAAACAACAATAAGTAAATAGTAAATAGTAAATAGTAGAACAAATGTGGTTAAGTCTCATGTGTTAATGTCCTAAGCATGAAAAGGTTGGAAGCCAAAAACAAGAACGTGTGAGACCGTAACGGTTGTCATGCTCATGGAAATTGTAAATGAGCCTTTGATCCCAATTTTCAATTTCTAGCCTTCTATCATGTACAAAATTTTCGTTCCATCAAACAGATCTGTACCTCATCTGATAGGAGTTTTGTTGGAAGCTTCTAGAATCTTCTAGAATGTGGTGGAGTTTTCTTGAAGATTCATAAGGTCTCCATAATTTTCTAGAGTCTTTCTTGTAATATCTAGATCCTATAATTTTTTAGGATAATTCATGGAAATTATTCTTTTTTCATAAGCTTCATGTAAGCGATTTGAGACCTTACAAATAAGTGGCAGACCAGTTGCTCCTTACCATTCAAGAAGTTGTAAACTCTCTCGAGTATAGTGAATATTTCAATATTATAATCTCTCTCTCTCTCTCTCTCACTTTCTCTCTCTCTTGTTCTACATTTTCTTATTCTTATCTAAGCAATCTAGCTAAGCGTTCGGGAGAAGGCTTGTACAGGTCTTCTAGGAGAAAGTTTGTGCACCACAAGAAACGAGATGTAGACAAAAACACTAAGTCTGTGACAAGTGGTATTAGAGCAAAGGTCGGTTGGTATCATGTCGACATCCAAGAATGTCCAGAAGAGATCAGTGGTGTCTAAGGACTAGACGAACACCAAGACAACAAGAGGGGCAAGAGCAAGAAGCTTACGACGGAGCGTACCATATCGATCTTGCGGAGTGTCTCGAGATCTTGGAGATAGGTTCGAGGGACATAGGGATGCGCATAGACTATGTGAAGCAAAGCAACATGAGGCTAGAGGAGCTGTACGATGGGATGGAGAGTGACGTTCATTCGTCCATGACGATATTTCGAAAGCAAATCTAAGAGACCTAATCTATACTTGAGGAGAAGCTCAAGGCACATCATGCGGAGGTTGAGGACTTGCATAGAAAGGTCCCAGGCTACGAGGAGCTACAGACTATGGTCAAGAGTTGTGGAGAACTCAGGACCAAAGTCACCATTTTGGAGAAGGTCGTTGCGAACGGTAGACTTTTAATTAGGGAGATACCGAAGATGAAGATCCCTGATCCTAAACCCTTATGTGGGAGTGATATGCCAAAGAAGTGGAGAACTTCTTGTGAACGTGGAACGATACTTCAAGGTGTTGCACATCGAGGATGAGGCCGAGAAGGTAAATATTGCTTCACTCTATTTTACCGATGATGCTATATTGTGGTGGCATTGTAGGTGCATGAAAATAGAGAAGAATTTGTGCTCGACTGAGACTTAGAAGACTCTCAAAAAATGAGACCAAGTAAAGTAACGTGGAGTTCACAGCGAGGCAGAGCTTGCTGTAGCTCAAGCACACCGGGACAGTCAAAGAGTATTACGGAGTTCACATGTTTGATGCTCGCGATATCTAGTATGAACGATGAAGATCGATTGTTCTTCTTCCTCGATAAACTTCAACTGTAGGCAGCTCAAGAATTACAACGATAGAGGGTGCAAGACTTAAACTCCGTTGGGCAGCAGCTGAGTGGCTCGTCGAGTACAGGTGGAACGACAATGATGCTAAGGCCAAGCCAAATACCACTAAGGAGAATGGTAGGGAGAGAAGAAAAGCTCTATTGGGGAATGTAGGTTCGAGGAAAAGAAGCGCAAAAAGGTCCAACTCGAACGGATAATTTTGTACTTTATATATGGAGAAAATTATTATATTCTGGATTGCTAGAACAAGAAAGGACGTGTCAATGTCGTCCGAAGCGGGAGGTAGTGGACGAGGAGTACGAAGTGGGAGTGCACATAAGAGCATTACGCTTTCTCAACGCCATTAAGACCAAGTCTGACGTATCGAAGACTCCAAGCAGAAAGCTTATGTACATTGTCATAAGGATCAATGGCATGAGCACAAGGGCTTTGGTTGATACGGATGCAACTCATAACTTCATCTCGAACGCAGAGGTCCATCGCTTGGGTCTAACCTTAGAAAAGATTCAAGCAAGATGAATGCGATCAACGAAGGCGCGTATCATGCAAGGGAGAGACAAGGGAGTTCAAGTAGAGGTGGGATATTGGTCGAGTGTTGCTAATTTTACCGCTACATCATTGGATGACTTCAAGATGTACATGGCATGTATTTTCTAATTACGATGAAGGTGGTTCCGAGGCCACACTTGGGTCGTCATCTTTATGGAGGAAGGCTCAGCGTGCATGGTACATTAGTCACATGGGAGGAAGCCCTCGTATTGTCTTAGCGTTGGCATACATGACGATGGTACAACAACTCTTTGTACACATCCATCATCTCAGACTCCTCTGCCTCTAGACCCACAATCTCATCATTGTAAGGACTATACTCCTCATATAGCTCGGTACCCTATAGAAGTTTTGAGAACGCATGCATCTCAAAGAGGGCTAGGTCCATTTCCCCTCCGGGTGTCACTCCCCAGTCCTAGAGGACCGTTCGTCCTTGCTAAGGCATGATGTCCCATGAGCCTAGGTTGCGCTCACGCAAGGCGGGTTCCATAACGGTCGATTACAGCAGCTTGCGATGGGGTCATCGCACAGAAGTCCCAAGCAGAAAAGTTGAATAACACCAGCAAAAAGTTAAAACAAAACACAAGTCATGCAAATAGCTCTTTATTAATATTGAAACAAAGATTACATATGTCGTGCAACCAAGATTACAATTCACTCAAGCTCACTTTCCTCATAATACAAGTCACTTTGCTCTCTCTCATCTCTTAATACATTGAATACATAGGTGCCCCTTCGGCTTGCAACTTGAAGGTGCATCGGATAGACGATGTCTATACATTATGTCCCGTATAGGTGAAGACTTCGACGCGGCCACACGCCTTAAAATGCCAAGGAACTTCATGCCTCAGTACGTCTAAGCGAGCTCCGCCTTGATCGAGCAGGTACCTGTCACCTGCACATAAAACTGGTGGGTTGTCAGTATATAACCGTACTGGTGGACTAGCATCTCGCAAACCCAAACAAAAACAAACACGTTTATTTATTGTGTGCAACTTTTATCCCTTCGATTGCCTTTCTAATCTTGCCTTAGGATCAGTTTTAGGACATAGACCTGCCTATTTTGTGTCTCTAAACTATTACCGTGTCTCGTACCGATAATTTACTTATCTTTGTGCCTCTAGACCATTCTTGTGCCAACAATATCAACATGTCGACTTGTGCTTCCCTTTTTGGCTAATACTCAAGATGCAACAACATGGTCTTGCCAACTCTGTTCGTGCTTCAAACATCGACGTTGTGCCTCAGAACTCAATGAGACTTACCAAACTTGTCTTACGGTCCTTTCTGACTTAAACTCGAATGACTATTCCAAACTTGTGGAACGTGTGTTGACAACTCAAACACAACGCCATATCTTGCCGAAGCACGTGCCTTTACGTATAGCCAAATCTTAGGCTCCATAATATTTAAGGTGCAGACCGTGCACACAATTTTGGCTCATTTGTGTCTGCTTGCACTTCCCTTGATTCGACCGTCACTGTTCATGCAGATTGCGCTCAGCACATCACTTATCTATATGAAAGGCTACTGGCATGACAATCCATCGCGGACATAGCTCGGATAGATGGTAGGTCCTTCAATGTAAGGTAGCGAGCCCCAGAAAAAGACCCTGACTATCCTGGTGCGGTACAATCCAGCACTGCTATAACGTCTTTCCCCTAGGTCACTTGGCACCGAGGCTCCCCGGCGTAATACCAGTCGAGAAAGAAATCCTTGTGCATAAGTTGTCCATGACCACGTACCTACGAGAACATGTAGACTCACGTAAATATATGGCCTAATTTTGCGGTACAACCCAAACCATACTTAGCAAAACACACATAGGAACCATGAGACTCCCAAACGAGGGATCGCCTCAATAATTTGCAAGACGTGCATCGAAACCATGAGACTCCCAAACGAGGGATCATCTCATAATTTGTAAAACGTGCATCGGAACCATGAGACTCCCAAACGAGGGACCGCCTCAGCGACAAACGGCGTATTAACTTTCTATTCTTTGAAACTAGGGAACGGCTACTACATAGTCTTCCAACATAACTTGAAACAAAACGTGATCTATTACGTGTCGTAGACCGTGGCATACTTATCATCGAAACAACCGTATTTCGTGCCCTAAACTAATTATGTTCGGTGTGACACTATTGCCAAAGTATACTCTATATGATGAACCTTGAGATCGTGGAAACATATGGCTATATGCTGCTGTAGAACCGTGGGACCGTGCATGTTCTAAACTTAAACAACCGAGTTCTGTGAACGCCTTAACTCGTGGCATTTTCTATGGGACTAACCGTGAGACCGTGGGACGTTCTTGCTATACAAGTAGTGAGATCGTAGGACGTGCCTACTATGACATCGAGTCGATAGCCCGTGGCATAACTCAACTTAACCCAATTCGTGTTTGGTCAAAAGACCCAGTGCCAACTTTTGAAAGCTACCGTGGAGTGATTCTAAGTATCAACTTAACCATTCCAAGTTCTATATCACTGACTCAAGACCACGGGAATACTCCCTTAGCTATGTGGGTTCCTTTCTTTTATTATCAGCCTACTCAGTGCATGAAAACAATATTTTATTAGTGTAAAGCCCAAGCAAAGACAAGTTCACCGAAGCCGCCCACCTAAACGAGAGTCGCCTCGACCGTGCAGGACTTCAAGCAAGCCATTGAATGGATAAGTCCAAACGTCGTTGGCATTTTGATTCCTCCGGTTGAACTGAGCGGGACGGGGTATTACATTATACACCACTCAGAAAAAGTTTTATCTTCGAAACTGACTGAGTAAATACTCATCGACTTATCTCAAACATGGTTAAGTTATGCTCGTCGTACGTACGGACAACTTATTTCTAGAGAAAATCACCCGAGCAGTATCCTTAGTACATTTGAATCCAACACAACCCAACTGATCATTCGCTATCTTCTAATCAAAACCCAGTGTTATCTATCCTTAACCAATCCTCAAAATTGACTTGCATCAATGCCTCGATCAATATTTAAGCTCATTTCAAATCCAACGATCGCACTACCATCAATATTTTTATTTTAAAACACACGATTTCAAAATCTTCGACACCGTTCCGTTCCTTTAGTCTCACTTGAATTCAACGTATCACTTAGTTGGATCGTGCACATATTTAAGGCATCTCCAAAATATGCATTTCAGTCAAGCCTCGTGATAGTGAATCCAATTTCATATATTTGATTCATCATATCAATCCTGGAATCAATCATACCGATGCTACCTCTCGAAAAGGGACATCTTGCCTAACAGCTAGGCCATCTCTCCAGGCTAAAGTCATTATTATTGGAATCACCGTTCCAAACAATAATGTCAACACTAACAACAATCCTAAGATCAAACCAAAGTTGATAATACATGGCTTTCCACCCAAGCTCGCATCACTCCGATTTCTAAACATCGAGTATATATTCTCCTATTCGCACTTGCAACTCTTAGTCCAAGGGGCTGAGTCGTTCAGCAAAGCCATCTTATGGTAAGTTCTGCTCAACCAATTCCACGGCATATCAATATGCACGTCCAAACTAACAATTTACGTAGTCTATCTCTTCGAACATGTTTGATATAATCCATATATCCATCCTATCAAAGTCAAGTACACCACGACACAATTTGTCACTAAACCATAATTCTCATACCATATTTCCTAAGTCATTTAACACAATTTACGTATTTGATCACAAGGTCGTCTAGCTTAACAATATGTCACGTCCAATCTCCGCAAGTGTGATTATCCATACTGGACATAAAATTATCATGGCAATGCTTCCGCAGGATAATTGTCCTCCTCGGGGCGTAACTCTTGCTTTGCGTTTAGATTAATTCATTTTGGATAGCACATTGGGTCTACCCAATTCTCAAACTTACTTTATTGGCAATCACAAGTACAAAAATCCTCAATTTACCTTCGCATCAAACCACAAGTCAACATAATCCAATTGCCACGCTCTGATCTCCCACAAGTTCGTTCATCCCTGTTGGACCTGAATCACATGTCAGTGCTCCCGCAGAATATCGTCCCAAATCTGGCATGACGTATGTACGAGGCTGGAGTTGTGCTCGCACAAGACAAGAATGTCAACGTTGTGATCATCTTCGAAACAATCAAGATACTTTATTTTTATCCAAACATTCATTTCTATATATCAAAATACCAAGTATAGCATCTATTTGAACAATAGCATTTAACACGATCGTCATTCTCGAATCAGAGTACCCCGAGTTATCGTACATCGATCTTTGATATGCCTCAATACCATCGATGGTATGCATAACCTGACATTCTTCCTTCACAACGAACTTCGAGTCGTACGACTTATGCCATCATCCAAACTGGATATGCCACTATCTCCTTGACATTCAAGATCAAATTTGATTATTATCCCTCGAACTAGTTACATGATCATTTGTTCAAACCCAAAAATCAAGTACGTTCATCTGTCTATCTTAAGTCATCGAGCAACATATTTTCTCAATTTGTATCGTTCTATGCTAACTCAAATCGTCAAGCAACATCTATCCCAATCCTTAGAGTCATTTTTTGTATACTCGAATTATTTCCATGCACGCTAACTTTCAATCGTGCAAATGTTTTGTATACGATTCGTATCGATTCCTAGACTGAGTCATCCGTTCGTTACATCTTAACTTTTTTTCGATTCAATTTACCTACTGAATCATTTTCACATTTCATAATTGTGCAATTCTAATCTCGTGCGCATCATTTTTAGTTCGTTCGAATCAACTCATCAAAAACTTCAAATTACAACTTACTCAATGATACACAATGAAGGCCTTGCATACTGCGGTACTTGTTGATAGACTCATTGGCACCCCGATCCTCATTTGATCGACATCGCCAAGGCTATCCATACACCACTCAGGGATAAAGTCACTTGATAAATCCTCGAAACAAATTTTGAATCACACTTGATTACTTCGAATCTCCGTTCGAACCATTCCTTAAATTTCAAGCACGTTCGTCATCTATATCGCATTGACGATATCATATTCTAGATAGTACCTCAATCAATAGTTATCCCACATACTCAATCGAGTCCAACTTATTCTCGTCCAAAATGAATTGAATCCTCGTACACGACTTTGCTAAGGTCGACACAATTCTTGGTTTATATGTCCAGCCCGACTTAGCCAACCGTGCCTTACGTGAAAGCATCTTATGTTCAATCGAATTTTTCCTGTGAGATTTTATAAAATATATAGACTTATTGTATGGAACATCCCATAGAATATTGAGAGAGAGAGCCGACGTATCAATTGCGGAGACAACATCAGAGTTTACAAAAATATCAGAGTTAAAGAATTCAATCGAAAGTCCAAGGACGTAAAGCCATGCTCTGATACCATTATATTATGCCCTAGTCCCGGAGAACCATTCGTCCTCGCTAAGGTGATACTGCGTGAGTCTAGGTTGCGTGCAAGGCGGGTTCCATAACGGTCGATTACAACAGCTCTTGATGGGGTCGTTGCATAGAAGTCCCAAGCAGAAAAGTTGAATAACACCAGCGAAAAGTTGAAACAAAACACAAGTCATGAAAATAGCTCTTTATTGATATTGAAACAAAGATTACATATGTGGCACGAGGTAAGATTATAAGTCACTCAAGCTCATTTCTCTCAGAATACAAGTCACTCTGCTCTCTCTCATCTCTCGATACATTGAATTCATAGGTGCCCCTTCGACTTACAACTTGAAGGTGCTTCGGATAGGCGATGTCCATACATTATGTCTCGTATAGGTGAAGACTTCGACGCGGCCGCACGCCTCGAAATGCCAAGGAACTCCATGCCTTAGCGCGTCCAAGTGAGCTACGCCTTGAGTGAGCAGGTACCTATCACTTGCGCAAGAAACTGGTGGGTTGTCAGTACAACCGTACTGGTGGACTAGCATCTCGCAAGCCCAAACAAGAATCAACATGTTCATTTATTGTGTGCAAATTTTATCCCTTCGATTGTCTTTATAATCATGCCTTAGGATCAATTTTAGGACATAGACATGGCCTATTTTGTGTCTCTAGACCATCATCGTGCTCGTACCGATAAGTTACTTATCTTTGTGCCTCTAGACCATTCTCGTGCCAACAATATCAATATGTCGACTTGTGCTTGCCTTTTTGGGTCATACTCAAGACGCAACAACATGTCTTGCCATAACTCTGTTCGTGCTTCAAACATCGAGGTCGTGCCTCAGAACTCAATGAGACTTAACCAAACTTGTCTTACGGTCCTTCCTGACTTAAACTCGAATGACTATCCCAAACTTGTGGAACTTGTGTTGACGACTCAAACACGATGCCACATCTCGTATCGAAGTACGTGTTTTACGTATAGCCAAATCTTAGGCTCCATAATACATGATGTGCAGACCGTACACACAATTATTGGCTCATTTGTACCGTGCTTGTACTTCCCATGATTCGACCGACACCATGCATGTAGATTGCAACTTAGCACACCACTTATCTATATGAAAGGCCACTGGCATGACAAGCCATAGCGATATAGCTCGGATAGATGGCATGTCCTTCAAGCAAGGTAGAGAGCCCCAGAGAAGCCCCTGACTATCCTGGTGTGGTACAATCTAGCACTGTTACAACGTCTTCCCCCCAGGTCGACCTAGCCCCGAGGCCCCGCATATTACCAGTCGAGGAAGAAATTCTTGTGCATAAGTTGTCCATGACTACGCACTTACGAGAACATCTAGACTCACGTAAATGCATAGCCAAATTTTGTGGTATGATCTGAACCATACTTAGCAAAACGCACATAGGAACCATGAGACTCCCAAATGAGGGACCGCCTCAATACTTTGCAAGACGTGCATCGGAACCATGAGACTCCCAAACGAGGGACCGCCTCATACTTTGCAAAAATGTGCATCAGAACCATGAGACTCCCAAATGAGGGACCTCCTCAGCGACAAACGGTCGCATTAACTTTCTATTCTTTGAAACCCAGGGAACGGCTACTACATAGCTTTCCAACTTAACTTGAAACAAAATGTGCTCTATTACGTACCGTAGACTGTGGCATACTTATCATCGAAACAACCGTGTTTCGTGTCCTAAACCAATTATGTTCGGTACGACACTACCGCCTATGTCATACTCTATATGACGAGCCTTGAGATCGTGGGAACATATGGCTATATGCAGCCGTTGAACCGTGGGACCATGCATGTTCTCAACTTGAACAACCGAGTTCTGTGAGCGCCTTAACTCGTGGTATTTTCTATGGTACTACCTGTGAAACCGTGGGACGTTCTTGCTATAACAAGCAGTGAGATGGGATGTGACTACTATGACATCGAGTCGATAACCCGTGGCTTAACTCAACTTAACCAATTCGTGCTTGGTCAAAGACCCAGTACCAACTTTTGAAAGCCACCGTGGAGTGATTCTAAGTGTCAACTTAACCATTCCAAGTTCTATATCACCGAATCAAGACCACGTGATTACTCCCTTAGCTATATGGGTTCATCTCTTTTATTATCAAGCCTACTCGGTGCATGAAAACAACATTTTATTAGTGTAAAGGCCAAGCAAAGGCAAGTTCACCGAAGCCGCCCACCTGAACGAGGAGTCGGCTCGATCGTGCGGGACTTCGAGCAAGCCGTTGAATGGCTAAGTCCAAACGCCGTTGGCATTTTGATTCCTCTGGTTCAACTGAGCGGGACGGAACATTACACCGGGTGTATAGAACGTCCTGGTATCCTTCTTGAGTAAGCTCCCAGGGCATAGCACTCGTAAGGAGTATGATGGTCCATCCCTTGCATAAGTGAAGGCATCTTCTTATGAGAAGTAGAGTCGATTTTGAAGTGCTCCCGCTAGCGCTCCCCCTTGGTAGAGGTAGGCTCCAAGTCCATTCTCCTCTTGAGGCAAACATGTGAAGGCCGAAAGCAGCAATTGACGCTTGGTGCTCGGTACCTACAACCGGAGGTCGTTCGCCTCGAAGTACCAGTTGTCCTTGATTTTTAAAATTTTAGCATCATGGGAGACCACCTTATCCCCAAACAGGAACTGGGGCTTCTTAAAATGGTTGCCATCTGCTACGGGGATCTTGCCCTTATCTATCATGTTTTGGAGGAAGATGAAGTACTGGACTCCAATTTGAGCCATCTTCTCTGGAGGATGGTCCTTCAAAATGACTGCCTTGCACGATTGACGACCTCCTCATTATGATCCAAATCCATTTGAGAAAGGAAGTAGTCAAACAAGATCACGCCCAGAGATGGCACAGCCATAGACACTGCACAAAGTACAAAACCAAAGTCAGAAAAAGTTGCAGTAAATAGAAACAAATGAAAGCCATGCACACAACTTAACCAGGCGCATCACTTTCGTTAGAAAGTCCTTCAGCGCATGATAGTGTCCCAAAGACAAACCACATCCATACGCACCGAAGGTTGGACTTAGCGTATGCGCATCTTCTGGACAAAGTCTATTGACCTCAGCTGTAAAGCACCAGCATCTTTTGGACAAAGTCCATTCGCGTCAGCTATGTAAAGCATCAACACCTTCTGGACAAAGTCCATGCGCGTCAGTCGTATAAATCATCAGCGCATCTTCTAGACAAAGTCCATGCATGTTAGTTATGTAAAGCATCAGCTTTTCTGAACAAAGTCCATGCGCGTCAGCGATGTAGAGCTTCAGTGCATCTTCAGGACATAGCTTTTCAGCTACATCCATGCGCGACAACAGTGAATCGGGTCAGCGCATGTTCCATATGGTCATCCATACATGCGACTGACCGTGCATAAGTGTCTCTGTCACGACTGTCACGACCCGCACCCACTGTTAGGGTACGAGAACGTAACGACGCCCAGCCTACGCCGCAGTGTCGGCGGTAGTAGAACGCTGTCCTAGGTCACAACATCTAACATATAATGCTAAGCAGTTTATACTCTCCGAATGAGGGTGACATAGCAGATACAGTCTCAATCACATCTAAGGTAGAGCATGATAAAGATAGATAAAACATGAAATCCAAAAGAGATACAGGAGATAGAAGTCTAAGTGTCTAAGATACAAACCCAGAAATACATCTCAAAACTCAAATATAGTAATCCACAAAGTAAATACAACTCCAGACAAATGAAATAACTATCTAAACAACCTCTAAAGTATCTCTCTAGGCTAGCAGGCAACCTCCAAGCTATCTGTAAAATTTGTCAACAGGTCCAGTCAGGACAGGAGCGAGCACAAAACATCTCACACAGTTCATATCATGTTAGGAAATATAAAGCATGCAATAGAGTAAAGTACATAAAATGCTGAAAGAAGAAGGTATATGAAAAAAGTAGAGGTTTGATAACAGGAAATATCTAAATATGATAAGTAAGAACTGTAAGGAACATGTGATTTAGAGTACAATATGGTTATGTAAACGGGTTAGGTTATACAATAAAATGGGACTCCTTTGTACGTGGGTGTATAATGGACATATACAATTTCTTATACAATAGGATTGATCACATAACCACTTCTACTCTCCCTCCCAATCAATACACAAGGATCCAATTCAGTTATGTTACCTTATACAATGACTTGTACAATGGCTTGTACAATGGCTTGTACAATGGCTTGTATAATGACTTGTACAATGACTCAATGTGATAATGAGAGTACAATATGCACAATGAGTGTACAATGATAAGGTATTCAATAAATACAATATGTAAGTAAAACGCACATCACAATACGTATTTAGTGAATACAAGGAGATAACAACTCAGAAGAAGATTCATAAAGTACCAATCCGTGATAATGATCGTGTCAGCATCAAGTACAGTAATCTAGAGCAAGAATGTAAATCCAGACAAGTATGAACGGCCAGAGAATGTACTCGCCTGATATCTGAATGTCCAAGGTAAAGATACTGTCCGAGGAGAGGTGTCTGGCTTAATTAGAACAGCACAAGTCACAACATGTCCAGAAGGGTAATATAAAGTACTACAATGTATTCTACATGAATCTAGGTCAACTAGACCAAAGTCAACCCTTGGTCAACTCTGGTCAATACTAGTCAAACTAGGTCAAACTAGGTCATGTCCTAATCCAGCAAGTCTTACTAGGCCTAACCAAGACTATCCTAGCAAGCACACATCAATATAAGGCTATACAAGCCAACATACAAACTCTATATAGCATGCAATTATTCAATACTCAAATAGGCAAGAATTCACATTAGATACACTAGGTAATCTATTACTTTAAACTATACATGTCTACACATATATACACATGCGTATATTGGTATTCAACATTAGGTCTATAATCATGGCATTTCAATAGCTATATAAACTTAATATTACAATACAATATGCTACCATATATATAATATACATACATAGCTAAGTTAACTATATTCATAAATACTTATTTAAGAGGCTATGTGTGTGTATGTGAACATGGAAAGGGGCAAGTGAGGGTTAAATGGGCATACATAGTGTATACATATCAAAGAGTGTCAAAGTGTAAGTGAACAAAGTGTCAAGTATGATAGTGTCAACATAGTGTAAGGGGTACATGAGGTAATATAGGATTTGTGTTAACATAGAACATTACATCTCATTAACTTATATATTGCATACATTACATCTATTATTACATTACATTCATGCTTGCATTCATTCATCATTTTCTCTTGTACTACTATATGCACCATACATTACATACTATGGAACCTATATTCATTACAAGCCATACTTATACATGCTTATATTAGATAGGATACTTACACCTCATACATCATTTATTTAACCATTTACTCATACTTTCATTCTCTATTTAGTTACATAATGTATATACATTAACATGGGTTAAAATCAAATAGAACATTATATTACACAAGGGTGCACAAAATGCATATGCCGAATAGTAACTCCTGCTAATAATCAATACTGTACCAACTCAGCATGAATTAAATTTAGGATTAAAGTATGTTATATATCTATGTGTTAGCTTTCCGAAACTTCAAACGGATTGTATTTTCGTTTCCGAAAACTCCCGGAATCGCGAAAACACCGAGAACGCGTTTGTCTTTCGTACAGCTGACACTCAAATAATTTTCAGATAGTTACAGAAATAATTAGGCCTATTAATACATGTTTTTGGAAAGCTAACTTCAATACGCTTCTTTTAAATAAAATGGGAGATTAAACCGAACTTTGAGCTAGAAGTTATGATATTTCTAAGTTAGGGCTGAAATTAAAAACGTGGATAAAAATCATGACGGATTTAGATAGTTTGAGCCAAAAGAATACACAATATATACCTAATTATCCACAACAATAATAGCAATAATAATATGAGGAACCATACTCACAAACTTGATTATATAATCATCATGAACCATTTATTACATATAAATATAGATACACTCTCATTATATATATATATATAATCTATATATGTAACATGAACACATCCACAACACAAAGGACACTCATATGACCTCCAAATGGACACAAAATGGACACAAAGAGATACAATCGTGGGGATCATTCCTATGGGTTTAATATTCTTATATGCATGTAGGGGTGGTTTAGAGGAGAGATTATACCTTCCGGGAGAGAGATTCAAAGGAAAAGCATTCCGACACGACACCGACACGTAGAGATTCCAAAAGGACACGAACGAGCTCCGAATCCTCCCAAACTTGGCTAGCATCCTCTAACCATGGAGTAGAAGAGAAATGAAGAAGATTTGGTGGAAGAAGGGGTTGATTTGGGGATGAAATCAATGGAGGTTCATCTCTAAATTAATTTGGGGAAGAACAAGAAAGAGAAAGTGGATAAAAACAAATGAATGAAGGAGTGACTCATTCCTTATCCCCCCCATAGTGGCTACCCAAAAAGTGTGAGGTGTCCCTATTTGAATGTCTAAAATGCCCTCCACTAATCTATTTGATTTAAATTAGGAATGGGTTAAAGGTTGAGTCAATTTAGTCTAGTTTTAAGTCTCTAATTAAACTAAACCTATCCATAAATAATTAGTCTAACTACTAACTAAAATTAATATCAGTGGACTAAAATTAATATCATGTGGGCCATGTCTAACTAGTGTGTGGGTCCCACTAGAGTCAAACTACCCCCCCGGGTCCCCGTTTCAAGTCGAATTGAGTTAAAATTCGAACCCGACTCAAATAACCCCAAAACAATATCATAAATAATAAAATAAATTTCAACCCCAAAATATATCATAAATAATAAAATAAATTTTAAAAATATTCAAAAATGTAAAATGACAAAAATATCCCTATTTTTGAAAACTGGGGGTGACAAATCTATCCACCTTAAAAAATTTCGTCCTCGAAATTAAAATAAAGCAATCACAGGAAACACATGCAGAAAACAATCTCATTCAAATACTTTTCAAAAAAATCAGCAATAAAAAAAATCTCCTTGAGGCACATCAAACATTTGTAAATAAAAACTGATACTGTCCGATACGGACACAAAACCATCACACCTATCAAAGGTCAAAATTAACAATCACCAACGCAATAAATATCAAAATAATTCAAGGAGGTCAAATGCAAAATATCCTTAGGCCAGAAATGACATTAAAACATCCTAATCACATGGTTAGGCTCTAGGTCAAACAGTCTCTAGGGTTTCACTAGCAAAATATAAAATTACAAGTCATGATTTTAAATAGTTTTAAAATGATTTAAAAATTACCAAAATTATATCATGATTTAAATGTCAAATCAATAAATGATTAAAATTACAAAATTTTAAAATTACTCTCATTTTAGAAAATTGGGTGTTATAAGTCTACCCACCTTAGAAAAATTTCATCCTCGAAATTAAAATGTCCATACTCCCTCTAGGTCAAACCCCCACAATCAAAGTCCCAGATTAAAACAAATCATGTGATCAAAAGGACGACATACAGGTCATTGCATACGGTGGTAGTGAAAGTCTTATCTAGGTATACTAGTCATGCTAAACCAAGACGGTCATAGGGTATCAAACACACAAGAAATCTAGAGTGCTAAACTGGAAAAGATACAAAAATAAGAAATCATCAAAACTGTAAGACAGTCTACCATTCTATGTGAAAGCTGGTACTCATAAAAAATATAAAAATAAGAAAGGTAACTTCCAATAATCTAAAAGGGTACAGAAAAATCAATTTCAAAGTTAAAGATTGAAAGTCACTTGCATTGAAATCCAATCACAATATATATAGAGAGAGCGTTAGAGAGGGAAAAGCTGGCATTATGTAATGTTATATAGTTTGTGTGTGTATGGGTGTATGTGAACAGGTTAATATAGTTAGATAGTAGGCATGTGTGTAGACGAAATATACATGAAATTGTATATGAGAAATTGGGTTTCAAAACAACGGCTATCAAGTTACACTAATCATGGCATATTAGTTAAACAATCTACAATACGCAACTTATTTACTCATAACATGCATGGCTAACCTTATACATATATTATAAAGAGAGATAGAGATTTAGTCATGTATCTATATCATTATAACATGTATGCCTAAGCTCTATATATATCTATCTAGATATATAATCATAACATAGAGAGGAAGGGTTAGGTTACATGACAGTGTATACTAAGTTAGGGTATGTGTGTGTCCTTGTACAGGGTTATAACTTAGCATTGAAAGGTTAACCAGTTTTAGTTCAGCATTTACATGCAAAGTCTGAAAATAAGCTAACATTTAAACAAGTGTAATATTAACATGATGCAGTGATGTAAACATAACTAATAACATGAAATTTATATTTAAATCACGAGTTAAGCCAGAAAAAGCAGAGAAGCAGAAATATTGGGGTTTGAGAATTTAAACATTAACGACATATTAATATGTATTCAGATAGGTAAAATCAAGTGTAGCATGCATAAGTGTCAGAAAGTGTCTGCTATAATATTCATACATATTCTCATGTCCCAAAATAAAATTTAATTCTACGTTAAGACCAACATTTAGATTCCTACCAAGATTGTAAAGCAGGTGATTGACGAAATCAAGACAGTTTTATTATTATCTAATACAAGAATAGTAGCAAGAAAGAAATAACGATAAAACCTGTTTTGCTTATCTGTTTAAAGAAGAACCATTTTGAAACCCAGAGCTAAATTATCAAATCCAAGATAAAGTCTAGCAAAATTATCGATTCATTGTATTAAGAAGAAACTCATAGCAAGAAGTTACCAAGGTTTATAAAAACAGCTAAACCTACTCCTAATTTAAATAATTAGAAACTAAACAAAACAAACCAATTAATAATTCTTTTCTTTTGAAGGACTGCAACAAAAGTAGAGAAACATGCTCGAAAATATTTAATGTACAATCTGATAATCATATGCGTCTATCCAAAATTATGGTACTCTAAATCCTCGTCATACTAGTGAGCAAGGCTACGATAATCACAAAGCCCTTGACTTATGCACATACCTCTAGAATCATGGTATTTAACATTTTGCGGTGCCGCTAGCTTGGCTGCGAAAACCTTAAATTCCCACATCCGAGAAATATATCCAGAGTCAGACTATATGTCCTTACCATGCTGGCTAATGTGACTATAGAAGACTAGATTCCAAAACTCAGATGACCTAGCCCATATAATTTTATCTTGTCAAAAATTAAATTAAATCAACAATGAATACCCAAAATCAAATCAAATTTATCAACGAACTTCAAATTTCTAAAATGAACAAAAATCTATCAAAAACAAACTCGGATGCAACAGCTATCATCAAGATTCAAAATTCGACAATCATACATCAAAATCAATAAATACAAACTCAATTCAAATAATCCATCAAAATTAAATTCAACAACAGAAAGTAAAGATAAATCAAATCAAGAAAAAAAAGAGTTTTCAAATCGAAGTTAAAATAAGATTCTCAAGGGTTGTCCCAGGAATCTCTCAAGGGATCCTAATTGTGATTGAGTACCTTCAAAAATATATCCTATTCCTACTGCAGGCTGTAGTTGTACTCTAGTTCGAATACCACTACACAAACTCGACCTGCATGGACCGCCACTAAAAATGTGTCACGACCCGTACCACTGTTAGGGTACGAGAACGTAACGACGCCCAGCCTACGCCGCAGTGTCGGTAGAACTCTGTCCTAGGTCACAACATCTAACATATAATGCTAAGCAGTTTATACTCTCCGAATGGGGGTGACATAGCAGATACAGTCTCAATCACATCTAAGGTAGAGCATGATAAAGATAGATAAAACATAAAATCCAAAAGAGATATAGGAGATAGAAGTCTAAGTGTCTAAGATACATAAACCCAGAAATATCTCAAAACTCAAATACAGTAATCCACAAGTAAATACAACTCCAGACAAATAAAATAACTATCTAAACAACCTCTAAAGTGTCTCCTCTAGGCTAGCAGCAACCTCCAAGCTATCTGTAAAATTTGTCAACAGGTCCAGTCAGGACAGGAGCGAGCACAAAACATCTCACACAGTTCATATCATGTTAGGAAATATAAAGCATGCAATAGAGTAAAGTACATGAAACGCTGAAAGAAGAAGGTATATGAAAAACAGTAGAAGTTTGATAACAGGAAATATCTAAATATGATAAGTAGAACTGTAAGGAACATATGATTTAGAGTACAATATGGTTATGTAAACGGGTTAGGTTATACAATAAAATGGGACTCCTTTGTACGTGGGTGTACAATGGAATATACAATTTCTTATACAATAGGATTGATCACATAACCACTTCTACTCTCCCTCCCCCAATCAATACACAAGGATCCAATTCAGTTATGTTACCTTATACAATGACTTGTACAATGCTTGTACAATAGCTTGTACAATGGCTTGTACAATGACTCAATGTGATAATGAGAGTACAATATGCACAATGAGTGTACAATGATAAGGGTATTCAATAAATACAATATGTAAGTGAAACGCACATCACAATATGTATTTAGTGAATACAAGGAGATAACATCTCAGAAAAAGATTCATATAGTATCAATCCGTGATAATGATCGTGTCAGCATCAAGTACAGTAATCTAGAGTAAGAATGTAAATCCAGACAAGTATAACGGTCAGAGAATACTCGCCTGATATCTGAATGTCCAAGGTAAAGATACTGTCCGAGGAGAGGTGTCTGGCTCCTAATTAGAACAGCACAAGTCACAACATGTCCAGAAGGGTAATATAAAGCACTATAATGTATTCTACATGAATCTAGGTCAACTAGGCCAAAGTTAACCTTGGTCAACTCTGGTCAACTGCACTAGTCAAACTAGGTCATGTCCTAACCCAGCAAGTCTTACTAGGCCTAACCAAGACTATCCTAGCAAGCACACATCAATGCAAGGCTATACAAGCCATACACCCAACTCTATATAGCATGCAATTATTCAATACTCAAATAGGCAAAACACATTAGATATACACTAAGTAATCTATTACTTTAAGCTATACATGTCTACACATATATACACATGCGTATATTGGTATTCAACATTAGGTCTATAATTGGCATTTCAATGGCTATATAACTTATATATTACAATACAATATGCTACCATATTATAATATACATACATAGCTAAGTTAACTATATTCATAAATACTATTTAAGAGGCTATGTGGTGTATGTGAACATGGCAAAGGGGCAAGTGAGGGTTAAATGGGCATACATAGTGTATAAATATCAAAGAGTGTCAAAGTGTAAGTGAACAAAGTGTCAAGTGTGATAGTGTCACATAGTGTAAGGGGTACATGAGGTAATATAGGATTTGTGTTAACATAGAACATTACATCTCATTAACTTGTATATTATACATTACATCTATTATTACATTACATTCATGCTTGCATTCATTCATCAATCATTTATTCTCTTGTACTACTATATGCACCATACATTACATACTATGGAACCTACATATTCATTACAAGCCATACTTATACATGCTTACATTAGATAGGATACTTATACCTCATACATCATTTATTTAACCATTTACTCATGCTTTCATTCTCTATTTAGTTATATAATGTATATACATTGACATGGGTTAAATCAAATAGATATTATATTACACACAAGGGTGCACAAAATACATATGCGAATAGTAACTCCTACTAATAATCAATACTGTACCAACTCAGCATGAATTAAATTCTAGGATTAAAGTATGTTAGATCTATGTGTTAGCTTTCCGAAACTTCAAACGGATCGCGTTTTCGTTTTCGAAAACTCCCGAATCGCGAAAACACCGAGAACGCGTTTGTCTTTCGTACAGCTGACACTCAAATAATTCTCCAGAAAGTTACAGAAAGAATTAGGCCTATTAATACATGTTTTTGGAAAGCTAACTTCAATACTCTTCTTTTAAAAAAATGGAAGATTAAACCGAGCTTTGAGCTAGAAGTTATGACATTTCTAAGTTAGGGCTGAAATTAAAAACGTGGATAAAAATCATGACGGATTTAGATAGTTGTGCCAAAAGAATACACAATATATATCCTAATTATCCACAACAATAATAGCAATAATAATATGAACCACACTCACAAACTTGATTATATAATCATCATGAACCATTTATTACATATATAAATATAGATACACGCTCATTACAATATATATATATATATATATATCTATATATGTAACATGAACACATCCACAGCACAAATGACACTCCTATGACCTCCAAATGGACACAAAATAGACAAATCGTGATACATCCGTAGGGATTATTCCTATGGGTTTAAAATATTCTTATATGCATGTAGGGGTGGTTTAGAGGAGAGATTATACCTTCCGGGAGAGAGATTCAAAGGAAAAGCCTTCCGACACGACACCGACACGTAGAGATTCCAAAAGGACACGAACGAGCTCCGAATCCTCCCAAACTTGGCTAGCACCCTCTAACCATGGAGTAGAAGAGAAATAAAGAAATTTGGTGGAAGAAGGGGTTGATTTGGGGATGAAATCAATGGAGGTTCATCTCTAAATTAATTTGGTAAGAACAAGAGAGAGAAAGTGGATAAAAACAAATGAATGAAGGAGTGACTCATTCCTTATCCCCCCCATAGGTGGCTGCCCAAAAAGTGTGAGGTGTTCCTATTTGAATGTCTAAAATGCCCTCCACTAATCTATTTGATTTAAATTAGGAATGGGTTAAAGGTTGAGATCAATTTAGTCTAGTTTTAAGTCTCTAATTAAACTAAACCTATCCATAAATAATTAGTCCAACTACTAACTAAAATTAATATCATGTGGACTAAAATTAATATCATGTGGGCCATGTTAACTAGTGTGTGGGTCCCACTAGAGTCAAACTACCCCCCCGGGTCCCCGTTTCAAGTCGAATTGAGTTAAAATTCGAACCCGACTCAAATAACCCCAAAACAATATCATAAATAATAAAATAAATTTCAACCCCAAAATAATATCATAAATAATAAAATAAAATTTAAAAATATTCAAAAATGTAAAATGACAAAAATATCCCTATTTTTGAAAACTGGGGATGACAACGACCCGCACCCGGTTTTCGGACGCGAGCTCGTGAGCAAGCCAGCTACGTATCGAACGGACTCCAGCCCGACTCGAATACGTAAACGCTGTTAAGGCTATGGTATACTGCCAAATCATGGCAAACAAATCTAGTCTAAACTATATCTCAATCCACCTGAGTCATATAAACAAGAATGAACAAGTATGGGTCGTGGTCTGCAGTCCACTAACATGCATGTCCGAGTTGGATGAACTGGATAAAAACATGGTATCAACCTGAATCTCGCAAGCAATATCATCACACCCGAACCCTACAAGTGTCATAATCATCCGCCATCTAGAGCTGCTAACTAACTCCACGCAATAACTAACCTGAAGAGATCATCAGGTCCTCAGAGGACTAGCAAGATACATAAAAACGAGCCTTTCTAACAGTTTATTATGCATGGAGAAATCACAGAATAAACAAGTAAAACAGTGCAATGATAAAGCACGAATCTATACACTGTCTACACGAAAATAAACTGCTGAACAAGGACTAGAGAACTCATGTCAAGATGTCAACGGATAACCGAAACGAATACTCAAACCCTCGTCCCTAGTGTGGACTCGCAGGTTTGAACTACTAACCCTCGTCCCTAGTGTGGACTCACAGGCTAGCATCACCCGTCCCTAGTGTGGACTCGCAGGCGTAACCCTATACCACTAACCCTCGTCCCTAGTGTGGACTTGCAGGCTAGCATCACCCTCGTCCCTAGTGTGGACTCGCAGGCGTAACCCTATACCACTAACCCTCGTCCCTAGTGTGGACTCGCAGGCTAGCATCTACTACTAACCCTCCTCCCTAGTGTGGACTTGCAGGCTAGCATCACCTTCGTCCCTAGTGTGGACTCGCAGGCGTAACCCTATACCACTAACCCTCGTTCCTAGTGTGGACTCGCAGGTGTGGACCAATAACTACTAACCCTCGTCCCTATTGTGGACTCGCAGGTTCACTTCAAGGTTCAAGACACGGAGGAAAAAACAGTTTGATTCACGACTCACGACACGACTCGATCAAGGCTCAATGAATACGTCCAATAAGATACAAGGCTAACAGTGAACACTGTCTATATAGCAATGAACAAGCAAAAAAGGGGTATAAAAGATACATGGAAATAATATGATAAAAATTGGATAATAATAAAAGACAGTGCATGTAAATAAAGCTGTGTAGAAAGGCAAGGTATACTTGCCTTAGGTTGCACGGAGAACCAATAATGTATCGCCAATCAACAAGTCAGAAAATTCAAGTCATCAAACTGTCTCCAAAAGCTCAAATAAACATTACCAATGTTCTCAGAATAGTAAATTAGCTAGGATTGCCTGTCCTTATGTCCAATTTTGGATACAGGGGCAAAACGGTAATTTTGGGTCAAAACGGTGTCCGCCGTTGGACCCGTTTTGCACGGAAAAGCGTGCCAGAGTCAACGGTCTATAAAGTCGTCAAACTACATGTCTATGGATCCAGTTTTCCTATACGAACCCACCGTATGTTCAAAGTTGGATTCCGGCAGGCCGTGCACAAAATCGCCCGTTGAGTCGGACCGTGGGGCCTGCAAAACGACAATTTTACCAACTATCTCAGAATCAGACCAAACTTGGCATACAGGACCATAAAAGTGATACGGTCCTGCTGGCACAAGTTTCGTCTCGATCTGACGAGCGTACACAAAGTAATTGAGAAATTTGCACAGAGGCCGATACGATGAATTTCGACGGATATGCATCAAATTCGTCACGCACACGCGACCAATTTGAATTCCGTCAAAGCCCACACGACCACGAAGCCGTTACGTAGCTTTCGATGCGTTCGGTTCGCGACTACGTCGCCCGGATTGGCGGGACGCATGTCGTATCAAGAGATTTTCTAGATTTTCAAAACTGTTTTCCTAGGTTTTTCTGATTTTTGGGTTCGAATAACTCTACAAATACTTGATGAAATCAAGAACTACAAAAAAGGGGTTTAATCGTATATGTTGTCCATAATCGTCTTCAAACAGAATTTTGGAATATTAGCTATTATGTTCAGAAACTTCCTTCCAACTGGGTGTTTGGGCTGATACGTGCCCTATTTTTGGGCAGGTTTTTGTCTAAGTTTCGTTTCGATTTTGATCAACCTAATGGGTGCAAAATCTCCTTGAAGGGGGTTATAGTCCTATAGATCGTCTACATGTAGGAGCTTGAAATTCGAAAAACCATCGAACGAGGGGGGAAGAAAACTTACGTCGAAATTGGTGTCTCCAATGCGTACTGCTGTTGGTCGCTGCGCTCTACACGTGCGCGCGAGAGCTCCTGGCATGCTCCGGCGGTCTTCCGGTGGCGCTCCGGCGTCGAGGTGGCCGCCCAAAGGTCTAGAGAGGCGCGGCTAGGGTTTGTGTCGAGGAGTAGGGTTTCGTGGGGTTCTTCTGTTGTTCTCCTCGTTCGGTATAGGTAGGTTTTATGTTGTACAGGGGAGGATCGGTTATGGGGGTTTTGCTCGTGGAGCAGAGCTCGGCCCTGGGGCTAAATTAGGCTGTGGGTTGTTTGGGGTGCAGCCCGAGAGGGGCTGGGCTCACTGTGGCTGGGTATGGGGCTTATTAGCCTCGGGTTCATGGGATTTAGGGGGAGGGCCCAATGACTGGGCTGTGTTTGGGATCGCTTATTTATTCAATTAACCATACGTGTATATATATATATATATATATTATATATTATATATATATATTATATATATTATATATAGAATATATATATCTATATATATATATCCATATATTTTATATATATATCCATATATTTATTAATATATCCACAATAGATTATCTATTATATTTTCTATATATATTTATACACATATTCCTATATCTATATATAATGATATATGCAATATACACCCTAAATCTAATATAAGCAATACAGTACTCTAGATATGATCAATAATGGCCATGTATAACTCCTAATTAATATACTAGGTTTTATATAACCTAAAATTATATTGTTATATTTATAAAAGTCTAATTTCATACATTATGAATATACTTCTATATATACACAAATCTAGAAAATCCCAAAAATCCACATACTTGCTAAGGAAATTATTTACTATACTATCAATAAAACATATTTATATTAAGGACTTATATACCACCACCTTTTGCGAAATCGGCTACCCGGTCACTAAATTGTAATAGATACGACATACGTCTACATGGACGCCCTTGGTTTCACTACGCCTACACAGGTTTGGGTTGGGTTCGGGTTAGTGAAAAACCTAGTCTTCTACAGTCAGTAATATAAATTAAATAATTAAAACGCCTTAGAGGTTAGGTCGCAACTTGGCTTGGTTTTCCTAGTTAGAACAA
The DNA here is from genome assembly GCA_029216955.1 of Iris pallida. NCBI lineage: Eukaryota > Viridiplantae > Streptophyta > Magnoliopsida > Asparagales > Iridaceae > Iris > Iris pallida. The sequence continues at coordinate 3,797,118 of JANAVB010041814.1, read as the reverse complement.
TCTGATGACTCGACCTTCTCTACCATGGCTAAACACTAGCCAAACGCCATTGCACTATCCGTGCCATGATTCCTAGTCATTTGGTACTCCAAAACTCCGCCATGGCTAAAATCTATACCGTAACATTTAACTAAATAATTATTTATAAAATCTAAAAAAATCACCATTTAAATCAAATAAAAATATAAAAAAATTTCAAAAATTTCGGGAGGGAGGCTACAGTCTCTGTGTTCGAAAACACGACCAAGACGGTAGCCACACCTTCGACTTCCTTGCGGACGTCGGGGTGTGTCATATCAACGACGAGCGCGGGTGACGGCCTTAGTAGGATTCGCCTTCGTTTTCCCCTTGCCATTGTAGGCTAGCAGCAACATACTTGGGAGCCATGGAGAATAGCTAGGTTTTGCTGAGGAAGCATGAGATGGATGAACTTCCTCTCTAATTTTTTGAAAGCAAGTTTTCTCTCTCTCCCAAGACACTTATCTATAGGCTCAGACTGTGCGTAGACCAATAAAGATGGAGCACACAGTCGTCGCTTCGGAGATCGCGCCAAGTAAAGTCCAATCAAAGCACTATAATCCCCAAGAAGATTTGATAGCCTGTCAGAAAACCATGCACGCTACAAATCATGTGCTCTAAAGAGCATGCATATAAAAAGACCATGCGCTTGAAAGCTTTACTATCTATGCTTCTTGTTCAAAGTATTTCAAAACTTGTTTACGCTTTAAAAACTTTGAAGGGGGTCTTGTAGAAGCATAAAAAATTAAGTCATGCGCCTCAAAGGCCATGCGTATAACAAACCATATGCATCCTGAACAAGCCTCTGCTGATAGACAGTTATGTGCCTAAGGTCCCCAACCGTCACTTCAGCATTTAATGCAGCACTGACAACGATGCAGATGTGTCACGTCCCAGCACCAGAATACTGGCAAGTAGGGACGGACCAGCCAGCTACGTATACCAAAGTACTCCAGTACTCCGAAATAACGTATAAGCTGTATAGATGGGGGTTACTACTACAAGCCAACAGTCGATCCTAGGTTAAGAATCCTAGGTATCTCAATCACAGGCAGTAAACAATGTACAAGAAGTAAGATCAACTGGAATATAAAATAGTAAAGCATCCCAAACTATCATATATCAATGATCATGAAGCTAGTAATACAGAGTAAAGACTAGCAAGAGTAATAGTCATACATGATAAGCTCTAGCTATAGTCTAGAATACACAAATCATGTTCTGGTCCGTAGGCTAAATGTCAAGTCCAAAACACGAGCTAAACACGTGCTCGGAGGCTAAATGCCACAAAAGAATAATGTACATAACTAGGGAAGAATAAAATAGAAAACCCACTAAGGTACTCTGGTGCTCTGGGTAATCACCAACGAGTGGAAGGTACAGAAGATCCTCCGGGCTCCTCTATCAGATCTGGCCAAACAAAACCAGTGGGGTCAGACCCCCAATAGCAAGTACCACAAAGGAAGCCAAACTATGAACTAAAACCAGCATACAAATCATAGTAATGGATAGAGAAGAGATAAGTAAGTACTAATCGAGACTCGTGCACTACCAATGCACTTATCCCGAGAATAGAAGGACAATAAGTAAAGCAACATGTAGCATAAAGTAAAGGACATGTGACGTAATCTAAACTGTGTACATGTAAGGAAAAGAAGCATGTGAACATGAAAGATAAACTAGACATGTGAGCATGTTAAGTAGCCGGGTCATGTGAGCATGTTAGATAACTGGAACATGTAAGAGAACTGGAACATATGAGCATGTTATGTAACTGGAGCATGTGAGCATGTTATGTAACTGGAGGATGTGAGCATGTTATGTAACTGGAGCATGTGAGCATGTTATGTCCATATAAAACGACAAATGATTAGATGACTTAGGAACTATTCTGGAACCCAAGTTACAACCCGTAAACCAAACAAGGACCGGGGTTGTAACCCTTCTCCTGAAAAGAACTTTAGTATCTAATCATTTACTAACAAAAGTAAAGCATAAACAAACATGTACTGAAAATAAAAAAATCGGACACTGCCTAGACAAACTAGACTAGACTGGACTCCATACAATAGTCACGGCCAAGCAATGAGTACGGATTTATACATTAGCTAACTAGGGTTATCACAATCCTAATTACTAACAAATACAAGTCTGAGAATTCCAAGTCCGTTACCTACCTGCTGCCACCTATTGGTCATGCCGGAAAGTGATTACATGTGTATCCTTGTGCTCCCACGCGACGGTGAAGCTGGAAGAGTGCTCATCTCGACGGATAGCTCCAAACCCTTAAATTAATGTTATAACGACCTAGACCAAAGGCAACAGGTAACTGGGAAATCCTCCCCACCCATGTTCTAATAATCAATCTAGTTATATAATCCTTACCATTTTCTTGGCTTCTGGGTGTGGCATTCCGCAGAATCCATCCTAGACATGAACATGCAAGACTGGACAAAAGCGAGAATGTGCACCATAACAAGCCACAACAAGAAAACATCATAAACTGGAAGCTAGGAGTGCGCTACGACGCGCCACTATAGGGAGTGCGCCATGACAGGCCACTATCATGTAAGCAAAGAAAGACATGTACAAGAGTGCACCACGACGGGTCACTATCTAATAAGCAAAGAAGACATGTAGAAGAGTACGCCATGGCGGGCCACTATCATGTAAGCAAGGAAGACATGTAACAATTATCATAGCTTGTAAGAAAGAATCTATCAAAAGACATATCATGGCATGTGGAAACAATAATTTAAGCTAAGTACATTTCATAGAAAATGATTGAACATGTGCTAGTGTCAAGTGTATATAGGGTGTACAATCATTTTCTAACTATACAAGATCATCTAATCATGTTAAGAAATCATTACAATCGAAGAAAATATCAAAAAACGGACAAAAAGAAAAGGACAAAACGGGCAGAAAGAAGAAGAAAGAAACGGGCAAAAAAGACTAAAAACAGCATAAAACGGATACCGACGGTATACTGCGACATACCGACGGTATACGGCCTAAAGACAGAAGATTTCTGGTGCAAAAAATGGCATACCGGTGGTATACTGCGGTATACCGGCGGTATACCAGTTTTTCAAACAGCAACAAAATTCAGAATTTTGCCAAAACTTGTTTCGGCCATAAAAACTTCGTTTTAAATCGAAATTCGGATTTTGAAAGTCAAAATTGAATAGAATTGAATTTCCTACAACATGGAAGTATTAGTTTTCACAAATCAAAACTTTTGATAGATCAATACCTCAAAATACTCCCAAATAGAGGTTCTCGGGACACCGAAACGGGTTCGATTGCCACCAAACTTAAAATCCATGATATACAAACTATGTGAGGGCCTCATATATGTATATATGACTAAGATCCATGATGGTAACACTAGTATCACTCTTGATACCAAGTTTTCTACTAAGTCCATATTGGATTTTAACAGAAAATCAAAACCTTGCTTAAACAAATTTTGGAAACATGCATATATACGAGAATCATAAGGAAAACATATTTTACAAAATGAGTTTAGAACAATTCTAAGTATTACTACCAAGGAAAATAAAATGACAATAAAAACATTATGGTTCATGGATTTGGCAAGATGTACTTGCCTAGGTTAAGCTCCAAGCCTAATCTTCTACTCCTCCTCCTAGGGGGGTTAGACACCACACCCAAGGCCACAAGGCCAAGCTCTTGGCAAGCTCCAAGGGGGAGAGAAGGGAAGAAGAAATGAAGAGAGAGTGAAAAGAATGAAAAGAGAGAGGAGAGAGAAAGTAAAATGGTATATATAGAAGGGGGAATTAATCTTAGCCGTCGGATGGTGATCCATGTGAAGATCTAAGTCAATCCTAACCATCAAAACAAAACCAAATATCCAATGGGTAATAGGGTGCATCTACACTATTCATGAAAATATCTAAATACTATTCATCAAAATATCCAAACACTATTCATCAAAATATCGAAAACACTATTCATGAAAATATCTGAAATCAAAAATATCTCAAATGTGGAAAATCTGTCTAGACGGTATGCCGTCGGTATACTCCGGTATACTGGCGGTATGCCGGTAAGAAGAAAACCTATAAGTTAGAAAAAAAATTTAAAGTATTACGAAAATCAAGAAAATACGAAATACACTACAAAATACGTATCCGTATATAAATACCGATACCGTGAGACGAGTCTCACAATCTCTACAACTTAAAAATAAATTCCGTCCTCAGAATTTCCTAAATCTAGTCAAGCATGAAAACCAAACCAAAGAGCTGGAAAAATCATATCAATCAAAACGAAGCATGGCATGTTGGTAAGATAAAGACAACAGTAATATAAGTAAATGCGTAAGCAGTAACACAACTATAATCAAGAAGGGATGGAGGCATATGAATAAATATGTCTCCTGAGTCAGTTGAGTAGGAGCAGGCCTACGCTGACTCCACAACATAGATAAAAGTCAATTCTTAAAATAAGTCGGTACCAATGACTTAATCCAAGACATGACTCTACCTAGGACGTATCTTCGTAGTCGATACCAATGAAGTTATCACATGCCTCGACTACAAAGACAGAAGAGTAGGACGAGAAACTCGCCAAATATGCGTAACCCAAGAGGTAAATAAGAGTGGAAGCAGAATAGGACAATACCTACAACATAATCGCCCTCGGCCAAAACCTGCTCTAACATACCAAACTCTGCCTGTCCACGTCTCGAAACTGCTGCTCTAATCGGCTGCTGCTGAAATGTTACCTGAGCTATATACTGCTGGACTGTCGGGGTAGCCGGTGAAGCTGGACTCTAGCAGGACTGACCCTGCTGTCTGATCAGGCTGAACTGACACCTCCACCCTCGGGTCATCTCTGAACTCTGTCCCTGAATGCTGAGACTGATCCTCCATAACCGGCCTAACAGAAGATTGCTAACTGCTATCGGCAAAACAAACAAGATGATCGGAAGGATTAAGAACCGTGTCCTTGAAAGTTGAAGGACACAAGGATCAAATCGAGGGAACATGAAAGATCAACGATCAAGGCAGGTATCAGGTCAAAGGATCAGAGATATAGAATAACACGAAGGATATCAATAAAGGAGAATTGTGACTGAGATATCTAAACATCAGTAACCCCCACATATCTGATAAATCAGACCTGCATGGGCCACCACTGAAACCTATATCACGCCCCAGAACCAGAATACTGGCAAGTAGGGACGGACCAGGCCAGCTACGTATACCAAAGTACTCCAGTACTCCGAAATAACGTATAAGCTGTATAGATGGGGTTACTACTACAAGCCAACAGTCGATCCTAGGTCAAGAATCCAAGGTATCTCAATCACAGGTAGTAAACAATGTACAAGAAGTAAGATCAACTGGAATATAAAATAGTAAAGCGTCCCAAACTATCATACATCAATGATCATGAAGCTAGTAATACAGAGTAAAGACTAGCAAGAGTAATAGTCATACATGATAAGCTCTAGCTATAGTCTAGAATACGCAAATCATGTTCTGGCCCGTAGGCTAAATGTCAAGTCCAAAACACGAGCTAAACACGTGCTCGGAGGCTAAACGCCACAAATGAATAATGTACATAACTAGTGGGAGAATAAAATAGAAAACTCACTAAGGTACTCTGGTGCTCTGGGTAATCACCAACGAGTGGAAGGTACGGAAGATCCTCCGGGCTCCTCTATCAGATCTGGCCAAACAAAACCAGTGGGGTCAGACCCCCAATAGCAAGTACCACAAAGGAAGCCAAACTATGAACTAAAACCAGCATGCAAATCATAGCAATGGATAGAGAGAGAGATAAGTAAGTACTAATCGAGACTCGTGCACTACCAATGCACTTATCCAGAGAATAGAAGGACAATAAGTAAAGCAACATGTAGCATAAAGTAAAGGACATGTGATGTAATAAACTGTGTACATGTAAGGAAAAGGAAGCATGTGAACATGAAAGATAAACTAGACATGTGAGCATGTTAAGTAGCCGGGTCATGTGAGCATGTTAGATAACTGGAACATGTAAGAGAACTAGAACATATGAGCATGTTATGTAACTGGAGCATGTGAGCATGTTATGTAACTGGAGCATGTGAGCATGTTATGTCCATATAAAACGACAAATGATTAGATGACTTAGGAACTATTCTGGAACCCAGTTACAACCCGTAAACCAAACAAGGACCGGGGTTGTAATCCTTCTCCTGAAAAGAACTTTAGTATCTAATCATTTACCGACAAAAGTAAAGCATAAACAAACATGTACTGAAAATAAACAAATTCGGACACTGCCTAGATAAACTAGACTAGACTGGACTCCATACAGTAGTCACGGCCAAGCAATGAGTACAGCTTTATACATTAGCTAACTAGGGTTATCACAATCCTAATTACTAACAAATGCAAGTCTGAGAATTCCAAGTCTGGTTACCTGCCTGCTGCCACCTATTGGTTATGCCGGGAAGTGATTACATGTGTATCCTTGTGCTCCACGCGACGGTAAAGCTGTGAGAGTGCTCATCTCGACGGATAGCTCCAAACCCTTAAATTAATGTTATAACGACCTAGACCAAAGGCAACAGGTAACTGGGAAATCCTCCCCACCCATGTTCTAATGATCTAGTTATATAATCCTTACCATTTTCTTGGATTCTGGGGGTGGCATTCCGCAGAATCCATCCTAGACATGAACATGCAAGACTGGACAAAAGCGAGAATGTGCACCATAACAAGCCACAACAAAAAAACATCATAAACTGGAAGCTAGGAGTGCGCTACGACGAGCCACTATAGGGAGTGCGCCATGACAGGCCACTATCATGTAAGCAAAAAAGACATGTACAAGTGTGCACCACGACGGGTCACTATCTAATAAGCAAAGAAGACATGTAAGAAGAGTGCGCCACGGCGGGCCACTATCATGTAAGCAAGGAAGACATGTAACAATTATCATAGCTTGTAAGAAAGAATCTATCAAAACTCATATCATGGCATGTGGGAAACAATAATTTAAGCTAAGTACATTTCATAGAAAATGATTGAACATGCTAGTGTCAAGTGTATATAGGGTGTACAATCATTTTCTAACTATACAGATCATCATCATGTTAAGCAATCATTACAATCGAAAAAAATATCAAAAACAGACAAAAACGGGCAAGAAACGGGCAAAAACAGACTAAAACAGCATAAAACGGCATACCGGCGGTATACTGCGACATACCGGCAGTATACCGGCCTAAAGACAGAAGATTTCTGGTGCAAAAAACGGCATACCGGCGGTATACTGCGGTATACCGGCAGTATACCGGCTTTTCAAACAGCAACAAAATTCAGAATTTTGCCAAAACTTATTTCGGCCATAAAAACTTCGTTTTAAATCGAAATTCGGATTTTCAAAAGTCAAAATTGAATAGAATTGAATTTCCTACAACATGGAAGTATTAGTTTCACAAATCAAACTTTTGATAGATCAATACCTCAAAATACTCCCAAATAGAGGTTCTCGGGACACCGAAACGGGTTCCGATTGCCACCAAACTTAAAATCCATGATATACAAACTATGTGAGGGCCTCATATATGTATATATGACTAAGATCCATGATGGTAACACTAGTATCACTCTTGATACCAAGTTTTCTACTAAGTCTATATTGGATTTTAACAGAAAATCAAAACCTTGCTTAAACAAATTTTGGAAACATGCATATATACGAGAATCATAAGGAAAACATATTTTACAAAATGAGTTTAGAACAATTCTAAGTATTTACTACAAGGAAAATAAAATGACAATAAAAACATTATGGTTCATGGATTTGGCAAGATGTACTTGCCTAGGTTAAGCTCCAAGCCTAATCTTCTACTCCTCCTCCTAGGGGGGTTAGACACCACACCCAAGGCCTCAAGGCCAAGCTCTTGGCAAGCTCCAAGGGGGAGAGAAGGGAAGAATAAATGAAGAGAGAGTGAAAAGAATGAAAAGAGAGAGGAGAAAGAAAGTAAAATGGTATATATAGAAGGGGGAATTAATCTTAGCCGTCGGATGGTGATCCATGTGAAGATCTAAGTCAATCCTAACCATCAAAATAAAACCAAATATCCAATGGGTAATAGGGTGCATCTACACTATTCATGAAAATATCTAAACACTATTCATCAAAATATCTAAAATACTATTTATCAAAATATCGAAAACACTATTCATGAAAATATCTGAAATCGAAAATATCTCAAATGTGAAAAATTTGTCTAGACGGTATGCCGTCGGTATACTCCGGTATAGTGGCGGCATGTCGGCCAGAAGAAAATCTATAAGTTAGAAATTTTTTTTAAAGCATTACGAAATCAAGAAAATACGAAATACACTACAAAATACGTATCCGTATTAAATATCGATACCGTGAGACGAGTCTCACAAGATGTCAGCTGTCACTTGGAACGTGGTGCAGTGTGCGCCTCGAAGTACACACAATGGACGGTTATACGATAAAAAGTGTCATCATTTATAACTTCATGCGCCCACGCCGCCATGCGCCATTATTGACATGCGTTTGAAGACATCTCAAATAAAACAAAGTCGCTTAAAAGTACGAGCTGATAAAACATCAACGCTTACATCAGCGCAATAATTACCCTTTGAAGTGATGGTTGTCCAATGCCATTGGCTGAACCCTCACAAGCGCCTTCGAAGCCATGCGCCAGGACTTGACATGCGCCCTAGAAGACATGCACCAAGTCCCCCTTATACGCTAACTCCTTCATGCACAATCAAATCTTTCTGTTACAACATTACAAGTCTTCGAGCAATGGGCACGTGCCCGTGTTATTAACTTGGTTATGCCTACGACGGGTGTCAACAGCGTAAGATCTCATCAACAAGCATTTCTCAACCACTGCCACGTTGCTATTAGTTGTGCCATGCGCGGGTAGTTGCAACCGAATTCTGTTAAGAAGTTCCACGCGGTAGTGAAAATCATGGGACATGGATTCCAGATAACTATAAATAGAGAGATCCTTCCTTCATCCCACACAGAGAGTTTTCGCATAAAACTGAGAGAGACGAACTGATGTCCTCCTTGCAAGTGAGCAGAGACTTGCAATCCTCTTTCTTGTCAGATCATCAACAGAGTAAGGGAATCAGCAGTTGTGTTCGATCTCCATTATCATATTTCCCTATGATCAATAACTATACCTAGATCTTCTGTTTAGGAGTTCTTTTGCACTTCTTCTTGTTTGTAATACAAAAAGATCGTTCAACTTTCGTTCATGGCAAACATCACCGAATGAGGTGTAAGTAGAAAGGTGGATTTATATAGTGTCCAAGGGGGCCACGCCGCACCCCCCTACCTCTCCCCCTAATTTTTAAAAAAATATTAGTTACTATACAATTTTTTTATTACAATTTTAACATATATATTAGCTTGACCTTCTATTGCACAAAGAATAAGTTGGTTTTAGTGGTAGCACTTTGGGCTTTTAAATGAAAGACATGAGTTTGAATTTCAACTTTGATAAAAGTTTTTTTTGCTTCCTCTTTTATATTTTTTTGTTATTGATATGACAACTTTTTTCTAATATGTAGTACCACGTCCCCAGGATTTTAATACTGGCTCCGTCCCCTGTGTAAGCAAAAATACTAAGTCCATGATACTTAACTCTTGAATATAGGTATAAGTGGTTCGTGATGAGTCGTCTCACAGTTTCACTTTGCTTCTATCATCTCCCGTTCGACAGGTGCTTCTCATCTTCCGATCGGCAGGGCCGACCCCGGCCCAGGGCAGCCATGGCGACCGTCCAGGGCCCACGAATCCAAAGGGCCCAAAAATTAGTTTAAATATGATATATTAATATTTTTATATCTAAAATAGACCTAATATTTTTTTATGGGCAACACTTGATATAAAATTGTTAAGATGTAGTGGTTACTATGTTAGATTTGCATATATGAGCTTTTTTCTTAGTTCAAATCTTGGTGATGAATTTTTTTTTAACTTAATTTTATTTTAGTGTTTTTTTTAATATTATGTATTGGGATCCTATTTTAAAATTTTGCTTCGGATTCCTTTGAGCTCAGGGCATACTGCTGTCGGAAAGAGAGGGATGCATGGATGGACGCGGGAGTAGACTCAAAACTCGGAGATCGAGTTAGGGGTAAGAGGCATGGATGTATCCGCACTCCGGCTCAACATATATACACTGCTACTTTCAAAAAATTTATAAGTTAAATAAAATATTTCTTAACATATCATTTACGTGAAGATGGAGGCCGAAGTGAACTTATAGACGAAAATGGAGGTCAAGACTACGTGGACACTTTGAAAATGAAGGTGATGTGTAGCCAATTGTTCTACAAATCGAAGACAAATATAAATCATAGGTTTTCCTTGATAATTTATTAAAAATAAAATCCATGAAAAAAAGGCAATGATCAAATGCATTGTTAGTTGTATGTGTGTTGTGTTCACACACACATGAGCTAGCAAAAGCTCACTCTCTTAAAATAATTTTGACCGTTATGAACCCATTAAACTTGTAACATCAACTCATGTCCAGGTACAATGTACCACATGGTTTTTCATTTGAATTTTGTAACGTTCAGTATTTATTGGCTGGATTAAATTGTCTTCATTCTCCTTTATTCCCTAACCTTAGAGAAAAGCCTATATATTGAGGCCAATCATCAACTTTGAACATACAAAAAAATTACTACAAGACACTCTCTGCTCTCTCGAATTTTTGTCACTCCGAAACTCTCTTGTTCTTGGTTTGTTGCTCTGGGCAGAGCTAAGTCAGGGTCAATCCCTGAGTTATGTGCGACGACGGGATGCCGGTAGAGCGGGGGTTTTACCACTAGGAGCATTCAGAAAAGTCTGCACATAGACACGGATTAACTCTTAGGGCAGTGCTTCGTGCGCGACTTCCCCGGAGATTATTGGAGTAGAAGAGCAATATTTTGTTTGCAGATTATTGGAGTAGAAGAGCAATATTTTCTAACAATCTAAGAGTTAATCCCATGTGATTATTTTTAAATATTTTGGCCTTAAAGTATGTGTTTTAGAATTATGTGAAATCTTTAAAAATAATTTTTTAACTATTTTTTTTGAAAATTTTAGTGCTCTATCTGACATATAATTGTTGTTCATCTTTTTCCTATTATTTTTGTCAAATCAGTTAAAATAGCTTAATGCAAGAATCTATGACATCTTTTCTTGTATAATATTGCAAGTTCATGTAAAACTTTACTTCGGCATTTTTTTTTTGCTAATATTGCAAAGATGGCATCTTCTCTATAGTCTGAGTTATGCTACTAGTTTTTCTCTTTGCATAGTTTCACATTTTCATCCTCCAAAACACTTGGATGTATTATACATTTTTGAGATAAATATTAATGATTTGATCTCTTAACCAGCACCATCATTCTAGAGTTTTATTGTAGCCTCTATGAATTGGAATATAGATTTAGAATGTTACTTCAATAAATTTGATGGTTGACTTCATGATTGTTCAGATTAGTTACGCTAAAATGTAGAGTTCTAGTATGATTATTTGTTCTAGAATTTTATTGTATTTTTATGACATGATTATCGTTATTTTTCTTTGACTTTAATTTTGGATCAACGATTATTGAAGTATGCAATATATAGTTGGTGTCAGGATATAGCACATGAAGCTTGTGTCTTGTACTCTTCCAATTATGTTGATAGAATCTCCGAATCAAAGTGAGGTGTGAATATATATAAAATTTAAAGACAAAAATCATAGTTCCGGAAAGAACAAAAAAAATTGGCAATAAGATCCACTTTGTACACATTTTTTTCTCTGGATACTAGTTTCCTCTCAATAGTACCTATGTCAACATATGTATTCTTTCGTAAGTACGTATATAGACACGGAGACAGAAACAATACCGATATGTATCTCATTTTGATGTGTCCTTGCAACATACGGACTGAGTAGAGTTGTAGTTGCCTTATTGTTTTATTTTTTATTATGAAAATATTCATGAAAATATTGTTAAATTATTTTACTGTTAAAATCCATAGCAAAATTGTATTATTTGTTAAAAGGTATATTATAAGTGTTAAAATCAGTTATTCTTATACCAATAATTCATATTAAAATGTGTTTATATTCTAGAGGACAATTGTCTCTGAGAAGGAATTGTTGTATTTGTTTTTAACATGACATTCGATAATTTTACAAAATAGTTGTACTCTAGTGAATTTGGATGAACCTATGTGGACATTAGTACAATACTAATGTTATTATCTTATTCTAGAACATTTAGGGGTGGGCACGGGTCGAGCCGGGCCCAAATTTGTTGGACCCGGACCGGACCCGTTACTTGGCGGGGCGGGCGAGACGGGTCCAAAAAATATTGGACCCGGATCGGACCCGACCCGACCCGTTTGAAACGGGTCCAAAACGGGTCGACCCGCGGGTCCTAGAACCGTTATATATTTTGCTACTGAACTATTCATTCATTCTTTGTAATCCTTAGGCCCTGGGTGCTCCTCTTTAGGGTACGAGAAATGTCACAAGTAGGACCATTTAGAGTAAATAGCTACCGCAAGCTATATGAAAATGACTATGCATTGAACAAGGGTGAGTAAAGTATTCTCTAGCCTCTTACTAATCAGTACAACATATGTAACAGATCGAGATCAATATTATATACCTGACATGTCCTGATAGTAACCGAACTGTTAATCTACAACGCAGTGGCGAATGTTATCTTCTTGGAATATTCAGCCGGTGTTGGGTTTTCATACTCCAACACAACTTCTGATTACGAATTAAGTGGGGACAAAAGAACGGCACAGGATTCCCATACCTTTCTAGTCAACTGGTTGGAGAGATTTCCAGAGTACAAGAATCGGGATTTCTATATGGCTGGATCGAGCTATTCTGGCCATTACATACCTCAACTAGCCAAGCTTATTCTCCTGGAAAATAATAAAACGGATAAGCCAATCAATCTTAATAGCATTGCGGTAAGTAACTAAATAACAAAATGTCGATATTGCAATGAATATTTCGACATAGCTCTAATCTGCCAACTGTTCATCCTGCATAGATTGGCAATCCATATCTTGATACATACATTAATACTATCAAGGAGAGATACGAGTTCCTATGGTCGCATGCCATGTATTCTGATGAGACACACGCAATGCTTCTAAAGACCTGCAACATGACTAGCTTTAACTCCACTGAGTGCCTGAGCGTTAGATCTCAAGCTGACAGGGAAATTGGAGGAATCGATTTTTCAACATCTATGCTCCCTTTTGCCATTCTAATGGCTCTAGTAGTTCAGTAAAAAATGCTAAAAATTAATATAAAAAATATATACTCCTAGAAACGGGTCGGGCCGGGGCCCCGTTTAATTTGAAAATAGGACCCGCCCCGACCCGTTAATGTCACACGACCCGCCCCGCCCCGGCCCGTTTAAATTTCAAAATTTAGGAAACGACTTGTTTAGACATTTTACGGTTCGGGCCGGGTCGAAACCGCGGGTCCTAGAACCGTATTCCCACCCCTAAGAACATTAGTATGATACTAAAATGGCCAATGATCTACGACCTAGTTCACTATAAATCACGCCTCTTATGATATTTTTTGTAAGACAATAAGTCATTATCTATTTCTAGACATGATTTGTATTTAAACTTAAAAGATTTGGTAACTGGAATCAATGAGATGTTTTATTAAACAACATGTTTATTACATACAACAACATTGTAGTGCATAGTTGAAAAATAGGACATTTATAATTCATCTCTTTTTTGTTCTCTTTCTCCAATGGGTACTCATCAAATACAACATTGTATAATACAGTTTGTTGGCATATTATATATATTACTATTATGCATGGATGAAAGATGTGTTTTCTGTTGGAAACATATCTGTCCAAATAGAAATGTGCACTACACAACACAATTATGTTGTTCCAAATTGTATTAGTAGTTAAAAAATATGAAGATTGAAATTGTTCATTTCATAGTAAATTATTTACCATGTCGTCTTATAAGCTTTGCTTATTTTTATTTTCAATACTATTGATGTCATTTTTTTTAAAAGGATCAACCGAGATAACTAATAAAATATTATTTATTTTTTAGAAGAACAATGTTAGTCATGATATTTGATTCATTATAATTCTATAGAAGCTCAAGTATTTATAGTCTTTAAAGCACTTCAATGTCGTGCGCATATAATGTACGTTAGTCAATTTTATCTCTTGAATCCTTTGGATTCTTTAAACGGACATAACGTTTTCAATTGAATTCTCCATTTATTTGGGCATTCAATGGTTTAAATTTAATAACCATGAATTCATCTTTATGTCCGAATACAAGCATGTCATTGTGGAGTCTTACATTTGTAAGATAGTATAGTCTCTTATGTTGTTGTAAGACCCACATAATCTTGGATATGACACTTCTAATGCATTTTCAAGGATACCAACAACTCATGATGATCTCATAATTTTACATTTATGTTACTTTTAAAGAAACAAATATACAAGATCTAAATTTTGTGTTAAATTATTTCATAAAATGTTATCTTCCTTAGCATTTACATCTTTCATCCTCGCATCAAAGGTGTAGCATACGGATCGTACGTAAATATTTATAGATCATTGCTTTTGTCAGAGACTCAGACGTATGCTTTGTTATATTTTTACTTGCCTAAAACTAATAATTTTCTCTTTAGATAATTATTTGATAAACTTATTTCAGTCTACAGAAACTTTACATAATTGTATATGCTAGCTCATATAGTTTCAGTTGTTGTAAAGGACCTTAACATGATCAACCATTGCTTCCCATTAACTAATGTCATTGAATCATTAAACACTATTCAAGTATTTTTTGTTAATTAGTTTTTGTCATGTGTTACATGAATTATGCTCACTCCATTGGACATTAGTCCCTTTTTTTCAAATTGATAATTATTCCACAAGTATATTTTTGGAGCTTTAATCAGAATAACTAGTTGTGCACTGTTTCATTTATACTAATATACAAACTTCAATTTTTTGAAGATGTAATCATTAGAAATATTTTAAATGTTTAGAAAATAAGAGACATGTTAACAGTGACAATAATACAAATTATTTCTGTACTTTTACTCTTAACATGATATTTATAATATCTCTTTAAGCCATAAGAATCAGAGATTGTGACTTGATTAGGAAAAGAGCAAACATGCTAAAGGTAAAGGTATATAAAACAAAAGTTCTTTGCTCTATCTTTCTGAATGTGTTGTTTTGTAAATCTTATTTCCAAAGTCTTGGATACTAATGATTATTTAGTGAGAATAATGGAACTACTTAAAATGATACACAAAATCATATTTCTTTTGAAGTGTTATTACTAAGATAAAAATCAAGAAGACAACGGGCTCCGATCAATTGAAAAGGTAATTTTCATATGTACAACCTACATTTTGTAATCATTCTTTATTCCTAAATTTAATTGGAGAAATATATTGTTGAAATATGAGCCAATCTTATTGGTTTATATATATATGGTTCTATATATTGTTGTACTAAAGTGATATCCTTCGCATGTTAGTTTTGCATGTTTGAATCTTATCGATTATATTATCATGATATTAGAATTTCTAATCAGACAAAGAAATCACAACATTGTTCTATCACAATACTTAGAATATGTTAGGCAAACATTGGTTTGCATATAATTCGTGACATTATAATTCCTTTGACACATTCAGACAATTTAGTCACAAGAAAATAGTTAGTAAAATTGCAAATTCCTTTAAATTTGAAGTTTTAAAAGTTGAGATTATTTTGGGTACAAGCCGAAAGGGTCCTTCTGTCAACCGGACGTAAATAGCCCTAAGCGACATGGTTTAATCGTCCCCCTGTGGACCTCCGCTAGCTGGGAACGGCCCCTACAGCTAACCCAAGTTAATCAACACTTGATAAACTAAAGACTTTTAAGGTTGATTAGCAAACTCACATAAACTATTATTCTAGTACATTAAACTGTCATTTTGCAAACATGGCTAGTAAAGATAAATCTTTAGAGCTATGGATACTGTGACAGAGTCAAATGATTTTTGACTCACTATTCTAAGACTTATATCAGTAATTAGTAAAATCACATGAGTCTGATGTCACTAACTCTGATTTCTAAATCAGCCAAACCAGTTATTCTATTCTATATAGTAATAGAAAGAATATTTTAAGGATATTCTAGGCTATAAATTGTATCATATTAGATACACTTATGTCAGAGAAATGTCATTTTAAATACAAACTGGGTAACTGATTCATATGACATCTAATCCATTTATGGATATATATATTTTTTACTCTATGAAAAGTTGTCATCTCTTGAGGTTTGTGTAACAAATCTATCATAGCTAAGACTATTATATAGTCTGAAATGTTATCTTCAGCCACATGCATCTTATACTGAAGCTAGCTGTATGGCTCAACATTTTATACTACATATTTTTGTACATGTCATTTGTTTTAAAATTATGCTAAAAGCATTATCTTATGAACTCTAAGATGAACAGGTACATGCAGCTGCGTGTCAAGACATGTAAAGAGCCTTAAAAAAACAAAATTATAGTTCTTGACTATAAAGTCATAAAAGAACTTTACAGATCTCTTGACGAAGAGTCTGTTTACTCTTAACGAAGAGTTTGTCTAGGACATTGATCCTAGAATCATCGAGGGGGATGAGGTTAAGCCCATAGTATAGTCACCAGCAGTGGCAACCCAACCGAGTCTGACTGGAGATCCCAAGAAGCCGGTTCAATGGGTAGAAATAAGCTGGACTAGGTGACTATTATGGAACACTGACTTGAGATTAAATTCTCTTTAAAATAAAAGTCCAGGAGGCTGTACATGTGTACATTCATACCCCATTCCTATGCTGACAGCGTTCCTTTTGTGATATGGATAGGTTGAGTTTAAACTCTTAATAAGTCCAAGCATTATATGCAGGGTTGATTCCTATCACCAACCCTAAAGGACTTACCTATATGAGAGGTCGTGAGGGCCGCGACTATAGGACAGGACGATCCTAGACAACTCTCATGAATGTGTAAAAGTGCGCATGGCCAACCAAACGTGCCACCCGATAGACCAAAGTACCTCTAGCGTACTATGTGTGCTATTTTCGAGTCTGGTTCAAGAAGACTGATTCAAGGCGTAGTCCATCAAGCTCTTCTTCAGACAAAGTCAATAGTCACTACGTGAGATTCAAGGCTGTAGTCCATCTCATTTATGCATAGTATACAACTGCCCAAACATTCTCTTATTCTTGTCTTACTTTCTTTCCTTCTATTACTTCGGGATTTGACCTTTGGGGGAGGGATTGTTAGTTGTATGTGTGTTGTGTTCACACACACATGAGCTAGCAAAAGCTCACTCCCTTACAATAATTTTGACCGTTATGAACCCATTAAACTTGTAACATCAACTCATGTCCAGGTACAATGTACCACATGGTTTTTTATTTGAATTTTGTAACGTTCAGTATTTATTGGCTGGATTAAATTGTCTTCATTCTCCTTTATTTCCTAACCTTAGAGAAAAGCCTATATATTGAGGCCAATCTCAGTACTTTGAACATACAAAAAAATTACTACAAGACACTCTCTCGCTCTCTCGAATTTTTGTCACTCCGAAAATCTTTTGTTCTTGGTTTGTTGCTCTGGGCAGAGCTAAGTCAGGGTCAATCTCCCTGAGTTATGTGCGACGACGGAATACCGGTAGAGCAGGAGTTCTACCACTAGGAGCATCCGGAAAAGTCTGTACATAGACTCGGATTAACTCTTAGGGCAGTACTTCGTGCACGACTTCCCCGGAGGCCGGTAACTTTAACTTCTTTTATTTTGTTTGCAAATTATTGGAGTAGAAGAGCAATATTTTCTAACATGCATAACCACAAAATGGATATTTAATTAATATTTATCAATTTGTGAGTTCAATAAATGAGAAATGAGCCAACTTCTTGTAGCATTTTAAATAGATGAGACTGAAAAATATATTTGAGCCACAATTTTATAATAAAATAAATAAAAATAGAATGGATTAGTGGCCACGTGAGAATAATGGAAAATTTTATTTGAGACGCATGTCACTCAAACGAGAATGGATTGAGACTATCATGGATTCCAATTATTAATATTCTATAAAAAAACACTGAATCTAGAAATTAGGATGAATACTCTGAAACGTTTGGTTTACGTTTTGGAGACTTAAAAATAAATTTTGAATTCCATATCCATATTTGATATGTTTAGAATTAAGAATTGAAAAAAAAATACGAGTTGTTTCATATTTCTATTGTTGTGGAAAATAAAACCCAATGCCTCCTTGGATATGCTTTCTGAAATGTTGTTTGGGTATTTTATTTGGACGGAATGTCCTCATTTTACTTTCAAAATTTTAACTTTTATCTCAAATATGTGAATTTAGGTAATAAAAATATTATAAAATTAATGAAAGAGTATTTATGGAAAAAATAAAATAAAATTTCTATTCCTGTCTGAAACAAACATGTGAATGAAAAAATTAAAATTTTTGGACTACATATTTTCAACATAATCAAACATAAATATAAAAATGTTGAATTCCTTTGTTATGAGACAGAAATAAAAAACGAATTCCTAAAAAGACAAAACCTTTGTACAAATGTCCCCTTAGAATCATTTTACAAGCAACCTGAACTCATCTTTACGTTACGACCTAATTGAATAAAGTACCACTCGCAATCCACACATTACATCTACATCCATCTTCACTATTAACGGCCCATCACCGTAACGGCTCACGATCACAACTATGTCCCGATAGAATCGATTCGGCACAATTATGTTCCGACAGGGTTGGTCCGGCACAACGGAATCGATGATCCAATCGCATGACCCACATTGTTAAAGTGGGTAGGATTTTCAACCTATGTGAAGAAGATTCCGGAGTGCAACGAGCACTGTCTGTGTGTCAGAGAAGCTCAGGGAGGTGACGAGGCCATTCGAAGACGAAGAAGCTCGGGAGACACCAGATTACATTCTGGAACAGGGGAGGCAGAGTTCTGGCCGAACTCTGTGTTGTCGGGCTGAAGTGTTTTTCAGGGTGATTTGATCACCGTTGGATCGTATCCTACGGTCTAGGTTTTATTGCGGGATTAGGGTATTTACATATGGTTTTTTTTTAACCCTAATCACATACGTAACACACACAAGAGAGAGAAAAAGAGACAAGAGTGCCATTGCAACTTTGGAAGAGAGGAAGGAGGATTGAAGGTCGTTTTCGAAGGAGGATCGTGTTCGGGCAATCTCTACTCGTCGTCTTTGTTCTTCGTAGCCTTGTAATCATTATTCTTGCTTCTAAGAGTTGTGGGGATCCGATTTGGATCGGAAGAAGTTTGTAGAGGATGTACTCCTTTATTTCATTAGTAAAGGCTTCTCAGGGTTGGACTCCGATCGTCCCGTGGTTTTTTTTTTCGCAAGGATTTTCCTCGTCAAAAAATTTTTGTGTCTGCGTGGTTTGTTTTGGTGTTTTGGTTCGTGCGTTGTATTGCTCGGTTTTCTCGTAGGTACTATCTAGTTTGGGAAAAGGTTTCCGCATTTCCTTCCTAACAAAGTGGTATCAGAACCAGGTTCTGGAATTCAGAATGGTGTCAGGAGTTGACAAGAAAACTAGAGAGGAGAGATGGACGCGAAGCCGGTGCGCATGGTGAACCTGAACGGCACCAACTATCATTATTGGCGGAGCAAGATGAAAGATTTGTTGTTTGTCAAAAAGCTGCATCTGCCCGTATTTGCTTCCGAGCGACCAGTTGATAAATCCAAGGAGGACTGAAATTCGAGCACATACAGGTGTGCGAATATATCTGGCAGTTTGTTGACGAGAACATGTACAACCACGTTGTCAATATTGAGCACGCAAAGACACTATGGGATAAGCTGGAATCTTTGTATGCAAAAAAGATCGGGGTAAACAAGTTGTTCCTGATCCTGACGATGATGGGTGTAACGCCCCAGAACCAGAATACTGGAGAGCGGGGGCGGACATAGCCAGCTACGTATATTGAAGTGCAACCCACCTCGCTATACGGTCACGGCTGTCTAGATACATGAGGGTTTAACTACAAGCCATCAGTCTCTTATGGTCATGAACAGGCCTATTGTCTCAATCTCAAGTAAGTAATAATAGTTACAAGATGTCAGAACACCAAATATACAATAGTAAGACGTCCCATACATCACATATTTGGATAATCATGAAGCTAGTCATACAAAATATGAAGACTAGCAAGAGTTTCAGTCATACATGATCAACCGTTGGATTTGTCATCATGTTAAAGCCCGTAGGCAGACAGTAAGTAAAGTACAATCGAGCTAACACGTGCTCGTCAGCTAAACGCCTCAAAAAATATTTTTATAATAGAGAGGGAGAGCAAAATAAAATTCACTCGTTGCCAGGGTTACGCCTGGTGGTCACCATCTGGCTGGAAGGTAGGGAGATCCTCTGGAGCCGCTCCGGTATCTGGCCATACAAAACCAGCTGGGTCAGATCCCAGAAAGAGCAAGTGCCACATGGGAGGCTTCACTTAAGAACGAAAACCAGCAATTAGCACAAAACATAATTATATAATAAAATACAAAAAATATAGAAAATCATGATGATATACGATAAGATAACCATGGGACTATTCAGATAACCAAGTTACAACCCGTAAACCAAATAAGGACTGGGGTTGTAACCCTTCATCTGAACAGAACTTGGTTTTCCACCATTTATCGATAAAGTAAGCACAAGCTTTCAGGTCATGCTAACGATCTTATACAGGATCAGGACAAGACTGGACTGGGTTAGACTCCATCCAATCAATCATGGCCACACAATGAGTACGGCTTGATACTTTAACTAACTAGGGTTATCACAGGCCTAATTACTAGCAAGATACAATAAAATTGTTCCACAGCCACAAGCCCTGCAGACCATCCAGGCTATCCGGACGCAATTAGGGGTTGAATTCATGTGGATACATCATCTAGGAAACGCATGTATCCTTAAGTAGCTTGAAGGGTGCAACACATGACAGTATGCTGGAAATGTGCCCTACTCGACGGCAGGCTACAGATCCCATGATGGGGCGCCCAGATAACGGGATTGTCTGTAGCTGGGAAATCTCTTCAGGACTACAGGATTATTCTAGTTATTAGCCTTAGTCAGTTTAAGTAGGTACCCCTGACCGTGGTACTCAGGGGTCCCTGCCCTAGACATGATGCGAGGCAGTACTAGTTTATTTGTACAAACACAATCGTCCACGGTGTCCAGGCCATTCATTCTTGTCATGTCACGCTAGCCGTCGCAACATCATTCAATAGTTCCTATTATGCTTGCTTGTCATATCATGTCATGTCATGTCATGTTTACTTCCTACCATACCGTGTACAATTACTATTCCAAACATATTAAATAAATTCATGATTATCAAGTTCATGACAAAAGGCGTAAGAATATAAAAGGGCAACGGGATACGCCATAGGGACTCAAAGTCTCTACGCGAGCGAGACTACGCTAGGCCAAATAGACCCCGAGCGTAAAACAGCTCTACTCGGGCAAGACCTAAGGATAGGCAGCTCTACGCGAGCAAAAGAGCAGGTGGGTAGGATTCTACGCGAGCAAGCGCTTTACGCTAGCAAGCCGCATGCAGGCGAGACTCTACGCGGGCGAACCCTCTACGCGAGCGGGAGTCTAGCCTCTGCGTAGAGCTCGGTTCAGCTCTGCGTAGAATAGATTACGTGGTCACGTGAGAACGTGTGCGTAAAGGGTAATTAATATGCGGGCACGTGAAACGTGTGCATAAAGAGGGTAAATGATACGCTGGCACGTAAAACGTGGGCGTAAAAACTAAATACTATGCTAGCACGTAAGAACGTGTGCGTAAAAACTAAATACTACGCTAGCACGTAAGAACGTGTGCGTAAAAACTTCATCTTCTCCCCAGGGCCAAGACAAGCAGACGTAAAAGCTCAAGAGCTTAAGAAAGCCCCATCTCGGTCAAGACTTGGTGAAATCTAGCCATTCAAGAGCCAAACTTGCATAAAATCGAAATTCCCACCACATGGAACTCTCTATTTCGATAACAACCAAGTTTAGTAGATCAAAACCATGATATCATTAATACTAAAACTCAGATCTACATGAAATGAGCCATAAAAATTAAAAATATCACTACAAAAATATGGTAAAATAGCGACTAACCATAGTTAGTTGCTAATACAGCGACTAAACTTCGACTAAACATCTACGGTATCAAAACTCAATAAAAATTTAGTCGCTAGTAAGTCGCTAAAACGCCGGTGACTGTCGAGTATTTTTCTAGCGACTGAAAAGTTGGTCGGTATTTACAATACTTTTTTATTTTTTGCCGACTCCTGTAGAGCGACTAACCATTCCGTCGGTGGAAACCCTTTTACTCTCCCTATTCCTTTCCCTTCTATTATTTTCGTTCCCCCCACAAAAAAACTCTTTCGACTCTACAGCCGATCACCCCTCTACAGCCCCTCCCTTCCTTCCTCCTCCGGCGCCTCTTCCCCGGTGCCTCTCCTCTAAAGTCCAAATCTTCGGTCGCCTCCTATCGATCGCCTCTCCTCCGCGGCCTCTACCTTCGTCGCCTCTCCCTCCGCAGCTTCAACGTCAACGCCTCTCCCTCCACCGCTGCAACGTCGAGGCCCCGAATCCTTTCACCGGCGTTTGGTAAAAATAATAATTTATATAATTTTTTTTATAGTTTTAAGTTTCCAAAATTTTTCTCTAAATTCATAAATTTAGGGCTTGATCTGGGCTTGTTCTTAATGTCATCATTGAAGAAAATTTAGGGTTTAGTGTGTTAAAGAAAATTTAGGGTTTAGTGTGTTCAAGAAAATTTAGGGTTTAGTGTAACAAATTTTAAAAATAAATAAGTGCAGGAAATAAAAAATGTGTTGTTTAAAGTTATTTTGTTTCTTTCTGCCATTGGTTTTTGAAGTATAATTTGTGGGTATTTACCTATGATTTGTAGGTCCTATTTAATTAATTTTAGGACCAAATCAGAACGAATCGGAAATGCGATTTGCATTCCGAAAAATTTGCTCTGGATAATGAAAGTATTTATGTCCTGACTTCCACATTAGCAAATGTATCTTCTTTTTTTTGCACAATAATTAATGCCAATGTTTATAGCATCAATTTCTGCACGACTCTATCCGAAACTCTACCTACAGGACTCTATATGTTGCAATAAGCTTGGTGGGTTTAATAATTTGATGTGTCAATGGTATGCCATCAAGTGTCCATGTCTAGATGTTTAAAAAGAAAGGATGAATCAATAGATAATTTGCTAGGGATAGCAAGAGAATGAAAACCACAGATATTTCAAACAAATATCCATGACAATCTAATAACTGCTTTTTATTACTATCAAAAGAAAGTAACAGAGATACCAGAAATATCCAAAGAAAGTGACATGACTTAGTTTGGTACAGTTTCATTGCAGAGTTTTGATTAGTTTCAGAGTTTTGGTTTGGTCCGTTTATTTACTTCTAGTCGACTTTGTACCTAATTGAGTCTATTTGTTTTAGTCTAAAACTTTGTAGAGTTGTAATAAGACATCTGTTGATAGTGATGAATGGTTGAGATTTTAGAATCCTTTGTGGGATGCATTTGAAGTGCAGGGTGCCTGTGAAGCCTAAGGCCCTAAACCCTAACTTCTAGGTACTCACTTAAAGCATAGCAACAAGCCGATGATTGATTTTCTCATAATCTGTTATGCAAAACTAACTTCTATGTGCCAAAACAACAACAAAATTATAGTATGCACAAAAGAATAACCATATTTCTTTATGATCTACAAATCATATTTGATATCCAATCATTTCTTTTTGAATATATATGGCGCAGAATAATTTGCACGGGAAAAAGAATGAGTCGATACTTAGTTGACCGCACGTGGATGTACAATCGACGACATGAGAGCAGGATTAGCCTGAATGATGATTTCAAAGCGGGCGTTGAAGAATTTCTCAAATATGCCAGTAGCCAACCTGATTTTATGGATGGTAAACTCATCAAGTGTCCTTGTGTTAAATGTCGTAATAGACCATTCAGAGAGGTAGATCTTGTGAGGGAGCATCTTTACAAGAAGGGTTTCGTACAAAACTACAAGGAATGGACGGCTCAAGGAGAGCCTTTGTTCTTGCAATATCAGTCCTCCTTTGATACGGAGGTCAGAGAGTCTACATCCGGAGATGACTTCAAAAATCGGCAGCGAAACCTAGCACGGGAGATGATATTTGCTGCGGCCGGGCCTAGTTTTGATCCAGAGGATCCGAATTCTGATGCAAAGGAATTCTATGATATGTTCAAGGATGCCGAAACACCGATATATCCGGGATGTGATACTCATTCAGTCCTATCTGTGGTGATGCGGATGTTGAACATCAAGTCTGATTTCAACTTGCCACAAGAATGTTATGACCGGATCATCCAGTTGGTCAGAGAGTTGTTGCCAAAAGGATCAAAGAATTTGCCTGCAAATTTTTACAAGTCGAAGATAATGATACGAAAACTTGGATTAGGTTACGAAAAGATAGATTGTTGTCGAAACGGCTGCATGCTATATTATAAAGAGAACAAGTATAAAGATAAATGTACTTTTTGTCATGCGGACCGGTACAAGCCAGTTCGGGACAAAAGAAAGTCAATTGTACAAGGAAAGCTACGTCCCTACAGGTACATGCATTTCTTACCTCTCACAAAGAGGCTGCAGAGGATGTATATGTCTGTAAATACAGCACAACACATGACATGGCATAGTAAGGAACGACACATGGATGAAGGAGAATTATCTCACCCTTCTGATGGAGAGGCATGGAAATATTTTGATCAGTGTCATCCAGAATTTGCTGTGGAGCCTAGAAATGTCCGGTTGGCGCTTTGTTCTGATGGATTCACTCCTTTTGGACTGTCGGGATCTCAGTACTCTTGCTGGCCAGTAATTTTAACTCCTTATAATCTACCACCGTGGATGTGTATGAAGACTCCTTATATGTTTTTGACACTTATTATACCAGGTCCCAAAAATCCAAAGAAGAACATCGATATCTACTTGCAGCCATTGGTGGATGAGTTGAAACAATTGTGGGAATTCGGTGTCCATACGTACGATATATCGAAGAAGCAAAACTTCCAGATGAGGACGATGCTTATGTGGACTATCAACGATTTTCTAGCATATGGAATGTTATCTGGTTGGAGTACTCATGGCACTAAGTCTTGTCCGGTATACATGGGAAAGAGTAAGGCGTTTCGTCTTCAACATGGAGGAAAAGCATGTTTTTTTGACTGTCACCGTCAGTTCGTTCCTTTGTCGCATCCGTGGAGGAGGAACAAAGATGCCTTCAGAGTTGGTAAACAAGAACTATCTCCTCCCCCATTGAGATTGACAAGAGATGAGGTTTGGGAAGAAGTAGAGGATATGCCGACTGTGATAGAAGATCCAAGATCAGAGTATCATTTTGATGGTTTTGGACATAGCCACAATTGGACGAAGCAGAGTATCTTCTGGGACTTACCTTATTGGAAGGATAATCTCATAAGACATAATCTTGATGTCATGCATATTGAGAAAAATGTATTCGATAACATCTTCAACACGGTTATGGATATTAAGGGAAAAACAAAAGACAATCCCAAAGCAAGAAAGGACATGAAAAATATTTACAAGCGTCCAGAGCTGAGCCTAAGACGAAGTAGCAATAATACATTGGTCAAGCCTCCAGCGCCATTCGCATTGGGTAGGGAAGATAAATTAATAATATACAACTGGATAACGAAGTTGAGATTTCCTGACGGCTATGTGTCTAATCTGGCGAGATGTGTCGATCTTAATGAACGCAAACTGACAGGAATGAAGAGTCATGATTGTCATATGTTCATGGAAAGGTTACTACCAATTGCTTTCAGAGAGATGTTGCCACCTCATGTATGGACTCCGCAGGCCGAGCTATCTATATTCTTTAGAGATTTGTGTTCAAGCAAGCTAACGGTGCAACATATGATTGAACTTGAGAAAAAAATTATATTGACAATATGCAAGTTAGAGAAGGTGTTTCCTTCCGGCTTTTTTGATAGTATGGAACATTTGCCAATTCATCTTCCATATGAAGCACGTGTAGGTGCTCCCGTCCATTATCGATGGATGTACCCATTTGAAAGATATAACTTAATTATCTTGAACCAATAATTTTATTTTCTAATTTTTCTAATCGAGTCTGCGTTTTTTTTTTACTAGATATCTACATCACCTAAAGAAGAAGGTGGGTAATAAGGCTCATGTAGAGGCTTCGATATGCGAAGCATATATCATTGAGGAGGTTTCAAACTTCTGTTCCATCTACTTTGATACTCATGTCAGAACAAATCGAAATAGAGCCCCAAGGAATGACGAAGGTGGGGTTGATGCGCCGATTAGTGATATCCTATCTATCTTTAATGTGAGGGGCAAGCCTACAAGTGCTACAAAAATTCGGTGGTTGGAAGACGATGAACTTGAAGCTGCTCATCGATATGTATTGTTAAATAGCGACATAGAAGAAATGAAAGATATTGAGAAGTAAGCGACACAACTTTACTTGCATATTTACTTTACATATATAGTTAGAAAGAAGTGTTCTAACTTTCATTCTTCTTATCACAGTACTTTTAGAGCCGAAGTACAAATGGAAAGGCCTAATATTGATGATGATGAACTTGCTAGAGAGGTTGATAGAAAATTTTCGTCGTGGTTCCATGATTATGTAAGAATATTTAAACACGGTCATTGTTAATTTTTCGTTAAAAATATGGATATAATAGACAAACAATATGTGATGTTTCAGGTTTTCCGTTCTGGCATCAACTTACAGAATGAGGGGATTCGAGCATTAGCCATTGGACCAAGTAAGAAAGTAAAATGTTGGGATGGATACACAATTAATGGCTTCAAGTTTAGAACAACTGATAAGCCTATCAATCACTCATTTGTTGGTGAAGATGGCAATTTTACTAAGAGTTCTGGAGTATGTGTGAGGGGCTCAGTCTATGATGCGGATCCAGAACATGATTATTATGGTGTACTTAGAGATATTATAGAGCTCGAATACCCACGATTGGTTTCTTTTGATACGAACATTGTGTTGTTTAAATGTGATTGGTTTGATACAACACCTAAGCAAGGATGGAAAATTGACAAACAATTTGGATTTGTAGATATAAGGCATGGTAAAAGATATGGAGGATTCGAACCTTTTGTGTTGGCAAGTCAAACAGTTCAAGTATACTTCATAAATTATCCTAGTCGACGGCGTAATACCCGAGATTGGTGGGCTGTATGCAAAACTAAAGCTAGAAACACTTATAATGTCGGAGAGCTGGCATACCAGGAGGATGAAGTAGTCATTCCTCCAGTTTCATATATGAATTCGGCCGTCGTTGATGATATGCAAGTTGAAGTTACTGATGACGATTTTAGAGTTGATGAAGAGGTTATTATAGAGAGAGTTGATGCTATGGAGGTATCGGACGAGGAAGAAGATTTGGAAGATGAAGATGAAGAAGAAGATGAAGAAATAGATGACGATGATGATGATTCAGGAGATGGAGATGATTCGGGAGATGAAGAAGAAGAATAGGACGAGGATGAAACCTATTGAGCTGCTTCTTTCAGCATCTTCTTTTCATAAAGTGATTTTCAAGTACAGGTAAACATTATGATAAATTTTATTTTCAATCTGGATTTCAAGTATCGGTTTATATTTACATATTTTATCGATATTCAATCTTCCCCCTATAAGTATATTTGTTTCATTAGTTGTTATAAATGAGGGAGAAAGGTTCCTTTTGTAATTTAAAAACCTTTTTTTCACTTGCTAAGGATTTTATCTTTTCACATGAAAGGTTCCTCCAAAAGCATCTGTTACGTGAAATTCCATCCCTTTTCAAAAGCATTTGTTTTTGGTATAATGTACTGCAGTTTTTTAGAGTATCGATTTTTGAATGATAACATAGGACTATGTTGGTTAAGTCTTCTGCAGTTTTTTGAATGATAACACAGGGCTATGATGAGGACATATATTTGCTCAATGATACATTCTTCATTGTGCGTATCAATTTTCAAATGATACATTGTGCTATGTTGGTTCAGTCTTCTTCATATCAAGGAGATACATAGGGCTATTTACTCTGAGCCCATACGTGTCCTATTTGCTCAATGATACATTCTTTATTGGCTTATTTATTTTACATTGCCCATTTTACTCTGAGCCCATACGTATCCTATTTGAACTCTTTGTACTTGATTCATGTTACTTATACTTTTATTTTTTATAAATGTACAGATCTTACCTATATGACGAACCGAGGTCGTCGTCGCCTCCGCGGAGGTTCCTCTCGACCTACCCCATCCACTCCAGAGCAACAAATTGGAGGAGCATCAGAGGACGACGTCATTATGGCAGATGATGGGTTGTCCCCACAGCCTACTCCATCATCAGTTGGAGGCACGCTATCTTCTCTTCCCTCTGGAGGCACGCCAACTTCTCGTCCCTCTGGAGGCACGTCATCTTCTCTTCCCTCTGTATCTATGACTACTGAAGTGAATATGTATCCCGGTCTTATGTTTCTGCCAAATGGAGCATATTACCGACGTCCAGGTTGTCTGGACCCCCCCCCCCAGTCCACCAGAGAGGCCTGCTAATGAAACACGCATAGAGCTATGGCCCGATGGAAAAGCGTAAGTAAAATAATAATAAATTATTGTATATTCATGTATTGCCTTGTTATTATTTATTTCTAATTGTATTATTTGTTTATACTTAGGTTCTTCCCCCTTAGAGCTGGAATTGAGCTTGGAGAGCTCATACGAGGAAATTTTCATGGGCCTTACTTAAATTTCAGGTCTATACCGGAGCCGAAGAAATACATTTGGCTTGATATGTTGAGGGTATGTTCTAATTAATTCTAAAAATTTATGTCCAAGTATGGTATTATTTGCTCAAGGAATGTGCTTTATGTTGAGGGTATGTTCTTATTGTTTATACTAAAGATATGACAATGAGACATTTGTAACAGTTTTTTAGTCATAGTTTATATACCGGAGCTCATAGTTTATATTATTGTTATTCTAAATTTTAATCTGTAATAATTTGTGATTTTCTATTTTAATTTGCAGAAGAGCTACTGGTGGCCGGACCACAGAGAGGTAGAGATAAAAAAATGTTATAAGTCGGTTGCCGAAAAAAGGCTAGGGGATATGGTAAGTGACCAGAAGGCTTTTGCGGCCAATGATGAAAACAAGCGCAAGGATTGGCTGAAAGAGGAATATTGGAAGAAGATAAAAGAGGATATGGCCAAACCTGAGTACAAGATCAGGTCGGACAGGGCAAAGGCAGCTCGTGCTAAGGCTGGTCTCCACACTGGTGGATCGATTTCGACCTCCGAACATTTTCGACGGATGGTATATAAAATCATTAATAAAATTATAATTTTTCATTATTTATGTATATCTCATAGAATTAATTTTTACAGTACGAGGAGGCTGCTAAGGCAGGCTTAGATACGAGTACAGTCGACTTTTCCAAGATATTCGAACGTACCCATAAGAGAAGGAAGGATGGAAAGTTAGTAGACGAACGGGCTTCCAAAGCATTTGTAAGTATTTACTTTTCTTTGAACATTTTATCAAAAGTTTAGTCGACCTTTGCCAAATCCTTCTTCTATTTGAACCTATCCTAACAGTCTTTTGCATTCGATGTAAAAACTGGAAGAGTATTAGAAAAAGGGGGGGTAGATGGCATATTAAGTTAGCTGATAGCATGACCTTTCTTCCATACTTCTTGGTCCATGTTTCCATTCAAAATTCCTCAACTCAGTGACGACTATCACCCACATCATACAATCCTTTCTGGCCTCCTGCCCTTTCTCAGGAGTCATAACTCTTCATTGAGATTGATTGGTAGCAAAACCAGTAAGCTATAGGCAATACCTGAGCGTATCGTGTTGTGCCATTAACCAAGTAACAGAAGAATAATGGGATACACACGAATCACAGTTGGAAACATGTATAACTATCATATCACAACTGTAGGAGCAAGGGAGGGTCCTGTGACAAGATTGAAGCTCAATCCTAAATACTAAGGGTGTATTAGTAGAGATTATAAGAGGTTAGTATAGGGTGAATCGAGTATAACCTTAAGTATCTGATCCTAAACCCAACCAACCTTAGCAGCAACTGATACTTGGACCCATGTCTACACCAGTAGCAGAGAGGAGGCCTGGTATCATATTCAACTTGGGTACCAGTGTGAAATTGTATTTTCCTGTATGAGATTTCCCCTGTTTTCCTGTATCCATGAATGAAGTTGCAAGTATGTCTTATTGGTATGATATCTCATCCCCTGCTTTACCTAAATTGTTCAGTCCTCAGGAAGACTTGAGTATCAGTCTATTTTGATCTGCTGTCTCAACCAGTATATGAGGGGGGGAAAGTTTATGGCTCGAGTTGATGGTGCCATGATGTATCAGTCCTTGCATCTATCCTATATTTAGTCCCCTCCTTATTTCAATTCTCAGTTCTAGAAATGTATTCAGTCCCCTCCATATCATGTTATAAGGAAAAACTGGAAGCTAGGACCTTCAATATTTTATTTGAAGAAATGTTTCAAGTTGGTATGGTTAATGCAGCAAAGGATCTCTTTAACTCTATTCTTGCAAATGACTGTGATCTCTTTATCTCTATTCTTGCAAATGACAGGATCATACCAAGATGGAAGAGTTGCTAATGCAAAAGAAATACAGAGATAAAATGATTGCTTCTGGAACTTCCTTATAACTCCACACCTACCACATATAATAGTTATAAGGAAAAACTGGAAGCTAGGACCTTCAATATTTAAATTGAAGGAATGTTTCAAGTTGGTAAGGTTAATGCAGCAAAGGATCTCTTTAACTCTATTCTTGCAAATTTTATTATTCTCTTTAACTCTATTCTTGCAAATTTTATTATCATCATTGATACATGAAATTTCTGGGTAAACACCAAACTAGAGTTCATATAAAGTTTTTCACTAGAAAGGGATTGCATACCATGTGATCTCAACATGTCATCTGATCTCAACATGTCATACCATCTGATCTCAATATGTCATCTATAATGGGACTATTCAATATTTCACTAGAAAGGGATTGCATACCATCCTTATTTCAATTCTTATTTCTAGAAATGTATCAGTCAAAGTGGAGTGTCCTGCATATCAACTTGCAAACATGGGCATTCCATATTGTTGACACAAAGTCACAGTCAACCAAATATTGATAACAGTGACTAAATAATACTTATAATAATTCAATACGACACACGACGTCTACATCAAGCTCAAGTCAGAAGACAGCTCAGTCTTTGCAATTCAGTTATATATAAGTCTATATTTTATACTTTTATTGAGTCAAGATTGATGTAAACTGTGTCATGCTGAGCTCTTGAGACTTGTCCTATAGCCTACCCAATAATCCCTAAACTCTACCATCCAGAAAAATGTCCATTGGTCCCCAAGAACCAGTTCTGTGCTCTAGAGACAGAGTTCGGGCCGAACTCTGCCTCCACACAGAGTTCGGGCCGAACTCTGTCCCCTAAAAATCAGCAACCTTAATTTTAGGGTTAGCTGGTTGCTAGTTGTCCAACGGCCAAATATTTGAAATTTTCTACCCGAATTCTGGCCGAATTCTGTCTATAAAAATCCTATAAATAGGCCTAGAATTCTCTCATTTCAAATCATCCAATCTTCTCCTCTCTTCTCTCTTAAGCTCAATAAGCCATACCCTTCCCATCTACAAGCCACAAGCTTCCTAAGTCTCGAGTGCTCAGCATCTCTCAGTTAGGAGTCTTATACAAGAGTTGAAGAAGTCGCTTGGAAAATTCTAAGCAAATCGCCACTGCGATCCTCTGTAAGAAGTTGACGTGCTCTTCTGAAGAAAAGGCACGGGTTGTAAACTACTATTTCACAAATAGTGGATTTAATCCTGAGCTAGAGTTCTCAGGCCTGGACTAGTCCTCCACGAGGGAAACCAGGTTAAAAACGGCTGTGTTTGCGTATGCTCTCTTGATTCTCACTTTAAATTCCGTATTTACTCTGATTAGTTTTATTTGTGATAGAGTTAATTTTTTAAGTGGATATTATCTCTATATACTCTATTCACCCCCCTCTAGAGTTGCCATCCGTTCTTCAATTGGTATCAGAGCTCTGTTCTCTTTACAAGGATTTACATCCTAGAGCTGATCCATGGCAACCACACAATCCTTGATTTCCAATCACGGTGAAGGACAGTCCACTCATAGGCCTCCCCTATTTGATGGAACTAACTACACGTATTGGAAAACAAGGATGATCTTTTATCTCAAGTCGCTAGACTTTGACCTGTGGACTGTCGTCACTGACGGATACAAAAAGCCCGCCAGAATAGTTGTCAACGGTGATCTTGTTGAGAAATCACATGACAAGTATTCTGACGAGGAGAAGAAACAGGCAAGTCTAGACGCGAGAGCTATTAATGCTTTATTTTGTGCTATAGACAGGAATGAGTTCAACATGGTATCTACATACACCACATCTCACGAAGTGTGGAAACTCCTAGAAGTGACGCATGAAGGAACCACCCAAGTCAAGGAATCCAAGATAAGCCGTCTCACTCAAGAATACGAAGCTTTCAAGATGAAGCCAAACGAGACGATCACGCAAATGTTCACAAGATTCCTCGACATCATCAACCCCCTGTCTACACTCGGCAAGCAATATTCAAATCACGAGAAGATTCGCAAGCTACTTAGGGGGCTACCAAAAATTTAGAACCCTAAGGTGACAGCCATCATTGAAGGAAATGATCTCACAACCATGTCCATGGAGACCTTGATGGGAAAGCTAATGACTCATGAGCTTGACCTCAAGGACTTCGAAGAGCCTGCTCCTAAGGCTAAGGAGATCGCACTCAAAGCTCACCGACGGAGGGCTGAACCCGAAGAGACGGATGACGACAACTCAGAAAAAGATGATCATGCCCTTATGGTCCGCAATTTCAAGAAATTCCTTCGCTTCAATCGAAGGAAGAAGGAACCACAAGAAAATGGTGAAGAAGAGCCAACTTGCTATGGTTGCAAGAAGACTGGACACGTCCGAAAAGATTGTCCAGTCTTGAAGAAGAGCAACCGCTATGAGAAGCCATACAAGAAGACTTCATCAAAGAAATATGCCAACACAAGCATTTGGCATGAAAGCGAAGCTAGTGACTCCGAGGAAGAAAAGGACTCTCCTCAAGATACGGCTAATGTGTGCCTAATGGCAACATCCGATAAGGTATCAAACGAAACTCTTGACGACTTCTCTTTTGATGAACTTGGCGATGCTTTCACCGATTTACTCGATGATCACAAAAAGATCATTGATAAATACAAACATGCCAAGGACAAAATCAAAAGTCATGAAGTCGAAATTCAAAGACTTTCTCTATTGCTTGATAACATTAGAGACACTTCAGCCACGGAAGTCACAGATGAGGTATCGAAGCTTAAACTAAGCCTTCATGATGCTGAAGCACGTATTGAGCAACAAACACAAGAAATCACAACACTCAACACGATGCTTACTGAAGAAAAGAGTAGACACAAGATTTCTATGACTAAGATATATGGTTTAAATGCTAAGGTTACTGAACTGCAGGCTGTCTCTAAGAGATTAGAGACTAGATTGGGAAAACAGGTTGTTCAACCTCAAACCCAATCTCATGAGACACCCATAAAGCATAACACTCCTCATGCTAGTCATCCGCATCATCCATCTACAACACATAATCATGCTTTCATATACACACAATTTCACAAAGGACACAAACCACATGCACGTAGAAATAATTATCATATGTCACAAAATCATCATGTTACACATAGATACAATCATCATATTGCACAAAGACACAATCAACATCACTCTACTTATAGACAACATTACCATGTCATACCATATAGACAACATCATCATGCTCCATATAGACAACATCATCATGCTCTAT
Source organism: Iris pallida (assembly GCA_029216955.1). Classification (NCBI taxonomy): domain Eukaryota; kingdom Viridiplantae; phylum Streptophyta; class Magnoliopsida; order Asparagales; family Iridaceae; genus Iris; species Iris pallida. The sequence continues at coordinate 3,762,955 of JANAVB010041814.1, read as the reverse complement.
ATAGACAATATCACCATGCCACTCCACAACACTCTATGCATAATCATCATCAACAAGCTAATCATCATACTTCTGCTCATTACACTGCTTATAGACATCATCAGCATGCTCCTAATATAAATAGGAATGTTACATGTACTTATTGTGGTTTACATGGACACATATCACCACAATGTAGAATTAGAAGATTAGTTGATAGAAAAATATATGCATGGTTTCCAAAAACTAACTTTTCAGGACCCTCAAAAAATTGGGTACCAAAGGTCACATCTACTCTTAATGTAGGTGGACCTTCCCTCCTCAACTAAGAGTAAGTGGATTCTCGATAGTGGATGCTCGCGGCATATGACAGGAGACGCAAATCTTTTCGCATCACTATCGATAAAGAGAGAAGGATATGTATCATTCGACAACAACCTCAAAGGTTATATTATAGGTAATGGTAATATTGGTTATCCTCCCTCTCCCGTAATAAAGGATGTCTGCCTAGTGATCGAGTTAAAGCATAACCTGCTCAGCATTAGTCATCTTGCTGACCATGGATATGACATTAACTTTGGACAAAACAAATGCCTTATTTATGATAGGTCAACGGGAGACATCGCTTTTGAAGGGATAAGAGAGGATAATATTTATACTTTCTATTTGTCTGGAAATACTAACAATGCAGGTAGATGCCTATATGCTCATAAAGATGAACGGCTACTATGGCACCAGTTGGTCATGCCAATATGGATAATATATCCAGGCTATCGACCAAGAAGCTAGTTAGAGGCTTGCCCGACATCACATTCAAAAAGGACACCGTATGTGCCGAATGTGAGTTGAACAAGGCAACCAAGTCATCTTTTCATTCCATAAACTCTGTAAGCACTTCTAGACCCTTGCAACTACTCTATATGGATTTATTTGGGCCTAGCAGAGTAGCCAGTCTTGGCGGAAAACTCTATGCCTTTGTTATTGTTGATGATTTTTCAAGATTTACTTGGGTTTTCTTTCTTGCAAATAAAAGTGATGCTATTTTGATTTTCAAGATTTTTGTCAAGAAAGTTCAAAACGAAAAAGGCTACATGATTACTCGAATCCGAAGTCATCATGGAGGCGAATTCAAAAATTCTGATTTTGAAAGATTTTGTGATTCTAATGGTTTTAATCATGAGTTTTCTTGTCCAAGAACTCCTCAACAAAATGGTGTTGTGGAGCGAAAGAATAGGACTCTTGGCGATATGGCCAGAGTTATGTTGAACAAGTTTTCACTTCCGAAATATTTTTGGGCTGAAGCTGTCAGTACAGCATGCCATATTTTAAATAGGGTGCTTATTCGTCCTATTACGAAGAAAATACCCTATGAACTTTGGTTTGGGAGAACCCCAAATGTTTCTTATTTTAGAGTTTTTGGATGTAGATGCTTTATCCTTAACACCAAAGACAACTTAGGCAAATTTGATGTCAAAGCTGACGATGGTATTTTCCTTGGCTATGCTGCCAAGAGTAAGGGATATAGAGTTTTTAACAAACGCTCTTTAATTGTGGAAGAGTCTACAAATGTGACTTTTGATGAAGATAATAGTGCAGCAGCTACTCTTGATGATGATGTTGAGCCATCAATGTCTACTCCAATGAATACCACAACCGAAACAAATTCTATGGAAAGCTTGCCTAAGAAATTCTCTTTCAAGCCATCACATCCTGAAAATTTGGTAATCGGTGAGGTTTTACAAGGAGTAACTACTAGATCATCATTAAGAGACTCTATTGCTAGCACTGCCTTTATTTCACAAATTGAGCCTAAAAACATTTCTGAAGCTTTCAATGATAAATTTTGGATTTCTGCTATGCAAGAAGAACTCAACCAATTCGAGAGGAGCCAAGTATGGGAACTCGTTCCTAGACAGGCTAATCACTCGATTATTGGTACTAAATGGATTTTTAGAAACAAAGTAAATGAAGATGGTTCAGTCACACGCAACAAAGCTCGTCTAGTAGCTCAAGGATACAACCAAGAGGAAGGTATCGACTACGATGAGACGTATGCTCCTGTTGCTAGATTAGAATCCATTCGGATGCTTTGTGCATTTGCAAATTTTCAAATTTTCAAATTATTTCAAATGGATGTTAAAAGTGCTTTCTTGAATGGTTTTATTAAGGAGGAAGTTTATGTAAAACAACCCCCTGGCTTTGAAAATCACAAATTTCTCGACCATGTGTTCAAGCTAAAGAAAGTGCTGTATGGCCTCAAACAAGCCCCTAGAGCTTGGTATGAACGGCTAAGCAACTTCTTGCTTGAGAAAGGTTTTTTAAAAGGGAAAATTGACACTACACTTTTCATAAAGTCTTTGAAGGACACTATTCTTTTACTACAGATATATGTAGATGATATTATTTTTGGTTCTACTGATGAAACCCTTTGTCAAGATTTTGCCAAGTGTATGCAGACCGAATTTGAGATGAGCATGATGGGGGAGCTCAACTACTTTCTTGGGCTGCAAGTCAAATAAATGTCAAATGGAACCTTCATCTGTCAGTCGAAGTATACAAAAGACATGCTGAAGAAATTCGAACTTGATAATGTCAAACCAATCAGCACTCCTATGGCTACTTCAACCAAACTGGAACCAGATAAGAGTGGCAAACCCGTAGACCAACGTAAGTATCGAGGTATGATAGGCAGTCTACTTTATCTTACTGCTAGTCGCCCTGATATAATGTTTAGCGTTTGCCTGTGTGCTAGATATCAAGCAAATCCTAAGGAATCGCACATGACCGCAGTTAAGCGTATCTTTAGATACCTTAAGGGTACAGTTACAGTGGGCCTATGGTATCCCAAGTCAACATTATTTGACCTCATTGGTTATTCTGATGCTGATTTTGCTGGATGCAAGGTCGACCGTAAAAGTACGAGCGGTACGTGCCATTTATTAGGAAAGGCTTTAGTCTCTTGGTTTAGCAAGAAGCAGAATTCTGTGGCACTATCCACAACAGAAGCTGAATACATTGCAGCTGGGCGTTGTTGTGCACAAATTCTGTAGATGAAGCAAACCCTTGAAGACTATAATTTATCTTTCATGCATATTCCGATCTTTTGTGACAACACTAGTACAATAAATCTTACTAAGAACCCCATTTGTCACTCACGCGCGAAGCACATTGAGATACGACACCACTTTTTGCGTGATCATCAGCAAAATGGCACGATTAACGTAGAATTTTTTGACACTGATCATCAGTACGCTGATTTCTTCACAAAGCCATTATCCGAAGAGCGCTTCAATTTCCTTTGTCGTGAACTTGGAATTTTAGATGAAGCCGTCATAAATTAAAATATACCTGCATAAATATCGATTATATTGTGATTCTCTTATGATGAACTTGCTATGAGTACAAGCCGAAAGGGCCCTTCTGACAACAAGGCGTAAAAGCCTAAGCGACACGATGCACTAGTCTTTAGGACTACCGCTAGCTGGGATCCGGCCCCTGCAGCTAACTCATGGCAAATTCAAAATACTGAATTATAATATAACTCCTTGTTTATTATACGGTACATTTTGATTTATCACTTGCTGATATGCTATTTTTCAATTTTACTTGCTGAAATTCTTAATCATTTATCTTTATAACTTATCTTGATTTCCCATACTTAACTAATTTTTTATCCTTCCAGCCTGATTTCAGTTCTGGGACAAGGACCCAGAATTCGGGCCGAACTCTGCCCTTATCAGAATTCGGGCCGAGTTCGGCCTCCCTGTTCCAGAATCGGGGACAGGTTCCAACCGTTGATCAAAACTTGATCCAATGGTTCTGATTCACTCCGACCAAGAGAAACCCTTCCCTTATATTCGGTTTCTCTTCCTCCTCCCTTTTTCTTACCACCTTTTCTTCTTCTCCTCCACTATTTTCTCAAAACCCTAACCCTAATTTCTTCTCTATTGTGCTCCATTCTTTCCCAAATTCAAGGAGAAGGGCTATTTTCCAATTCTCTTTCACTGTTCATCATCTATTTGAGGTATAACTTACTCTTCATCTCTATTTCAATTTTCTCTATTTTGTGCAATGGCTCCTCGCTTGCCCAACCGTAGGAAGAGATCTCGGATCGAGGGTGCATCCTCGTCGAGTGCTCCTCCTTCCGTTGAGCAACCCGTTGAACAACAACAACCACCTCATCCGTTGTTCAACCCTTCACGTCCTCGTGACCCTAACACCTATGACGACCGAATCTTTGTGTCACTAGACGCGTCCAACAATTGGTTTAGTGACTTTCGGACCCGTCCGGTGTTTGCGGGACACCCCATTAACTTCACAATCTTTTCACAATATGAATCCATATTTCGTGATCTTTGCATTGATGAGCTAGTTGCTACGAATTTTGTCATCTATCGTAGCGCTATACAAATGTTCTACTGCAACTTGACTCATGATGACACTCACATTTATTCACGAGTTGCGGACATTAATATCGCCTTTGCTGATTCTGATTTGGCCGAGTATCTTGAACTTCAAGATCTCAATACTTGGGATAAGCTTGTTGAAGCTCGATCGTTCCAATTTCTGGATAGAACTTCCCTTGAGAGCTTCAAGGCAGATTTATGTGCTCCAAACATTTGCCCTCGTAAGCTTATGGCCAAACATCTCAACCCTTACTACTATGAACTTCATCGGATTGTTTTTAACACAATCTTACCCAAAGCCGGCTCCACCGATGAAGTTACTTATTTTAAAATATCAACTTTGTATCATCTTCACTATCGCATTCCTTTTAATCTTCCACGTACCATGATGGACTGGATGATTAACTGTAGGAAGAAACCACGAGCCTTGGTTTATCCCTTATATCTTCCTATGGTCCTTCGTGCATTTATTGTACCACTTCATGATTGTCCTTTCTTGCCTGCTCCTGCCTTCCTTTCTAAGGCACGACGACTTCAGGCAGTCGTAGCCTCTCCTGCCACCTCTGAGCATTCCGATGATGAGGAGCCCGACGCCCCTCCACTTGGACAGGATGCACCTCCTCCTCCTGCAACCCTTGAGTCCATCTAGACCATGCTCCGAGATCGTTTTGCCTTAGAGGACGATCGCTGGACTCAGATGGACTACCGTACTACCCTGCAGATGAGTGCACTCAGCAACTCGCTGCATGATATTCGGTATTCTATGTCCTGTCATCCTTCTATGCCTATTCCCATGGAGCGGGATCCCGGTCGTGAGGGATATCGCATTGATGATCCTTGGGTCATGCGCTACCTGGATCCGGGTGCTGCTATTGTGGATCCTCGTCGTTCCTTCACTGATCCTTCCGACACCGCTGGGCCTTCTCGTGCTCCATGATGGAGATGGCTTCTACTTGATGATGCTGCTGCTGATCGTAGTTTATGTTTTATGCTTTCTAGTATTTTCAGTTGTTTAGTTGGATTTATGTACTTGGTACTCTCTTTATGATTTAGTGACTCTAGTTATGAGTTGTGACTCTTATGTTTCTGGTAGTTCTATTATTCTATGACATTTGCTTGTTCTGTTAGTTCCTATGCTGTTTCTTCTCTTTTGGTGTGTTTGCCCATTATTACTTGATTCTTATTATATTTCTAAATGCCAAAGGGGGAGAGATATGTATATTCTGTGTAAATTCTTTTTTGGTATATGTGCTTTTTTGGTGCTTTTGGAAGATATTTCTTATCAGGCCAACAGGTTCAACGCATTGTTTACGGGGGAGCTATCTTGTTTAGCTCGGCACTGATTATGGGGGAGCTATGCTGTGTCCAGGTATGAATATTGAATATACATTTATTATTTTGTCAATTATCAATATGGGGGAGATTGTTGACACAAAGTCACAGTCAACCAAATATTGATAACAGTGACTAAATAATACTTGTAATAATTCAATACGACACACGACGTCTACATCAAGCTCAAGTCAGAAGACAGCTCAGTCTTTGCAATTCAATTATATATGAGTCTGTATTTTATACTTTTATTGAGTCTAGATTGATGTAAACTGTGTCATGCTGAGCTCTTGAGACTTGTCCTATAGCCTACCCAATAATCCCTAAACTCCACCATCCAGAAAAATGTCCATTGGTCCCCAAGAACCAGTTCTGTGCTCTGGAGACAGAGTTCGGGCCGAACTCTGCCTCTACACAGAGTTCGGGCCGAACTCTGTCCCCTAAAAATCAGCAACCTTAATTTTAGGGTTAGCTGGTTGCTAGTTGTCCAACGGCCAAATATTTGAAATTTTCTACCCGAATTCTGGCCGAATTCTGTCTATAAAAATCCTATAAATAGGTCTAGAATTCTCTCATTTCAAATCATCCAATCTTCTCTTCTCTTCTCTCTTAAGCTCAATAAGCCATACCCTTTCCATCTACTAGCCACAAGCTTCCTAAGTCTCGAGTGCTCAGCATCTCTCAGTTAGGAGTCTTGTGCAAGAGTTGAAGAAGTCGCTTGGAAAATTCCAAGCAAATCGCCACTGCGATCCTCTGTAAGAAGTTGACGTGCTCTTCTGAAGAAAAGGCACGGGTTATAAACTACTATTTTATAAATAGTGGATTTAATCCTGAGCTAGAGTTCTCAGGCCTGGACTAGTCCTCTACGAGGGAAACCAGGTTAAAAACGGCTGTGTTTGCGTATGCTCTCTTGATTCTCACTTAAAATTCTGCATTTACTCTGATTAGTTTTATTTATGATAGAGTTAATTTTTTAAGTGGATATTATCTCTACATACTCTATTCATCCCCCTCTAGAGTTGCCATCTGTTCTTCACATATCTCTCGCTCAGTTGCCTTATGGTCAGTCCCTAAATGTATCAGTCAAAGTGGAGTGTCCTGCATATCAATGCATATTCGGTTCATATTACCTACTATTATGGATCTGTCCACATACATATATGATTAGCCTATCTTTTGGTTCAGTCAGAGTGATTATATGTCCCGTCCTGAACATCTCAATCCTAGTCTTGAACATCCCTTTGTGTTCAGTCTTGAACATCCCTTTGTGTTCAGTTATCCCTTTGTGTTCAAAACCATATCATGTTATAAGGAAAAACTGGAAGCTAGGACCTTCGATATTTTATTTGAAGGAATGTTTCAAGTTGGTATGGTTAATGCAGCAAAGGATCTCTTTAACTCTATTCTTGCAAATGATTGTGATCTCTTTAACTCTATTCTTACAAATGACAGGATCATACCAAGATAGAAGAGTTGGTAATGCAAAAGAAATACAGAGATAAAATGATTGCTTCTGGAACTTCCTTATAACTCCACACCTACCATATAATAGTTATAAGGAAAAACTGGAAGCTAGGACCTTCAATATTTAAATTGAAAGAATGTTTCAAGTTGGTAAGGTTAATGCAGCAAAGGATCTCTTTAACTCTATTCTTGCAAATTTTATTTATCTCTTTAACTCTATTCTTGCAAATTTTATTATCATGATTGATACATGAAATTTCTGGGTAAACACCAAACTAGAGTTCATATAAAGTTTTTCACTAGAAAGGGATTGCATACCATCTGATCTCAACATGTCATCTATAATGGGACTATTCAATATTCACCACAATTGCTTGGTAAGGTTTCTTGGTTATACTTATTGCTTTATTATTCAACAATGCACTTATTTAGTTTATTTAAATTTCAGTTGGTAATGGGACTATTCAATATTCACCCATTTAGAGCTTCTTTACTTATCAATTAAGTATATGGATTGTAATTGCACATGTGTAGTTCAGTTGTAATATATTCATGATACTTTTATATGTACAGGAGGCCTACGAGAAATTGGAGTCTCATGAGGCTGCTGATCAGGAAGGGGGGCTGGTACTAGTAGGCCACATATGCCCTCCAAGAGGAATGACTTGTGGATACAGGCTGTTGGGAGAGGAAAGGGCGGTAATGTATACGGTACCGGGTCATTAGCATTGCAACCGTCGTTATACTCAAGAGCTCTTCCACCTGCACAGTCTACTGCCGATCCTGCTGCTCCTTCTACAATCTTTCTTACTATGGAGCAGATGACTACCATGATGTTCGATTTTCAGAGACAACTGAAACATGTTATGGAGATGGTGTCTTCTACTAGTGCTCGTGATGGTACTGCTGCTCCTTCCGGTACTCCGACTGTTCCTCCTCCTCATGCTCCTTCCTTTACTCCGGCTATTATACCATCCGTTGCTACTGTGGCTACGTCTCCATCTATTGCTCCTCCAGCTACATCTCCATCGGTTTCTCCTACTACTACTTCTATTCCAGCTCCTATTTTTACGACGAGCCAGCAACAAGCATTAGTTACGTTCATGACACAGTTTATGGGAAGCATGCAACCACCGTCAACTTGACTTTTGTGCTTTTGTATCACTGTCGTGTCATACTCTTTTGTGTTTGTATTAGTTTATCGTTTTTTGTATGGATGATGTATAGTCGAATGTTGGATATGAATGGACATGACTATATATGATATCTAAGCTTTTTGTTTGTGTATTTTGTGTAGGCTATTAATTTTGTTTACATCATTGGTAATGATTGTGGGGTAAAAAATTGATTTCATAGTATTTTGTGTGCTGTTGACTTGTTTATAATACTCTTAAAGGATGTGCATAGCATTATTCTTACAAAACAGGGGAAAAAAAAGCAATTCATCACTCCATAGCGACTAACTGGCGACAAAACAGCGACTATAAACTGGAGGGGAAACATGTAGGTGACTAACTGGCGACCAACCAGCGACAAACCCGCGACTATCTGGCGACTAACCGGAGACTAAGCTATCTGCTGCTAAGAGTCCATAATTCAAAATGTTACTCGCTAAGGAGTCGCCCGTTAGTCGCAAAACTAGCGACTAAACATGTGGTCGTAAGGTAGTCGCTAAAGAAAGTCGCTAGGTTCGTCGCTGGTTAGTCGCTACAGCGACTAACTAGCGACTGAAATTTGGTAGCGACGATGCGTCCACCGACGGAAATTTTTCGTCGCTGGTTAGTCGCTATTTGACTTTACCGACTAAAAGTTCTTATTTAACGACTAAAAAATCAGTCGCTATTTTACAATTTTTTTTGTAGTGTATTAAGTACTAATGTGTCTTAGAATCTCTTGAGGAAGACAATGGAATAACAAAATTTGAGTTCCTCCATGAAGCAATTTGTATTTGCCTACTGCGGGTGGTCGGTGGAGGAATTGAGAAGAAGAAGAGAGTTATGAGAAATGAATGAAGAGAGAGAAGGGTTGTTGGGTTAATAAATGGGGGATGGTGGTAGGTAGGGGTCTGCATACTAACCCAAACCAAGCCGAACCAAGCAAACCGAAATACTAAAATAAACCATGCAATATGAGTCAAAATATGTACACGTATACCAAATACGTAATACGAACTACGGGCGTTACAATGGGTCTGCAGTACAAAGATGGAACGTCTATTACAGATCACTTGAGTGACTTCTAAGGCGTGGTTGGCCAGTTATCCTCGATGGGAGTCAAGTTCGACGACGAGGTTCAGGGACTATGGCTGCTGTGTACATTGCCAGACTCGTGGGAGACCGTACGAGTATCTATGATCGCTTCTGCTCCAGAGGGTATGGTCAGTCTGGAGTTTGCCAAGAGCGGGGTACTGAATGAAGAGATGCGGAGCCGTTCTCTTTGTTGGCACATCGATTTTGATCATTGTTCACAATAACCCTTGTATGTCTTTAGTTTGTACTTTTCACAGGCACTTCCAAAAAGGCAAGAATAGAAGAAAGGAATCTCCATTCCATGATGCTTATCAAAGACCATGGAGCTCTGCAATTCTCCTATATCAAGATGTTGATATACAACAACAAAGAGAAATGCAAAAGACTATGAAGCAGTCCATACAAAAAGATCCAGCTTGGAGACTACAAAGAAGACGGTTCTTATCCTTGTTCTCTTCCTGAGTCTGTAAATGTCTAGGAAATCTTTGTACGTACTTTGCTAGGATGATAATGATAAAGAAAGAAATGGTGAAATAGTCATTCAGAGGAGACGAAAAATTCGCCGGATTTTCGGGTAAATCCGCCGGATGATCCGATCGCTCACAGCAAGTTAGTGAGCCAATGTTCGGATCATCTGACGGACATCCGCGGAAATCCGCCGGATAATCCGATCGCTCACAGCAGGTTAGTGAGCCAATGTTCGGATAATCCGACGGACATCCGCATAAATCTGCCGGATAATCCGATCGCTCACAGCAAGTTAGTGAGCCAATGTTCGAATAATCCGACGGACATCTGCGGAAGACCGGTGGATAATCCGAACCTCTCATAGCAAGTTTGTGAGCTATAGTTCGGATCATCCACCGGATTTTCGCTGAAATCCGACGGATAATCTGCTTGACTTATTTGCAACTTTTGAATTCAAATCCAACGGCATCTGGGAAGTGCATTTAATGCATCTAACGGCTCTTTTTATGACCGTTACTGTTGACCGGATAATCCGACGGATTTTTGCTGAAATTCGGCGGATAATCCGGTTGACGGCTTAATAGCCTTTATGACTTTGGATTTGTATAAAAGGGGCTTTAGTCTCTCCTCTTAAAATCTATCTCTTCTAAGCTTTAAATTTCCTCAACCACAAAAGAGCTTCACCATTAATACTCCACCAAGCTTTCAATTGTCATCCTCTCCCAAGGTGCTAGAGTATTTACGAGTTGTAATCTTCGATCTTCACGTGTTAGAAGATCAACAAGTTCTCTTCTCATCTGTTTGAAGTTGGCGAGCCTTCGTAAGAAAACTCGTGTATTGAAGTTGGCGAGTCTTCGGATCCAAACTCGTGTTGAAGTTGGCGAGTTCTTCGGATCCAAACTCGTGTGTACTATTTGATTAAATAGTGGATTTAAGCCGGAGAGAGTTCCGGGACTGGATTGTCTCAAGCGAGGATACCAGGATACATCTTGTGTTTGATCTTCTTACCCTTTACTTTTATTTGTCATATATTGCTTCTTGTGCTCTAGATTTATTTTATTACCCTATTCACCCCCCCTCTAGGGTTCTACAATTGGTATCAGAGCTTGGTTCTCTTGAGTTGGATTTATACCCTTTGAGTGATCTATGGCCACTAACCCTAGTATCAACACCTTCCACAATGAGGGACACTCCACAAATAGGCCTCCCTTATTTGATGGAACCAACTATAACTACTGGAAGATTAGGATGAGTATTTATCTGAAGTCCATAGATTTCGATTTACGGGATTGTGTGATAAATGGTCTTCCTACTCCTTCCAGAATTATTGAGGATATTGCTTCTGACACCCTTAGGGACACTCTTACTGAAAACACCAAGAAGCTTGCTAGTCGAGATGCCAAGGCTATGAACGCTCTTTATTGTGCTCTCGATAGTAGTGAATTCAATAAAATCTCTACTTGCAAGACTTCCAATGAGATTTGGAAGTTACTTGAAGTCACACACGAGGGTACTTCACAAGTGAAGGAATCCAAGATTAGTAGACTCACGCAAGAATATGAGTCCTTTAAGATGAAGCATGATGAATCTATTACTTGCATGTTTACTCGTTTTGGTGATATTATTAATCCTCTCTCTTCTCTTGGTAAGGAATATCCTGCTCATGAAAAGATCAGAAAAATTCTTAGAAGATTGACAAAAGCATAGAGTCCTAAAGCTACTGCAATCATTGAGGGGAATGACCTGACAGTCATGAACCTTGAGACCCTCATGGGTAAGCTAATGACTCATGAACTCGATATGAAGGATCAAGAGTAATCCTCCATACAAGAGAAGGAGAAGGAAAAGGCCAAGGAGAAGGAGAAGTCTCTCGCTTTCAAAGTTACAAAGTCCTACTCCAAGGATAGCTCCGACGACAATGAGTCGGACGATGATGAAGAAATAGCTCTCACAGCTAAGCACTTCTGAAAGTTCCTCAAATTCAACAAAGCCAACCGCTTCAGACGGGACAATGAGGAAGATCCGGCGTGCTATCAATGCAGAAGAACAGGACACATCAAGAGGGACTGTCCGATGATAAGAAAAGACTCAAGCAAGTACGAGAAGCCTAGCAAAGGAAGCTCGTCCTCCAAGAAATTTGCCAACACAAGCATTTGGTGTGAGAGTGACGCAAGTGTCTCCGACAACGACAAAGAGTGCAAACACAATGCCAACGTTTGTCTCGTGGCAACCGATGAGGTAATTGATGATCTCTCCTTAAACACTCTTACTTATGATGACTTGGAGAAAGCTATCCTTGAATTGCATGAAGAACACAAAGGTATTAGGAATAAATACAAGAAATCTCTAAAAGAGGTTGATGCTCTTCAACTTGAAGTAGAAAGACTCTCAAGCATCATTATTGATGTAAAGAAAAAATCTCCTGCTTCTGACACGGATGAGATAGAGTCTTTACGACTCGAGTTTCAAGAATCTCTTGTCATTATCAAGAAAAAGGATGATGAAATTCAATCCATGAGAAGAGCGTATGAATTTGCTATGCATAAGGTTCAAGATGCTAATAGGAGAGAATATGATACTTCTATTAAGTATAATGATCTTCTTGTACAAAGTAAGAAACTAGGTAATAAGAACACTACTCATATGCATGCTCCAAGACACCTCCACACTCATCACAATGCTAGAGATACTTCTTACATGAACACTACACACAAATCCTTTTCTAACACAAGGAAATGACCTTTTGTAAAGAAAAATACTTCACATCATGCTTTTTATTATCATCATCATAACACTAATGTTAGAACTCCTCGCACTAGATTTTCACATATGCATGACACTCACACTTCTTCTTCTAAATCCTCTATGATTTGCAACTACTGTGGCTTGCTTGGACACACGACCAATTATTGTCATACAAGAAAACTTGTTGATAAGAAAGTTTTTATGTGGGTTCCTAAGACTAACACTCAAGAACCCATACGATCATGGGTACTAAAATGTTCATCTTCAACTTATGTTGTAGGTGAAGAGTCCTTTCCATGCTAGAAGCAAGTGGATTCTCGATAGCGATTGTTCACGGCACATGACCGGAGATACTTCATTATTTACAACGCTATCGATGAAGAAGGAAGGACACGTCTCCTTTGGTAACAATCTTAAAGGTCACATTATAGGAAACGGTAATATTGGTTCCCCTCCTTATCCTTGCATTAAGAATGTGTGTCTTGTTACTAATCTTAAACACAATCTTCTTAGTATTAGTCATCTTACCGATAATGGTTATGATATCAAGTTTGTTAAGCTCAAATGCTTTATTACCGATAGTTCAAATGGATCTATTGTTTATGAAGGCATTAGAGAAAACAATATCTATGTTTTATATCTTATCGAAGACACTAACAATGACAGGTGCTTAGTTGCTAAGAACGATGAGAGTTGGCTTTGGCACATGAGGCTCGGACACGCCAACATGGATACCATCTCACGTCTTGCTACCAAGAAGCTCGTAAGAGGACTCCCAAGTATCCCTTTCAAAAAGGATATGGTGTGTGAAGAATGCGAAAAGAGTAAGTTGACAAAGTCATCCTTCAAATCAATCAACTCTGTGAGTACCTCTAGACCTCTTCAACTTATTCATATGGATCTTTTTGGTCCTAGTAGAGTTGCTAGCCTTGGAGGCAAGCTTTATGCCTTTGTTTTGGTTGATGATTTTTCGAGATTTACTTGGATTATTTTTCTTGCTTGCAAAAGTGATACTTTTCGTGAATTTGATGCTTTTTGTAAACGTGTTCAAAATGAGAAAGGTTTTTCTATTAACAAGATTAGAAGTGATCATGGAGGAGAATTTCACAATGCCGATTTCAAAAGATTTTGTGAAAAGAATGGTTTTGGACATGATTTTGCTTGTCCACGAACTCCTCAATAAAATGGTGTTGTGGAGAGAAAGAATAGAACCCTTGGAGATATGGCCCGGGTTATGTTAAACCAATATAAGCTCCCCCAATATTTTTGGGCGAAAGCCGTTAATACAGCATGTCATGTTATAAATAGGGTCTTGATTAGATCTATTTCTAAGAAGACTCCTTATGAGCTTTGGTTTGACAAAATTCCCTTTATTGAATATTTTAAAGTTTTTGGTTGTAATTGTTTTATTTTGAATACTAAGGATAACCTAGGCAAGTTTGAAGAAAAAGCCTATGAAGGAATATTCCTTGGATACTCTACTCATAGTAAAGGTTTTCGTGTTTTTAATAAAAGAAGTCTTGTTGTCGAAGAGTCAATCAATGTCTCTTTTAATGAACTTAACTCTTCTACATTCTCCTCTTCCGAGGATATTGATGACATCTCGTTTGGGTTGGAGAACTCCTCTATTGGAGATCGTCCTTCTTCATCTAACAATGAAGTTGTGACTCCAACAAAAGAGTCTCCTCCTCTCGAGCCTCCTCAAAAGGATCTCCCAAAAGAATGGAGATTTGTCACCAATCATCCTAAGGAACTTATCATTGGGGATCCTTCCTCCAGTGTTAGCACTAGATCCTCCACTCGTGATCTTTGTGCAAACGTGGCTTTTATTTCTCAAATAGAGCCTAAAAATATTAATGATGCTTTTCTTGAAGAATTTTGGATGATAGCTATGCAAGAGGAGCTAAATCAATTTGAGCGAAACAAGGTTTGGGAACTTGTCCCAAAACCTAGCAATCACCCCATTATTGGAACAAAATGGGTGTTTCGAAACAAACTTAATGAAGATGGGTTAGTGACTCGTAACAAGGCCCGATTGGTTGCTCAAGGCTATAACCAAGAGGAAGGCATTGACTACGACGAAACCTATGCTCCGGTTGCACGTCTTGAATCCATTCGTATGCTTTGTGCTTTTGCTTATTTTAATGACTTTAAACTCTTTCAAATGGATGTTAAGAGTGCTTTTCTAAATGGTATCATTAAAGAGGAAGTTTATGTTAAACAACCTCCCGGCTTTGAAGATTTTCAATTTCCTAATCACGTGTTCAAACTCCACAAAGCCCTTTATGGCCTCAAACAAGCTCCCCGTGCTTGGTATGAGCGCCTTAGCTCCTTTCTTATTTCACACAATTTTTCAAAGGGGAAGTCGACACAACACTTTTTATCAAATCCCATGATGGCACTCTTTTATTGGTTCAAATTTATGTCGATGACATTATTTTTGGTTCTACTAACAATACACTTTGCGTAGAATTTGCTAAAGTTATGCAGGAAGAATTTGAAATGAGCATGATGGGTGAACTATCATTCTTTTTGGGCTTACAAATCAAACAAGGACCCAAAGGGACCTTCATCAATCAAGCAAAATACACAAAGGATCTCCTCAAGCGTTTTGAACTTGACTCATCCAAATCAATGAGGACTCCTATGGCAACAACGACAAAGCTTGACAATGATGAAGATGGCACATCCGTCGACATTCGTAAGTATCGAGGTATGATCGGTAGTTTACTTTATCTTACTTCTAGCCGTCCCGACATTATGTTTAGCGTATGTCTTTGTGCTCGATATCAAGCAAATCCCAAAGAATCTCACTTATGTGCCGTAAAACGTATTTTTCGGTATCTCAAGGGCACCATTAACTTGGGGCTATGGTATCCAAAATCCTCATCCTTTGAGCTTCACGGTTTCTCGGATGCAGATTTTGTCGGATGCAAACTTGACCGAAAAAGCACTAGCGGCACATGTCACTTCTTGGGTAAATCCTTGATATCATGGTTTAGCAAGAAACAAAACTCCGTCGCTCTTTCTACCACCGAAGCTGAATATATAGCGGCAGGGTGTTGTTGTGCACAAATCCTTTGGATGACACAGACACTAGTAGATTATGGTATTTCTTCTACATGTATCCCTATTAAATATGATAATACTAGCTCCATTAATCTCACGAAAAATCCGATTTGTCACTCTCGCACTAAACACATTGAAATAAGACATCACTTTCTACGGGATCATCAACTGAAGGGTGATATTTGTCTTGAATATATTGACACCACTCATCAACTTGCTGATATTTTTACCAAACCTCTCTCTGAAGATCGATTCACTTTTATTTGTCGAGAAATCGGTCTCCTCGATATCTCTATTTGAACTCTTTCTGTCTTTTACGAATTTTTCGGAGGATTTTCGCAAAAATTCGTCGGATTTTTCGTTAAATTCCAGCAGCTTTCTGAAGAACAAGTTCGAAAAATCTGCCAGATTACCGCTGTAATCCGACGGATTATCTGCATTTATTGATCTCCGCCAAACCTGACCGCGAACGGCTACACCATTAATTAGATGTGACCCACCTCGCTATACGGTCACGGCTGTCTAGATACATGAGGGTTTAACTACAAGCCATCAGTCTCTTATGGTCATGAACAGGCCTATTGTCTCAATCTCAAGTAAGTAATAATAGTTACAAGATGTCAGAACACCAAATATACAATAGTAAGACGTCCCATACATTACATATTTGGATAATCATGAAGGTAGTCATACAAAATATGAAGACTAGCAAGAGTTTCAGTCATACATGATCAACCCTAGGATTTGTTCATCATGCTAAAGCTCGTAGGCAGACAGTAAGTAAAGTGCAATCGAGCTAACACGTGCTCGTCGGCTAAACGCCTCAAAAGAATATTTTTATAATAGGGTGGGAGAGCAAAATAAAATCCACTCGTTGCCAGGGTTACGCCTGGTGGTCACCATCTGACTGGAAGGTAGGAAGATCCTCTGGAGCCGCTCCGGTATCTGGCCATATAAAACCAGCTGGGTCAGATCCCAGAAAGAGCAAGTGCCACAAGGGAGCCTTCACTTAAGAACGAAAACCAACAATTAGCACAAAACATAATTATATAATAAAAGACTGAAAATATGGAAAATCATGATGATATACGATAAGATAACCATGGGACTATTCAGATAACCAAGTTACAACCCGTAAACCAAATAAGGACCGGGGTTGTAACCCTTCATCTGAACAGAACTTGGTTTCCCACCATTTATCGATAAAGTAAGCACAAGCATTCAGGTCATGCTAACGATCTTGTACAGGATCAGGACAAGACTGGACTGGGATAGACTCCATCCAATCAATCATGGCCACGCAATGAGTACGGCTTAATACTTTAACTAACTAGGGTTATCACATGCCTAATTACTAGCAAGATGTAATGAGATTGTTCCACAGCCACAAGCCCTGCAGACCATCCAGGCTATCCGGACGCAATTAGGGGTTGAATTCATGTGGGTACATCGTCCAGGAAACGTATGTACCCTTAAGTAGCTTGAAGGGTGCAACACATGACAGTGTGCTGGAAATGTGCCCTACTCGACGGCAGGCTACAGATCCTATGATGGGGCGCCCAGATAACGGGATTGCCTGTAGCTGGAAAATCTCTTCATGACTACTGGATTATTCTAGTTATTAGCCCTAGTCAGTTTAAGTAGGTACCCCTGACCGTGGTACTCAGGGGTCCCTGCCCTAGACATGATGCGAGGCAGTACTAGTTTATTTGTACAAACACAATCGTCCACGATGTCCAGGCCATTCATTCTTGTCATGTCACGGTAGCCGTCGCAACATCATTCAATAGTTCCCATCATGCTTGCTTGTCATATCATGTCATGTCATGTTTACTTCCTACCATACCGTGTACAATTACCATTCCAAATATATTAAATAAATTCGTGATTATCAAGTTCATGACAAAAGGCGTAAGAATATAAAAGGGCAACGGGGTACGCCATAGGGACTCAAAGTCTCTACGCGAGCGAGACTACGCTAGGCCAAATATGTAGGAACGAAATAGTAAAGCGTAATACTCTAGAGGGGGGGTGAATAGAGTTGGCAGCGGAATAATGCTAAATAAAAATGTTAGCAGCACAATCACAGAATATTAATCACAACTGAAATAATGTAAAGGCAAAGTTAAGAGAGCAAACGCAAAGACAGCGATGTATACTGGTATCCCTCTGTTGTGGACTAATCCAGTCGGTAGAACTCTTGCTACCAGTTGAATCCACTATTGGAAAAACCGTAAGTTTTCTTACGAAGTCCTTGCAACTTCTACAACGCGAGCTTTGATACAAAGAACTCGTCCAACTTCAAATGTGAAGAGGTATTCTTCAATCAAGCCTTCTGATTACAATCTCTCAGAAACTTCTAGACCGTACCGCACTGGCAAATTGACTAGAGGATTGTAACTGGCTTGGGATCTGAAATTGAAAGCTCTAGAAAACTCTTTGGAAGACTGAAAGCTTTAGATAGAGAGAAGATTGAAAGTGAATGAGTGAGTTGAAATGATCGAAATCCTTCTCTATTTATAGGAGTTCCAAAGGCAGACTTCTGTCAGAATTTGGGCAGAATTCGGGCAGAACTCTTTGAGCAAATCTCGGTCAAATCCGCAACTGCAGGAGGACCAAGTTCCAGAGATTCAAAATTACAACGGCCACTAACCGAACTCTGGCCGAACTCTGGCCGAGTTCTGTCAGGGTTAGGTTAGGATTTTAAAAATAGGTTTTGGTAATTTTTGAAAACCTTTTTGAAAACCTTTTTGTAAACATTTTGATAGGTCATTTTAAAAACATTTTGAACTATTTTGGGATAGCCTATTTGCCAGTACGACTCGGTGTACAACATATTCCTAGACTCAAATAAAATAAAAATTACATTGCATAGGAAATACAGACTCGAGTAGGCAAACAGATCTTCAGTCTTGAACGGAGTGGATAGCCAATCTTACTTATGTCCAAGAAATCGAGATATCCCAACTAGCTTTGTATATCCAGACAGAGTTTGATCAGTTATTAAAATCAGGTTGACCATATGACCGATGGGCCAACAATCTCCCCAATTTTGATAATTGACAAACTATGAATGATATAACATTAAGCTTGTTCAAAAAGAATCAAAACGTGAAATTGTTCATGTCCTGTATTTAACTCAAAAAAATGTTAGATCTTTAATTTTCTCCCCCTTTGTCACTTAGCAAAATAATTGCACAAGAGAAGGCTCCCCCGCATTTAATGCAGAAGGCTCCCCCACAATTAATGCATAAGGAACAAATAGTGAGAAAACATAATAAATAAAGAGTAGATATACATCACCACAGACATGTAAAGTTTCTACAAATTATCATCACATGCATGCTATTGTTTCTAAAGAATATTATCACAGTCATGCTATTCTTTCAAAAACATAAAAGAAATCTCAGGCATGCTATTTCACAGGCAGTTTGTAATGAAGAAGCAGTATAAAGAGATAGTGCTAAAACAAAGTGCTGAAATATCATAAAAGAAACACCATAAGTATGTCCATAAAAAAATACTGAAAGCATACTACAAAGTGCTAATAAATATCAGAAGTACTGATAAAAAATACTGATAAAAACTTGGAATGTTGGAGCATTTCCAAGTATACAATAGAATGTCACTAAAAAATCAAATCACATCTCCTCATCACTATCCTCGTCATCATCATCATCAGCAGCTCGGCCAGCATGACCGAAAGGACCAGCACCAGAAGTACCAGCGTCAGAAGGATGAGTAGGGGCGCTAGCATAGAATTCACCAACGTAGTCACGAGGTGCACGATACCAATCATAGGCGTTACCTGGCTGGAAGTAGGCATGGACAGCCTCATCCTCACAGCGGTAACCCGAAAAAGCTGGATCTCGAGGGATGGAGGCGGCAGAGTGACCAGTCTGGGCAAAACGCAGATCGGCCAAGGAGTTTGCCATCGCCTGGTAACGGGTGACGTCGCGGAACTCACGCTCGCGAGCCATGTCCGTCAACGAGACGTGCAAAGCAGATAAGTGCTGATGTATGCCCTCAAATGTCATGGCATACTGATGAGGTGGTGGAGGAGGTACAGTAGGAGGAGCAGTAGGTGGAGCTGAAGCAGTCCGGCTGCGACGAGATAGCTGAAGAAACTTGAGCTCAGTGTCCTGAGTACATGTCGATAGATCGATCTTAAATCGCTGAAAGATACGAGGGAGAATCATCGCGTAAGAGAGATTTCGATCTCTAGCACGACATCGTCCCATCATCTGAATGATAGTCTTAGGGGTGGAAAAAGGAATCCCCTTAAGAATATGGTACATGGCGGACAGTTCAAGTGAGGTCACATCATCTTTGGAAGTAGATTTAGGAAGGATAGTAGAGTAGATGATGCGGTGCAATTCGTAGTTGAACAAGTTCAGGTTGTTAGCCTTGAACTTTCCAGAGCGTACTCTGTCAGGAGCACAGAGTTTCGCTTTGAAACTAGTGAGTGTCGTGCCTTCGGGAAACTCGAATTCCGTGATGTCTACTAGCGGTTCACCTTCATTGGGAATACCAAGAATCTCCGCTAGGAGGGCATCATCGAACTCGATGTCGATGTCTCCAACACGTGTGCTCACAACAAAAGTGTTAACTACGAGATTGCAATAGAATAAACGAATGGCATTAGTAGCCATCGGAAAGCACAGTTTAACAAATAGGTGTAACCCTAATGCCTCAAATAAGTGACAATGATCGGGAAATACCGTCCATTTGATCGGAGCACCGCCGCATATAGATCGGGTAGAAAAATCACCGTACCATAATAGGGCTTGGTCGAGGGTTTGGAAGAAAAACCCATCGAAAGCGCCGTCGCTCGTTTGGATCGGCGAAAAGAGTGAATCCGTGTGTGGATTCGAAGACGACCCTTCCTCACTAGGAGTGGTCTTCTTCTTCCTCTTGAATGGATTAAATTTAGGTGCCATTGAAATAAAAAGCACAAATTGAAAGGTGGAGAAAGAGGGAGTTATATCTCACGAAATTAGGATATGTTGTAGAGAATGTCGATCTCCGCACGATTCCAAATTTTGGAGAGATTTCACCAAGTAGATTGGAAGGAAAAGATTGGTGAAAAGCTAGGGTTTGAAGGCTCGGGTCGGCTGCTGCTGCTGTTTGAATTGATTTGGAAGCAATGAAAGAGAAGAAGCTCTCGGGTTCTGGATATATACACAGATACCCTCAACCGAACTCGGGCCGAATTCGTCTAGGGTTCTTCAAAGTTGATTTTTGCCACTTCTTTTTTATTGTCTCATTTCAAATATTTAATTCAAAGATTAGTTATTTTAGCCTTCAAATAACATAATTAATAATATTTTATGAATTAAATGTCTTTACACAACGACTGTCTCAGATTAGCTGTAGGAGTACTGTCCCAGCTGGCGGAGGTTCACCGGGGAACTCTTAAATATCGCTTCGCTTCAACCGTAGTTGTGGTGACAGACAGACACTTTATTGGCTTGTCTCTAACACAGTTTTTGCGTATTGAGATATAATCATAAAACATAATCAATTAATATTATTGACGTCCAAAATTTCTAATTCTCGACGTAAATAATTGAAACGATCTTCCGCTAGAGGTTTAGTGAAGATGTCAGCTAATTGATTTTCAGTATCTATGTACACAAGGTTTATATCTCCATTTTGATGATGATCTCTAAGAAAATGATGTCTAATCTCGATATGTTTAGTACGAGATTGACATACTGGATTCTTAGTCAAATTAATAGTGCTCGTGTTATCACAGAAAATGGGAATATGTGTGTAAAATAAATCATAGTCTTCTAGGGTTTGTTTTATCCATAAAATCTGAGCACAACAACGTCCTGCGGCGATGTACTCAGCCTCTGTTGTTGATAGGGCTACAGAATTTTGCTTTTTACTAAACCAAGAGACTAAAGCTTTGCCTAAGAAATGACATGTGCCACTTGTACTTTTTCTATCAACTTTGCATCCAGCAAAATCTGCATCCGAATAACCAATAAGGTCAAAGGACTTAGTTTTGGGATACCACAAGCCAACAGAAGAAGTGCCTTTAAGGTATCGGAAGATACGCTTAACTGCGGACAGATGTGATTCCTTTGGGTTAGCTTGAAAACGTGCACACAGGCAAACACTAAACATTATATCTGGACGACTAGCAGTTAAATAAAGTAAACTACCAATCATACCTCGATACTTACGTGTATCGACTGGCTTGCCTTATTCATCTGAATCAAGCTTTGTTGAAGTTGCCATCGGAGTGCCAATAGGTTTGACATTGTCTAGATCGAACTTCTTTAGCAAGTCTTTTGTGTACTTGGCTTGATTTATGAATGTCCCATTATCAGTTTGTTTGATTTGCAATCCGAGAAAGAATTTCAGCTCTCCCATCATGCTCATTTCAAACTCATTCTGCATACACTTAGAAAATTCTTGACAAAGAGATTCATCAGTGGATCCAAATATGATATCATCAACATAGATTTGAATTAAAAGCAGCTTGCCATTAAAAGATTTAATAAACAGTGTAGTGTCAACCTTTCCTTTTGAAAAGCCGTTGTCAAGTAGAAAAGAGCTTAGACGATCATACCAAGCACGAGGGGCTTGTTTTAAACCGTATAGAGCATTCTTCAACTTGAAAATATGGTCAGGATTTTTGAAATTTGTGAAACCCGGAGGTTGTGCTACAAAAACTTCTTCTTTTATAAAACCATTTAAAAAAGCACTCTTCACATCCATTTGAAAAAGTTTGAAATCATGAAAACATGCAAATGCACATAACATGCGAATGGATTCTAATCTCGCAACTGGGGCATAAGTCTTATCGTAGTCGATACCTTCTTCCTGATTGTATCCTTGAGCTACGAGTCGAGCCTTATTACGAGTCACTAAACCATTCTCATTCAGTTTGTTTCGGAATACCCAACGGGTGCCAATGACCGGATGATCAACAGGCCTGGGAACAAGTTCCCAAACTTGATTTCGTTCAAATTGGTTTAATTTCTCTTGCATAGCATCTATCCAAAAACTATCACTACATGCTTCATCAATAGTTTTGGGTTCTAGCTGTGAAATAAATGCAACACTAGAAACAATATCTCTGCAGGATGTACGAGTACTTACTCCCTTGGTAATATCACCAATTACCAAATCCTTTGGATGATTTGCTGTAAATTTCAATATTTTTGCTTCATTCTGAAGGTAGCTGGTTCCTGGATCTTCTCTAGGAGGTTCAGCTAGTGCAGAGCTTGGTTGAGAATCAGCTGGAGTTGAGCTTGGTACAGATGTATCTTCGTCATTGTCATCAATCGTCATTTGATTTAATTCATCAAAGGTGACATTGATTGACTCTTCGGTAATCATGGTACGTTTGTTGAAGACTCTGTATCCTTTGCTCTTGGCCGCATAACCTAAAAATATACCTTCATCGGCCTTTTCATCAAATTTTCCCAAATTGTCTTTTGTGTTAAGAATAAAACATTTACAACCAAAAATTCTAAAGTATGAAACATAAGGAATTCTATCAAACCATAACTTAAATGGAGTCTTCTTCGATTTGGGTCGAATTAGAACTCTATTGAGAACAAAGCAAGCTGTATTGACAGCTTCAGCCCAGAAATATTTGGGTAGACTAAACTGGTTTAACATTACTCTGGCCATTTCGGTTAGAGTTCTGTTCTTACGTTCCACAACTCTATTTTATTGTGGAGTCCTAGGGCAGGAGAACTCGTGTATAAAACCGTATGTGTCACAAAATTGCTCAAAATTAGCATTTTCGAATTCGCCACCGTGATCGCTTCTAATGCGAGTGATCATGTAACCTTTTTCATTCTGAACTTTCTTGCAAAAGACGACAAATTCGGATAATGCATCATTCTTGCGTGTCAAGAAATATACCCACGTGTATCTAGAGAAATCATCTACAATTACAAAAGCATAAAGTTTACCTCCGAGGCTAGCAACTCTGCTAGGACCAAATAAGTCCATATGAAGCAATTGTAGAGGTCTAGTAGTACATACTGCGTTTACTGACTTGAATATGGATCTGGTAGCTTTGTTTCTTTCACATTGGCTGCATACCGAATCCTTCTTGAATGTAATGTCCGGTAAATCGCGTGCTAGCTTATTTGTGGATAATCTTGATATTGTATCCATATTAGCGTGACCGAGTCTCATATGCCACAGATGACTCTCATCACTTTTGGCCATTAAGCATCTACCAACATCATCGATACCAATAATATACCCTTTCAAGTTATTACCGAAGGAGACATAGCCTTCCTTCTTTTTCTTCGACAGTGTTGCAAATAGGGTAGCGTCACCGGTCATATGCCGTGAGCAACCGCTGTCGAGGATCCATTTGCTTCTAGCATGTGAAGGGTGTTCCACCTACAAAACAGTTTGCAGATGAAACCTTTGGTACCTATTTCTTGTAGGGTCCTGAATTGTTAGCTTTAGGTATCCAAGCATAAACATTTAGATCTACAAGCTTTCTCATTCTACATGCAGATGATATATGACCAATGAGGCCACAATAATGATATTGTGTATGTCGAGTGTTGAAAGCTGAGTGGTGTGCATGGTTGGTAGGTTTGGATTTTCTAGTATAGAAGAAAGCATACCTATAATCTTGTTTGGGCTTGACCTTTTGGGGTAAAGGTTTGATAGGGTTAGGTCTGACAGTGTTTGGCTTGGGAATATTCCGATTTCTCGGTAAGTGACACGTGTTAGGGTAGGAAGCAGCAGGCTCAGGCTATTTTCCTAACCTAATTTCCAATCTTTTGGAAGTGTCATACAACTTAGTATAATCAGAAGTAAGTGATTCCATTCTGATTTGTGCACATTGAAGACTTTTCTTCTCTATAGAAAGTTCTTCCTTGAGTTGGTCAATAATTTTGTCTTTCTCTTCAGATGACTTGGTAGTCTCGTGTAATAAGAGCTTTATTGAAGAAAGCTCACCAGACTCACTAACATTATTTCTAACCTCAGCTAGTAGGTCGGTAAGTCTACCTATTTCACCTTTGTACTCTTTGAGTACCTTCTTAGAGGTCTGATACTTACTACGCAGTTTCCTGTAATCAGTCATCAGGTCACTGAAGGCATCTCCTAATTGATCAAAGGTGAAGTCATCATAAGTTTCTATAGGTTCAGTAGGTACCTGATCGGTTGCCATGAAGCATACATTTGCAGCGTCCTCTGAGTGTTCGTCTTCTGAGTCGCTGGATTCACTCTCATGCCATATGCTGGTGTTGGCATATTTCCGAGATGTTGATCTTTTCAGGTTCCCTTTTTCATACCTGTTGTTCTTCTTGCTCGATGATGAGTTTGTGGGACAATCCTTCTTCATGTGTCCCTTCTTCTTGCAGCCATAACAGACAGCATCTTCTTGGTACCAGTTGTTGCTGTTGTTCTTTTTGACTCTCTTCTCATGTCTCATGAATCTTTTGAACTTCCTTGCTAGGAAAGCTTGATCTTCAGCGTCAGATCCACTGCTGTCTGAGTCATCTTCAGCAGCTTTTCTGTGCTGAGCCTTGAGGGCGATAGTCTTCTCCTTTGGTGCAGGCTCTTCAAAATCTTGTAGCTCCAGTTCATGAGTGAGTAGCTTACCCATGAGTACTTCAAGGGACATAGTTGTGAGGTCGTTCCCTTCAATAATTGCAGTAGCCTTTGGAATCCAGTTCTTGGTGAGAGCTCGCAGGAGTTTGCGAATCTTTTCATAGTTACTGTAATCTTTGCCTAGTGAGCACAAAGGATTTACAATATCCAAGAATCTCTCGAACATTTGTGTGACTGTTTCGTTGGGCTTCATTTTGATCGCCTCGTACTCTTGAGTAAGTCTGCTGACTTTAGATTCCTTGACTTGAGTCGTGCCTTCATGTGTGACTTCGAGTAGCTTCCATACTTCATTGGCCGTTGTGCAGATAGACACCCTGTTAAATTCAGTTTTGTCTAAAGCACAAAAGAGAGCATTAATGGCACGTGCGTCAAGACTGGCCCTTTTCTTTTCTTCCTCTGTATATCTGCTACGGGGTTTTTCAACTAAAACTCCATCAACATTTATACGATGTGGCTTTTGATAGCCATCAAGAACAATGGACCATAAATCAAAATCAAGAGATTTCAAGAAGAAACTTATCCGTGTTTTCCAATATGTATAATTTGTACCATCAAACAGTGGGGGTCTGTTTGTGGCCTGGCCTTCACTTGTGAATTTCACAGTTGCCATATGTTGTGCTGTGATCTATATAACAGTTAATTAAAAAGAATAAATAATTGTACTGTTACCTTTGCTTTACCTGTAACACCCGCTTTGATACCAATTGTAGGAACGAAATAGTAAAGCGTAATACTCTAGAGGGGGGTGAATAGAGTTGGCAGCAGAATAATGCTAAATAAAAATGTTAGCAGCACAATCACAGAATATTAATCACAACTGAAATAATGTAAAGGCAAAGTTAAGAGAGCAAACGCAAAGACAGTGATGTATACTGGTTTCCCTCTGTTGAGGACTAATCCAGTCGGTAGAACTCTTGCTACCAGTTGAATCCACTATTGGAAAAACCGCAAGTTTTCTTACGAAGTCCTTGCAACTTCTACAACGCGAGCTTTGATACGAAGAAATCGTCTTCAAATGTGAAGAGGTATTCTTCAATCAAGCCTTCTGATTACAATCTCTCAGAAACTTCTAGACCGTACCGCACTGGCAAATTGACTAGAGGATTGTAACTGGCTTGGGATCTGAAATTGAAAGCTCTAGAAAACTCTTTGGAAGACTGAAAGCTTTAGATAGAGAGAAGATTGAAAGTGAATGAGTGAGTTGAAATGATCGAAATCCTTCTCTATTTATAGGAGTTCCAAAGGCAGACTTCTGTCAGAATTCGGGCAGAACTCTTTGAGCAAATCTCGGTCAAATCCGCAACTGCAGGAGGACCAAGTTCCAGAGATTCAAAATCACAACGGCCACTAACCGAACTCTGGCCGAACTCTGGCCGAGTTTTGTCAGGGTTAGGTTAGGGTTTTAAAAATAGGTTTTGGTGATTTTTGAAAACCTTTTTGAAAACCTTTTTGTAAACATTTTGATAGGTCATTTTAAAAACATTTTGAACTATTTTGGGATAGCCTATTTGCCAGTACGACTCGGTGTACAACATATTCCTAGACTCAAATAAAATAAAAATTATATTGTATAGGAAATACAGACTCGAGTAGGCAAACAGATCTTCAGTCTTGAACGGAGTGGATAGCCAATCTTGCTTATGTCCAAGAAACCGAGATGTCCCAACCAGCTTTGTATATCCAGACAGAGTTTGATCAGTTATTAAAATCAGGTTGACCATATGACCAATGGGCCAACAAAATAGACCCCGAGCGTAAAACAGCTCTATGCGGGCAAGACCTAAGGATAGGCAGCTCTACGCGAGCAAGAGAGCAGGTGGGTAGGATTCTATGCGAGCAAGCGCTTTACGCTAGCAAGCCGCATGCGGGCGAGACTCTACGCGGGCGAACTCTCTACGCGAGCGGGAGTCTAGCCTCTGCGTAGAGCTCGGTTCAGCTCTGCGTAGAATAGATTACGTGGTCACGTGAGAACGTGTGCGTAAAGGGTAATTAATATATGGGCACGTGAAACGTGTGCGTAAAGAGGGTAAATGATACGCTGGCACGTAAAACGTAGGCGTAAAAACTAAATACTACGCTAGCACGTAAGAACGTGTGCGTAAAAACTAAATACTACGCTAGCACGTAAGAACGTGTGCGTAAAAACTTCATCTTCTCCCCAGGGCCAAGACAAGCAGGCGTAAAAGCTCAAGAGCTTAAGAATGCCCCCATCTCGGTCAAGACTTGGTGAAATCTAGCCATTCAAGAGCCAAACTTGCGTAAAATCGAAATTTCTACCACATGGAACTCTCTATTTCGAAAACAACCAAGTTCAGTGGATCAAAACCATGATATCATTAATACTAAAACTCAGATCTACATGAAATGAGCCATGAAAATTAAAAATGCTAAGTACTAAAGTGTCTTAGAATCTCTTGAGGAAGACAATGGAATAACAAAATTTGAGTTCCTCCATGAAACAAGTTGCACTTGCCTACTGCGGGTGGTCGGTGGAGGAATTGAGAAGAAGAAGAGATTTATGAGAAATGAATGAAAAGAGAGAAGGGTTGTTGGGTTAATAAATGGGGGATGGTGGTAGGTAGGGGTCTGCATACTAACCCAAACCAAGCCGAACCAAGCAAACCGAAATGCCAAAATAAACCATGTAATATGAGTCAAAATACGTACACGTATACCAAATACGTAATACGAACTAAGGGCGTTACAATGGGTCTGCAGTACAAAGATGGAACGTCTATTACAGATCACTTGAGTGACTTCTAAGGCATGGTTGGCCAGTTATCCTCGATGGGAGTCAAGTTCGACGACGATGTTCAGGGACTATGGCTGCTGTGTACATTGCCAGACTCGTGGGAGACCGTACGAGTATCTATGATCGCTTCTGCTCCAGAGGGTATGGTCAGTCTGGAGTTTGCCAAGAGCGGGGTACTGAATGAAAAGATGCGGAGACGTTCTCTTTGTTGGCACATCGATTTTGATCATTGTTCACAATAACCCTTGTATGTCTTTAGTTTGTACTTTTCACAAGCACTTCCAAAATGGCAAGAATAGAAGAAAGGAATCTCCATTCCATGATGCTTATCAAAGACCATGGTGCTCTGCAATTCTCCTATATCAAGATGTTGATATACAACAACGAAGAGAAATGCAAAAGACTATGAAGCAGTCCATACAAAAAGATCCAGCTTGGAGACTACAAAGAAGACGGTTCTTATCCTTGTTCTTTTCCTGAGTCTGTAAATGTCTAGGAAATCTTTGTACGTACTTTGTTAGGATGACAATGATAAAGAAAGAAATGGTGAAATAGTCATTCAGAGGAGACGAAAAATCTGCCGGATTTTCGGGTAAATCTGTCGGATAATCTGATCGCTCACAGCAAGTTAGTAAGCCAATGTTCGGATCATCCGACGGACATCCGCAAAAATCCGTCGGATAATCCGATCGCTCACAGCAAGTTAGTGAGCCAATGTTCGGATAATCCGACGGACATCCACATAAATCCGCCGGATAATCCGATCGCTCACAGCAAGTTCGTGAGCCAATGTTCGGATAATCCGACGGACATCCGCGGAAGACCGACGGATAATCCGAACCTCTTACAGCAAGTTTGTGAGCTATAGTTCGGATCATCCGCCAGATTTCTGCTGAAATTCGACGGATAATCTGCTTGACTTATTTGCAACTTTTGAATTCAAATCCAACGGCATCTGGAAAGTGCATTTAATGTATCTAACGGCTCTTTTTATGACCGTTACTGTTGACCAGATAATCCGACGGATTTCTGCTGAAATCCGGCGGATAATTCGGTTGACGGCTGAATAGCCTTTATGACTTTGGATTTGTATAAAAGGGGCTTTAGTCTCTCCTCTTAATACTCCACCAAGCTTTCAATTGTCATCCTCTCCAAAGGTGCTAGAGTATTTGCGAGTTGTAATCTTCGATCTTCACGTGTTAGAAGATCAACAAGTTCTCTTCTCATCTGTTTGAAGTTGGCGAGCCTTCGTAAGAAAACTCGTGTATTGAAGTTGGCGAGTCTTCGGAACCAAACTCGTGTTGAAGTTGGCGAGTTCTTCGGGTCCAAACTCGTGTGTACTATTTGATGAAATAGTGGATTTAAGCCGGAGAGAGTTCCGGGACTGGATTGCCTCAAGCGAGGATACCAGGATACATCTTGTGTTTGATCTTCTTAGTTTTTACTTTTATTTGTCATATATTGCTTCTTGTGCTCTAGATTTATTTTATTACCCTATTCACCCCCCCTAGGGTTCTACACTCATGGTACTTCGTCCACATCCCACCACTCAGAGGCACTAGTTTCAGAGAGTCGCGGAAAGGACAAAAGCAGGGGTCCAGGTGGTGGTAGAGACAAGAGTAGGAAGAAGTCTAAGGGTCGGTACGAGGACTCGAAGTGTTACCACTGTGGCAATAAGGGCCACATCAAGCGAAACTGTTTCGCTTGGAAGAGAGAGAAGAAGGGCGACATGGGGAAGCAAGATGAGAACACTACAGCGGCGGCTTCGATACATAGAGGTGATGTGACGTCGTAGGTGATGAGGTTATTACAAACCTCGCCTGCGATGACAATTCTTGGCTGGTGGACTCAGGGGCTTCGGCGCACGTATCTCACAACAGGGCACTATTTGCCACTTACACGACAAACGACTGTAGAGTGTTGATGATGGACAATGGAGATGTGTCGAAGGCGGTTGTCATTGGAGATATGCATTTGAGGATAAAGACGAGTGCAGTTCTTGTTCTCAAAGATGTTCGTCATATCCCTGATATCCGTTTCAACCTGGTGTCGATTAGAAGGTTGGATGACGAGAGATTTTTCGGTCTCTTCGGGAATGGTCAGTGGAAGCTTTCCAGAGGTTCGATGGTGATTGCCAGAGGAAGCAAGAAGTCCGGCCTCTACTATATGGAAGGGAGAGCACAGGGGACACATGAGGTGAACGCAGTCAGTGATGCGTCTACCGAGTTGTGGCACAGGCGGCTCGGCCATATCAGCGAGAAGGGGATGAGCTACTTGGTGAACAGGAAGGTGATTCTAGGGCTCAAGTCTACAAAGTTGGAGAAGTGCACGCACTGCTTAGCTAGAAAGCAAAATAGGGTGTCTTTCCAAACACTACAACAAAAAAACCTATTAATGACGCTCGACAAGGAGTTTTAATGACGGCTGATACATAAGCGTTATCAAGTTGAAAAATACCTTTTTCTATGACGGTTTGGGCTAATTTTGGGCTTTTTATAACGTTTATAAAACCAAGCGTTATTAATAGTTTAGAGCGGTGGCAAACTTGTAATTAATAAACTTCCAACAAAATCCTTCACACCCGATCATTTTCAGAGCTTCCCTCATCTTCCTGAACCCTAAAATTTTCCTAAACTCTAATCTTCTCCTTCTCCTCCTCCTTTCAACCTCCTAAATCGAAGAGAAAGAGACCCCCTAAATCAAAAATTACAGAGAGGGAAGGAAATGGAAGGACGGGAGTGCGTACTGTGGCGACGGCTACGGCAGAGGAGTGCCAGTGCGGAGGTGG
Source organism: Iris pallida (assembly GCA_029216955.1). Lineage (NCBI taxonomy): Eukaryota > Viridiplantae > Streptophyta > Magnoliopsida > Asparagales > Iridaceae > Iris > Iris pallida. The sequence goes on along the minus strand of JANAVB010041814.1, from coordinate 3,732,094 downwards.
CAGTCTGGGCGGCGCCAGTGCCCACCGGTGGCGGCGTGGCTCGCACCTCGGCGTGGCTCGCGTTGGTAGTCCTCGACGACATCAGCCGCAGCCCTCGGATGCAGTACCACGCCCTCTCTCTCGCTCAATCGGTAACCATCGATCCCTAATTTGTCCAATCTCTTGGAAAAACCCTAATTTTTTTTTCTTCCTCCGAACTTAGGGTTTCTGTGATCTGATTGTGTTGGATTTTGTTCCAGGCGAATTTGGAGGTTGACATCGTTGACCTCCAATTGAGCCACAAATTAAGCTTTCTTCTTAGAACAAAGACTTCTTCTCTCAATCTCGCTCAAGGGAAAATAAAAAAGAAGAAAGAAGAAAATATAGAGGACATTGTTGCCGAGGGGCTCCATCAAGCTAGCTCCAAAAGAGAATGGAGAAGGAGAACGTCGACGAGGAGAAGCACCATCATCACACGAAGGAGGAGAGTGCAGAGGAGGTCGACAGAGACTCCAAGGCCCATGACGACGATGACAAGCTCAGCAAGAAGTACAGCTGCACCTCTGCGGCATCTACCGAGGTGACTGAGATTGACGAGGAGGAGGATGAGGACAAGGCCTCCGTCATCCTCGGTCCTTATGTCCCCCTCAAGGAACAACTGGAGATGGACAAGGTGTGTTTTGATGTTAATTTTATTTCTCAATGTTCTTGTGCTTCCATTTTTTTTGTTCATGGTTATGGAATATATATGTCAAGACGATGAGAGCCTCAGGAGGTGGAAAGAGCAGCTTCTCGGAAGTGTTGATCTCAATGATGTTGGAGGTGTTATCAATGAACTTTCATCCCAATTTCTTTCTTCTATTGATTATATTTCATAGAACATGAAACTTTCATTAGCATAATTTCCTATAGAACACAACTTATTGTGTGTCGCTGCAAAATTTATTTTAGTATGATATATCCTCAGGAACAAATTACACCTTACTTAGGAGTTCCCTATTAAATCTTTTTTTTATTGTTGTCATCCATTGTAATATATGTTGGTTCATAAAAACTTTATTTTACTTGTCTTGCACTTATTGAACAACTCATTGCAATATTTTTACAATCTCTAAGCTTCACTCTTCTTAATTCTTTTTCGAATTTGAAGGGGTTGTCCTAATGAGCATAACAAACCTTTGATCTCAAGTTACAGTCTTCTTGTAAATATAATATTCTTGAAAAGAGAGAACTAGTTGCAACTTATGAACTTTTAGTTGAACTCTACAACCTGTTAGCCCTTTTGATTTTATTTGTTATGGGTTCTCTAATTAAAATTCGATAGATTTATTTTTTCGTTTTGATATAGAATATGATCGATTATAAATCATACAGCAACCAAGGATACTATTTGTTGGAATAGATTTCAAGTTGTGAAAGACACTATCCAATCTTTCCTTTACTGTGTCTGAGCCATATGTATAAAAAGAAATTGTTGACGTTTGTTATATCGACAGTTAATTATTGACTTTGAATCTTTTTATTTTAATGATGCTTCGATTGTTTAGAAAGGTTACTGCATGTTCACAGTACTTTTTTAGCTGTTATGTCATCTTTATAAGGGATTGTTATATTTTTTTTAGCTGTTATGTCATCTTTATAAGGGATTGTTTAGAAAGGTTACTGCATGTTCTCAGTGCTTTTTTTACCTGATTTTCGAACTCTCTAACTACATAAAAATAATTTCATGTATACTCATGTTTCCTATTGTTTTATATATACTTATATTACTTGTTTTTTTTAATTAGGAAGACTAATATTTAAACTGAGACACTGTGTACCACCATGTGGCCATATAGAGGTATAGCCATGGCAAATAGTGAAGAATTCGACTCTCAAACACCACATCCTGTTGTTATTTTCATGCCTGAGGTATTTTGTTTATCAACACTTTTTACTTTGTGCTTCAACCACTAAAGATGGTAGTTCTTGACCACATCAATTTGTGAATGCAGGGATCAGGAACACACATGGGAAGTACAATGAGATTGGGGTCCCTGTAACACCCAATTTTCTGAAATTAGGGTATTTTTAAAAATTTATTATTTTTATTATTTATTAATGGTGTTTTAGGCATAATATGAATTATGGTGATTTTTAGTGTAATTAAAACCATTTTCTAGGTCATGACTTATGACTTTGTGACTTACTAGCAAAACCTTAGTGTAAACCCTAGTTTTCCTTAACCTAGAAGTTGCCATGACCTTGTGAGCCTAGCCATAGGCTTAGAACATCAAATTAGTGATTTTTGCCAAAAGGGTATTTTGGTAATTTACTAGACTTTATTTGAGACTATGTGATTTTTAATATTATTTAATTCTTGTTAAGTACCATGATTAGTCCCTAACCTATCTCACCCTAATCTAGAGGTTAGCTACTAACCTAGAAGTTAGAAGATGGATAATTGGTCATGGGTTAAAGCAATGTAAATATCTAGATATTACATTGTTGATATTTTGCTTAAAACCCTCCAAATATCTCAACCTTTTACACCAAAGTCTTTGCCTTAACCTAGAAGAAAGGGGAAGGACCCCCCCTTGCCATGGCCGGCCAAGGACACCCCCTAGCAGCCACACCCTTCTATTTAACCCCATCAAAATCATTCATGAATAATTTACATGAATTTTAATCCTACAAAATTCCCTTTCTTCAAACCTTGATAACTTGATCAATTTTGATCCAAATCACCTCTAGTTTCTTGCATTGGACTCCCCTACACTAGAGGATACTAGTTAGGGCCTGCTATTAAGGATTTGTGGAGCTTTGGGCATCACCAAGAGGAGAGGACACCCCCCCTACTTGGGTGTTTTCTTGAGTTTTCACCAAATAGGTAACTACCCATAAACCTCGCTAATATCCTATTTTTTCTTCATAAATGCATGCATATAGGTCTACCCTAACTGTGGGTCAAGTTTGGTAGGAAATAGGATTGGTTTGGTGTCCGTATCGGACACGTATCTGTGTTTGAAAACCCTTGTTTGATGAAATGCCACAAAGGATTTGTTTTTGTTAAAATATAAAACAAAATACATATTTGGGTAGCCCTAGACTTGTAGGTCACAACCCTAGTTGACTGAGCATGAAATCGTATTGTGTCCGTGTCCAAATTGGACACGAACACACTGTTAAACACCACACTGTGCACACGGTTAAACTCTACTGTTTGACACTTCGTGTCGTGTCCACACGTGTCGTGGACACGATACAGGAACTTGGACACATGACCTGACACCCCACCTATCCTAGGACACGACCACGACACCATAGGTTGCACACACGTGGCCCTAGACTGGCCGACACGTGCGCACGAGACTGTGCATGCTGTCCTGCTACTCGACACTGATTGTGGACACAACACAACACGTGGACACGTGCCACTTGGCACGAGGATAGGGGCACCCTCTGACAACCTACCCACGAAGTTTCATGCGACCACGTGTCGTATCGGACACAAAATCGCCTCTGCACTGGTCACTCACAGACACTGTAAACACGAACTCGAGGCTCTGATACGCCTCTCTTACTCGGACACGACACGACCCCTACTCGATTCAGGGTGCTGGACACTTAGAGTAACTCTAGGCGAATCTACCAACATGACCATGAGACACGTGGATGTGTGTGTCGTGTCCTACACACACGCGAACACGTGCACGACGCTGTGACACTGCACAGTGTCTGTGCTTACACGATTGTGTTTTTAAGCACTTGGACACGCCGTGTCGTGTCGTGGTGGATTTTCATTGACACACACGACACGTACACATGTGGGGACACAATTACCAACCCTTGGGTTCGAGTCTTAGCTCGGTTTTGTGTGTGAAATCGAGTTTACCTACTTTCCTATATACTGTGTCATTTTTCCAGATTTTAGGGTATTGCCCAGTTTTTAAAATCGAGATTTAAACCTATTTTTGTTATGATTTATACTTGTATTTGTATATTTTTAGTGTATGTATACATAGTATATATGTATGTGTGTGTGTAGGTGAGATTTTAGGGTGTATACATGTATATACATGTGTATATACATGTACGTACATATGTAGGTGTGTGTGTACATTTGTGTGTGTTGTGGGGACTGTTTTCAGTTTCCAGAAACTGGAACACACCCCCCCTCCTGTCCAGTATTCCCCCTCTCTCTCACTGTTCTCTATTACACTCTCTATTTCCCTCTCTTTCACTCTCTCTCACATCTCTCTCTCTATTTCCCTCTCTATATATATATATATGTTATATATATATATATATATATATATATATATATATATATATATATATATATATATATATATGTTATATTATATACAACTATATATATTGGTATATATATAGTTGAGGGTATATATATGGGCTTATATATATATATATATATATATATATATATATATATATATATATATATATATATATATATATATATATATATATATATATATATATATGAAAATATATATATATGTATATATGTTAGCTATTATATGTGTATATATATTATGTATATATACACATATAAAAATATATATATATATATATATATATATATATATATATATATATATATGAAAATGTATATATATGTATATATGTTAGCTATTATATGTGTATATATATTATGTATATATGTGAGTACTATATATATATATTTGGGTATTATATATATATATATATATATATATATATATATATATATATATATATATATATATATATATATATATATATATATATGTATGTATTGATATGGTTAGGTATAGTTGGATACATATATATATCTAGTTATGTATATATATGTGATACTATATTTTTAGATATAGGTTTACATAGAACCTATAAGTTACTGGCCTATGGGTTATAGACATTAGCCTATGGCCTATGGTCTATGGTTAGCAGGTTTAGACTTGACCAATAGGTCTAATAGGCCTAGTTTAACTAGCAAGTTGACCCTTGTTGACCATTGTTGACCAAAGTCAACTATAGGTCAACATTGACCTAGAAATGGCTTGGATGAACATAGAAGGACTAGTTGACTAAGTTGACTAAACCCTAACTAATTGATTATGTTTGACCATGGGTTATATAGATAGCCCTATGTAGATTAAGATATGTATGGGGTTAAGTGGAGTACTTAAGAGTTGTGTCGTGATTTGTGTTAGCCTTAGAGATTGACTAAAAGTTGACCATTAGTCAAGATTGACCTAATTACCTTGTTGACTAGTCTTTGTTTGACCCAAACCTTAGTTAGTCTAAGTTTGACCTAGACTTGACCTAGATTGATCATGTTGACTAGTATTTGACTAGTCTGACCACTGTTGACCAAAACCCTAGATAACTTGACTAGTTTGACTAGAATGTTGACCAAGAGTTGACTTTAACCTAGATTTAACTAACCTTGACTTGTTTGACCTTGTTTGACTTTATTTGACTTAGTTTGATTTACTATGACCTAGTATGACTTCCTGTGACCTAGTTTGACTATTAGAGTTGACCAAGAGTTGACTTTTGACCAGATTGACCTAGAATCATGTAGTATGCATTATATACTTTATTTTTACCACTATGGATACATTGTGACTTGTATTGCTCTGATTAGGAGCCATACACCTCTCCTCAGACAGTATAGCCTCTTCAGACATTCAGTTATCAGGCGAGTACATTCTCTGACCGTTTCATACTTGCCAGGATTTATATTCTTGCTCTAGATTACTTTACTTGATGCTGACACGATTGTTATCACGGATTGGTACTATATGGATCTTTTCATGAGATGTTATCCCTCTCGGGAGCATCAGATACAGCATGTTTGTGCGTTTCATGAATCATCATGTATCTCATGCTTCTATTATCATGAATCTTCATGTATCAACTAGTGACTCATGTACTCTCATGATCACCGAGCCTTCATGAATCACTCATGTATCACCTATTTATGGGCTTATCACGAATCTTAACATAACTTGAACGGATCCTTGTGTATTGATTGAGGATGGGGGAGTGGAAATAGTCATGTGGATATTACCCCAGTAGCTGTAGTCATGAATCACTCTTAGCTGTAGTCATGAATCTCCTATGCCATTCACATGTCTATATTTTACTCTGACTCACTAGTCACTGCTAGTTCTCTATTATAGTAGATATTTCATTACAGTTATCTCTTTTACTACATGTATCTTCCTTCAGCGTTTCCTGTATTTTACTCTATTGTATGCTTTATATTTCCTATCATACTATGCACTGCTTGAGATGTATTATGCTCGTTCCTGTCCTGACTGGACCTGTTGAAAATATTACAGAGGATGAGGATGAGGCCCTGGTGTCTACCTATTATGGAGCAGGATTAGATGACACTTATGTTGTGGACCCTCAGCAGGATCCACCTGCAGCTGAGGATGTTGCCCCAGTAGTCTAGTCTAGTTTAGCTAGACAGTCTTTTCTGTATTATCATTTTGTCTCACATCTGAGTTGTATTTTGAGATGTTGAGATATATAGACTTTAGACTTATTGTATTATGAGTTAACATTCTGGATGTTATGTATCCTAGACACTTGACTTATTTCATCTATTCTACTGTTCTCTTTGAGTTACTGTCTATCTATCTATCCTTCATTATTCTACCTAGATGTGATTGAGATTGTATTCTGTTTGTCACCTCCATTCGGAGAGTATAAACTGTACATGTACTTTTATATTGTTAGATGATTGACCTAGGACAGCGTTCTACCGCCGACACTGCGGCGTAGGCTGGACGTACCCACTTTTCGTGCCCCTATACAGGGTGCGGGTCGTGACACGTTTTTAGTGGTGGCCCATACAGGTCTCGAGTTTATATAGTGGTATTCGAACTAGAGTATCACTACAGCCTGTGATAGGATTTGAGAAATATACTTAGTAAGAGAGGATACTCAATCACTGTTAGGATACCTTGAGAGATTCCGGGGATGACCCTTGAGAATCTTATTTTGAATTACGATTTAAACTCCTTTTCCCTTGATTGAATTTGATTTGGAGGATTCACTGTAGAACTTTGAATCCTGGTGTTAGTTGATGATTTTGAAATTTTTGTAGTTGTTGATTTTAATTTCTTTGTGTTAGATTAATATCTTTTATTTTAAGGTACTCAATCACATTTATGAGAAAACTCTCATCTGTTTTTTGCCATCTAATTCTCTTGCTAATTGCTTTCCCTTGAAATGAACTGTCCCCTCTATTTTTGCATCTTGCTTAAACTCTTTCTACCAAACTATACGACTGTATCCCAAACCTGACTTACTCGACATTTCCTCAAATCAAGACTTTATTGAGACCTTCTAACCTTGACCTTTGATTTGATCGAACCCTAACTATATTCATCTAGTAGCCTATCTATCCCTAGGGCTGTGTTCCTAAATTATTTACTGGATTCCTAATTAATTTTATTCCATGCGTTAACTTGATCTTCTTTATTTTTGCATCAATTGTCACGTCTTGAACTCCCACTTTCTATTCTAGATCATTGGACGTCCTTTACCGTGACTTGGATACTCGGAGTGTAATACTAGCTGTTACCTTCCAACTAACTTCACATATAAGACCTAGACTAGCCTACCTTCATGTAGGTATTCCATGTCCTACTAAAACCCGTCTCCTTGTACTCTATTTCCTTGATATGATTTTCTGGTCAAATGGCTAAACTATAACCTCTACCATGATACTAAATTAATTCTTATTTCAATTAGAGATCCACCTTGGCTCAATTCTTTCGACCTGGCATGTGATGGTGTTCTGCTTGAATCCTTAAATACTTAACCTTGTACCTTATCTTGAATGCTTGACCCGATTGGTTAAGGATCTTGGACTATGTATTTTCTTTCATCATATCCACCCTTACTTATATCTTATGCTACAAAGTTATCCTTAGTTTCACAAGCTTATCCTTTTCGAGCTTGATCATGACATATTTTATTGGGTGCGCACCCACTAACATATTGTCTAATCAGAACCGGCGCATGATGGTCTGATCAACCTATTGCATTTTGGTTCACTTTTCATATATTAATCTACGTGGATGGAGACATAGTTAAACTTGCCCTAAAATCTTATCCGCAATAGCCTTGACAATTCTCCTTGGAATTATTTTATCGCCTATGAACCTCGTATTCATATCTAGTTGAATTAAATTTAATCATGACCTGGATCTTCATCATTGGATGCTCGTGCTCATACTTGATTTTATTGATTTCCCATCTTGCCCAAATCTCGATTTACCCTGAAATTGATCAACTTAGATCGTGTCAAGACTAAAATCTATTTGTGATTGTTTGTGCCTAAATTTTCAATTTTTACCACTTTATGGAATAGTAAACCTTTTAATGATTTCTCAGTTACTTGTTAATGACCAATTTTCATATAGGATGGTAGATGGCCCTATAGCCTTGATGTTTGTTGTTCCCTTACTTTTCCAATTGGGACACCCTAGATTGCTTGTACGTTTTGATACCATAGGACAGTCTTGATCTAGAATGACTAGTGCACCTAGATGAGACCACAGACTGTCCCATTTAACCTATCCCCTTGGTACCACTATTGCATCATAATTTCTGGTTCAATTTAGGTAACATAGACCTTTCCCACTCTAAATTATGATCATCGTAGGCACATTACCGTGACTTTTAAATTAGGAGCACAAGACTAGTTGTTTTCCCAAAAACTAACTTCACATACATGACCTAGACATGACACCCTACACCTATGACCTTAGTGTCCCACTCAGGCATACCATCGTATGCTTCGTTTGCTTAGTACGATTTTCCTGACCCAAGGCTCCATCCTGATTTACCCCATGGAGTTACTTTTGATTTCGATTTGAATTAAGGACACCTTATGACCTAAAACTGCCAGCCAATTTTTGAACATGACCCAGTATAGGCCTACAACCCATATTTTGCTTGTTGACCTTGTATGTTGCTAGGTAGTAGCTTCGACCCTGATTGTTGGAGGGTTGACCTAGGAGGAGTACGACCATCTAAATTTCGAGGACGAAATTATTTTAAGGTGGGTAGACTTGTAACACCTAGTTTTCTGAAATTAGGGTATTTTTAAAATTTTATTATTTTTATTATTTATTAATGGTGTTTTAGGCATAATATGAATTATGGTGATTTTTAGTGTAATTAAAACCATTTTCTAGGTCATGACTTATGACTTTGTGACTTACTAGCAAAACCTTAGTGTAAACCCTAGTTTTCCTTAACCTAGAAGTTGCCATGACCATGTGAGCCTAGCCATAGGCTTAGAACATCAAATTAGTGATTTTTGCCAAAAGGGTATTTTGGTAATTTACTAGACTTTATTTGAGACTATGTGATTTTTAATATTATTTAATTCTTGTTAAGTACCATGATTAGTCCCTAACCTATCTCACCCTAATCTAGAGGTTAGCTACTAACCTAGAAGTTAGAAGATGGATAATTGGTCATGGGTTAAAGCAATGTAAATATCTAGATATTACATTGTTGATATTTTGCTTAAAACCCTTCAAATATCTCAACCTTTTACACCAAAGTCTTTGCCTTAACCTAGAAGAAAGGGGAAGGACCCCCCCTTGCTATGGCCGGCCAAGGACACCCCCCTAGCAGCCACACCCTTCTATTTAACCCCATCAAAATCATTCATGAACAATTTACATGAATTTTAATCCTACAAAATTCCCTTTCTTCAAACCTTGATAACTTGATCAATTTTGATCCAAATCACCTCTAGTTTCTTGCATTGGACTCCCCTACACTAGAGGATACTAGTTAGGGCCTGCTATCAAGGATTTGTGGAGCTTTGGGCATCACCAAGAGGAGAGGACACCCCCCTACTTGGGTGTTTTCTTGAGTTTTCACCAAATAGGTAAATACCCATAAACCTCACTAATATCCTGTTTTTTCTTCATAAATGCATGCATATAGGTCTACCCTAACTCTGGGTCAAGTTTGGTAGAAAATAGGATTGGTTTGGTGTCCGTATCGGACACGTATCTGTGTTTGAAAACCCTTGTTTGATGAAATGCCACAAATGATTTGTTTTTGTTAAAATATAAACAAAATACATATTTGGGTAGCCCTAGACTTGTAGGTCACAACCCTAGTTGACTGAGCACGAAATCGTATTGTGTCTGTGTCCAAATTGGACACGAACACATTGTTAAACACCACACTGTGCACACGGTTAAACCCCACTGTTTAACACTTCGTGTCGTGTCCACACGTATCGTGGACACGATACAGGAACTTGGACACATGACCTGACACCCCACCTATCCTAGGACACGACCACGACACCATAGGTTGCACACACGTGGCCCTAGACTGGCCGACACGCGCGCACGAGACTATGCACGCTGTCCTGCTACTCGACACTGATTGCGGACACGACACAACACGTGGACACGTGCCACTTGGCACGAGGGTAGGGGCACCCTCTGACAACCTACCCACGAAGTTTCATGCGACCACGTGTCGTATCGGACACGAAATCGCCTCTGTACTGGTCACTCACTGACACTGTAAACACGAACTCGAGGCTCTGATACGCCTCTCTTACTCGGACACGACACGACCCCTACTCGATTCAGGGTGCTGGACACTTAGAGTAACTCTAGGCGAATCTACCAACATGACCATGAGACACGTGGATGTGTGTGTCGTGTCCTACACACACGCGAACACGTGCACGACGCTGTGACACTGCACAGTGTCTGTGCTTACCCGATTGTGTTTTTAAGCACTTGGACACGCCGTGTCGTGTCGTGGTGAACTTCTATTGACACACACGACACGTACACATGTGGGGACACAATTACCAACCCTTGGGTTCGAGTCTTAGCTCGGTTTTGTGTGTGAAATCGAGTTTACCTACTTTCCTATACACTGTGTCATTTTTCCAGATTTTAGGGTATTGCCCAGTTTTTAAAATCGAGATTTAAACCTATTTTCGTTATGATTTATACTTGTATTTGTATATTTTTAGTGTATGTATACGTAGTATATATGTATGTGTGTGTGTAGGTGAGATTTTAGGGTGTATACATGTATATACATGTGTATATACATGTATGTACATATGTAGGTGTGTGTGTGCATTTGTGTGTGTTGTGGGGACTGTTTTCAGTTTCCAGAAACTGGAACACACCCCCCCCCCCCTCCTGTCCAGTATTCCCCCTCTCTCTCACTGTTCTCTATTACACTCTCTATTTCTCTTCCTTTCACTCTCTCTCACATCTCTCTCTCTATTTCCCTCTATATATATATATATATGTTATATATATATATATATATATATATATATATATATATATATATATAATATATATATATATATATATATATATATATATATATATATATATATATATATGTTATATTATATACAACTATATATATTGGTATATATATAGTTGAGGGTATATATATATATATATATATATATATATATATATATATATATATATATATATATATATATATATATATATATATTAATGTATGTATATGTATATATGTTAGCTATTATATGTGTATATATATTATGTATATATGTGAGTACTATATATATTTGGGTATGTTAGGTATAGTTGGATACATATATATATCTAGTTATGTATATATATGTGATACTATATTTTTAGATATAGGTTTACATAGAACCTATAAGTTACTGGCCTATGGGTTATAGACATTAGCCTATGGCCTATGGTCTATGGTTAGCAGGTTTAGACTTGACCAATAGGTCTAATAGGCCTAGTTTAACTAGCAAGTTGACCCTTGTTGACCATTGTTGACCAAAGTCAACTATAGGTCAACATTGACCTAGAAATGGCTTGGATGAACATAGAAGGACTAGTTGACTAAGTTGACTAAACCCTAACTAATTGATTATGTTTGACCATGGGTTACATAGATAGCCCTATGTAGATTAAGATATGTATGGGGTTAAGTGGAGTACTTAAGAGTTGTGTCGTGATTTGTGTTAGCCTTAGAGATTGACTAGAAGTTGACCATTAGTCAAGATTGACCTAATTACCTTGTTGACTAGTCTTTGTTTGACCCAAACCTTAGTTAGTCTAAGTTTGACCTAGACTTGACCTAGATTGATCATGTTGACTAGTATTTGACTAGTCTGACCACTGTTGACCAAAACCCTAGATAATTTGACTAGTTTGACTAGAATGTTGACCAAGAGTTGACTTTAACCTAGATTTAACTAACCTTGACTTGTTTGACCTTGTTTGACTTTATTTGACTTAGTTTGATTTACTATGACCTAGTATGACTTCCTGTGACCTAGTTTGACTATTAGAGTTGACTAAGAGTTGACTTTTGACCAGATTGACCTAGAATCATGTAGTATGCATTGTATACTTTATTTTTACCACTATGGATACATTGTGACTTGTATTGCTCTGATTAGGAGCCATACACCTCTCCTCAGACAGTATAGCCTCTTCAGACATGCAGTTATCAGGCGAGTACATTCTCTGACCGTTTCATACTTGCCAGGATTTATATTCTTGTTCTAGATTACTTTACTTGATGCTGACACGATTGTTATCACGGATTGGTACTATATGGATCTTTTCATGAGATGTTATCCCTCTCGGGAGCATCAGATACAGCATGTTTGTGCATTTCATGAATCATCATGTATCTCATGCTTCTATTATCATGAATCTTCATGTATCAGCTAGTGACTCATGTACTCTCATGATCACCGAGCCTTCATGAATCTTCATGAATCACTCATGTATCACCCATTTATAGGCTTATCACGAATCTTAACATAACTTGAACGGATCCTTGTGTATTGATTGGGGATGGGGGAGTGGAGATAGTCATGTGGATATTACCCCAGTAGCTGTAGTCATGAATCACTCTTAGTTGTAGTCATGAATCTCCTATGCCATTCACATGTCTATATTTTACTCTAACTCACTAGTCACTGCTAGTTCTCTATTATAGTAGATATTTCATTACAGTTATCTCTTTTACTACATGTATCTTCTTTCAACGTTTCCTGTATTTTACTCTATTGCATGCTTTATATTTCCTATCATACTATACACTGCGTGAGATGTATTGTGCTCGTTCCTGTCCTGACTGGACCTGTTGAAAATATTACAGAGGATGAGGATGAGGCCCTGGTGTCTACCTATTATGGAGCAGGACTAGATGACACTTATGTTGTGGACCCTCAGCAGGATCCACCTGCAGCTGAGGATGTTGCCCCAGTAGTCTAGGCTAGTTTAGCTAGACAGTCTTTTCTGTATTATCATTTTGTCTCACATCTGAGTTGTATTTTGAGATGTTGAGATATATAGACTTTAGACTTATTGTATTATGAGTTGACATTCTGGATGTTATGTATCCTAGACACTTAGACTTATTTCATCTATTCTACTGTTCTCTTTGAGTTACTGTCTATCTATCTATCCTTCATTATTCTACATAGATGTGATTGAGATTGTATTCTGTTTGTCACCTCCATTCGGAGAGTATAAACTGTACAGGTACTTTTATATTGTTAGTTGATTGACCTAGGACAGCGTTCTACCGCCGACACTACGGCGTAGACTGGACGTACCCACTTCTCGTGCCCCTATACAGGGTGTGGGTCGTGACAGTCCTGGATAACATTTTTTAAAAATCATGATTGTGTCACTTCAAAGCTGTAAGCTTTTTCTTCTACCTACTAATCTATTCTCATACAATTTAGTTTGAAAAATATAAAATTGTTGGAGATATCCTTTCAGTTTGTAAATGCCATTCCTTTTTGTTCTGTCTTAATGTGTCGAGGAGATGAGTGTGATTCCATACACTTCATCTAAGGCCCTTTTTTAGACTACGGGAACTTTGAGAATGCTCCTAAATTGCACCAAATTACATTCAGGCCCTTTTACTACTACAGGTAGGTATTTTAATTCTTTTTACCCCTTGTTTCTTTCATGTCGATTTAATTTTAGATTCAATGTATATGAAAGTATTTTACTACATGATCCTCAATTGCTAGTTTCTTGTTGGAAACTTGGTACCAACTCTTAAGACATGAGGTGGTCTTTTGGTAATATTTTTTTTTATCATTTTCAGGGTTTTGCTAAGTGATGCTGACAGTTTTGATGTGCTCAAAGTTGAAGCAAATGTACTAATAGTTTTGAGGGTCTACTTACTAGTAATAGTTGTAAATATATGTATTTGGATGTCCTATTTTGAAAAAATGTAATGAAGATGGTGATATATATTATGTATATATTTGTAAATGGATTAAATGGTACTCTATGACATTTAGATGTTTTCTTGTGAATATGGTTCAAAATGAATGTTTTGAAATTAAATTGAGCAACATTGAGCATTAATCTATAATTTTTTGGAAAGTAATATATAAATGTGCAGAATTGAGCGTTATAAATGTGCTGAATTGAGTCTATAGAGATTATCTATTCATAACGCTTTCAAACTACGCTGAAAATAAGTGTAGCAGAAACTCATCATATTTATGACGGTTATTTTATGACGCTTTTAAAAAACATTTATAACACCCGTTTTCATCACGCTTTCTTTGGAAAAAAAGCGTCATGGTTGGTCATTAATGACAGTTTTTAGCCGTCATTAAAAGGTATTTCTGTTGTAGTGAAAGTCACCCAATTTCAAGGAAGCCGGCGTTGCTCGAGTTGATTCACTCGGATGTCTGTGGTCCATGAAGGTAAAATCTATTGGTGGTGTTTCTTACTTTGTAACTTTTATTGATGATTGTTCCAGGAAGGTTTGGGTCTATACCTTAAAGACCAAGGATCAGGTGCTGCCCACTTTCAAAGAGTTTCAGGCCTCTGCTGAAAGAGAGACGGACAAGAAGTTATTGTGTGTTCGGTCCGACAACGACGGTGAATACATTGGTCCCTTTGATGCTTATTACAGAGAGCAGGGAATACGACACCAGAAGACTCTGTCCAAGACACCTCAGCTCAATGGTGTAGCGGAGCGCATGAACAGAACACTGATGGAGAGGATGCGTTGTTTGTTGTCAGAAGCAAATTTGCCAGGCAGTTATTGGGGTGAGGCTCTTCTCACAGCTGCCACTACCAGAATAAGTCATATTAGCGATGCCAGAAAATGTCGCTAAAATGACAAAAAGTCACTAAAACTGTTTACCGACGTATTTAGCGACGTTTTACTGTGGTCGAGGAAAGCCATGTCGCTAACAGGCAAAATGTCAGTAATCGTCGCTCTTACCGATGTAATTAAACGTCGGTAATCCTAGAACATTTACCGACGTTCATCGATGTCCCGTCGAAAATATGGCGACGTCTCAAACGACGGCCAACGTCGGTGAATCCTGCAACAGTTAGCGACGTATGTCTAGTTTTTACCGACGTTCACCGACTCTGTAGGCGAGGGAAATCCTGGGACGTTTAGTGACGTTTACCGACGCCACCTTACGTCGGTAAGCATCGGTATACCTGGTGACTTACCGACGTTTACCGACGTTTAGCTGCGTCGCTAAACATCGGTAAACGTCGCTAAATTACAAAAAAATATATATAGAATGTCCACAGAATCACCTTTTCTACCTGCAGTTCAATAAATAACAAAAAAACCACAAGCATATTTTCTTCCTGGGTTCGTCGACCCCTTCGGTGGAACATTCAACACCGGTACATCACAATATTATAACAATCAATGCAAACAAGAGTAAAAGTCTACAACCAACATATGATGAGATACCAACACAACTGTTTGCCATAAAATATAAAAGAACAGAACAATTATCGGAGGACCGGACTTTTACTTCACGTTACAAACTCGCTTGTACAAAGAAAGCCTAGGGACGAAAACCTAGGTACAGCAATCTAAGTATAATTGTTTATTTTAGATTCTGGGGGGGGTGACGATAGAGGCTCGGGAAGGCGACGGCAGCCCTGCCTTACTCCTTGGACGATCGGTATGCAGCCTTGGCTCCTGTAAAAAGATGGTTGGCGTTGATGAAGAAATGCTCTTCTTGCTCTCCCTCTGATTGCACTTCTGGCTTCTCTCTCTCTGTGTGTATTCTCTCCCTGACTATGGGGGGAAGTCTCTCTGTATATGCGTATTTCTCTCTGATATTGTATATATTTTACAAGAGAATGGCACCTTGCTATTTATAATAGTGGGATGTGATCATTAGGGTTGCCAATGATTAGCTTTTGGAGATGGCGGCGGCCTGGGGATTGGTTAATCCAGGCCGTTCATTTTTTATTGTGACGAATCCGAGCCATTAGGTGTAGATTACACCAAATCCCATTAGTAATTAATGCTGATTGGAATAAATCTTCCTTATAATAATCTTCTGATGTCTGCGAATAAATTAGATCTATTCTTCTGCCACGTGTCCCAGATTATTGGGATTTGACCCAATCATTAATGGCAGCAAATCTGAGGAATTAACCGATTTATGACACGTGTCCTAGGAGCTGCTGAGGGGATCTGGACCGCATGACGAGTGAGCCGCATATGAATTTGAGCCGCATATGGTTAAGTCCACGTGTCATGGCTGCCTGGGCAGTGGCCCTCACTTGAGCCCTTGAACCACAGAGAGGTAATCCTTGGGAGCCGTATATGTATACATCCACCTGAGCCGCATTGACATGATCCTCTTGAACCGCATGAGAAGTCCTTACTTGAGCCGCATGAGGCTTTCTCGGCCTGAGCCGCATAGGACGGATCCACTCTGAACCGCATGCGAAGTCTTCGCTCGAGCCGCATGAGGCTTTCTCGGTCTGAGCCGCATAGGACGGATCCACTCTGAACCGTATGAGAAGTCTTCGCTCGAGCCGCATGAGGCTTTCTCGGTCCGAGCCGCATAGGACGGATTCACTCTGAACCGCATGAGAAGTTCTTTGTTCGAGCCGTATGAGGCTTTCTCGACCTGAGCCGCATAGGATTCATTCTGAACCGCATGAGAAGTGAGCCGCATACGAACGCCCACGTGGCAAGGCCACGTGGCATTTTTTATGGCTCTCGGGGGATTTGTGGCAGAGATCTCTTTTCTCTTCCCTAGAGATTCATCATTATGACAGAGTCATAATTACCTGCTTTTGTGTCAGGGCTGTCAACTTTTCAGAGGGGTCAGCCGTCAAAGCAATTAATGCAGCATGGGTCGGAGGGGAGCACTATCAGGCCACGTGTCTTCTGAGCCGCATGGGATGTCTTAGGCCGCATGGCCTTCTTATGCCGCATGACTCTCTGAGCCACATGGGTTTTCTGAGCTGCATAGCCCCTTATGCCGCATGACTCTCTGAGCCGCATGGGCTTTCTGAGCCGCATGAGTCATTTTCTTTAGTATTTTCCATGCTTCTACAAGACCCCCTTCAAAGTTTTCAATTTGCAAAATTGAAATACTTTGAATAAGAAGCATGGCTGTGTTTTTCTAGTCGTATATGAAACCCTGACCGCATAGAAGTCCTGGCCGCATGGATTGTTTAGCCGCATAGGTGATTCAGCCGCAGGAGACTGTTCAGCCGCATAGCTTCTTGCCACGTGTGCGGGTCTTTAATTGCCTCAAATTCGTTTCAGCACCGTCTTTGTAGGGGGAATCCCAAGGGTCAGCTCGTTAAATCTTTCGAATTTGACGCCTTGGGTGAATCTTGGAGACGAAACCCAAGGAGTTGGTTTTGCTCTTCATGAGTCGGTCATTGGCCCATGTGTCCTCCTTCTCCCGTCTTCCTATAAAAAGGAGGAGTTTGAAGAGAGAGAAGAATTCTTCATTTTCTTTTCTTTTTTTCTTTTTTTTTGAAAGGGACGTGGTCCCGAAATATGTAATGCTTTTTTCTTCCTTCAAATAAAGAGTACTTTCAATTCTACCCTTCATTTGTATTGCCTGATGTGCCTGTGATATTGTGGTGATATTTTCCTCTGCATAGGGGATATATTTGTGGACCTATTACCCATGGCGTACCTTGGTTTTAGGTAGAGATAACAAGTTTCGGTCAGGATACCTGAAGCAGCCATAGCAAAGTGGTCATGGGTGCTCTTAGTATTGAGAAAAGAATTGCCGTAGAGCAGCTGGGCTCCTGGGGCATGACGAGGTGATAGGTTTGTGTTAAGAAATTTAGCTGAGGATGTTTGTGGGCCTATTACCCTTGGCATACCCTGGTTTAGGATACGGATAATAGGATGAAGGGGAACTGACATACTTGATCAGAGGTAACGAAGACATGGCAAGTAGGAAAGTTTTTCAAACGTAGAGTCTTCCTACTCAGAGGTAATGAGTACATGGCAGGAGCGAACTCGACGGAGGGTATTGGTGGTCAACAGAGGACATTTGTGGTCAACAGAGGACATTTGTGGACCCATTACCCTTGGCGTACTCCGGTTGTGGGTACAGGTAATAGGTCGAAAGGGGATCATCATACTTACTCAGAGGTAATGAGGACATGGCAAGTATGAAGGTTTCTTCGACGGAGCCTTCCCATTCAGAGGTAATGAGGACATGACAGGAGTGGGCTCAATGAAGGAGGGCACATAGAACGACTCAGAGGTAGTGAGGACATGGAAGTTCTATGTTAAGGGGTGATTTATTTTTGGCAGAAATGGGATGACTCAGAGGTGATGAGGATATGGCCGTCTTGGAAATTTGTGGACCCGTTACCCTTATTGTGCACTGGGAGTGCAGGTAGTGGATCATGAGGGAGGATCTCTTGTAGGAAAAAAGTTCAGCGGTATGGTTATACATGACTTTCTTTCAAAAGAGTGACCAGGATGTAAGTTCAGGGGTACCGACGGGTACATAACTCGTCAAACCATGAATGTTGGAATCAAAGTGTAAGTTCAGAGGTACCAGCGGGTACATGACTTGGAAATCTGACAAACTATGAGGGTGAGTTCAGTGGTATCAGCGGATACATGACTCGAAAATCTGGAGAATTGTGGGGTGAGTTCAGTGGTACCAGCGGGTACGTGACTCGATGATCTGGAGAATGTTGTTTAAACATAATATTTCTTCAGGAACTTGTCGTTGACGGACAACATGAGCAAGTCTCCGTTTTGCTTGGCGAGGCGGTAGGCACCGTTGGAGAACACGGCCTCAATGACAAATGGACCTTCCCATTTTGGCTGGAACTTGCCGGCGATCTTGTGAGTCATGACCATTGGCCTCCGGACTGCCAGAACAAGATCGCCCACTTGGAATGTTCTGATTTTGACCTTCTTGTTAAAGGCTCCTGAGATGCGTGCTTGGTATAGCTCGATCCTTTGCTGAGCTAGGAGGCGCTTTTCATCTAAGGCCTCCAACTCTTGTAGTCGACGTCGGTAGTTATCATCCGTTGTCAATTGATAAGTGAGGGCGACACGGAGTAAGGGTATTTGAGTCTCTAATGGGAGAACTGCCTCACTCCCGTACACTAGGGAGAATGGTGTATTCCCGGTGGCTGTTCGAACTGTGGTGCGATAAGCCCATAAGCATTCACCGAGCTTCTCATTCCAATCGCGTTTGTTGGAGGAGACAAACTTCTTGAGTAGTTTGATGATTATTTTGTTGAATGCCTCTGCCAATCCGTTCGCTGCCGGGTTGTACGGTGTCGAAGCGACATTCTGAATACGGTGTTTATCGTAAAACCGATAGAATGCGTGGCTTACAAACTGTGGACCATTATCATGGATGATCCTTCGGGGCAGTCCAAAGCGATAGATGGCGTGATGCTTAAGGAAGCTGATCACGTTTGAAGTCTTAACTTCTACGAGCGGGACAGCTTCCGTCCATTTGGAGAAGTAATCAGTGATCGCAAGTATGAAGCGATGTCCTCGGGAGGAAGGTGGGGTGATTGGACTAATGATATCCATTCCCCATGTTTCGAATGGCCAGGACGTCACCGTCGGATGTAGAAACTCGGATGGTTGGTGAATGAAGTCCGTGTGGACTTGGCAAGCTTTGCATTTTCTGGCATAGTCTATTGCATCTGCCACCATCGTGGGCCAATAGTATCCCATTCGGCGAAGGCGATCTTGTAGTTTTGGGCCGGGCTGATGGGCCCCGCAGACACCGTCATGAGCTTCTCGTACTGCTTCTTTGGCTTCTGCGTTCGACAAGCACCGGAGCAATAATCCATCGTAGGAGCGGCGATACAGTATTTTTGTCTCTGTATCGTAGAAGAACCTGAGAGAATGCCGTTTGATGGAAGTGGCTTCCTTTGGACTCTCTGGGAGGATGTCGTAGACGACGAAGTCGATGAACGGCTGTCTCCAGTCTGGTGCTTCGTCGACCGTCTGGGCGGAATAGCTCGCCACGAATTGAACGTTGTTCTTGGGACAGACCAGTTCGTGGCCTATCAAGTCAACCGAATGATGAGCGTGGTTCGACACCGCTAAGGAAACGGCAAGGCCTGCTAGGGCATCAGCTTCGATATTTTAGAGTCTGGGGACATGTTCGATGAAGAACCCCTCAAACGACGAGATGATGTCAATCGCTATTTGGTGATAAGGGATCATGTCTTCGTGACGGACCTCATATGAGCCCTGGATCTGATTGACGATTAGTTGGGAGTCGCCGTATGCTTCAAGATATTCTACCCCCAACTCTCTTGCAAGTTGGAGGCCAATGACCAGAGCGTTATACTCGGCCACATTGTTAGAGCAGGGCTCTGTGAGGGAATAGGTGCGGTTGATCACCAATCCGGAAGGGGAGACCACCACTACCCCGACTCCGACGACTATATTACCTTTAGGTCCGGTCCTCGAAGCACCGTCGAAGAACATTCGCCATATAGCCTCGTGAGAGGTTGCATGCGAGTCGGCGACCTCATCTGGGATCTCTTCATATATTCTAGAGGACTCTGAGCCTGGGTGGGCTGCTAAGAAATCTGCCAGGGCTTGTCCTTTGACTGCCTTTTGTGGGACGAAGGTCATATGATAAGGGGACAGCAATATTGCCCAAGTAGCAAGGCGAGAGCTGAGTGCCCCTGGTTTAGTCATGAGCACTCTGAGAGGGTTGACTCATGATATCACATGTATGGTTTGTCCTGTGACGTAGTGCCGCGTCTTCTGAATGGCGAACACCAAGGCGAGGCATTCCTTCTCAATCGCGGTGTATCGGTGCTCGGGTCCAACCATCATTCGGCTGAGATAGTATATAGCTTGTTCGTGACCTGCATCGTTGTTTTGTGCCAACAGAGCACCGAGGGAGTGTTCTATTGCTCGTACGTAGAGCAAGAACGATTTTTTCGGCAACCGGGGCCACCAGGACTGGAGGATTTGACAAATATTCTTTGATGTTGTCGAAGGCACGCTGGCATTCCTCGTCCTATACGAATGAGACTCCTTTCTTCATGAGGTGTGTGAACGGTCGGCATTGCCCGGAGAGGTTAGAAATGAACCTCCTGATGTAAGCTAGCCTCCCTTGGAGGCCTCTAAGTTCGCGAAGATTTCTCGGGGGACCCATCTCCATGATTGTCTTCGTTTTCTCAGGGTCTACATGAATGCCCTGAGCGGTGATAATGAATCCCAAGAACTTCCCGCTGGATACGTCTAAGAAAGATTTTGTAGGGTTCATTTTCAGATTGTGGGCCCTCATCAAGTCGAATGCCGTCCTCAGGTCCTGCAGATGATCTCCCTTACGGCGACTCTTGACGGCGATGTCATCGACATAGCATTCCACCGTCTTACACAAGTGTTCTCTAAAAATGATACTCATGGCTCGCTGATATGTGGCGCCAGCATTCTTTAGACCGAAAGGCATGACTGTGTAGCAGTATGTGCCAATCGGTGTTCGGAATGATGTGTGCTTTTCGTCGTTGGGAAACATCTTGATTTGGTTGTACCCCGAGAATCCATCCATGAATGACATACGTTCAAAGCCGCACGTGTTGTCGATCATGATGTCTGTGATAGGGAGGGGGAATTCGTCTTTCGGACATGCCTCATTCAGATTACGGAAGTCGATGCAGATTCGGATCTTCCCATTCTTCTTAAGGACCGAAACTATGTTGGCGACCCAGTCAGGATGTTGCTCCTCACGAATGAAGCCGCTGGCTATTAGTTTGTTGACTTCGGCTTCGATCGCATCCATGACACCTGGGCGGAAGCGTCGTTGTTGCTGCTTGACTGGCTTTGCGTCCGGTCGTATGTTGAGCTTGTGAAGGGCAATATCGGGGTCTAACCCTGGCATGTCTTCATAACTCCATGCGAACACATCAATATATTCTTTGACAAGTTTCAGCAACGATTCTCGCTCTTCGTCTGTTAGGCTTTTACTGACGAAGATTGGCTTTGGAGAGGATTCGCTGCCGAGGTCGACCTGCATAACTTCATCTTCGGTAGGAGGTTCTCTGCTCGAACCGCTTTTCCCATTGTGCATCCAGCTGTTGGGCCCATGGCTCTAGCTCGAGGATTTCAGGAATGTCTTCGTCTTCTTCGTAAGCGTCGGCGAATGCCATATTGACTGACAGGACTTGTCTAAATATATCTCCAATGCTGGTATCCGAGTCGGAGGTTGGTGACCCGGTTGAATGTGACTGCCAGTCACATTCTTCATCTAAACTCTCGGGGGTTGTCGGGGGAGTTACATACTTGGCTAGTTCCGGTTCTTCTTCGGCTACCCCCTGTATAAGTGAAGACTGAGAGGACGACCTAGTCAGCTTGATCTTCAAAGGTTCAACTGGCGGAGCAGAGCGTGGAGTTGTCGGTAGACTAGCAACCCCCAGTTTGGTACTCGATGTGGGGCGAGGAGTGGTAGGTTCGCTAGAAGTGTCAGACCTCGCATCGGGGTGACGACCCTTCTTGGGAAGGCGTATTGTCAGCGGCCTATCGGAGGAATTGAGCTTCTCCGTTTGGGGTTGACCGACTCTCGGCAGTCTGATTGTAAGTGGCCCTGTTGTGGGTCTCGGCACTTGGCCGGACCTTGGCAGCCGGATTCTCATCTGCTCTTCCTATGCCGAGAGACTGATTGCGTCCTTACGCAGTGTGGCCGTAAGGGGTGCAGATTTGCCCGGTTTGCGAGCTTGGAGGTGGATCGTCAGAGGTTCTTCTGATCCCGTGGTCGCTTCGGTACCAGCTTGCTCATTTCCTCCATCAAGGTGCCTCTTCGACTTTTCGTATAGGCAGGAGTCCGAGTAGTAGGATTCGACCCCTTTGAAGGGATCGATGTCAGCAAATTCTGTCCTCACGAAGCCATGCTTGTCGACATATTTGAAGCATTGGTGCAGCGTGGAAGGCACGATCATATAATCGTATATCCAAGGGCGCCCCAAAAGGATGTTGTAAGAAGTGTCGGCATCTATGACGTTGCAGGTGACTTCTGATTGAAGATCGCCAATCTGGCATTTCAAACGGATCTTCCCGATTGGATAGCTCTTGCCCGAATTAAAACCGCTGATGGCTGTGTTTGTAGGCGTCAGGCGATGCATCGGAATGCGAAGATGATGTAGCAGACCCTTCGGGATGATGCTTATGGAAGACCCAGGATCAATGTGCATCCGGTCCACCTTCACGTTGCCAATGTATCCAGTGCAGTATAACGGGCGATCGTGCAGGTTGGTTTTGATGAGCATATCCTGCGGAGTGAAGACGATATTGGGCATCGCTCCCGTACATGCACTGTCTTGGAGATCTGCGGGCTGATTTTCTCCCGTGAGGTTGACTTGAGCCAAGTATGCGTTGGCATTTTGGAGTGCATCGCTTAAAGCCGCGCGGACATCCTTCGAGAGCCTCAGGAGTTCATATAAGGACAATTTGGCTGGTGTATTGGCCAATTGCGCCAAGATATCGAAGTTGTAGGGCCTCTCCAGCCCTTGAGGTGTCTCTTTTCGGAGGGATTTGTCGAAGCGAGTCTCCTTCGGCCTAGGCTTGTCGGTTGTCGGAGGCTGAGGAGGCCCCGGAGCGTTAGTGGTAGTGGGTGGATGATCATCAGTCGAGTTCTCAGCCACGGGTTGAGATTGTGCTCCAGATCGAGTAACAACGGCCGTGACTTCTTCCACGTCTGCCGAGATGGTGCGACAGGATCTGACTTTTCCACTTCTTTTCTTATGAATGGGAGGCGTCGTGGACTGAGTCACCTCGTGGACCAGGTCCGGATGGACCCACATGATTTCTCCTCGCGATGTGGTGAGAGGTACTAAACCGACAGCTTAATCTCGGGGAGGTGGAAGATTGGTAATCTCCATTGTTGCCAGAGGGATGGGAACCACCCCGTCTTGAGTTTCCGTCGGAGGAAAGCTGCTGAATTGTACGGACACCATATTGGCTGCCACGGTTACCTCTTCGAAATCGATGGCCAGAGCGTTCGAATCGATGAGGTTTTAGATGTACCGTTTCAGTTGGTAGCAGTCGTGTGTAGCATGGTGTACATAGCGGTGGTAATGGCAGAACTTCGGGTTCTCCAGATCAGCCGATCGAGGCTCCCTTCTTGGCGAAGGAAGCTGAATTCTATCTCCTTGTATGAGCATGTCCAAGATAGGCTTGACGTGGCCGTCTTCAAAAGAGTAAGTGATTTGAGGCCATTGTTTGTCTGCTGGTTGTGACTCGGGCTTCTGGGCTGTGTCGGCCACCATAGCCTGCTTGCCTCTGTTGTCCCGATTGTTGGAGGGGCTACCCCCATTGTCGTTGTTGTTGTTGGGACGCTTGCCCTTGTTTTCTCCCTCTGAGATGTGCAACCCTAATTGGCGAGCCTTTCTCAATCGTTCTTCGGCACTTGTAGCACTGATGATAAAAGCCTTCCAGTCCTTGAATTGACTTTCGCCCATCCAGAGACTAATTGTTGGGAGTAGTCTCTTTTGGCAAATTTCAATCAAAGAGGAATCCGGATTACCAGATGGTAACTTCATTGTGGTTTGACGAAACCACTCAATGTAATTCCTCGTCAGCTCTTTCTCTCCTTGGACGACGTCCATGAGGGTAGACATTGTGACATCCTGCCCTACCTCATAGAATCTCTCCAAGAACAAGCGTTTGAAGCCAGCGAAGGAGTGGATGCAATTGTCCGGCAGGTTGCGGTACCAGTCGAAGGCGACTCCTTCCAATGCCCCGATGAATAACCGCGTGAGGATAGCGTCATCATGGGGCAGATGGTCGGTGGTGACCTCGAAGTAAGTAATGTACCGACTTGCTGAGGTCTTGCCATCATATGGGTTGATGTTGAATGGCTTATATCTTGGTGGGAATGGAACATCCCTCCATTCAGCAGGATATGGTTGCCGTATTCTGAAGTCTTGAGAGTTTTCTCGGGCGTGGAACATGGCTCAGAGCTCCTGAACCTCTCTCCTTACTTCTCGGGCCTCATCTGTCGTGGTAGGGGCCGTTATTTCGGGAGGATTATTGCCCAGGTTCGGTGTCGCTGAATTTGAATCTATATTGATTGCGGGACCTGCGCTTGTTTGGCCAGGTGTCACTCCCTGCAGAGTAGGAAGAGCCGCTTGATCTCGTCTACAGACTTGACCAAGGCGTACAGTATGGCTTCCAAAGTGTTGATGCGTTGGCGATCACTGGAACCACCTTGATTGCTGTCCGTCATGAATATCGTCCTTACATGAGGAGTGACGGAAGGAACGGTGGAGGATGTGCCCTCCGAGTCATACCCATGCATCGAAAAATCATCGGGGTAAGTGGGAATGTTCTCTTCGGGTTCGGACTCGGAGGGAACAGTACCCCCAGCTTCGGAGTTGGCTTCATCTTGAGAGTCGTAGATGTCCTCGGGGACATCAGCATTTGCTGGGAGAGTTGTTTCTCCAGGCTCGTCTCCCTGAAACATCGGATTGTTGTGGACGTTCGGAGGAGTACTACCCCCAGCTCCTACGACCCCCAGCGACGTGGACGATGAATCTCCCGTTGCAGCAGATTTTTTCTTCGAACGGGTGTGTTGAAATACTCCGGTGGAGGACAACCGTTTAGCCGACAATTTCTTAGCTGTAGTGGTTGATATCTTCGGGCTGGAGATGCTTGTCTTTTTCCCTCTCCCCTCGGCGGGGACTTTCTGAGTGGAATTGCAGGAGACAACAGGAGGTACCTCATCCTCCGAGCTCGGATGCTGTAGTCTTTGGAAGACGGACGGCCGGTCTTCTGTCACTGCTGTGTTGTTGCAACAGCAGTTGACGATGATTTAGGTGCAGTGACGTCCGTGTGAGGACTCTTTGCACACTCAGGCCCCTTCTCTTTCCTTGCGTTTGTGGAGGATAACCTCACGCAGGTCAGAGGAACCACTCTGTCCGTTCGCCGCTGGGGGCTGGACTCGAGCGGTTCTGTACAACTTTCCATCATAGGCCCGCGTGATAACCAGCGGGACGCCCCGATAGTCAGAGGTTGGGGCAGCTGACTGGGCTTGGTGAGCCCGCGCTGCCCTAGACTTCTTCCTTTTAGCACTTGCGGGTGCGTAATAGGAGGAGTCCAAGTTGAATACCACAGAGTCTGGCTTATTATCCAGAGAACCATCAGAGTTAGGACCGCATGAGAGACGGTCGAAGACTGATCGAGAGAAGCGTGGAACGGACGCTATGCGGCTAGAATTGGGTACCGTGCAGGCTGTCTGCATGCGGTTGTCTTCTGCTGTTGGATGAGTTGTTTTTATGCGGCTAGGAGTCACGACCGTGCAGGCTGGCCGCATGCGGTTGGTAATTGTAGCCGCATAGGTTTTCTGCAAACGATTGACTTTCATAACCGCATGAGTCTCATCCATGCGGTTGGCAACTGTAGCCGCATAAGTTTTCTTCATGCAGCTGGCGGATGTAGCCGCATGAGCTTTCTCCCTGCGGGTAATACCCTTATGCGGCTCGGATTGCATAGAGTTCCTCTTTGCCCCTACAAGTCCAGCATCATAGTATTTTCTTCTGCCGGACTTGGGGATAGCAGAGTTGTCTACGGTCTGAAGTGGGGCTGCAGGAGAGTCTTTCTCGCCGTCTTGAGCAACAGAGGGTATCCCATCGAGGGCTTGGAGAGGAGCAAATGATTTTGGTCTCTACTTTTTACGAGCCTTCGTCCCGCGGGTGCGTTTCTGAACCAGGCCAGCGCTTCCTTCGGAGAGCATCTCTTCAAACGCCTGTTGGTCGAAGTGGACGACCATCTTTTGTTGCGTGGAGCCAACTTTGGCTGTGTCCGATTACGTCACCAACTCCTCAACCGTAGAGAAGTTAGTCCCCAGCAGAGTCGCCATCGTGTTTGCCATGAAATATAAAAGAACAGAACAATTATCGGAGGACCGGACTTTTACTTCACGTTACAAACTCGCTTGTACAAAGAAAGCCTAGGGACGAAAACCTAGGTACAGCAGTCTAAGTACAATTGTTTATTTTAGATTCTGGGGGGTGACGATAGAGGCTCGGGAAGGCGACGGCAGCCCTGCCTTACTCCTTGGACGATCGGTATGCAGCCTTGGCTCCTGTGAAAAGATGGTTAGCGTTGATGAAGAAATGCTCTTCTTGCTCTCCCTCTGATTGCTCTTCTGGCTTCTCTCTCTCTCTCTCTGTGTACTCTCTCCCTGACTATGGGGGGAAGTCTCTCTGTATATGCGTATTTCTCTCTGATATTGTATATATTTTACAAGGGAATGGCACCTTGCTATTTATAATAGTGGGATGTGATCATTAGGGTTGCCAATGATTAGCTCTTGGAGATGGCGGCGGCCTGGGGATTGGTCAATCCAGGCCGTTCGTTTTTGATTGTGACGAATCCGAGCCATTAGGTGTAGATTACACCAAATCCCATTAGTAATTAATGTTGATTGGAATAAATCTTCCTTATAATGATCTTCTGATGTCTGCAAATAAATTAAATCTATTCTTCTGCCACGTGTCCCAGATTATTGGGATTTGACCCAATCTTTAATGGCAACAAATCTGAGGAATTAACCGGTTTAGGACACGTGTCCTAGGAGCTGCTGAGGGGATCTGGACCGCATGACGAGTGAGCCGCATATGAATTTGAGCCGCATATGGTTAAGTCCACGTGTCATGGCTGCCTGGGCAGTGGCCCTCACTTGAGCCCTTGAACCACAGAGAGGTAATCCTTGGGAGCCGCATAGGTATACATCCACCTGAGCCGTATGGACATGATCCTCTTGAACCGCATGAGAAGTCCTTACTTGAGCCGCATGAGGCTTTCTCGGCCTGAGCCGCATAGGACGGATCCACTCTGAACCGCATGCAAAGTCTTCGCTCGAGCCGCATGAGGCTTTCTCGGTCTGAACCGCATAGGACGGATCGACTTTGAACCGCATGAGAAGTCTTCGCTCGAGCCGCATGAGGCTTTCTCGGTCCGAGCCGCATAGGACGGATTCACTCTGAACCGCATGAGAAGTTCTTTGTTCGAGCCGCATGAGGCTTTCTCGACCTGAGCCGCATAGGATTCATTCTGAACCGCATGAGAAGTGAGCCGCATACGAACGCCCACGTGGCAAGGCTACGTGGCATTTTTTATGGTTCTCGGGGGATTTGTGTCAGAGATCTCTTTTCTCTTCCCTAGAGATTCATCATTATGACAGAGTCATAATTACCTACTTTTGTGTCAGGGCTGTCAACTTTTCAGAGGGGTCAGCCGTCAAAGCAATTAATGCAGTATGGGTCGGAGGGGAGC
Organism: Iris pallida; assembly: GCA_029216955.1. Taxonomy (NCBI): domain Eukaryota; kingdom Viridiplantae; phylum Streptophyta; class Magnoliopsida; order Asparagales; family Iridaceae; genus Iris; species Iris pallida. The sequence continues at coordinate 3,703,537 of JANAVB010041814.1, read as the reverse complement.
ACTGTCAGGCCACGTGTCTTCTGAGCCGCATGGGATGTCTTGGGCCGCATGGCCTCCTTATGCCGCATGACTCTCTGAGCCACATGGGTTTTCTGAGCCGTATAGCCCCTTATGCCGCATGACTCTCTGAGCCGCATGGGCTTTCTGAGCCGCATGAGTCATTTTCTTTAGTATTTTCCATGCTTCTACAACAACGAACACTAAAATATCCAAAGTCGGTAAACGAATATCCAAGGTATACAACCAATATCCACATGAATCCACAACCAATACTGAAAGTCTACACAAACAAATAATCCACAACCAATACTGAATCAACATAAACAAACACTAAAAAATACTACAATCTCATAAAACAGTCCTAACTCGGACTAATGCGGATCTGGAGGAGGAGGGGCACCGCCGCGCCTCAAGGATAGGAACGATCCGCGACGACCTGTCATACCTGATAACAACATATGATAAGATACAACAAATAATAGAGACTAGAAATATGAAAGTACAACAAAGACAAGATAATAATCAAGACAACATATGATGATACATTTTACAAGAAATATCTAAGTCCAGATAGTATATTCTACAAGAAACATCTAAGTTCAGATAGTACATCCTACAAGAAATATCTAAGTCCAGATAAAACATTATACAAGAAACATCTAAGTTCAGATAGTAACCAAAACTAGATAATAACCAACTCTACATAATAAGAAAATGAAAGTACATCTCTCTCACTTTATCCTCCTTCTCTAGTGAGAAAATTGCCTTAGGCTGCTTCAACTTCCTATTCCCCTCCTCTATCAAATGCAATGCAGGACGTCTACATATTTCTTCCAAGTCCAATCTAGCCTTTGGATTGTCTTTCGTCTTCCCTTTACGTCCATTACAGTATTAATTATGTTGTCAAACACATTCTTCTCGATATGCATGACATCAAGGTTATGTCTAATCAGATTGGTGCTCTAATATGACAGATCCCAGAATATACTCCTCTTTGTCCAGTTATGAGTGCGACCCGTCACACTTGTATCCCGTAGCAGGCTCTTCAATGGCTCTTGGTTTACCTCTTTCCTTATCGTGTATCCGGGCCACCATGGCGGAGGATTAGCCTTCTCTACAACGCCAGCACAAAAAGCATTCCTGTTCCTCAGGTACGGATGATCCTTCGGCAGGAATTGTCGATGACAATTGAAAAAGCACGATTTGCCTTCGTGTTTCAAACGGAAAGTCTTTGTGCGGTCCATGCAATACGGATATGAAAGACGACCATGCGTGCTCCATCCAGATAACATACCATAGGCCGGAAAGTCGTTGATGGTCCACATAAGTGTTGCCCACATATGAAAATTTTGTTTTCTAGATACATCGTACGTGTTGGATCCTACTTCCCACAGCTGATTCAACTCATCAATCAATGGCTGTAAATACACATCGATGTTCTTTTTCGGATTGTTCGGACCTGGGATAATAACGGTGAGGAACATATACGGAGTCTCCATGCACATCCAAGGCGGTAGATTGTACGGAGTGACGATCACAGACCAACACGAATACTGGGATCCTGAAAGTCCGAATGGGGTAAAACCGTTGGAGCAGAGACCCAATATGACATTACGTTGATCAGAAGCAAAATCTGGATACTCTCGATCAAAGTGCTTCCATGCTTCTCCATCAGATGGGTGATCAACACTCCTTCGGTCTGTTCTCGCTTATGCCAACTCATGTTTTCTGCAGTTTCCTTCACCATAAACAACCGCTGCAACCGCGGCGTCAACGATAAGTAGTGCATCGAATCGGTAGGCTTCCTTCCATCGACAGACTTTTCTCTACCACTGCCCTTGTAGCGATCAGCACCACAAAATGTGCAGGCGTCTTCATCATTGTCGTCTTTGTAGTACAACATGCACCCGTTGCGACATGCATCGATTTTCTCGTATCCCATCCAGAGCGATCTCACCATCCTCTTAGACCGGTAAAAGTCTTTAGGCAACTTAGCACCCTCAGGCAATATTTCTATAATCAACTCCATAAGTCGGTTGTAGCAATCTTGCGACATATTAAAATTGGATTTGATGCTCAATAATCTTGTAACCACCTCCAACGGTGAATGATCCTCACAACCAGGATATAATGGAGTCCTTGCATTCTCCAGCAACTCCATGAACTTTGTAGCATCGACGTTCGGTGCCTCCTCAGGTGCATCATGATTGTCCGGATCGAAACTAGGTCCCGTCGCGTCAAAAACCATGTTCACCAACCCATCGTCGTAAGCAGCGTGGTTGTGGACATCCACATAAAGCTCATACTCCGATGCTAAAGACACAAGTTCTCCGTGCGCGCTCCACTGATAGTAATTCGGCGTGAAACCCTTCGAGTATAAATGATACGTGACTTCCACTTCTGGATGATATTTCAAGTTGCGACATCTCACACACGGACACTTAATTTTGGTACCGTCTATGTACTGAAGGAACACCTTGGCAAACTGCAGGAACTGCTGTACACCCTCTATGAATTTATCTCGCACACCGCACATGTCATCAGGATGACGGTTGTATATCCAAGAACGATTCCGCAGATAGTAATTCAGATCCATATCCATTTGAGGATAATTTTGTAAGATAGATACATGCACATTGTTGAAACACTTGTAAAAGTAATATGCGCATTAATCATGACATATCCTAAACATTAAAATAGAATCCCAAGTAATCATGATACAACAAGTGGTAATAGTGTATCACATGACATAACCATATAACCATAGTGTATCAGAATTGACTACACAGAAGACTTAGCCTAATTAATCTCCATAAAACAAGTGGTAATAAGTCCATAATTAATCTCTATAAAACAAGTACATCTGGTAATAAGTCCATAATTAAGTCCATAAACTCATCTCCATAAAACAAGTACAGCTGGTAATAAGTACTAATAGTCCAACACAAAATATATCCATAAAACTACACTAATGACGACCACATAGCTCACGCATACGCTCAATGATACCATCACGCAACATCTTCGAAAAAGTAGGATCAACGGCGAAAAAACGTCATTCCACTGCAGGTGCTGGATGAATGGAACTCCCGGTCTCACTAGCTACCAGTGCCACTTCCTCCTTAACAGTAGGAGGAGCCACCTCAGCAATCTGTGTTTTCCTCAAACGACGTGTCGCTGCTCGGGTCATGGGTACCATCTGGTAAGATCGATATTCACAGAAAATATAATTATAACATAAGCAAGCTAACTAAAGGAACCATCATCTCGTTTCATGTATCAAAATCCAAGTTCCATTGTGAAATCTTAGTTTTCTTCAATGAGTATATCTATGTGTGTTTAGTTCAGTTTTTTCTGAGATTGTATACATATGTAGATTGATAGATATAGCTATAGTTATATGTGTAAGATATTAGAGAGGGATGTCAGTATGCAATTGGGAAGAGAAGAAGTGGTGAGCTGTAGCAGCCAGCCTAGGCATGCAGCAGGGCTGGGCTTGGTTTGGTATTTGCTTGCATTCATTTTTGTAGCAAGCTATAGCAGCAGCAGTAGCTATAGCAGCAAGCTTGATTTTGAAACCCAAAACCTCAACGAAAACCCAAATCAAATGTGCACAGACGTGTCATGCATGCATACGTGTCATAGGGGGGTCTTGTGTCCACACAACTGGACACGAGGTATCCAGATAAAGAATTAAAGTATCTACAAGAGGGTTAGGGTTTAGAGTCCCTGCACCGTGTCCACGTCGTGTCTATGTGCAACACGAGAATGGGGTTAGGGTTTACCTAGTCGGTGGAGGAAAGAATGAGGAGGAGGACGGCGACTTGAGGGAGGGGTCGTCGGAAAGAGGGGATCGCCGGGGAGAGAGGGTTCGCCGGGGGAGAGGGGGTCACCGGAAAGTGGGGGTCGGTCGAGGAGGAGGAGGAGGTCGGTGGAGGAGGAGGAGGAGCTTGGTCGTCGGTAGAGGAGGAGGAGGAGCTCGGGGAAAGAGGGGTCGCCGGGGGAGAGGGGGTCGCCGGGAAGGAGGAGCTCGGTCGTCGGTGGGTCGGTGGGGGGGAAGGAAAGATTTGAGAAATTTTCGAGTGAGAATGGGGGGAAAGGAAAACCCGATTTGTATATTAGAAATACATTAGCGACGTCATTGTAAGACGTCGCTAAACGTCGCTATTTTCTTTGAATATAGCGACGTTTACCGACTATTACGTGACGTAACATTTTGTTATTAAAATATTAGTCGCAAAACGTTGCTATATTCAAAAAAATTAGCGACGTTTTCCGACTATTATGCGACGTAATATTTTATTATAAAAATAAGTCGCAATACGTTGCTGAACGTCGAAAATAGTGACGAACAGCGACGTCAAAGTTATACGTCGCTAAATTCGTCGCTAATATAACTTATTTTGGTAGTGTGCTTATGTTATTAATTTATCTCCTAGTACTCCTTTGCAGGGTGATGTGCCTGACAAAGTATGGTACGGCAAAGAGTCGTCATACAATCACCTACGAGTGTTTGGCTGTAAGGCCTTCGTGCATGTGCCGAAGGACGAGATGTCCAAACTTGAGCCGAAGACGAGGCGATGTGTCTTTGTCGGCCACGGTCGGGATGAGTTTGGCTATAGACTCTACGACCCGGTGGGAAAAAAGCTCTACAGAAGTAGGGACGTGGTATTCGTCCAGGATCAGACCATGACCAACACTCAGGATTCCGAGACGCCTTCTGAGGCTGAGGAATTGCCTGATTTAGAGTCATTTCGCTTCGAGCAGTTTTCAGAGGACATCGCAGAGGATCCAGTTATGGGAGCCAGTACATGGAGTTGCTCCCAACCTTGATCATCAGCCTGCAGATGGTGGTCAGGGTGTTCTTCAGGAGGATGAGCTTGCCGGGGAGGCAGTTACTGAAGGAGAGGAGGCTGTTGGTATACAGCCAGCACCAGTGGCTCCATTGAGAAGGAGCGACAGAGAGGGTCGACCTTCTACGAGATACTCACCGGATGAGTATGTGCTACTGACTGACGGTGAAGAGTCCGAAAGCTTTGCAGAGGCTATGGAAGACGAACAAAGGCAGGAGTGGATGCAAGCTATACAAGAGGAGATGAGTTCCTTACATGCCAATTCTACTTACGAGCTGGTGCAGTTGCCAAAGGAAAGAAGGCTTTGAAGAATCGATGGGTGTTTAGAGTGAAGCAGACGGATGATGCTACTCACCCTCGATACAAAGCGAGGCTAGTAGTTAAAGGCTATGGTCAGCAAAAAGGCGTGGATTATGATGAGATATTTTCGTCAGTCGTCAAGCAGTTGTCTATTCGGGTGGTGCTAGCATTGGCAGCCAGTCTCGACTTGGAGGTCGAGCAGATGGACGTGAAGACGGCATTCCTCCACGGTGATCTTGAGGAGGAGTTATACATGGAGCAGCCAGAGAGATTCTGTGAGAAGGGCAAGTCACATTTGGTCTGCCGGTTGAGAAAGAGCTTGTATGGTCTGAAGCAGGCTCCGAGGCAGTGGTACAAAAAGTTTGAGTCGTTTATGGGGGAGCATGGTTATGCACGGACGACGTCGCATCACTATATATTTGTGAGGTATTTTGCCGAGGATGATTTCATCATTTTATTGCCCTATGTTGATGATATGCTATTAGTGGGTCGGAATGCCACTAGGATAGCGGAGTTGAAGCGCCAACTGGGCGCGGCCTTCTCTATGAAGGATTTGGGCGTAGCAAAAACTATTCTTGGGATAGAGATCAGCCGAGAGAGAGAGTCCAAGCTGCTACCCTTGTCCCAAAAGAAGTACATTCACCGGGTACTTCAGCGTTTCGGGATGGACGGATCGAAGAAAGTGAGTTGCCCCCTTGCGGCTCACTTTAAGTTCACTGAGGAGCAGTATCCATCTACCGAGGATGAAAAGGAAGATAGGGAGCGGGTTCCATATGCCTCAGCTGTGGGAAGTCTTATGTATGCTATGGTGTGTACGAGGCCAGACATTGCTCATGCAGTTGGCACAGTTAGCAGGTATCTTTCAAATCCTGGAAGCGTACATTGGAGTACGGTCAAGTGGATTCTACGATACCTTCAGGACACTACCGATTGGAGACTTTTTTTTGGTGGTGATGAGCCGAAGCTGGTTGGGTATACCGACACTGATACGGCTGGAGATGTAGACACGAGACGATCGACTTCGGGCTATGTTATGATATTTTCTGGAAGAGGGGTACCGTGGCAGTCGCGGTTGCAGAAGTGTGTTACCTTGTCGACGACAGAGGCAGAGTACATTGCCGCGACGGAGGCTTGCAAGGAGTTGCTGTGGATGAAAAATCTGTTGCAGGAAATGGGGCGAAAGAAAGAGCAGTATACTTTGCTTTGCGATAGTCAAAGTGCTATTCACCTTGTAAAGAACCAGACATTTCATAGTTGGTCCAAGCATATCGAGACTCAGTATCATTTGATACGGAATGTGGTTGAGAAGAATGACACGACGCTTGAGAAGGTTCATACTGATGACAATGGAGCGGACATGCTCACGAAGGTTCTACCGAGGAGAAAGTTTGAGTACTGCAGGCGGATCGTCGGGATGACGAGTTCCTCCACCTAGTTGTGAAGGAGAGATTTGTTGGAGTGGGTAGGGTTCCCAAGCTATGTGGAGAAGACCCCGGAGTGCGACGAGCGCCGTCTGTGTGTCAGAGAAGCTCGGGGAGGTGACGAGACCATTCGAAGACGAAGAAGAAGCTCAGGAGCCACCAGATTACATTCTGGAACAGGGGAGGCAGAGTTCTGGCCGAACTCTGCCTCTTGATTCCAGAACCTTTCTGTGACAAAAATACAGAGTTCTGCCCGAACTCTGTGTTGTCGGGCTGAAGTTTTTTTTCAGGGTGATTTGATCACCGTTGGATCGTATCCTACGGTCCAGGTTTTGTTGCGGGATTAGGGTGTTTACATATGATTTTTTCTAACCCTAATCACATACGTAACACACAAAAGAGAGAAAAAGAGGCAAGAGTGTCATTGCAACTTTGGAAGAGAGGAAGGAGGATTGAAGGTCGTTTTCGAAGGAGGATCGTGTTCGGGTAATCTCTACTCGTCGTCTTTGTTCTTCGTAGCCTTGTAATCATTATTCTTGCTTCTAAGTGTTGTGGAAATCCGATTTAGATCGGGAGAAGTTTGTAGAGGGTGTACTCCTTTATTTCATTAGTGAAGGCTTCTCAGGGTTGGACTCCTATCGTCCCGTGGTTTTTTTTTTCGCAATGATTTTCCACGTCAAAAATTCTCTGTGACTGCGTGGTTTGTTTTGGTATTTTGGTTCGTGCGTTGTATTGCTCGATTCTCTCGCAGGTACTCTCTAGTTTGGGGAAAAGTTTTCGCGTTTCTTTCCCAACACACAGGACCGTTTTAACGCATCCCCGACCTCGTCATCCCCACCGTCTCCACTTTGGTCGACCACACCAAGAGCCAACAACTAGTGGTGGTATTATTCCACTCTTAGCCCGATTTGACGTGTCACCACCGTGGGGGTCCATGACACGAAAACGCGGTCTGGCGTGTCCGTGTCCTAGCCCAAGTACATTTTGATTCGGTCCAATACAGACCGGAAGAACCGAGTTCAGTGTCATGTTAGTAAAAAGAAAGAAACTTATATATTGACGGAAAAAGGAAAAATAAAAAAATAATATGGAAAGACGAATACTGCGTAGACCGCACTAATTCTCTTTACATGTAGGTCCCTCTCATTTGCCGAAATGTCAGTCATAACCCGAGGATTATGTAGTAGACCAGTGTGATGGGAAGGGCTATCAACATTCCAAAAATAACCCTGCATCAAATTTAAAATTGGAAAATTAGAGGCTTTTATCATAACCAAAAGGGGAAAAAAATATTCAAGAAAGCAACACTTTGTTAAACAAAACTTACTTAGTTTGTAATAAAATGTTAATTATGCAAATAGCGGAAGTCATATGGTTGAACAAAGATGGGATCTTCCACTAAGAAAATTTCATGCAGACTACTTTGTAATTTGAAAGAAAATGTATATTATTCTGAACAAAGATGGTTACTTTAGAAAAAAAAAAAGGTCCTATTTAAAAAAAAAAAAAAAATTTACTTACGCAGTGCTGAGAATGGCGGGATGGACGTTGTACTCCTTGGCGAAGACAAAGGGGACAATTCCTTGAGGGAGAGCCGCCTGATAAAAAATTAACGGTCAGGATCATTTCAAAAGTGAACAAAAAGGTATACAGAAGTACTACATGTCATGCGCTCATTCGCTGATGAGCCTGTCTGGTGGACAGGGACTGATCACTCGCAGAGACCAAGTGGGTCCCACTTGCTATTATTTACGAATATGGTTCTTCCTATTTACTGGTAAGCTTTATAATCGTTTGAAAGTCTACAAACAAATAGATAGATTAATTAAATTGAAAAAGCCTAACGACAGCAGACCGCCACCCACATGGCGCCTCCTATTGGTCCCAGCCCTCTGACTAGCAGATGGTTCCATCTGCCTCCAATGGAAGAACCCTACTTCAACAAGGTCTGCTGCGTGCGGTCTCCTCCTCGATCCGTAAGGCATCGCGGTAACTAAATTCTGCTAGTAAAATTTTCTATTTTTCTAATGTATTTCAAAAAATTTGATTACTTGCCTGATCGAAGAATATCATTAAAGATTCCATGGGCACGAAAAGAAGTGTCAATTTACCATTAAGATTCCGTGGACACCGTGAGAAGTATCAGTTTGTAGATGATTCAGTCAAATTTTCAAAATATATATTTTGTGTAGCAATTTTGTCTAGAAAATTTATATTCTAGACACAGTTTTTACATAAAGATTTCATCTAAAAATACTGTCCAATACAATTCTATTTCTACTGACAGAAAAATAAAATATTTTATATGAGAGAGAGAATTTTTATGAGAATTTTTACAAGTAATTTTTTTATAGAAATCTTTTATTTTACATCAGCGAATAAGTAAGTGATTGAGAAAACAATTAAAGAAAATACGTGTACCTGGACTACCGCAATGTGGAGGAGAGTGCCACGCAATCCAACGACTATCGATGTTGCCGCCATGACGGCCGGACCGGCGAGGAACCGCACAGCCATGGCGAACGATGCCACCGAGTTCCCGCACGCGATTATCTTCGGCTGCAGTGCCATGAACAGACCTGATACGTACCGACACAAAACCCAAAATCCGAAACGCAAATTAGGACCGGACCGATACGTAAGTGGGTCCCACATGCCGTGGCCGGTGGGCCCTGACGGGGGCAAACATGTAATTTGACAGGCGCGTCAGCAAGCACGAGGAGCAGCCGGAAGCTGTCTCCGTTGGAAGAAAAAAGAAAAAAGAAAAAATTGTAGCAATCGTCGGGCACCGCCGTAACGGGTTAATGGGTATTTAACCCTAAACCCAAAAATTTGTTAAAGATCCGAAATTTTGCGATCGAGTGGGGACGCACCTAAGCTGAACATGGCCATGCCGAGTCCAGCATCCGACAGTATGGAGATGGACTTCTCGACTATCTTCGGCATTGACACGTGCCACCTGGGCCCCACCAAAAACATATTTATTTCTCCTATTTCACAAAAACATATATATATTATTTTTAATTACAAAATACCTGAAGGCGACGAGGGACCAGACAAGGCCGACGAGGCTCGAGTACGTGTTGGGGTTGCGGATTAGCTTTCGCCAGACCATGATGAAGATGAGACGGGTCATGACGCTAGTCGGAGGCATCTGCTGTGGCTTTCCATCGGACGTCCCTCCACCTCGCTTAGGGTACAACTCTATTGTCGAGCTCGAATCTAATTTCGATAAACCTTTCGGACCTTGCTTTTCTATAGCTTTATCGTCGTCAATAGCTCTTTTTTCTCCTCCTCCTCCTCCTCTTCTTGCTCCTTCATAACTATAGTTTTCTATTCCGTTGTCGTAATCCTCTCTCATCTTTGACATTGTAACTCCTTTATATTTACCAAATCTTGTGTAAGTTAAAAAAAGACTCATTTAGTTGCATAAAAACAACTTACCATCTAATAAAATGTTTAGGCATAAAAACTAAATATGAAAACATTCAAATATCAAATATAAGTGTCTTTTATATCAAACCATAAAAATGGAATGCCTTGTCAAGAATGCAATTAGAAAAGAAAAAAAAAACTACAAGGTGGTAATATGCAGAGAGAGAGAGAGAGAGAGAGAGAGAGAATGGTTTAGCCTAATTACCATTAGTGGTAGCTCCATTCTGCGGGTGGTCCGCAGGGACCAGTATCCGGATCTCCTTCGCGCCTTGCGGGTCTCCCCTCCCGCCCGGATCCGCGACCGGCGAGCCGGTCGAGCTCCAAAGGAACATATGCAGCTCTTTATCATCATGCTTCGGCACAGCCGGCTTCCTCGACTGATCTTCCTCAAAGTCGGAGGGACGCGGCGTCGGCCCGCGCGAGGAGTGCACCGAGCACGGCAGCTCGCCAGGACCAAAGTTGGAGGTCCGCAGCCCGTAGAAGTCGGAATGATTGAAGTCCGAGCCGCGCCTGGAGGAGCTCACGGAGTAGATTTCCGCGCCGGTGAGGTTCGACGGCCTGGGAGTGGCCCGCCTCGAGGAGGTCGACTTGCGCACGAGCACGTGCAGCTTGCCGTCCCCTCCCACTTGGGTTTCCGCTTCAAGCTGGAGGAGCTGGTCTGGCGCGGCGGCAGCGTCGACGAGCGAGACGACGTCGGAGTCGACCCGGAAGGAGACGATGGAGGCGGCGGTGTCGGGGAACCGGTCGGCGATGAGTATCGTGGCGGCGCGGTACTCGAACATGAAGAGCATGAGAGTGTACCAGAGGATGCACTGGAGGACGACGATTTGCACCATGAGGGAGCCGGCCGAGGAGGAGGGGCCGTACATGGCGATGAGGAGGGGTATGCCCATGACCAACGTGTTGGGGAGGGTCGAGAGGGAGAAGAGGGTGATCGACCAGTCCAAGAAGGAAGAAGAGCGGGGGGAGGAGATCAGGCGGGACCAGAGGAAGAGGGAGGCGAGGACGACGAGCTTCTGCAAGGAGTCAGCGGCGACGAAGCGGAGGTTCATTGCGTAAGGGTCGTTGGTGGAGATGAAGTGGAAGGAGAGGAGGGGGACGGCGAAGATGGCCACGAAGCGGTTGATGCCGGAGCACTGCTCCGGGGTGAACACGTACCACCACCGGACGGAGGCGAAGGCCAGGAGCATCGCCACGTAGAGGGGCACCACGGCGGTGAGGACGGTGTACAGGTCATGGACGGAGATCATCCTTCTCTATTCTCTATGTTACGTACGTACGTGTGAGCTAATTAAGCTTGTACTCTTAATCTATCTATTAATTATGTAGCTTCATTGCAGTCACTTGGGCTATTTATATACATAGCGCCAAGGAGTAGGAAGGGGTTAAAGACTTAAAACTTTTTTTTTTTTGAAATCTCACGCACACACACAATTGGGGGACTCGAACCTTGCCGGTCCCTCCGGATGTCCGCTCTAATACCATTAGGCTAAAGAGCTCGGACAAGAGTTTTATTTTTGTACTCGAATTTTTTATTTTTTATTTTTACTCACACCCTCGGTTTTTTTTAGATTATTTATACTGATACCCTCTATATTTTTTATTTACTAAGCGGATCTTTCATAGCTTAAAAATAAATACACTGACACCTCATATTATTTATATTTTTTTTAAAAGTAGGGAAATTCAGTGTAAAATTATTTACATAATTATAAAACTTAGGGGTGTTCCGTGTATTTAACACAAAACATAGGGGTGTTAGTGTAATTATTTTTAAACTAGGAGATGTCCGTATAATAAACACAAAACATAGAGGGTGGCAGTGTAAATAATCCATTTTTTGTGTGATGCTCGAAACAGACTTCACACACTCACATCTACATCTCTTCCGCATTTTGATCCCGGGAACATTCACCTAGCTCAGAAGGTTATACATCTTCTTGCTGACCACAAGAACCAACTGAGTTCGATGAAGAGGGAGGACTTATGTGGGAAGAACCAAAATTTATTAAGAACCTATTTGTGACCCTTCCTTGCAAGAAGAAATGCTTCATGGAGTTAAGAAGGTTATGTTAGTATTTAGAAGAGTTTGAATTTATTTATTTATTTGTGCAATTATATATTAAAGAATTTTGTTTTTACTTTTAACTTTATCTATTTAAGTAAAAAATAAGAAGGTATAATGACGACAATATATTCTAATCACCACGTGCACGTGCATTTTCCTCTAATATTATTGAAAAAATTATTTAAATTAAATTTGTTTTATATATATATATATATATATATATATATATATATATATATATATATATATACATATATATATATATATATATATATATATATAGGAAGGATCAAGATCCCCACACTTTTTGTATCCCCAAGCATCCCCCCTATTTGCACCGTTGGATGGTGCTTTAAGTCATCTAATCTTAACCGTTGATTTACCAATGGTTAAGATTAGATGACTTAAAGCACATCCAACGGATGTGAACATGGGGATGCAAAAATTGTGGGGATGCCTATCCTTCCTCATATATATATATATATATATATATATATATATATATATATATATATATATATATATATATATATATATATATATATATATTGGAAAAGGGTAAATTTTATTCCAAAAGCAACGCAATAATCTTACAACATACAATCAGAGTGGGACTCCCACTCTTCAGTTCCCCATAGCATTAACATCAAACTCTATGTTATGGAGGATGCCTACCGGAGGGGTGACTAGCCCCTCGAAGATGCGACGTTCTGTTCCCTCCATACATGCCAAACAACGGCTGTCAGTCGAACTCTGGCGGTCCGAAACCAGTCCTGCCCTCTTCTTCTGCTATCCCGGAGCACAGTGATAATGTCCCCAATCCCCTTTCCGGAGTCACAACCATCCAGCACCCTACTTTGTTCAGACCAGATCTGTCATGACAGGGCACACTCAAAAAAAATGTGCCTTATAGATTCATTCTCCACACTGCATAGCACACACTTAGGGTCTGGAACCGACACCCCAAAAGCACTAAGTCGATCCCTCGTCAATAGGCGGCCTAGAAGAAGTTTGTAAACACAAAGGTGCATCTTCCAGGCGAGTTTCTTGCACCATACGAACTCATAGTCAGTACTCTGAGGATAAGTGTGCCGAATGAGGTTGTAGCAGCTCCGAAACTGGAACATTCCAATTCCCAAAGAATCTCCTGGCGGCTCCCAAATCTATCGATCAGCAGGCAAATCAGGATCAATGACTACAGAACTGATACTCTCACCCAGCTCCGCAGTATAACGATAGGACTCAGGCCTCCACTCTCCATCTCGGATAATACGTCGACAAGTCATCCCCCGGCTGTCCTCCTGATGCGATGGGGCTCCCCTGATTTCTAATAGAGATTGTCGATCTATCCAAGGATCCCGCCAGAGATCCGTTTCAGACCCATCCTTCATGACCGTCCGGATAGCAGATTTGAGAACTCCCCTGTGTCTTAAGACAATCTTGAAAGAGACTGAATGATTATTGTCAGTAGTACAGGTCCAGAAGTTGTCCTGTTTCACATATCTGCTATGCATCCAGTCAGCCCAGAGGGACCCCCTATTGATGAATCTCCATGCCAGCTTCAGCGCAAAGGCCTCCCTGATCTCCAACAACGGCCTTAACCCCACTCCTCCATCCTTTCTGGGTCTACAGAGCTGCTCCCAGGAGATCGCCTGCATACCACCCCTCCATATGAAGTCTACACACATCCGCTCCACTTTCGTGATAGTGGCAATAGGGAGTAGAATGGATTGCAGCCAGAAATGGGCCACAGCCGATATCACCGATCTAACCAGCTCAATGCGTCCTCCAAATGATAAACCGGCGGCTTGCCAGCCTTCAACCCTCCTCTGGACGTACTCCACCAGACTATGGCAGTCCTGGTCCCGCGCATAGTTGACTGTGAGAGGAACCCCTAAATACTTCACCGGAAGCTCACTTCTCTCAACTCCCAGCGCGTCGGCCCGCTCCTCCTTCTGGGGGCAGAGGGAGCTGAAATACATCATGCTCTTTTCTCTGTTCATCTGAAGGCCTGAGAGGGATTTCAGCTCTCCCAAAATCTCTGAAATCTTGTGCATACCCTCCGTAGATGGCTGGATGAACACCAAGAGATCATCTACATAAATAAGGTGGGTAACCGGGGGTCAACCCGCCTGAACAATGGAACCAGTCTCCCCCGATGCACTGCCAAATCCATCAAGCATGTGAAGTATTCCATGACAAGCGTGAATAGGTAAGGGGACAGAGGGTCAACTTGCCTAAGCCCATGGTTGCTATGGAAATACCCATATGGGGTGCCCTGGATGAGGACAGAGAAAGTGGGAGACGTGATGCACTCCCGGATCCTTCCAACCCATCGGTCCTCGAAACCCATAGCAGTCATCAGATGACAGAGAAAATCCCTATTGACCATGTCATAGGCCTTCCTCAGATCCAACTTCACACAAGCTTTCTTCCCGCCAGGTTTACTGAATCCCCTCACCATCTCAAGCGCCAGAAGGCTGCGCTCCGCGATCGACCTTCCCTTGATAAAAGCCGCCTGGTTCGGAGAGACTAAGTCCTGCATGATCCCCTCCATCCGTCGGCACATAAGGTGTGTAATTACCTTATAAAGGTAATTACAGCAAGTAATAGGTCTGAAATCCGCCAGCGATGTCGCTTCCTCCTTCTTTGGCACACGTGTCAGGAAGGTATGGTTCAGCTCCTTCAACAGTTTCCCTTTGGAGATGTCACCTCCGTTTTTCGTTATACGTATTTCCAGTATACGTGTACGGAATCCCGACCAGTCTTGTCCTACTTAGCTTGACCCTGGTTTAATCTTGCCTTGGTTTATTTTGGGTTCATCCTGGTTCGGCTTGGCTTGGCTTGGTATATTTGGTTGGGCTCGGTTGTTAGGACTTGACCCAACATGCTAACCCCCCTCTTTATAAGCCACCAACCCTTTTCTCTCTCCTCATTCACTTCTTCTTTTACTTCTTCTTCTTCCTCCATTAACTCTCTCCACCTACCAAGAGCTTAGGCAAGTGCAACTTGCTTCATGGAGGAACTCAATTTTTGTTGTTCCATTGTCTTCCTCACGAGATTCTAAGACACTTTAGTACTTAGCATTTTTAATTTTCATGGTTCATTTCATGTAGATCTAAGTTGTTGCATTTTCAGATTTCTTGGGTTTTGATCTATCAAACCTTGTTATTTTCAAGTTTTAATTGTTCCATGTTGTAGAGAATTTCGTTCTACTCTATTTTGACCTATGGAAGTCCGGCTTTTGACTTTAAATGAAGGATTAATGGAGCTTGGAAGCCATGGCTTCCATGGTTCTTCTTCTTAGATCCTTGGAGAAGAAGAACCACCTCATGCGGCTAGCCTTATGCGGCAATCCCATGCGGCTAGCCTTATGCGGCAACCCCATGCGGCCAGCCTTTTGCGGCAACCCCATGCGGCCAGCCTTATGCGGCAACCCCATGCGGCCAGCCTTATGCGGCTACCCCCATGCAGCCAGTCTTTTACGGCAACCCTCATGGCAGGGTTATGTGTTAGACGTGGCATGATTTCAATATTGGCATGACTTTTACATGAACACGACATGATAGAGTAGGGATAGAATACGATATTGACCCGTCGTGGTGCACTCTTGACAAGTACCATGACATGATAGTGGCTCGTCGTGGTGCACTCTTGATAAGTAAACCTAACATGATATACCTCGATATGCTGTTGTGACGGCTAGCATGACATGATAAGAATGAATGGCCTGGACACCGTGGACGATTGTGTTTGTACAAATGAACCAGTATTGTCTTGCATCATGTCTAGGGCAGGGACCCCTGAGTACCACGGTCAGGGGTACCTATTGAAACTGGCTAAGACTAATAATTAGAATAATCCAGTAGTCATGAAGAGATTTCCCAGCTACAGGCAATCTCGTTATCTGGACGCCCCATCATGGGATTTGTAGCCTGCCATCGAGTAGGGCACGTTTTCAGCATAATATCATGTGTTGCACCCTTCAAGCTACTTAAGGGTACATACATTTCCTGGACGATGTACCCACATGAACTCAACCCTTAATTGCGTCCGGGTAACCTGGATGGTCTGCAGGACTTGTGGCTGTTGGAATAATCTCATTGCATCTTGCTAGTAACTAGGCCTGTGATAACCCTAGTTAGTTAAAGTATCAAGCCGTACTTATTACTTGGCCGTGAATGTTGGATGGAGTCTAACCAGTATAGTCTTGTCCTGATCCTGTACAAGATTATTACATGACCCGATTGCTTGTGTTACCTTATCGATAAATGGTAGAAAATCAAGTTCTGTTCAGATGAAGGGTTACAACCCCGGTCCTTGTTTGGTTTACGGGTTGTAACTTGGTTATCTGAATAGTCCCATGGTTATCTTATCGTATATCATCATGATTTTCCATATTTCCAGTCTTTTATTATATAATTATGTTCTTGTGCTAATTGCTGGTTTTAGTTCTTAAGTGAAGCCTCCTTTGTGGCACTTGCTCTTTCTGGGATCTGACCCAGCTGGTTTTGCGTGGCCAGATACCGGAGCGGCTCCAGTGGATCTTCCTACCTTCCAGCCAGATGGTGACCACCAGACGTAACCCTGGCAACGAGTGGATTTTATTTTTGCTCTCCCACTCTATTGTAAAAATAATCTTTTGAGGCGTTTAGCCGACGAGCACGTGTTAGCTCGATTGCACTTTACTTACTGTCTGCCTTCGGACTGTAGCATGATTAACGAATCCTAGGGTTGATCATGTATGACTGAAACTCTTGCTAGTCTTCACATTTTGCATGACTAGCTTCATGATCATCGAAATATGTAATGTATGGGACGCCTTACTATTGTATATTTGGTGCTCTGACATCTTATAAACTGCTATTATTTGCTTGAGATTGAGACAATTGGCTTGTTCATGACCATAAGAGACTGACGGCTTGTAGTTAAACCCTCATGTATCTAGACAGCCGTGACCGTATAGCGAGGTGGGTTGCACTTCAATATACGTAGCTGGCTGTGTCCGCCCCCGCCCTCCAGTATTCTGGTTCTGGGACGTGACACGGTTTAAGTGGTGGCCCATGCAGGTCTTATAAATCAAGATATATGAGGGTTTACCGAATAGATGTCTCAATCAGAACTCGCCCTTGATCTCTGCTCGTACCCTCTAAATTCCTGAAATCTTGACCTGATCACATGCTTGTATCTTTGATCTGTCCTGGTCCTTCATTATTGTTCCCTGTGTCATCTTTTTCAGCGGCGTTTCTCCTGGTCCTACCAATCAGCCGGAGGAGCTCAGCGAGTACCCCCGCAACAAGAGGATCAAGCTCAGCACTCAGGAGCAGCTTCTCGAGTTATGCTTCCTGGAGATCCAAAACCCCTAGTGTAATGACCCGCTCTGCCCTAGCGGAACGCCGATTCAAACGGCAAGTGCAACGACTCAAACGAGCCGTCGACCCGAAGAGTTGGCATCGACCGGATGAAGAATCGATGCAAGGATTACATTGGCCCGTCAAGATGAATCCAGACTTAGACTTTCAAAGGCGCACTCGGAGTGTCGCTCGGCCGATGCAAACATCACTAAGGTGGGTGGCTCCGATGAACCCATCTTTGCTTAGCCTAGACACATAACAATACGGGCACTATAGCTAGAATCGCTAGGCGATAACACTGCACATGCTAATAAATGACTCAACGCACCTAGCTAAGGGAATAATCCCATTTTGTATGCTTGTATAGAATATGGAAAAGAACATGGAAAATGTGAGAACTCTCGCACCACGCTCCACGCTCGTGCTAAAGCACAAGCTTACGTGCAAGTCCCTTACGCATTCAACAATGAAACAATGAATGGTTTACAACAATGAAATGGAAGACTATCAACATAGTCGTTCCGAATAGAGTATAGCAACATTGAAAGACTATAGGACCGATGGGTCGCCGAGGCGACTCCCACAAGGGGAGTTGCAAAAATATATGAATAAATGAATGAACGAATAAGTGAATGAATGAATCGACGAATGAATAAATAAATATGTGAATGAATCAATGAACGAACGGACAAGTGAAAGAAAGAAAAGAAAGAATGAATAAAAGATAAGAAAGAAAGGAATGGTTAGCGACAGGTATGACGGGGATGTGCATCGGGGCTCGCTACCCGCACTGCACGGATGCCGCCGCCAACCTAGTCGATAACGTATTAAGGCTAAGGGTTAGCCTACGGCTCAGAGACAGCCGTTTAGTTAAAATGACAAATAAAACGAAATGGTCGTGGACACCTCCATCGTATACGGGAGAGAGGCGAAATAAGGGTATTTCCAGCGGCACAGTCAAAGTGTGAAGGACGTGCCGATCCGGACGGAAATCAAAATTTGGCTTATGTCCATGGCCTAGGGGTAGGCTTGGCCACCCAGGAAGACGTAAGGCCGGGTATTTCAAAAGACTATCAGGGTATACCAAGCCGCACGCCATGATAGGTGAGAAATTATCAAGGGGAAACATGTCCAAATTGGCTTGTGATGCCAGCGACCGATGCATATAGATTAAGTGGGCTTTGCTGGTGGCAATCCACGTGCAAGTCCTTGCATTAAAATCAAAGTAGTCTAAGTTAACTAAATGAAGTGCCTTCTGAACAGGCTTGAATATAACACACTAGATAATCGAGAGTACTTCGGCAAAGGAGTTAGAAAATACGCCTACGACGTGCTAGGACCCGAGGCAGCGACACGCCCTTGACATTAAAAGTTCACATGAATCACGTTAAGTTATTTCCTATGAATTGTTGACTAACTTGGTTTACTTTGGACAGGGAAGGCCGGACGGTAAGTATGGGTAAGTCATGCATGTATTTTCATGCGACACTTGTATTCGGCAACACGAGATAGGCTATGAAATTTGCTATGAAACTGATCCTAAGACAAGATTGGAAAGATAATGAATGATAGACGGTGCACAAAAGTAAATAGAACGTGTTTGATAATGATAGCATTGTGGGTGAGCTAGCCTCCCCACCAGTGCATAACAATGTACTGATAACCCCATAGTCTGCTTGCAGGATGCAGGAGACGTCGTCGGGTATGGAGCTTCCCTCGAATGTGCTAAGGCACGGAGCTATCTCTGGGGCCTTGGAACGTTGCAAGAAGCTGAAGCACCCTATACAGGACATAATGTATCGGAACATCGTCATGAATCATTCCATCTTGTAAGCCACTTGGCACGCCTTTTATGTTTCAGAGAGAGAGAGCTTGAAAGACTTGTAAACTCGGCCTAGTGCCGCTTGTAAACTTCTTGAAAATCAATAAAGAGTTGGAATTCGCTTCAATTTGTGTTCGTTTACTTTCCGCTGTAAATGGGGACACTCTGTGCGACTCTGTGGCCTAACTCAAATCGGTCGTTTCTGGACATAGCCTTGCACGGGCGCAACCTAGGCCCGTGCGGCATCACGCCTTAGCGAGGACGATCGTTCCTACGGGAGCGGGACGTGACAGATTGGTATCAGAGCACGGCTTTACGTCCTTGGACTTCACGTCGATTTCTCAGTTTTGAAAGCTCGTCGTTGGAAAAAGAAGTGTACGCTCTCTCTCATCATGCCTTAGGATGTTCCATACAATAAGTCTAATATTTTTAAAAGCTCGTACAAGTACTCGGTTGAACGGGATCGATAGGCGAAGGCCTTTCTGCCAAACCACGACGGACTTATGTCGAGAGAAAAATAAAATGCTAGAAGTTAGCAAACACAAAGCGTGCTTGAATAACCTTACGCTGGCAATAGCGAACGAGTACACGAGACCAAAGTATAGTTCGAACGGGATGGTTATGCACGCAGCCTTTTGGCTATGTCGTGCCGAGTATCGCGCACCTAGACCTTTGGTGCGAACAAGTTCCGAACGAGATCGATTATCGCTCGAACGAGAATAAGTGAGACTTAGAACGTATGTTGATAGAGACGCTATTTGACCAACGCTAAAGCGAGCACGAGAGATGGTTCTTAGACCTTGAGAAATGGACGAACGCACGATTGAACACATCGAAAGGGAATCGAATGATCATTTGAGGATTTATAGAATGACTTGACCCCGAGTGGTGTATGTGATAGCTTCGAAAAAGAATAAGAATGAGTGTCGACGACTAATCGAGTGGCTCGAACCCTGAGTGGTGTATGGACGTTATAGAAATTGTTCGAGCGAGATAAAAGGATTTACGGATAGAACGAGTATGTCGGCAAGCGATGATATCGCACAAAGCCTTAGAACAAGCAACGCTTAGTTGGTTTCGACTTCGATAGTCTCAAACGAAATATCGTTCGGACGAATTAAGAATGCGTAGTACGAATTACGAAACGATCGAATAGAGAGTCGGAACGATGAAACGAATGGAGGTCTTGGTCGAGGAAACATAGAAGATCGTGCATGCAATTTTGAATTTAGTCGAAGAGATTGAAACTTGAGTTAGGGTGAATTACTCATGGACGAGATCGAGAATAGCACGGTCGGAAGATAGCGTGCATAGGAAACGTTGATTTGAAGATACGAGAATGACTAAGGAATTGAAATTGATGTTGCTCGATGAAGAGTTAGCACGCGACAATGTGAATTAAGAAAATTAAGTTGCACGACTTGGAATTCGTTGCAAAAGGAAGATCGTCAGGTTATGTACATCATCGATGGTATTGAGGCGTATCAAAGATCGATGTACGATAACTCGGGGGTACTCTGATTCGATGAATGATGATCATGTTAGAAGTTATTGATTTGAAGGATGCTATGTTGGAAATGAATGTTTGGAATGAGGAAGGAAAGTGACTTGATTGTTCGGTGATAACCACAACGACAACGATCTTATCTTGCACGAGCGCAACTCCAGCCTCGCACATGCGTCACGTCGGATTTGGGACGATCGTTCCGCGTGAGCGTTGGCATGGTGATTCATGTCCAGCGAAAATGATCGGACTCGAAATACCTTGACATGGCAATTTTGATTGCTACGACTTGTGGTTTGAAGCGAAGACGAATTTGAGGATTGATCGGACTTATGATGGGCGACGAAGCAAAGTTGAAGATTGAGTAGGCCCAATCTGCGTATCGAAAATGAGTAAGTCTAGACGCAACGCAAGAGTTACATCCCGATGAGGACGATTATTCTGCGGGAATATTGACATGGTGATTCATGTCCGCCGTGGATAATCAGACTTGCGTGAGATCGGGGCACGACATATTGCAAGGCTAGACGACCTTGTGATCGACTACGTGAATTGGATAGGTGGATTGTATCAAAAATACTAAAGAGATAGACTATGAAAATTGTTAGTGTGGACATACGATATTAACATGTCGAGGATCGGTTGAGGATAACCTACGAGCTCGAACTTGGAGCGGAGAATGTGTTGATGCGAATATGGTGAACGCTGCTTGATGCTTAGAAATTTAAGTGAAACGAACTTGGGTAGAAACTCCCGTACAAGCGAACAAATGGTTTGACCATAGGAATTGGGGCGAGCGTCGTGCAACGGCCTTGCACGATGAGCAACGGACTTGACGTGTAACTATGACCTTGTGAGCTGACCTAGCGGATAGGCAGACGACCCTATGTCGAGTGATTGAACCTGTGCGATGGCATTTACAGTATCGTCTGGACGGACGATAGACTTGGGGCAACAAGACTTAGAGTAGGACAGGGAACTGGGAGTATGTGTGAACGACGGCGAGATTGGCCCCAAACGAAGGAAAAGATAGAAATGGATGATGCGCAAGTAAAGTTGGGATAACGAATTGAATCATTGATTGGAAGACGTACTCGATGATAGTACGATACTTAGTCTCGAATCGGACGGAAATTACTTAGACTTGGTCGACCCCGCTAAGAAGAAATCATACTGATTTAGTGGACAAGAACGCTTGAGTAGACAATCGGATCATCTCGATGACCGAGATAAACGATAGTGAGATGCACACGAGTTCGGTTTTAAAATCGAAGTTAGCAAAATGATCGGCAAATCAAAAATATCATGAGTAGCTTGTCTGACTTTGTTAATCGCTAAGCCTGGTTGAAATATACGTATTCGGGGGACGCCTTGAATATGTGCACAGTCCCCACGCAGCGATATGATGAAGTCGAATGCAACTGCAAGTGGGTGTTGAGATGCGCATGAACGACAATTGAATAAGTACCATCAAGTCTAAAATGAATGGACAGTCATTCCATAAAATTTACCAAACGCATGCAACATAAAACTTGAAAGGATAACCGAGCATAATTCGATGCCATCGAGCGATAAAGCCAGTCGATAGGAATTGTCTACGATACGCACACGGCATGAGTTAGGGAACGGTAGGATGACCTGCACTCAGGAAGTCTCGAGGATGAGACTTGTTTTGAGTGGTGTATTATTGTCATGACCCGCACCCACCGTGAGGGTACGAGAACGTAACAATGCCCAGCCTACGCCGCGGTGTCGGCGGTAGAACGCTGTTCTAGGTCATGAACTATAACTACATAACATGAAATATACTCTCCAGAAGGAGGCCAACACCGAGGTACAACTCAATCACAATCTAAGGTAGAATGTAGCACGATGGAAATAGATAAGAAATCCTCAACTGAGGTACAGCAGAAATAGAATACAAGTCTCATCATCTCTAAAATATACAACTCTGAAAATAAAGACAACAGCTAAGCATGAAAAGAAGGAACAGTCTAAGCTATCTACACTATAAAAGGTATCATCCTGAGCAGCTGCCTGAACCTCCCCAGGGGTCCAGGTCGCGAGTGTCAACTAGGCAAACTCCAAGTAAGGGTGCAGGGTTCCTCATCATCCTCTGTAAAATTTTCAACAGGTCCAGTCAGGACGGAAGCGAGCACAAAACATCTCACGCAGTTCATATCATGTTAGGAAATATAAAGCATGCAATAGAGTAAGGTACATGAAACGCTGAAAGAAAGAAGTGTATGAAAAACAGTAGAGATTTGATAACAGAAAATATCTAAATATGATAAGTAAGAACTGTAAGCCTACTGTGATTTAGAGTACAATATGGTTATGTAAACGGTCTAGGAAAATGCAATAGTAACTCCATTGTATGTGGGTGTACAATAGACATATACAATAGTTATACAATCTTGTACAATAGAATTTGATTACATAACCAATTCTACTCCCCCTCCCCAATCAATACACAAGGATCCACTCCAGTTACGTTATCTTGCACAATAGTGTACAATGTTATACAATGGATGTACAATATTATACAATAGGTGTACAATGTTATACAATAGTTGTACAATGTTATACAATAGTGTACAATGGTCTATCCCTGGAACTCATGTGATAATGAGAGTACAATATGCACAATGAGTGTACAAGGATATAGGTATTCAGTAAATACAATATGGAAGTGAAACGCACATCACAATATGTATCTAGTGAATACAAGGGGATAACATCCCAAAAGAAGATCCTTATAGTACCAATCCATGATAACAATCGTGTCAGCATCAAGTACAGTAATCTAGAGCAAGAATACAAATCCAGGCAAGTATGAAACGGTCAGAGAATGTACTCGCCTCGTATCTGAATGTCTGAAGTAAATGTACTGCCTGAGGAGAGGTGTTTGTCTCCTAATCAGAGCAACACAAGTTACAACATGTCTAAAATAAAGAAATAGACTGCTACAATGCATCTACATGCTGTCTAGGTCAAACTAGGCTAAAGTCAACACTTGGTCAACTCTAGTCAACTATCTAGTCAAAGCTAGGTCAACTGGGTCAACATAGACTCAATGAAGTCTCACTAGGCCTAACCAGTCTACCCTAGCTAGTACACACCATACAAATCCAAGGCTATACAAGCCAACACAAGTCACATATCAAGATACATCACATTCATGCATATTCAACATTATATATATATATATATATATATATATATAAGAGAAAAGAACTAACATGTAAAGCTATGTGTGTGTGTGTGTGAATATGGAGGTGTACATGAAAAGAGAAATCAACACTAGTTATGAGTTTACACTACACATGGCACAAAGCTAACCCATCTACATTACACATGTATTATACTTAACATGCATGGCTACAAGTATACATCTATATACATTAGAGTAGAGACTATTTAAGTTATAACTAACATGCATCTATACTTTACATAAATCTATATATATTATAGCAATCATTTAGAGAAAGGTTACATGGCATGGTGGTTGATATAGAGTGGGGTGTCCTTGTGCAGAGGGTGAAGTTCATTCTCAGTTTAGTTCCACATTTACATATAAACTAAAGTGAGCTATCCCATAAACTGGTGTAACTAACCACATAAAATGAACCATGTTATCTGAAATCTGCCATTAAGCCAACATCCCATATGCATATAGCTCATGTATTATCTAATACTGAAATTAACTAACATTTCGAATTAAGGGATTGAAGGTTAACATTACATTCATAGACATTCCACTATATTGAAAACTAAAATTGGCTTTACAATAGGAAAAGGAAGGTATATATGCTTACATGGACAGTTCAGTGTTCGAACAACCTAAAATGAACTAACATTCAATCTAAATATCAGCTATGCATTGGTTCTATGTCTACATATGAAATCTGATATTGCATTTACAATATTTATATATTATGCATTCATATCTATCATTACATATATACCTTGCATTTATATCTAGCATTCATTATATACTTTCATGCATGCATTGTATATCATTCTTTCATTCATGCATTTATGCATTGCTTACATATATTACATTAATTGCATTCCTACATGCTTGCATTCAACCATATATATACATTAATGTAAATAGGATATATATCATATATATATTATTTCATTCATCTAACATATCATGCATTATGTTTTCCAAAAATAAATTCACTTTATTTATTGTGTATCTGGGAAAATTACAACTGTAGGAATCCGATCTAGAAGACGATCGCTTTATCCCTTGGACGATGCGAAGAAGAAAAGCTCTCAAGAATTTTACAGCAATTTAGATAGCTCTGTATCTGTACACTGAATAAGAAAAAAACTCTATTTATAGAGTCAAAAATAACTGAAAAGATTACTGTCTTCACAGCCTGTGCATAGTTAAAAATCACGCAGGATTTAACATACGCAAGGTTATGAGCAGTTACTGGACGTGGCCTGTAACTGTTGGACACATGGCAATCGTGCATGAGTCGTGTGCAAGCTACAGGACACGCAGGCCAGAGATCGGTGGCATGGCTGCCACGTACTCCAATTTGATGAAATCCATGCAGGCTTGTCGAAGACGAAATCCACGCAGACTTGGTTGAGGATGAAATCCACACAGACTTGTTGAAGACGAAATCCACGCAGACTCAGTTGAGGATAAAATCTACGCAGACTTGTTGAAGACGAAATCCACGCAGACTTGGGCAGAAAGCTTCAAAATCTACACAGACTTGGGGCAAGAAGCTTCAGAATCCACGCAGACTTGGGAAAAACAGCTTCAAAATCCATGCAGACTTGAGGAAGGAAACATACAAGTTCAAAATACATGCAGACTTGAGCCAGAAGGCTCAAAATATACGCAAGATTGAGGCAGGACTGCCAGCTGTCTTGATTCGACGTGCCTCGACTGACACAAAATCTCTGACAGTGATTACCTTGTCAGTCATATTAAATGATAATAAGCTCTTTTGGTACGCCAACTTGACGAAGGCTGAGTCTTGTTGAAGAAGATTTCAAAAATCACGTAATAGTCGGCTATGATCTCTCGAGTCTCGTGCATACGTGGCATACGAGGAGACATTCTTCGATTGTCGTGCTGTCAGTCATAATGACACTCTGACAAATAATGAGCTGAACTCAGCGTATATTGAGAAAATAGTCTGGTAGAACCCAGCGTGTATTTTTAGACATTGTCTTGATCAACTCAGCGTGACTTTTAGACTTTTTGTTTTGATCAACTCAGCGTGACTTTCATTTTCGAGGCCTACAAAACCCCTTCAAAGTTTTCGAAAGTTGAAAAGACTTCAAAATTTCGAAATACTTTGAAAACATGCAAATGAACTTATTAAATGTCATGATGACTCTTCATTTTTCGAGACTGATTGCATCCAATTTATGGTGGAATATGAACCGCCGGCGAGCTTCTTTATATAAACGGGGAAAAAATTCAGCTTTCGATCTTCATCTTGTGTCAGCATGACTCCGAAGGAAGAAGCTGAGGAAGAAGCACGAAAGTTGGGTTTCTGTGCCCATGGCGACCCTACTCTCGGGGGCAAGGAATCAGAGCCTTTAGTTTTCGAGTTCAAAGATGACCCTACACAATTAGCCAAGAACCTCCTGAGCCATTTTGGTTTGGACGGCTCATCCTCCTCCAATGGACGCAGCCTCGCAGAGCAGCGGGAAGCGTTCGATGCTCTGTTACACCGTATGGGGGTCAGTAGTGTAGAGGAATTGGGCGCCAAGCTCAGTCACTCCGCAAAATAGGGCGTGTCCTTTCATGCTTCTGTTTTCTTTGAAAATGTTGCACTTCTTTTCTCTTTTATCTATGTAAGGTCATTAGTGCCACTTATCTTTGCATTGAATACTCAAATATTTCTGTGGTACAGTTTTGTATTGAGAGCTAGCTTTACTCCGAATAGCGTGCGCTAATGAAGAGCATTAGGCGGCACTCTTTGAATATTTCCAATGTTGTGCTGTCTTCCAAAGCACACGTGACACTCATTCCGTGGTTATGAGCGCTTTTTACTCGGATCTTTCCAAAAATAGACTCGTGCCTTGACCCTTTAAATAGATAGCTGAGTTTCACGCATACTCATCTCTTTATTCTTCTTCTTCTTCTCTGAGAATGACCTTTTTGCAAGATTTCATTCTCAACGAGAAAGCAATGCTTTCTGATGTTGTATTCTTGTGCGTTACATCATCAAACATTGGTTTGCCAATCCTTAGCACAAAACCTTTTAATCTCGATGGTGAGTCCAACATAGTATGCGTACCACTTTTTATTGTTGAAGATGAGCTTTTGTCTCTGACTGAACAGGATGCGTCTGTCTTTGACTAGCCAGTGTGCTTGTCTTTGTTTGACCAGTGCACGCCTAATGATAATGACATTTTTGTTGATTAATTTCTTTTTTCTTGCTGCTTTCTGCAGGAGTTTGGCTGAATTTTTTTTCAGAACTGGCATTGGCGATTTGGATGCTGTGGAGAGTATTCTTCTGACACCAATATCAGGGAGCTCATACGCTTTTGACGCGCAAATCAGACAACTCAGAACTCTTCGTGGGATAGAAGGGTCTTCCTCCGATGGTAGGAAGAGCCTTTATACACGGAGAGTTGGACGGTGGAGTCAACTCTACCCCGAGAAATCGGGTAGTAGAGTTCCTTTCACGGCAGAACTTGGAATTGTATCCCAATGATGGATACGTTCCTATCTCCTCTGAGAGGCCGCTGCTAATCCACCAGTTGTATTGGCAGCAACACGCCTTCGGGCTGCCATACTCTGGGGTTCTCCTCTTTTCTGAGAGAGAAGACCAGAGTTTGATCCCTGCTGTTCCGGTTGCCATTGGAGCTCGGACAGTCAGGAACTGCCACCAACAACGAACCCGTCAAAGAAGATCCAAAGAAGAAATAGATCTCCATTAGGTTTTTGTTGTGTGCATAGAATGAAAATCCAAAATTTGTAATAGATTTCCATTATGATTTGTAAGAAAGTCTAAGAAAATGTAATAGACTTTTTATGATGATATGAGAGTGGAAATGATAATTCTTCTATGCTCAATGATTTGTATCTATTTGGATGAATTGTGGACATGATAGATAATGAAATCTTCTTTCCTGATTTAGAGTACATAATACTATCAGAGGTAATATGGACATGATAATATGTAGGAACTCAAAAGAAAATAGATTGATTTCTATGCAGAGGTCAAAAATGGAAAATGACAAATGAGTAGGTAGATTCGGCATAGAAGATTATGAACGGACGAACCGTCAAGTGATAATGAACGGGTGAACCGTCGGATGAATGTAATAAATGAACGGATGAACCGTCAGGTATTAATGAACGAACGAACCGTCGGATGAATGTGTCGCTTAATTATTTGAGAAACTTCTGCCTATAAATATAGCAGGAATCTGACAGGAACGAACACTTCTACTCTTCAACATAAAAATGTTGTCTGGAGAAGCATCCGAGAAGGCTAAAATCGCCTCGAAGGTTCAGAAGGGCACTGAAGACCACCCTGCAGATCCAATTCAGCCAAAGAAGGCAGAAGCAGGCGAAGGTTCTTCTACACCCGACCACCAAGGGACATTCTGGACTTCCTGTTCGAACCAGAAAGGACTGAAGAAGAAGAAGCCATGAGGATAGCCGTTTGCAAGTTCCGTATGGGTTCTAGCAAGGAGGTTCTCGGCTCTTTTGCTGACCGCGTTTTCGAGAAGGACGGCAGTGGCCCACGTCCAAATGTAGAAAAGGATGATAGTGATCTTCCTTAATATCATGTATTATCATTCATGATGAAATAAAATTCGAATTTTATTTATAGACTTGAACTTGTCTGATAATTTACAAGCATTTATACATAATACTTTTTAAGGAATTTGCCATTAATAGGCATCATAACAATTCGACCGTCCAGATCTGAGAGTTGATAAGCTCCATTTGAGAAAACTTTGTTCACAACATAAGGACCTTCCCACTTTGCATCGAACTTGTCTTTGCTCATATGAGTCATAGTCATAGGACGTCTGACTGTTAGAACAAGTTCTCCTTTTTGATATGATCGAACTCTGACTTTTTTGTTAAAAGCTATTGAGATTCTAGCTTGATAGAATTCGATATTCTGTTGAGCAGATAATCGCTTTTCATCCAGAGCTTCTAATTCCTGAAGTCGAAGACGATCATTATTCTCAGTGGTAAGTTCATTAGCGATTGCTATCCTTAAAGAAGGAATTTGAATCTCTAATGGAAGAACAGCTTCACATCCATACACCAGAGAGAAAGGTGTACATTTGGTAGCATTACGAACTGTAGTGCGGTAAGCCCACAGACATTCACCAAGTTTCTCACTCCAATTCCGTTTGTTAGTAGAAACAAACTTCTTTAAGAGTTTGATGATGGTCTTGTTGAAAGCTTCTGCTAATCCGTTAGCTGCCGGATTATATACGGTAGAAGCTACATTGTTGATCCGATGATCGTCACAGAATCGAGTAAATTTCTGGCTGATGAACTGTGGTCCATTATCATGAATAATGCGTCGAGGAACACCAAATCTATAGATGACATGATGCTTGATAAAGTTGATGACGTTGGACGTTTTAACTTCAGATAAAGGAATAGCTTCGGCCCATTTTGAGAAATAATCGGTTATTGCAAGAATAAACCGATGACCTTTTGATGACGGCGGATTGATTGGGCCGATAATATCCATGCCCCAAGCTTCGAAGGGCCATGATGCTGCCGTTGGATGTAGAAATTCTGAAGGTTGATGGATAAAATCCGCATGGATTTGACAAGCTTTACACTTCCTTGCGTATTCGATGGCATCTGATACCATAGTAGGCCAATAATAACCCATACGTCGAATACGGTCTTGAAGTTTTGGTCCAGGCTGATGTGCTCCGCAAATTCCATCATGTGCTTCACGGATAATTTGTTGGGCTTCATTACCTGCAACACATCGAAGAAGTAAACCATCGTAAGCTCGACGATATAAGGCTTTTGTAGTATGATTGTAATAAAATCTGAGTGATCGTCGTCTGATAGATGCTGCCTCACTCGGATTATCTGGAAGAATATCATATAATACAAAATCTAAGAAAGGAAGTCTCCAATCTTTATCTGTATTCTGATTCTCAGCTGAATTGTTAAAGGTGAATTCTATACTGGAATCAGATGAAGATTAAAAGGATTTACAACTAAATCCGAATCCTCTTGTTGTATTGACATCATGAGATGCTGATTCTTCAATATTAATTGGAAGTCCTAGAGTCAGATTATTCTCAAGATGGAATAATTCTCGATTGCAAACAACAATCATTTGTTGTCGTCTAATCGGAATAGCCAAGACTGCCGCGAGATTAGCAAGAGCATCCGCTTCTGTGTTACATGCTCGTCTAACATGCTCGATGAAGAATTCTTCAAATGAAGAAGCCATAGATATAGCCGATCTATGATAAGGAACCAGATCTTGATGGCGAACTTCATAAGTGCCCCTTATCTGATTGACAATGAGTTTAGAGTCTCCATACGCCTCCAAATGTTGAATGTTCAGATGTTTGGCAAGCTGAAGACCAATGAGTAATGCATTGTACTCAGCAACGTTGTTTGAACATGGCTGATCGAGAGAATAAGCTCTTTGGATAGCAAGACCTTCTGGTGATACAAGAATAATTCCAACTCCAGCAACAATGTCACCATTAGGACCTATTCTTGAAGCTCCATCAAAGAATAGACGCCAAGTAGGATCTTCTTCAGCAATTTGATTTGAGTCTAGGACTTCATCTGGAATTTCATCATAGAGTTTTGAATTCTCTGGAATTGAATGAGCAGCCAGAAAATCAGCTAAAGCTTGTCCTTTGACTGATTTCTGAGGGATATAATGCATATCATACTGAGCAAGTAAGATTCCCCAGTTAGCCAATCGAGAATTTAAAACACTTGATTTCTTCATCATGATCCGTATAGGATTGATCCTGGAAATGACATGAATGGTCTGGCCAATGATATAATGTCGTGTCTTTTGAACAGCGAACATCAAGGCTAGACATTCTTTTTCGACCGATGAATATCGAGGTTCAGCTCCGGTCATGGTACGACTGAGATAGTAAATGGCTTGTTCATGACCATTTTTATTCTTTTGAGCAAGCAATGCATCCAATGAATGACTCGTTGCTCGGGTATATAGGAGGAATGGAATTCCTGAGACAAGAGGTACCAATACTGGTGGACTCATCAGATATTGTTTTATATCATCGAATGCTTTCTGACATTCATCATTCCAGACAAAAGAGACACCTTTCTTCATGAGTTTATTAAATGGTCTGCAGCGTCCTGATAAATTAGAGATAAATCTCCTGATATAAGCGATCCTTCCTTGAAATCCTCGTAGCTCTTTTAAGGTGCGTGGAGGACGCATCTCTTGGATGGCTTTGATCTTCTCGGGATCTACGTGTATACCTTTCGAGGTAATGACGAAGCCGAGAAATTTGCCACTAGAGACGCCTAAGAAGGACTTAGTAGGGTTCATCTTTAATTGATGCTTGCGCATTAGATCAAATATAGTCTTCAAATCTTGGATGTGATCCTCCTTTTGTCGACTTTTAACTGCAATGTCATCAACATAGCATTCGACTGTTTTCCGCAAATGTTCACGGAATATAGTGCTCATAGCTCGTTGATAAGTTGCTCCTGCATTCTTGAGACCGAATGGCATCACTGTATAACAGTATGTACCAATCGGCGTTCTGAAAGAAGTGTGTTTCTCGTCATCTGGAAACATTTTAATCTGATTGTACCCGGAATACCCGTCCATGAATGACATTCGTTCAAACCCACAGGTATTATCGATCATGACATCAGTGATTGGTAAAGGAAACTCGTCTTTAGGACATGCCGCATTGAGATCGCGGTAGTCTATGCAGACTCTGATCTTGCCAGTCTTTTTGAGAACAGGAACTATGTTAGCTACCCAGTCGGGATGTTGTTCTTCTCTGATAAATCCGGAAGCCATGAGTTTATTAACTTCAGCTTCAATTGCATCCATAATGTCTAGACGAAATCGTCGTTGTTGTTGTTTGACCGGTTTAGCATTCGGCAAGATATTGAGTTTGTGAGTTGCGATCTATGGATCAAGTCCTGGCATATCTTCATAACTCCAAGCAAAGACATCAATGTATTCACGAATAAGTTTGATCATGTTTTGCTTATCAGTTTCAGAAAGACTTTCACTGATGAATATTGGCTTAGGGGATCCCTCTTCACCAACATCTATTTGAACAAGTTTGTCTTCAGTCGGAGGTTCTTTTTGCTCAAATCGGAATTTCCATCGATTGTCTAATCTTTGGGCCCATTGTTCTGATTCAGGTGAGATTTCAAATTCATCTTCGTCTTCATCATCTTCCTCAGAACCGTCAATGGAGACCATGTTGGAAGACAGAATGTTGTAGTGGAGGTCACCAATACTTGTATCAGAATCCCAAGAGGTGGTACTAGAAGAATCAGATCTCGTATCTTCGTCAGATTCGGGATCTTCATGGATAGCATTGATGAAGGAAGTAGAAGCAATATAACCCAATCCGTATTTTGTTCTTCCATATTTCAAAGGAGGAATCCGGACAGGCATTTTTCTTCCTCTTCCATTACTGAGGCCAGTTCTGAAGTCATAGCCCATATTCTTGATAATGTCTTTAGATTGCTGACTATAACGACGTAGTTGTAACCTCCCGGTGTCATCGTTTTTGTCATCGTCTTCCAAATCAGAAGGATTTTGGGGCCCTTTGTAGAAGAATATTGGAGTATCTCCTGGCTTTCTGCTAGGAACCAAAAAGTATGAAGCTTGCACTGATTCTAGGGATACTCCCGTATGAAAAGTCTGTACAACTCCTATAGTTATTGTTCTTAAATCATCCAACAGATGCAAATGACTATGAACATGATTACACACATCAATATACTGCAAAGATGGAGACTTTTCATTAAATTCAAAAGTAGCAGTATTTACATCAGGAGAAGGCTGAGCCTTAGAAATCTTAGCCAAATCAATGACTAAAGGGGGAGAAGAAGAACGAGAAGAAGTTTTGTTTCGATTAAGATCGATAACAAATGGCTCAGAAGAGGTGAGCTCCCTTAAAGCCTGAGATGGAAGAGTAGTCCGCCCTCCAACCGGGATTACCAGAGTATCCTGTTTTATATGTGAAGATACAGGAACTATAGTACGCCCACTGACAGGAATGATCAGTGTATCTTGAGCAGATGACTGAGGTAATGGAGAAATTCGTCCGCTTACTGGAACAATGAAAGAATCTTCTCCAGAGGGTTTAGGAGACTGTTGCTGAGTAGTTCGACCTTTAATAGGAATTATCAAGGTCTCACTTTGTGAATCCTCTTTCTCCATAGCTTGTATAAGCCTTGTATACTCTTCTTTGTACATCCGAGAATCATTGAAATAAGCTTCAACCCCATGGAAAGGATTTATATCAGCAGCTTCTTTTTGTACTTGTCCATTGCTGTCAATGTATTTAAAACACTGATGAAGAGTGGAAGGAACCACATTATTTTCATGAAGGAAGGGTCTTCCCAGAAGAAGATTGTAAGACCCTACGATCTCGATCACGTAGAAAGTGACTTTGGATCTGAAATCGCCTATCTGAAGTTTTAGATGAATCTTTCCCAAAGGCTCGCTTCGGCTTTGATTGAATCCCAAGATAGTAGTAACCGTCTTGGAAAGCTTGTGAAGAGGGATTTTTAGTTCATCCAACAGACTCTTAGGCATTATGCTTATAGCAGACCCTGGATCAATGAGGATACGATCTATCTTGATCATATCGATATAACCGGTGTAGTAGAGAGGTCGATCATGTTGATTATCCTTCAGTAGCATGTCATCTTGTATAAAGGTGATATTCGAGATAATCTCTAATACACTGTTGCAATGTAAGCAAGTGACAGGTTCTTCATCTGGCTTCTTTAATTGTGCAAGACAAGAGTCTGCCTGAAGAAGTGCCTCACTTAATGTCTTCCAAGTCTCTTTAGAAAGACGTAGAAGTTCAAAGAGGGACATTCTAGCTGGAGTATTAGCAAGTTGAGCTAGAATGTCGAAGTTATAAGGCTTCTGAAGCCCAAGAGGAGGGGACTTCTTGATTGGTTTATCAAATCGAGCCTGTTGTTTGCCTTTCTCAAGAGCTGTAGGCTTGGAAGGAATGGGTACCCCCGGTGTAGTTGAAGGAACAGGTACAGTGGACGATTCTTCCTCTGGAACATCAGGAGTATTTTTGTCAGCAGGAGAGATATCAGGTGTATCTTCAAGATTCTTGGAATAATCCTTTAGATAAGGTTTCCCTGTTCTAGTAGCACCAGCAAGTGCTTCTGCTTTGTCTTTTGGCTCTGTGTCAGAAGTAGACTCGAAAGAAGTCATATGACATGACTTAGTCTTTCCAGCCTTCTTAGATTTTTGGGAAGAAATCTTTTGAAAAGGAGGAGATTTAAAATCTGCCACTAAATCAGGATGAATCCATAGGATTTCTCTTGTTTCCATAGTGATTGGTACTAAACCTTCAGACTGTGGAGGAGGAAT
Source organism: Iris pallida (assembly GCA_029216955.1). Classification (NCBI taxonomy): domain Eukaryota; kingdom Viridiplantae; phylum Streptophyta; class Magnoliopsida; order Asparagales; family Iridaceae; genus Iris; species Iris pallida. The sequence continues at coordinate 3,669,200 of JANAVB010041814.1, read as the reverse complement.
ATTCACTATTTCAAGAGTTGCCTTGGGAATAGGAACAATCCCGCTTTCAAGGAGTTGAGGAGGGAAATCTCCGAATTGTATAGAGACAACGTTGGAAGTAACAGTCTTCTCTTTCGGAGTGAGAGTGATGGCTCCAGACTTGATCATTTCTTGGATCTTTCCTTTCAGTACATAACATGTACGAATTGTGTGACCCAACATTCTGTGGTATGGACAGTATTTAGGATGATCTGTCTTACCGGCTTCATCGGGTTTCTTTATTTCAGGTAATTTTATTTTATTACCTTTAAGCAGACATTCGAAAATACCAAGGACATCATCGTCATCAAAAGAATATTCTTCTCTGGGACGAGGTGTTCTTGATTGTTGAGTCGTAGAGGCAGGAGGAGTTTGAACAGTCGATGCATCTTTACTCTGAAGATTAACTTCAAGGGTTTCTTTTCCTTTGCGAGCATTGTTTTTAGCATTATTGTTAGCATTTTGGCCTGTTTCCTTGGGATTCATCTGCACTCCTAAACCTTTGAAGGTTTCAGCACTGATTTCTGCAGCTTTGGCACTTACTATGAAGGAAGGCCAATCTTAAAATTGTGTAGATCCTGTCCACATGCTGATGATTGGTAACAAATTTGATTTGCATGTGTCGATGGTAACAGCATCAGAAGTTCCAAGAGGCATTTTCAGAGCTTCTCTTCGAAACCGTTCAATAAAATCTTCAGTAGTTTCATTGTTCTTCTGCTTGATTCTTATGAGAGCAGACATAGTCATGTCATTGAGCCCTTCATAGAATCGTTCAAGAAATATTTGTTTGAAACCGGCAAATGAGGTAATACACCCATCAGGGAGACTTCTATACCATTCATAAGCCGTTCCCTTGAGACATCCGACAAACACCCGAGTAAGGAGGGCGTCACTTGGTTGCAACTGGTCAGTCATCACTTCAAAGTGATTGATAAATTGACTTAGAGAAGTGGTTCCATCATAGAATGAGATAGTAGGAGGCTTGTATTTAGGAGGATAAGATACTTGCTTCCATTCTATCGGGTAAGGTTGCTTGATACCTAATCTTTGCAAACCATCCTTCTGTTTGAATGCCTCAAATTAAGTTTTGAGGTTCTTCAATTCTTCAGTAACAACTTCGGAAGATTGTGGAGTTGTAGCTTGTACAGAATAGTTGGGAGGAGGAACAGCATTATAAGCACTACCCCCAGCTCCTGAGTGACTAGGAACTGGTTGAACTTGTCCAAGAGTATTGGATTGTACTGCTGGAGGAACATATACTGGAATTACACCAGTATCAATTGGTATGGCTTCAGGTACAGTCTGTCGATTTTGCATCTGGGTTGCCATGAGTTCATACATCGACTTCATAGTGTCAGCTATAGATTTCATTTGCTGTTCCAAAGAAGCAATTCTTTGATCTTGAGGAGTCGTCAAAAAAGAAGGTTCATCAGTATTCCCATCGACCATATAAGTCGTGACTGTACGAGGGATTATTGATGAACTGGTGGATGTTGTTTGTTCTGAGTCATTACTTTGTGTATCAAAGTCATTTACAGGAGAACTACCTCCAGTAGGAAGAGGTGGAAAATTAGATTCTCCAAGAAATTCAGAATCATCTTCAGGAATCAAAGTCCTCTGATTAGAAGCCATAAATCTTGATCTGGTGCCTCTATATACTCCATCTGGACTATCAGGTCTACCCCCAATATCCCGAGAAGTCATGTTGACAGAAGCAAACAGAGGTTCATCTTCATCAGGCATAGGTTCACACTGAATCCGGTTGAAGACAGATTGTCGTTTAGATTGACATCTGCATTGCATCGTGACTCTTGGCTGGAAGTCACATTTATGATCAACATGGTCATGATCCATTGATTGACATCTGTATTGAATTATGACTCTTGGTTGGAAGTCACATTCAGCATGATCCATTGACACAGAATTATTCTTTCTCTTCTGTTGAAGGTGTTCTCGCAAATCTGTTTGTGAAGATTGAGGTACATCAGAGAACATTCTTTGTGTATTTTTAGGAATATATTTCCAGTTCTTGGGTCATGATGGCTCTTGATTATATAGAGAGTGATTAATATGAGCCACATAATTTCTAGCATACTCTACATCTGGATCTCTTGCAGAAGTGCTTTCCAAACGGATTTGATTAAGTTTTGTTCTTAGATCAGTTGGAAGTAAAACATTGGTTTTTGACACTTGGAGTTTTCCTTCTATTGATCTGGATATTTGTAGAGAAGGAAGAGATGAACCACCCCCTTGATTAGGAGTTGGTAACAAACCCTCTTTTATAGACAAATTCTGTGCCCAATTCGAAGAAGTCGTAGAAGAAGACATTAAGAAATGTTTCTTCTTGGACTTATTCAAGTTTTGAGACATAGAATGTCCAGAGGGAAGAGTAGTCAAAAGACCATCTCCTTTTCCTTGACTAACAAAACTGTCAGTCAAAGCTGTTCCTGAAGTAAGCACTACAGGAGCAGAAGAAACAACTAAAGAGTTGTTCCTTTTTGAAGGGACTTTGTGTGCCATTTGTGAAGAAGTTCTAGCAAAACCACCCCCAGTTCCAGTAGAACTTGGCAAAGAAGAAGAGATAGCTAAAGAGCTATTCTTATTATAGTATGCTGGAATACACGCTGAAACAGGCTTGGTTAAAGAACCAGTACTGTTAGCGTGATTTTTGACTTCAGAAATACACGCTGGAACAGATTTAGCTAAGGAGCCAGTGCTGTCAGCGTGATTTTTGATTTTGAGATTACACGCTGGAACAGGCTTGACTAAGGAGCCAGTGCTGTCATCGTGACTTTTAATTTTGAGATTGCACGCTGGAACAGGCTTGACTAAGGAGCCAGTGCTGTCAGCGTGACTTTTGATTTTGAGATTGCACGCTGGAACAGGCTTGACTAAGGAGCCGGTGCTGTCAGCGTGACTTTTGATTTTGAGATTGCACGCTGGAACAGATTTGGCTAAGGAGCCAGTGCTGTCAGCGTGACTTTTGATTGCTGTCGTCTTCGAGCACACAAGAGCGTACGTGCTTAAAGTAGAGTTCTTGCCAGTGTTAGGAGTAGACACTGTGGCAGAAACTTCACTGTTAGTTGCCAACAGATTCTTAGGGACGTAGACAGATCGTCCCTTCGACTTGGCAGTGGAGATGGAGGCTGAAGTGGGCTTGCCACCCTTAGCCCACTGCATTTCTTCGTAGGCGAATTGATCAAGTTGGATCGATATCACCTTCTTCGTCAAGCCGACTGACGAAGTATCGCATTGAGTTGTTGCCATCTCAGAAGAGGAGATGGTTATCCCCAGCAGAGTCGCCAATTTGTTTTCCATAAATAAATTCACTTTATTTATTGTGTATCTGGAAAAATTACAACTGTAGAAATCCGATCTAGAAGACGATCGCTTTATCCCTTGGACGATGCGAAGAAGAAAAGCTCTCAAGAATTTTACAGCAATTTAGATAGCTCTGTATCTGTACACTGAATAAGAAAAGAACTCTATTTATAGAGTCAAAAATAACTGAAAAGATAACTGTCTTCACAGCCTGTGCATAGTTAAAAATCACGCAGGATTTAACATACGCAAGGTAATGAGCAGTTACTGGACGTGGCCTGTAACTGTTGGACACATGGCAATCGTGCATGAGTCGTATGCAAGCTACAGGACACGCAGGCAAGAGATCGGTGGCATGGCTGCCACGTGCTCCAATTTGATGAAATCCACGCAGGCTTGTCGAAGACGAAATCCACGTAGACTTGGTTGAGGATGAAATCTACGCAGATTTGTTGAAGACGAAATCCACGCAGACTCAGTTGAGGATGAAATCTACGCAGACTTGTTGAAGACGAAATCCACGCAGACTTGGGCAGAAAGCTTCAAAATCCACACAGACTTGGGGCAAGAAGCTTCAGAATCCACGCAGACTTGGGACAAACAGCTTCAAAATCTACGCAGACTTGAGAAAGGAAACATACAAGTTCAAAATACACGCAGACTTGAGCCAGAAGGCTCAAAATATACGCAAGATTGAGACAGGACTGCCAGCTGTCTTGATTCGACGTGCCTCGACTGACACAAAATCTCTGACAGTGATTACCTTGTCAGTCACATTAAATGATAATAAGCTCTTTTGGTATGCCAACTTGACGAAGGCTGAGTCTTGTTGAAGAAGATTTCAAAAATTACGCAATAGTCGGCTGTGATCTCTCGAGTCCCGTGCATACGTGGCATACGAGGAGACATTCTTCGACTGTCGTGCTGTCAGTCATAATGACACTCTGACAAATGATGAGCTGAACTCAGCGTATATTGAGAAAATAGTCTGGTAGAACCCAGCGTGTATTTTTAGACATTGTCTTGATCAACTCAGCGTGACTTTTAGACTTTTTGTTTTGATCAACTCAACGTGACTTTCATTTTCGAGGCCTACACATTTCATACTCTATATTCATTTAATATCCATACTACATAGGCTCATAGGTTACACAAAATACATATATCGTATAGTCACTCTTTTACTTAAAACCAATACTGTACCAATTGGGCATTTACTAAATTCTAGGATTAAAGTATGTTGTAGTACTTCATGTTAGCTTTCCGAAACTTCAAACGGATCGCATTTTCGTGTCCGAAAGCTCCCGAAATCGCAAAAATACCGAAACGCATTCGTCTTTCGTACAGCTGACACTCAAATAATTCTACAGAAAGTTACAGAAAGAATTTGGCTTATTAAAATATATATTTGGAAAGCTAACTTCGATACGGTTCTTTTAAAAAAAACGGGAGATAAATCGGAGTTTTAAGCTAAAAGTTATGACATTTCTAAGTTGCTATTGCTACTAAAAACGTGGATAAAAATTATGACGAATTTGGGTAGTTTGAGACAAAAGAACACAAGTATATAACATAATATATCAAGAACTCACTCTCTACACTAATATATATATATGAGACACTATAGAACACATCTCCAATACAAAAATATGAGATTAAACATGTAATAATTCATTCATACATAACAACAACACATAGTGTGTCCAAATTTGGGATTTTTCCACATGGACACAACCACAACACAAAGGACACTCCTATGACCTCCAAATGGACACGAAATGGACACAAATGGAGATACAACCATAGGGATCATTCCTATGGGTTCAAAATAGACCTATATGTATGAGGAAATGAAAAGGAGAAGGGATTTATACCTCCCGGTAGATCGAATCGAAGAAAAGCCTTCCCAGAGCGACACCGACACGTAGAGATTCCAAAAGGACACGAACGAGCTCCGAATCCTCCCAAACTTGGGTAGCTTCCTCCTTGGCTAGAATGGAGAAGGAAAAAAGAAGATTTGGTGGCGAAATGGAAGGATTTGGTGGCGAAATGGAAGGATTTGGTGGAAAAATTGCTAGGGATTGCTCTCTAGGAATTTGGGGAAGAACAAGAGAGAGAGAGAGTGTGGATGAGAATAATGAAATGAACTTGAGCCTATCCTCTCCCAAAGTGGCTGGCCATATGGGACTATTTGTCCTATTATAATAAGGGCCAAAATGCCCCCACTAACCTATTCTATTAGTATTAGGAAAGGGCTAATTGGTTGGGGCTAAATTAGTCATTCTAAATTCTCTAATCACACTAACCTTATCCATAATAATTAGTCTAACCTCTAACTAAAATATTTCTATCATGTGGGCCATGGCTAACTAATGTGTGGGTCCACCAAAGTCAACACTACCCCCGGGTCCCCGTTTCAAGTCGGATTGAGCTGAAATTCGAACCCGACTCAAATAACCACAACAATATCATAAATAATAAAATAAATTTCAAAAATATTTCAAAAATACAAAATGACAAAAATACTCCTGTTCCTGAAAACTGAGGGTGACAAATTCCTCGAAATTAAAACCAAACAATAGTAAAATGTCAAAATCACAAGTCATAATTTTAAATAGTTTAAAAATAATTAAAAATCACAAAAAATCATAATATGAAATAATTATCAATAAATAATAATTATAATTATAAAATTTCACAAGTACCCTCATCTGGAAAACTGGGTATTACAATTATGTAATGACCCGCTCCGCCCTAGCGGAACGCCGATTCAAACGGCAAGTGCGACGACTCAAACGAGCCATCGAACCGAAGAGTTGGCATCAACCGGATAAAGAATCGATGCAAGGCTTACATTGGCCCATCAAGATGAATCCAGACTTAGACTTTCAAATGCGCACTCGGAGTGTCGCTCGGCCGATGCGAACATCACTAAGGTGGGTGGCTCCGATGAACCCATCTTTGCTTAGTCTAGACACATAACAATACGGACACTATAGTTAGAAACGCTAGGCGATAACACCGCGCATGCTAATAAATGACTCAACGCACCTAGCTAAGGGAATAATCCTATTTTGTATGCTTGTATAGAATATGGAAAAGAACATGGAAAATGTGAGAACTCTCGCACCGCGCTCCACGCTCGTGCTAAAGCATAAGCTTACGTGCAAGTCCCTTACGCATTCAACAATGAAACAATAAATGGTTTACAACAATGAAACGGAAGACTATCAACATAGTCGTTCCGAATAGAGTATAGCAACATTAAAAGACTATGGGACCGATGGGTCGCCGAGGCGACTCCCGCAAGGGGAGTTGCAAAAATGTATGAATGAATGAATGAACGAATAAGTGAATGAATGAATCGACGAAGGAATAAATGAATATGTGAATGAATCAATGAACGAACGGACAAGTGAAAGAAAGAAAAGAAAGAATGAATAAAAGATAAGAAAGAAAGGAATGGTTAGCGACAGGTATGACGAGGACGTGCATCGGGGCTCGCTACCCGCGCTGCACGGATGCCGCCGCCAACCTAGTCGATAACGTATTAAGGCTAAGGGTTAGCCTACGGCTCAGAGACAGCCATTGAGTTAAAATGACAAATAAAACGAAATGGTCGTGGACACCTCCATCGTATACGGAGGAGAGGCGAAATAAGGATATTTCCAGCGGCACAGTCAAAGTGTGAAGGACGTGCCGGTCCGGACGGAAATCAAAATTTGGCTTATGTCCATGGCCTGGGGGTGGGCTTAGCCACCCAGGAAGACGTAAGGCCGGGTATTTCAAAAGACTATCAGGGTGTACCAAGCCGTACACCATGATAGGTAAGAAATTACCAAGGGAGAAACATGTCCAAATTGGCTTGTGATGCCAGCGACCGATGCATATAGATTAAGTGGGCTTTGCTGGTGGCAATCCACGTGCAAGTCCTTGCATTGAAATCAAAGTAGTCTAAGTTAACTGAATGAAGTGCCTTCTGAACAGGCTTGAATATAACACACCAGATAATCGAGAGTACTTCGACAAAGGAGTTAGAAAATACGCCTACGACGTGCTAGGACCCGAGGCAGGGACACGCCCTTGACATTGAAAGTTCACATGAATCACGTTAAGTTATTTCCTATGAATTGTTGACTAACTTGGTTTACTTTGGACAGGGAAGGCCGGACGGTAAGTATGGGTAAGTCATGCATGTATTTTCATACTTGTATTCGGCAACACGAGATAGGCTATAAAATTTGCCATGAAACTGATCCTAAGACAAGATTAGAAAGACAATGAATGATAGACGGTGCACAAAAGTAAATAGAACGTGTTTGGTAATGATAGCATTGTGGGCGAGCTAGCCTTTCCACCAGTGCATAACAATGTACTGATAACCCCACAGTCTGCTTGCAGGATGCAGGAGACGTCGTCGGGTGCGGAGCTTCCCTCGAACGTGCTAAGGCGCGGAGCTATCTCTGGGGCCTTGGAACGTTGCAAGAAGCTGAAGCACCCTATACAGGACATAATGTATCGGAACATCGCCATGAATCATTCCATCTTGTAAGCCACTTGGCACGTATTTTATGTTTCAGAGAGAGAGCTTAAGAGACTTGTGAACTCGGCCTAGCGCCGCTTGTAAACTTCTTGAAAATCAATAAAGAGTTGGAATTCGCTTCAATTTGTGTTCGTTTACTTTCCGCTGCAAATGGGGACACTCTGTGCGACTCTGTGGCCTAGCTCAAATCGGCCGTTTCTGGACATAGCCTTGCACGGGCGCAACCTAGGCCCGTGCGGCATCACGCCTTAGCGAGGATGATCGTTCCTACGGGAGCGGGGCGTGACACCTAGTGCAGCCAGCCCAACCTGCAAGGCAGGATGATGAAGTCTTGGTTGGACTCATCAGGGAGTTACTTGCATCACAGGATCGTCGAGGTGATGCGTTGCACCAGACAGTACAAGATGCTTTGAACAGAGGTGGCCATCAAGGTAACAGTGTGGCCAACAGCTTCAAGCGGAGCGTGACACCTTGTATCTTTGCCGGCTCTCCCACCAGGTTGTCATCCACATCAAGAAGCTGGAAAATATGGTTCATATATTGTCCGGTCCGGATGACGTTATAGAAGAACTTGGTACATCGGTCACCCTCCTTAAGCCAGGAGCATTTAGCACGCTGGGCCGTGCTAATCTTCTTCTACAGACGCAAGATATTGACTTCTCCAATCAGCTCCTTCTCTCTCGCCGCTAGGTCTCCGTTCAGCATATCAGATTGCATGTCCTGCTGGATGGTCCGAAGCTCCACCTCCTTATCTTCTAAGGTAGACTTGGGCAGACCCTTCACCCAGCTTCGTAAAGCCTTCTTCGTAGCCTTGAGCCGATGCGCCATACGATACTGGGCCGTCCCCTCCTGATGGCTAGTGAGCTCCTCCATAACAGCCTCCAAATAACCATCCGAAAGATACCAGCTGTTGTTGTACATGAAGGGGCGAGACTTCACGGGAGGCCGAATAATGAAGCCGACCCTGATGGGGGAATGGTCGCTTGTCCCAGCGGCCAGGCCCTCAGCCGACGAATTGGGGAAATGTCGAAACCATTCCCCGTTGCCTAGGGCTCTATCCAACTGGCAAGCAACCCTGTTACGGATTGCTTTGATATGCCAAGTCCATATGAACCCCGAGCGAGACAGCCCCTTGAGCCCCGCCTGAAGAAGACATCTCTGAAAGTCATAAAGGATTGGATCAGGAACCGGTCTGCCTCCCGTATTCTTCCCTCTGTGAAGCATGGCGTTAAAGTCGCCCATCAAAAGAAGCGGCAGGTGCGAGGCATCAGCAGCAAAAGCTACCCTAGAAATGTCGCTCCATAAGGTCTCCCGCCGCCGTCTGTCGTTGTGACCATACACCGTTCCTAGTAAGACCGAAAGCCACCCTTATTAGTGAAGGAGACGGCTATCAACTGCTCCGTCATGAAGATCAAGTCTCCATCCCAATACTTTGCATTCCATCTGACCCAGATCCGAGCCATGTTACAGATGGCCAAGTTGTGGAGTTGAGCCCAATGATATAGGGTCCGGCGAGTAAGTGTCTTCTCCCCTTTAATCTTAGTCTCCAGCGGAGATCCGAGCCATGTTACCGAGTTCGACAGAGCTCAGCGGTTCCAGCAGGAACTCCACCTGGAGATTTTACTGGCAGTAGAGCAGTTTGAGCATCAGACTTTCGATGCAGTATTGAGAGCAGCTAAGAGGCATGAGTATACCTCCCAGAGGATTGTGGACCGGACCGAAAGTCGAAAGCGGTCTCACGGCCAGATGAACCAGTCTTCAGCACCAGCCCCGGCAGTTAGGGCTTTGACCATTGGAGCTCCGAGGCGGGCAGCTTCCGTTACGTCGATTCAGCATTCGACCCCAGCATTTCCCCAGCAGCAGAAGCAGAAGCAGTCTTCCGCAATAGGTTGCACTCATTATGGGAAGCCAGGGCACGTAGTGTCGGAATATCGTAGAGCACAGGACTTGTGTTTGGTTTATGGGGCACCGGACCACAGGGTTGGGAACTACCCGAATAGGGGGAGTTCATCTTCTTCAACCTTTTCTAGTCCCTCGGTTAGGCGACCAGTCCCAGTATCAGTCCAGCAGCAGCAGCCGTTCTCGAGGCCCTTGCCGCCTCAGGCCCAAGCATTTCAGCAGCAGAACCCCCAGCAGTATGCACAAGTCTAAGCTCAGACCCAGAACCGCCAGAGAGGTTTCCAGCAGAGGGGACCAGCACCCAGAGGGCAAGGTCAGGCTATGGCCTTGACCATGGAGGAAGAGTTAGCTTCAGGTGAGGTGGTGGCAGGTACCATTCTCGTCAACTCTTTTCCAGCATCAGTATTATTTGATTCGGGTGCATCGTATTCATTTATGTCTGCACGATTCGCTATACGGGTAGGACTGGAGCCCGAGTCATTATCAGTAAGGCTCAATATACTTACTGGTAATGGTCTTATGGGAGTAGATAGAGTGTTTTCCTTGTGTCAAATCGTAGTTAGCGGTAGAGAGTTTTCCGCTAGGTTGATAGAATTTTCGATGGCCGACTATGACGTAGTCTTAGGGATGGATTGTTTGAGGGACCAGTATGCTAGAATAGATTGCCATATCGCCAAGATTATTTTTAGTATTCCTGGTGAGCCAGAGTTTTTATTTTTCCGAGGCGGAATAGAACCTTCTCCTCCAGTATTTTGGAGGGCAGTTGCAGCAGCAGTTCAGTTTCCCCGAGTTGTAGAAGAGTTTCCCGATGTTTTCCCCGAGGAGATTCCAGGTATGCCACCAGAGAGAGAGAGATCGAGTTCACCATAGGCTTGATCCCCGGAACAGCACCAGTGTCAGAGAGAGTCTACCGGATGGCACCTTCAGAATTAGAGATCTTGTATAAGATGATTGAAGAACTCAGGACCGAAGGATTCATCCATGCTAGTGGACCGCCTTGGGGAGCCCCGATGCTTCTTGTGAAAAAGAAGGATGGTATGTCCAGATTATATGTTGACTATTGTACCTTGAACTCAGTGACAATCAAGAACAGATATCATCTCCCGATGATAGATGACTTGTTTGATCAACTCAGAGGAGCGGCAGTATTCTCGAAGATTGATTTGCGGTCAGGATATCACCAGATCAGAGTCAGAGAGCAGGACATCCCAAAGACGGCATTTAGATCCATGTCTGGGCATTGGGAGTTCCTTGTTATGCCCTTTGGAGCAACCAATGCGCCGGCTGTATTCATAGACCTCATGAATCGTATCTTTATACCTTATTTGGATCAGTTCGTGATTGTGTTCATAGACGACATCCTGGTCTACAGCAAGAATGAAGTGGAGCATGAGCAGCATCTCAGAGTTATCCTCCAGATTCTCAGAGAGCACCAGTTGTATGCGAAGTTCAGTAAATGTGAGTTCTGGCTCGATCGTATTTCATACTTGGGTCATATCATCACTGGAGGAGGAGTAGAAGTAGATCCCCAGAAGATCGTGGCTATTGAGACGTGGCCGGTACCCAGCACAGTTGCAGAAGTTCGCAGTTTTCTTGGCTTGGCCGGCTACTACCGGCAATTTATTTCAGACTTTGCTCGGATTTCAGCACCACTGACGCAGTTGACCCGCAAGGATGTGCAGTTTGCTTGGACCGCATAATGTCAGGATTCTTTTGAGAAGTTGAAGCGGGGTTTGATGACGGCACCCATTCTCCCGCTTCCATATGGGACCAAGGGATTCTTAGTGTATTGTGATGCTTCAGACAAAGGTTTAGGATGTGTTTTGATGCAGCATGGGAAGGTAATAGCTTATGCGTCACGTCAACTTCGTGATCAAGGGAGGAATTACCCAACCCATAACTTGGAGCTGGCAGCAGTAGTGTTTGCACTTAAGCTTTGGAGACACTACTTGTATCGAGATAGGGTGGAGATTTTCATCGACCACAAGAGCCTGAAGTATGTGTTTACTCAGAAGGATCTTAACATGCATCAGAGGAGATGGCTAGAGCTGCTTGTGGATTATAACATCAACCTGCAGTATCATCCTGGGAAGGCCAACGTCGTTACAGATGCATTGAGTAGAAGAGCCAGAGTTTATTTTTTAACAGCACGACCAGAGTTATTAGCAGATCTTCAGAAGATGGGTATAGAAGTTGTCCTTCCTACCAATGTGACATTGATGGCCAGTATGCAAGTTCAGTCCAGTATAGTTGAGAGGATCAAGTTAGCTCAGTCATCAGATTCTAAGCTTCAGCGGCTTAGGGCAGAATGTGTAGCAGGGCGAAGACCAGAATTATGTATCCATGAGGATGGTACACTTCGATATGGGAGGCATCTTTGTGTACCTAGTAGTGATATCAGACAGGAGATCATGGCAGAAGCTCACAGTTCTCAGTATTTGATTCATCCGGACGGTACGAAGATGTATCGTGATATCCGGCCGCATTTTTGGTGGAATGGCATGAAGAGAGAGATAGCCAGGTTTGTCTTCCGATGTTTAGTTTGCCAACAAGTTAAAGCTGAACATCAGAGACCGGTTGGACTTCTTCAACCTTTACCGATCCCAGAATGGAAAAGGGAGCACATTACCATAGATTTTGTAACTGGATTACCTAGATCCCCAGCTGGGAGAGATGCTATTTGGGTTATAGTTGACAGAGTCACCAAGGTAGCACATTTTCTTTCTTTCAGGGTTGGTCAGTCGACGGATCAGCTTGCAGAGATATACCTCAGGAAGATAGTCAGGTTGTATGGAGTACCAGTCAGTATCGTATCCGACAGAGATTCAAGATTCATATCGCACTTTTGGCAGAGTCTTCAGAAAAGTTTGGGGACTCGTCTCAAGTCCAGTTCAGCTTATCACCCGCAGACAGAAGGTCAGTCAGAACGCACGATCCAGACTCTTGAAGATATGTTGCGGTTATGTACACTCGACTTCGATGGTTCATGGGAAGATCACCTGTATCTCGTGGAGTTCTCCTATAACAACAGTTTCCAGGCCAGTATCCAGATGGCCCCCTTTGAGGCCTTGTACGACAGAAAGTGCAGATCTCCGTTAGCATAGGATGATATAGGCGAGAGGCAGATGCTTGGTCCATAAATGATCACACGGACTATTGAGGTGGTCAGGCAAGTCAGAGATCATCTTCGAGTTGCGCAAGATCGCCAGCGCCATTGGGCCGATTCTCATCGGCGTCCCCTTGAATTTTCTGTCGGCGACCATGTATTTCTTAGGATCACGCCTACCCGTGGCGTCATTCGTTTCGGCGTACGGGAAAAGCTTAGTCCTAGGTATATAGGGCCATTCGACATTCTAGAGCGAGTAGGAGATATGTCCTATCGTCTCGCTCTTCCGCCATCGTTACGTGAGGTGCATGATGTCTTCCATGTATCCCAATTGCGACGGTATATCCCGGATCTGAGTCATGTCCTTGATCATTCGAAATTGGTTGTTGGTACCAACCTTTCGTATGAGGAGAGACCCGTATCCATATTGGACCGAAGAGAGAAGATACTCAAGAACAAGACTATCAAGTTAGTCCGTGTTGCTTGGAGTCATCACTCCTTGGGTGAGTCAACGTGGGAGCGTGAGGATGATATCCGCTCGCGATATCCACACCTATTTGACTCATAAGGTATAATGTCTTCCTTATGCCTTATGTTTTTAATTCCTTGCTTGCTTGAATGATTGCATGGTTAACTGCTAGTCGTAGCTTACTTATGATTAATATAGCTTGTCCCGACATCTCTAGCCTCTTAATTAAATTTCGAGGACGAAATTCTTTTAAGGTGGGTAGAGTTGTCACCTCCGTTTTTCGTTATACGTATTTTCAGTATACGTGTACGGAATCCCGACCCGTAGTTAGACTTGTCTTGCTTAGCTTGACCCTGGTTTAATCTTGCCTTGGTTTATTTTGGGTTCATCCTGGTTCGGCTTGGCTTGGCTTGGTGTATTTGGTTGGGCTCGGTTGTTACCCAACATGCTAACCCTCCCTCTTTATAAGCCACCAACCCCTTTCTCTCTCCTCATTCACTTCTTCATTTACTTCTTCTTCTTCCTCCATTAACTCTCTCCACCTACCAAGAGCTTAGGCAAGTGCAACTTGCTTCATGGAGGAACTCAATTTTTGTTGTTTCATTGTCTTCCTCACGAGATTCTAAGACACTTTAGTACTTAGCATTTTTAATTTTCATGGTTCATTTCATGTAGATCTAAGTTGTTGCATTTTCGGATTTCTTGAGTTTTGATCTATCAAACCTTGTTATTTTCAAGCTTTGATTGTTCCATGTTGTAGAGAATTTCGTTCTACCCCATTTTGACCTATGGAAGTCCGGATTTTGACTTTAAATGAAGGATTAATGGAGCTTGGAAGCCATGGCTTCCATGGTTCTTCTTCTTGGATCCTTGGAGAAGAAGAACCGCCTCATGCGGCCAGCCTTATGCGGCAACCCCAGGCGGCCAGCCTTATGCGGCAACCCCCATACGGCCAGTCTTTTGCGGCAACCCTCATGGCAGGGTTATGTGTTGGACGTGGCATGATTTCAATATTGGCATGACTTTTACATGAACACGACATGATAGAGTAGGGATAGAACACGATATTGACCCGCCGTGGTGCACTCTTGACAAGTAACATGACATGATAGTGGCCCATCGTGGTGCACTCTTGATAAGTAAACCTAACATGATATACCTCGATATGCTGTTGCGACGGCTAGCATGACATGACAAGAATGAATGGCCTGGACACCGTGGGCGATTGTGTTTGTACAAATGAACCAGTATTGTCTTGCATCATGTCTAGGGCAGGGACCCCTGAGTACCACGGTCAGGGGTACCTACTGAAACTGGCTAAGGCTAATAACTAGAATAATCCAGTAGTCATGAAGAGATTTCCCAGCTATAGGCAATCCCGTTATCTGGGTGCCCCATCATGGGACTTGTAGCCTGCCGTCGAGTAGGACACATTTCCAGCACATTGTCATGTGTTGCACCCTTCAAGCTACTTAAGGGTACATGCGTTTCCTGGACGATGTACCCACATGAACTCAACCCCTAATTGCGTCCGGGTAACCTGGATGATCTATAGGGCTTGTGGCTGTTGGAATAATCTCATTGCATCTTGCTAGTAACTAGGCCTGTGAAAACCCTAGTTAGTTAAAGTATCAAGCCGTACTTATTGCTTGGTCGTGAATGTTGGATGGAGTCTAACCAGTATAGTCTTGTCCTGATCCTGTACAAGATTGTTACATGACCCGATTGCTTGTGTTATCTTATCGATAAATGGTGGGAAACCAAGTTCCGTTTAGATGAAGGGTTACAACCCCGGTCCTTGTTTGGTTTACGGGTTGTAACTTGGTTATCTGAATAGTCCCATGGTTATCTTATCGTATATCATCATGATTTTCCATATTTTCAGTCCATTGTTATATAATTATGTTCTTGTGCTAATTGTTGGTTTTAGTTCTTAAGTGAAGCCTCCTTTGTGGCACTTGCTCTTTCTGGGATCTGACCCAGCTGGTTTTGCGTGGCCAGATACCGGAGCGGCTCCAGAGGATCTCCCTACCTTCCAGCCAGATGGTGACCACCAGGCGTAACCCTGGCAACGAGTGACTTTTATTTTTTGCTCTCCCACTCTATTGTAAAAATAATCTTTTGAGACATTTAGCCGACGAGCACGTGTTAGCTCGATTGCACTTTACTTAATGTCTGCCTACGGACTATAGCATGATTAACGAATCCTAGGGTTGATCATGTATGACTGAAACTCTTGCTAGTCTTCACCTTTTGTATGACTAGCTTCATGATCATCCAAATATGTAATGTATGGGACGCCATACTATTGTATATTTGGTGCTCTGACATCTTGTAAACTGCTATTATTTGCTTGAGATTGAGACAATAGGCTTGTTCATGACCGTAAGAGACTGGCGGCTTGTAGTTAAACCCTCATGTATCTAGACAGCCGTGACCGTATAGCGAGGTGGGTTGTACTTCAATATACGTAGCTGGCTGTGTCCGCCCCCGCTCTCCAGTATTCTGGTTCTGGGGCGTGACATGAGAAGAACTCCTGCACCACCTCAAGGACCTGATACTTCAGAGTATCCCAGTGGCGTTTGTAGAACCCACTGCTAAACCCATCCGGCCCAGGTGCCTTGTTGGGATCCGCCGTCTTGACAATAGATTCTACCTCCTCCAGAGTAACTGGGGCAAGTAGAGGCTATTCCCATTCGGAGTCACCACTCTCTTCGTAACTACATCTGGGAACACAGACAGGTAGTCAGTCTGAAAATATAACTCAGAGTAGTACCTGACTGCCTCGCCTTGTATCTTTGTCGGCTCTCCCACCAGGTTGTCATCCACATCAAGAAGCTGGAAAATATGGTTCCTATGTTGTCCGGTCCGGATGACGTTATAGAAGAACTTGGTACATCGGTCACCATCCTTAAGCCAGGAGCATTTAGCACGCTGGGCCGTGTTAATCTCCTTCTGCAGACGCAAGATGTTGACTTCTCCAATCAGCTCCTTCTCTCTCGCCGCTAGGTCTCCGTTCAGCATATCAGATTGCATGTCCTGCTGGATGGTCCGAAGCTCCGCCTCCTTATCTTCTAAGGTAGACTTGGGCAGACCCTTCACCCAGCTTCGTAAAGCCTTCTTCGTAGCCTTGAGCCGATGCGCCATGCGATACTGGGCCGTCCCCTCCTGATGGCTAGTGAGCCCCTCCGTAACAGCCTCTAAATAACCATCCGAAAGATACCAGCTGTTGTTGTACATGAAGGGGCGAGACTTCACGGGAGGCCGAATAATGAAGCCGACCCTGATGGGGGAATGGTCGCTTGTCCCAGCGGCCAGGCCCTCAGCCGACGAATTGGGAAAATGTCGGAACCATTCCCCGTTGCCTAGGGCTCTATCCAGCTGGCAAGCAACCCTGTTACGGATTGCTTTGTTATGCCAAGTCCATATGAACCCCGAGCGAGACAGCCCCTTGAGCCCCGCCTGAAGAAGACATCTCTGAAAGTCATAAAGGATCGGATCAGGAACCGGTCTGCCTCCCGTATTCTCCCCTCTGTGAAGTATGGCGTTAAAGTCGCCCATCAAAAGAAGCGGCAGGTGCGAGGCATCAGCAGCAAAAGCTACCCTGGAAATGTCGCTCCACAAGGTCTCCCGCCGCCGTCTGTCGTTGTGACCATACATCGTTCCTAGTAAGACCGAAAGCCACCCTTATTAGTGAAGGAGACGGCTATCAACTGCTCCGTCATGAAGATCAAGTCTCCATCCCAATACTTTGTATTCCATCTGACCCAGATCCGAGCCATGTTACAGATGGCCAAGTTGTGGAGTTGAGCCCAATGAGATGGGGTCCGGCGAGTAAGTGTCTTCTCCCCTTTAATCTTAGTCTCCAGCGAGATAGCACATTCCAGGCGATGACCGCCATTAATTATTACTGGAAAGGGTCCCCTCTCTCTGTGCAAGACCGCATAAATCTCCCTCCATCTCCCTAATGAACACGCCTCCCTCACATTCCAGGCGATGACCGCCATTAATTATTACTGGAAAGGGTCCCCAGGACATCATCTGAACCGGTACCTGGGGGGCAGTACCACATCCGTCGCTGTCATATCCTCCTCCCTTCCCGTGGAGGGATCAAGCTGGAGAGCTGTCTGGGAGAGCACAAGCGCCTATGCCGGGTTGTCCACACAGAGCGCCTCACTTAGAGGGCTCTCACGCAGTGGTCCAGCTCATCTCTTCCTACTATATACCTGCTCCTCAGAAGACCCGCCAACGCCCCTCTCCTCTCTCCCCAAGGCTGCCATGCCTCTAGTAACCATACTCCTCTGTGCCGAGAAGGTAATCATAGTCCCACTAGGGGAGCTCGGCTGAGGCGTGATAGTGAGACTCAGTCCCCCGGCCTCCTCCCCCAGTCGGTCACCCTCCTGCATATAATCCTCCGTTCTATCTTCCCCCGAAAGAGGCTCCATCACCCTAGATGGGTCCGGCACCTCAATAGGGGGCGTAATCAGCCCCGACTGTGCTCCTCTGGACGGACATGTGCTGTCTAGATACCCAAAACAAGCACACTTCGAACACGAAGGGGGAACCCATTCATATTCCACCTTCTGGGTTAGAACCTCTCCAGAAGGCACCTCATACTCCAGTATACTCTGTAACTCCCCTCCAGCCCGAATCTCAACGAAAATTCGGGCATACATCAACTTCGATCGAAAGGCTGTAGCTTCATCAGCCTTGATTGGGGTGCCTACCAAACTGGCCAGTCGCATCAAAAGAGGAATGCTCCAAAATCGAACGGGGAACTCCGGGAAGTGAATCCAAACGGGGATGGCATTCAGGACTTCCCGTTCACATCTCAGATCTGGGGTCCACTCCTTCAGAATGATCAGCCTGCCATCAAACGTCTACGGTCCACCTTACAGAATCCTGGTGACATCTTCAACGAGCCCAAACTTCACATAGAAGAATCCATTTTCGCTAGCAAAGAACTCCATGCTGCCTTTTAGCTGCCAGACTCGCGCCGCATACCCCCGAATCTGTCCGTAGAACGGCTTGCTCCCTAGAACGTATAGGACCAGCGTGTTCTCCCAGAAGGCAGACACCTTCTCAATCTCCTCAGCCGGGAACGAAGCCCGAAAACCGCTCCCTACCTTCTTCGGCGGAACATACTCCATAGATGTTGGGCTTTTCGTCCCCACCGGTTTACAGACATCTGTCCAGGAACGTCCCACTGGCCGGAGAGCCGTTCCCTGGACGACTCCAATTTCAGGGCTGAATGCCCCAGTACCTTGGCCTCCCGTTTCCACCACTTTGCCCTTTCCTTTTTCCATTGCGGTCGGCTTGAGACGCCAGCCCACCGATCTCCCAGTAGGCACCACAGGACCACGGGACGATGTTCTGTGCCCCAATCCCTCCCCCGACCTTCTTCCCGCCATGGGTCGCGACTTTTGGAGGCTCTGCGTGCCCCCCACCTTGCCTCCCGCCTTGGTCCTCCGACGTCTCAAAATCGTCGTCAATCCGCCTCCCTCCGTCTGACCCTCCTGAGAATTGGGCCCAGATCCAGATTGGAACCTCGGAAATACGCTGACATCGCCGGATCCGCCCAGACCTCCCACTGCCTGACCACCGACCTGGCCACCGACGCTCGCCGCCTGGTCGCTAGCGTCGGCCTGAACGCCAGCCCCAGCGGCTACCTCGCCGCTGCCCCGGCCACGCGGTAACTCAGACTTCCCGCGTCCGCTTCCCGAGCCGCCGCCGTCGCCGCCGTCTCCACCACTCGCCGCTCCGCCCTGGTGCGGCCTGCCCCCGGCCAGGCCGCCGCTGGGCGCGCTGCCTCCGGCAGCACCGGGGTCCCATGTGAGGGACCCCCTAGGGTTCGTAAGGGACGCCGCTCCCGATCGCTCCTGATTCGCCATTTTATATATATATATATATATATATATATATATATATATATATATATATATATATATATATAATTTGAATATATTTTGGTTAGAAATTATTTATAGATATGTTTATATATTAATTAGGATTTGTTATAGATATGCTACAGGTAATTTAATATTGTCAAATACTTAGCTCACGAAATGTTATATATTTTAATTAGCTTTTGTTAAATTTTAAATTAGGATTTTTTTTTCCTAATTTTTAATTCAAAAAATTCTGAAACAAATATCCATAGTAAGTACGTTTCTTTTGACAATCCTCCAAAAATTAAATCAACAAAAACGCAGGTGTATATTGCTCTAAGAAACTTCCTTAGTATGATGTATTGTGCCAGAAATGCCCTAAGGGCGTAATCTGTGCAAAATTACGGACAAAAACTTTAATTTAGTACCTTAGACCAACTCAACCATCTCAACTTATTCATACTTTTTAGTTTCTCTCTAAATTATGTACAAATAGGCCTGTCAATGGTTGACCGAAAATTCGTATCCGATCCGTATTCGAACCGAAAATATCCGAAATTTCGGATACGGATACGGATTCGGATATCTTATCGGATATCGGATACGGTAAGTGCCATATCCGAACCAATAAAATCCGAACCAATAATATTTAATTTTTTTAATAAATTTAAAATATATATGTGGCAATGTATGCATGAGATTATTAGTTATTTGTGCTTGTGTGGAGAATTATGACAAAATATGTTGTTCCAATGTGAAAATTGTTGGTTCTGATTCTTTTCTTCCATTTTTTAATATATTTTTTAGTAATCTTATTGGTTCGGATATTATCCGATATCCGATAAAATTATCGGTAACGGATATGGTAGCCAAAACGTATATCCGATCGGATATCGGATAGTTATCGGATATATCCGATAGTTAATGGTTCGGATATGGTTTTGCCAATATCCGACCAATAAGCTACCATTGACAGGCCTATGTACAAACAAGTAGCTGTTAGAAAACAAAATAAAATAAAAATAATGTAAAACACCCCTAAGGATTTTTTTTTTTTTTTTGGGACAACAAACACCCTTACTAAAGGCATTTCTTGCCAATATATGTCCATAGTAATTAAGGGCTTTTTTCTTGTCCAATAAAGTCCATACTAAGAACCTTTTTGTTTAATAGTTTTGTTAGTTTTAAATTTAACTTCGTTAAGTGTTTATTTTTTGTTAAATTGTACTAATCTTCTGAACCCAATAGAAACATGCTTCCTATTCTATTTTGCAATTTCAGCAAAATTTATGCTTGGGTCTAATTTTTCTAAAGTTTTCGGCTACGTACAAATTTTTTTGTTTTTAATTACATGAGAATATGCACTCATTTTGAGCTGTTTTTCAAACTTTTAGGGAGGTTATTTTGTAATAGTAGAGATGATGTTCTATTTTTTGAACAAAGCTTGTTTAAACATTTCAAAATTTGGAAACTTTTAGGGAGATGACAAAGACTGTTGCTAATTGGTTGTTTAGGATTAGGATTACTATTTTTCCCCTCTCCTTTGGCTTGCTCTATATAATTTTTGATGGTCATAGGGGGTTTATATACACCACTAACTTTATAGATAGATAGATAGACAGACAGACAAGTAGATTTCTCCACCCGTATTGAACTTCTTTCTCTACATTGTTATTACATAAATATTGTGAATTATCAATGAACAATCAAAAAAGTTACTATAGAAACTAAATGTACATATTATTCTACGGTTACGATAGACCTGCAAAATGTACACATACATAAATGTGCAAATTTGGATAAAGAATTATAAATAAATTATAAAAAAGATATTTATTTATTTTGACAAATTCATATAAAGATACAAGTCGCCATTACTAATGGCGCATGAGTACATGTACTCATGTCGCCATTAGCAATGGTGACATGGTAACTGTCGTCATTACTATTGGCAATATGAGTGCATGCACTCATGTCGCCAATAGCATTGGTGACTTGGTTGCATTTTCGGTCTAGGAATAAAAACGTTACAAGTGAATGTTAGTGAACATTATAAAAAAATTAAATATGCACCCATGTCGCTAATACTAATAGCGCTTTGGCAACTATGTCGTCGATGCTAATGGCGACATGAGCGCATGCACTCATGTAGCCATTACTAACCGTTTTCACCTCATGAATGCTAATGGCGACTTGTATCTATATATGAATTTCTCAAATAAAATTATCGTTCTTACAAATTGTTCATAATTCTTTATCCTATATGAAAATTTCTGTACATAAATTAACGGACATTACAATCAACATTTAACTAGAGTCACTAGATGTACCATAGTTGATGTTAATAGGGCACATGTCCTGTTTTTGTATGCCAAGATCTGCCATGTTAACGGTCTTTTCGCCAAACTCTCTTAAATTGTCAGATGCAACAGGACATAAGATGACGATAATTGCGAGACTCACCGTCCATATATCATCTTGCTTCGGAACTATTATCGATTGGAAATATTTGCAATGAAGTTTGATAGAGGCCATGCAACCAAAATGCCATATTGTGAGAACCTAACCTCCTCTCCCCAAATGCTTTATTCTTTCTCTTGCTTGTTCCGGGTTGTGGACTGTAATGGCAGTCCAATCATCATGAGAACTTGGAATGGGACCAGACTGTACTCTGGATCTATCTATGTGTAGGGAAAAAAAGGAGGGGTGTGTGTAGCTCATCAAAAAAACCAAAATTTGCTTCTTTCTCACCCATGTGGTTGTTTGATCAAGTTGAATAGCTAGTGACTTTCCAAAGTGCCTAAAAGAGAGTTCCTTCTGTAGACAAGCCATGTTAGCCCCAGTCCATTCACCTTCACTCTTTTCCTCTCTTATGTAGAATAGACTTAACCCATTGTTGGACTGCCCTATGGCTAGGGGATTAGGATTTCTCAGGATTAAGTTTTCTGATCCTACTAGAATAGTAGACCTAGGAACAAATTTGATATATTTTTTTTAGACTACAATCCAACTATGTTAATCTTAATGATGGAGATTTTTGCAGAGTTAATCATCCTCCGCCTAATTCTGCAAAGGACACGATCCATGCCCTTAATTGATCGTCTTCTCAATCGCTTACTCATGCATCAATGACATGTAGGACCAGAGCGCACTGCATGCATACCAAGAGTTTGACATGGTCCATCTATCTTATTCATAAAGCAACAGGCGTCTGACAATCAAACGAAGCATTTGTCAGATGATGGTATGCATCTCTTAGTTTGTAACATTATTCATCTGCAACTCCATTGCTATTTTAGTTAGGATAGTTGGTAAAACTTATTGCTTTCAAATGACATACTGTTGAGAACTAATAAGTGATTTAGTCTCACATTGGAAAAATGTAGTATGAAGAGGAGCTAGACTCCCTATAAGTAGTGGAGTAGCCAATCAATAAAAATATAACAATTATTCTCTACATGGTATCAGAGCCATAACCATAAAAAAAAAAAAAAAAAAAAAAAAATTCCCAACCCGCACAAAGCCAACCCCCCATGCCCTGACGCCCCCCCCCCCCCCCCCCCCCCCCCAAGCCGACGCCCCCTGCTGCCCCCCCCCCCCAAGCCGACGCCCCCTGCCCCCGACGCCCACCCCCAGCCCCCCGCCGCCCCCCTGCTGTCCCCGCCCCACCCCCCTTGCTGACCCCGACGCCCCCCCTCCCCCCCCTCCCCCAACGACGCCACCCCCCTCCCGACGCCCCCCCCCCCCCCCGGCTCTCTTCCGACCACATCTGCGACCGACCCCTCCCCCCCCACAAACCCTAATTTGCGAGCGCGATTATGTGGAAGATTTTTCAAAGACGGATGGCTGTCAAATGCTTTATTTGCACCTTCTGTTCCTAAATTACGTCCTCCGGAACTACAAATGCTTTATTTGTATTCCGTTCTCGATCTGCAAATTAGGATCTACATGCGTGCGCCAGTGTTGGCTACGTTAGCAGCGCATTCGTAAGGTCTCTGTTGGAGACTTTACATAAAGACGAAGACGATGAAGCCGACGAAGACGACGACGAAGAAGAAGACGACGACGAAGCCGACGAAGACGACGACGACGAATCACAGTTGACGACGCCATGGATTCGATCAGTGGTAAACTGACAGCAGAAGAGATGCAGGCCTTGGTGGATGATATTTTATCAAAAAGATTAACCGAGGCAACCCCACGTGTGATCCATACTGATGTGGATCCGTCAACCTACAAAATAGGAAAGTTGGACAAGCTAGAGACGAAGTTGGAAGGAACGTCTAACTACTTGAAATGGTCACGGCAGGCACTGCGGACGCTCAAGGGACGAGGCTTGGTTGGCTACGTCAATGGTCAAACCAAGGCGCCAGATGATCCCTCCTCAAAGGAGTTTGCTATTTGGAAAATTGTCAACAATGTTGTGGCTGGATGGTTGACAGCCTCCTTGACCGACCAGGTGTCGGGCAATGTAGAGGCGATGGAGGCTGCTGCTGATATATGGCGGACTTTGAAGGATATGTACTCAGGCTCAAGCAATCCTATGTGGGTCTTCCAACTACAGGATGAACTTGATAGGGTGGCCCAGGACGACCGTACCATCTCTGAGTACGCCGCATTGTTGAAGAAATACTGGTCTGATCTGGATCACTATGATCCTCTTGGGATGGAAGATGCACAAGTCGAACTAGCATTTGCGAAACATTTCCAAAAGTTCTTGGATTATATTTCGCGACAACGGATGATGAAGTTCTTGAAGGGTCTTAATCCTGCGTTTGAGCATAGAAGGAATGTACTCCTAGCACAGCCCATGCTTCCAACCTTGGAAGAAGCCATAGCTGCCATGGCACAAGAAGAGGCTCGATTGAAATTAATGCCCAACAAAGGCTCTTTCCAGGGAGAGCAAGCCGCTGTTGACAAGTCTGCCCTTGCCGCCTTCAATCAGCCTCCCTCTGTGGCCGGTGTTTGCCACAACTGTGGTGACTCAGGGCATTACATCAGATTTTGTCCAAAACCCCTGCACAGTCAGTCGAGTGATCGTGGACGGGGCCGCGGAGGACGTCGAGGTGGTAGAGACGGTTATGCTGGTAGAAGGGGAAATTATTCTGGAGAACACAAAGCTAATCTGGCGGAGGAAGGGAGAGAAAATCACCTGGCTGAGTTAACTCCTCTTGAGAAGGTGTTCCTCGCGAGGTTACGCAGCACGAAGCTGGGTTCGGACGGCAGTCATGGGGCGTCTTCTACCTCGGGGGACTACATCACTTGCTTTGCCCAAACCAGCACAGGTATTCCTGCGCGTGCTCTTGCAGCAGCTGTCCACCAACCAGGTTGGATCATGGACTCTGGGGCATCTCGCCATGTCACGGGGTCCCGCGGTGAGTTCCAAGACTATACTCACCTACCGACGCCGGAGAGCATTCAGACTGCTGATGGTAACTCCAGCCCTGTCATGGGTAAAGGCACTGTCGCATGCACCCCTTCTCTCACTCTCACCAATGTCTTACATGCTCCGTCTTTTTCTGTCAATCTTCTTTCTATTAGTGCCATTATTCTTGATCTTAACTGTACTGTTTCCTTTGACATTCCTACGGTAACTTTTCAGGAGAAGGGGACAGGACGACGACTAGGAAATGGCACATGGCATAAGGGGCTGTGGTACTTGGACAGGACTGGACTGGACAAAGCATTAGCATCTCTGGTAGCAGACACACCACCGACAGATTCACGGCGCAGTGTAGAAGATGAATTGCTACTCCACCACCAGCGTGTCGGTCATTCTTCTTTTAAAATTATTAGTCGCATGTATCCGTCCTTATACCAAAGGGCTAATAAAGAGAAGTTATTTTGTCATGCTTGTGAGTTGGATAAACATACCAGAAGCACGTATGTGAGTTCAGGAAGTAGAAGTTCGGTTGCATTTGATATGATACATTCGGACGTATGGGGCCCTTGTCCTACAACCGGTATTAACGGTTTTCGATGGTTCGTCACTTTTATTGATTGTTATACTCGCGTGACATGGGTCTACCTTATGAAGAATAAAAGTGACGTCTTTGAGGCATTTCGAGACTTTCATC
This sequence comes from Iris pallida, assembly GCA_029216955.1. Taxonomy (NCBI): domain Eukaryota; kingdom Viridiplantae; phylum Streptophyta; class Magnoliopsida; order Asparagales; family Iridaceae; genus Iris; species Iris pallida. The sequence continues at coordinate 3,643,879 of JANAVB010041814.1, read as the reverse complement.
GCCGGGTAGAAACTCAATATGACACTAAAATTAAGTGCTTACGGTCTGACAATGGGACGGAGTATACAAATAAGAAGGTTGCAGAGTATTTATCAACTCATGGAATACTACACCAAACTTCCTGTGCCTATACACTGGCACAAAATGGTGTGGCCGAACGGAAGAACAGACACCTGCTGGAGTGTCACGCCCCGCTCCCGTAGGAGCGATCGTCCTCGCTAAGGCGTGATGCCGCACGGGCCTAGGTTGCGCCCGTGCAAGGCCAAGTCCAGAAACGGCCGATTTGAGCTAGGCCACAGAGTCGCACAGAGTGTCCCCATTTGCAGCGGAAAGTATATGAATACAATTTGAAGCGAATTCAAACTCTTTATTGATATTCAAGAAGTTTACAAGCGGCGCTAGGCCGAGTTTACAAGTCGCTCAAGCTCTCTTTCTCTCTTTCTGAAATATAAAAGGGCGTGCCAAGTGGCTTACAACATGGAATGATTCATGGCGATGTTCCGATACATTATGTCATGTATAGGGTGCTTCAGCTTCTTGCAACGTCCCAAGGCCCCGGAGTTGGCTCCGCGCCTTAACACGTTCGATGGAAGCTCCGCACCCGCCAGCGTCTCCTGCATCCTGCAAGCAGACTGTGGGGTTATCAGTACATTGTTATGCACTGGTGGGGAGGCTAGCTCGCCCACAATGCTATCATTACCAAACACCTTATATTTACTTTTGTGCACCGTCTATCATTCATTGTCTTTCTAATCTTGCCTTAGGATCATTTTCATGGCATATCTCATAGCCTATCTCGTGTTGCCGAATACAAGTGTCGCATGGAAATACATGCACGACTTACCCATACTTACCGTCCGGCCTTCCCTGTCCAAAGTAAACCAAGTTAGTCAACAATTCATAAGGAATAACTTAACGTGTCTCATGTAAACTTTCAATATCAAGAGCGTGTCCCTGCCTCGGGTCCTAGCGCGTCGTAGGCTCGTTCTCTAACTCATTTGCATGAAGCACTCTTTGTTATTTGGTGTGATACGTTTCAAGCCGTTCAGTAGGCGCTTGTTCATTTAACTTCGACTACTTTGATTTTAATACAAGGACTTGCACGTGGATAGCCACCAGCAAAGTCCACTTAATCTATATGCACCGGTCGCTGGCTTTACAAGCCATTTTGGACATTTCTCCTTGGTATTTCTCAACTTAGCGTAGGGTGATGGATGGTACATGCCACGCCCCAGAACCAGAATACTGGAGAGCGGGGGAATGACTCAGCCAGCTACGTATTACGGGTAGATGAATACCGTATAATACGATCAATGCTGTCTAACCAGACGAGGGGGTGCATACTACATAAAAGTCTTGCTATGGTCACTTCACATCTATTGTCTCAATCATTCGAACAAGGAAACAGAAATAGAGAACATGTAAGATAAAGCAGTAAGGCGTCCCAAACGCTCAGTCAAAATGTTCTTGAGATCTGGCTTTACAAAACATAGCCAGATGATATAGCAAAGTGTACACAATTGTTATCAGCTGCAGTCTGACTTAATTACAATTATGCAAAAGTAAGTACAAGACAATCCGACTAACATGTCGGTGCCAAACGGCTAAGGTATAAAGTAAACAACAAAACGAGTGGTGAAGTAAGGAACCCACTCGAGTCCTCCTGCGATCATTCCCCTAGTATTGACCATCTTGGAGGTGGAAGTAAGCTGGATCCTCGGGAACCTGCTCTAAATCTGGCCATGCAAAACTAGAGAGGTTAGACCTCTAATAGCAAGTACCACAAGGAAGCACGACATGAGAACTAAAACCAGTAAGTAAGAGAATATAATAATAGATCTCTGCTTTCCACTAGGATTCACATAACATCACGACACTTCGAACCAACCTTCCAACCAAACAAGGACAGAAGTTGGCCCGTCATGTCCTGACATTCTGATCATCTCAGTTAAGCAACAGAGTAGGTACAGTACACAAACAAATTAATTTAAACGGCCAATCAATTTCTACGGCTTGCTATTGTGAGTTCCAAGTTATCCTGGAATAATGTAATAAAGATTCCTCAGTTCTTACCATGTGCGAGCAAGGCTAGTCTATCCAGTCAATCAATTGCGCCATGCATGAATTAGACGAGTCCCAGCGGGACGCCCGTCATCAATATACAATATACAATAATAATATAAGCAGATACCGCTCCCTGCCCGTGTGGCAGATTTACAGTACCTGTGGGAACCAGCCGTCCCGTCGGGTACTACTCGTCCCAAGGGGACTGCCATATAAGAACTCGGGAATCCATTCTCTCCATGCCATCATTTATTTTATTTAACTTAATAGTCCCTACGTTTGAGTGAAATCCCATGCCGTGGATCATGGTCATTCAAATGAGTACTTTCGTACGGGGTACGATATGCACAACTCTACAACGATACCAGTGCGGTTAGGTTGCAGGTCTTACATAGCGTAATGCAACAATCCAAACTAACCACGAAATAATCATGCCTTGACCATAAAGTACACATGCTTCTTTTGTAAAATAAATAAGTAAATAAATAAATAAATAGATTGAAGCCTGCATGTGCATGTATGTCAATATTCGGGATCAGCCAGTCGATTACAATAGTTCATAACATGAACGTGTCTCATTCATTCAATTCAATAAGACGACTAGCCAGTCTCTTAGTTCCAACTAGGAACGCATGATCAATTTTAGTCAAGATAGCCATCATTATCAATGGTAGCAAGGCATGAAAGTCAATTAGTATTCAATGGGGTCGAGTCTATAACTCTCAGGGTTAAGTTCCGGCCCTACTGGGTATCATGAACCAATCAAGACACAGGGCACTAGTACACAACCATATGTATTAAAATATTAACATGCTAAGATTATCGAGTTCATGCAAAGACATAAGGATGAATAAATTATAGAACAATGGAAACACCCAGGTCAAGAAGTCACGCCAACAAGTTTATGCTAAGGCCAACAAGTCACGCAAGAAGTCTATACTAAGACCAACAAGTCACGCTAAGTTAGCATGAAGGGGTGAGCGTATAAACAGCGTGAGCATGAAGAGTGGTTCATGCTGGCACGCACAGCGTGAGCGTGAAGGGTAATTCACGCACGCACAGCGTGAACGGTAATTCACGCACGCACAGCGTGAACGTGAGAAGAAATTCACGCACGCATACAAAGATGTGAGCGTAACTCAAAAGTCACGCACGCATGCAAAGATGTGAGCGTAACTCAAAAGTCACGCACGCATGCAAAGACATGAGCGTGACTAAAATTCACGCACGCACGTAAGAACGTGAGCGTGACAAGAAATTCATGCAAACACGTAAAGACGTGTGCGTGACTAAAAATACACGCTGACACGTAAGAACGTGTGCGTGACTAAAAACACACGCTGACACGTAAGAATGTGTGCGTGACTAAAAATACACGCTGACACGTAAGAACGTGAGCGTGACAAGAAATTCACGCAAACACGTAAAGACGTGTGCGTGACTGGGCTGATGTTTTACGCGAGCACGTAAGAACGTGCGTACAACATCTCCCGAACTCCAAGTCCTATGGAGCCTTCGTTCCAGTGCCAGAAATACACGCCAGCTTGGTGGACCAAAACCCATGAACAACCGAAATACAACTACTTAGATCTAGAGAAAACAAGCCATAGAAATCAAAAATGCTAAGAACTAAACTCTCTTAGAATCACAAGAGGAAGACAAATGAACCACAAAAATGGGTTCTCATGTAGAAGCAAGTTGTACTTGCCTACTGCTACTGCGGGTAGGTGGTAGTGGTGATGAGGAAGAAGAAGAAGAAGTAATGGAGAAGAAAAAGTAATGGAGAAGGAAAGTTATGAAGAGAGAGAAAGGAGATGGGGGCTTAAATAGGAGGAGTGGTGGTAGGTGGGGGTCCAATGGGTTCATGATGAACCAACTCATCAAACCGAACCAAGCCGAACCTAAAGACTAGCTAAAGCAGAGAATAAAATTGCAGAAAGAAAAATACAGATAATAAAATTGCAGGAAATTAATTAACATGAAAATTAAAGAACAGATAATTAATTAACATAAACTTAAAGGAATTTAAATATAGGATAATACATGATAAATATTAAATAAATACATTCAAGCAATATACGTATTAAAATACGCATTCTGGGAACGGGGAGTGACAGTACACCCCGTTAAGTCTCTTGAAATACCCTGCACTTACGTCTCCCGGTGCCCAAGCCCGCACCCAGGCAGCCCGTAAGCCCCGACTTTTGATTCCGCCTAGGCCGGCCACAGTATACTCCACACAACGCCCGTGCCGCAGAATCACTGAACGGCCATAGTATTCTCCCACATCGCCCGTGCCGTTTGTCCACGACCATTTCGTATTATCTTGACATTTTAAACTTAGCGGCTATCTCCGAGCCGTAGGCTAACCCTTAGCCATAATGCGTTATCGACCAGGTTGGCGTCCGTGCAGCGCGGGTAGCGAGCCCCGTTGCACGTGCCCGTCACACCTGTCGCTAACCATTCTTTCCTTTCTTATCTTTCATGTATTCTTTCTTTTCTTTCACTCTTTCACTTGTTCGTTCGTTCATCGATTCATTCACGTATTCATTCATTCATTCATTTATTCGTTGATTCATTCATTCACGCATTACGCAACTCCCAGTGCGGGAGTCGCCTTGACGACCCATCGGTCACATAGTCTTTCAATGTTGCTATACTCTACTCGAAACGACTATGTGATAGTCTTCCCGTTTCATTGTTGTAAACCATTCATTGTTTGAACGCATAAGGGACATGAACATAAGCTTGTGCCTTAGCACGAGCGTAGAGCGCGGTACGAGAGTTTCTATATTTGCCGAGTTCTTTCCATGTTCTAAACAAGCATGCAAGATGGGATTATTCCCTTAGCTAGGTATGTTGAGTCATTTATTAGCATGCACGGTGTTATCGCTTAGCGATTCTCGTGATAGTGTCCGTATTGTTATGTATCTAGGCTAAGCAAAGACGGGTTCATCGGAGCCACCCACCTTAGCGATGTTCGCATCGGCCGAGCGATACTCCAAGCGCGCCTTTGAAAGTCTAAGACTGGATTCATCTTGACGGGCCAATGTAAGCCTTGCATCGATTCTTTATCGGGTCGATGCCAACTCTTCGGGTCGACGGCTCGTTTGAGTCGTTGCACTTGCCGTTTGAATCGACGTTCCGCTAGGGCGGAGCGGGTCATTACATAATACACCACTCAAAATAAGTCTCGTCTTCGAGACTTCTTGAGTGCGGGTCATCCTATCATTCCTTAACTCGTGTCGTCGTGTTTCTTAGACAATTCTATCGAACGGCTCTATCGTTCGATGGCTTCGAACCATACTCGATACTTTTCTAAGTTCCGTGTCGCATACGTTTGGTCGATTTTATTGAATAACATTTCATTCATTTTAGAGTTGTTGGCACTTATTCAATTCAAGTGTTCCTTCGTCTTGGTTGCTATTTCTCCGTGTCATGGGACGAAAATGGTTTCACGAGGCACGTTATACTTCATCAAATGCGCGGGTCGTGGGTTGAGGCAAACTTACTTTCGTTTATCTCGGTCATCGAGATGACCCGATTCGCTTCTCAAGCGTTCGTGTCCACGAAGTCAGTATGATTTCTACTTAGCGGGGTCGACCAAGTCTAAGTAATTTTCGTCCGATTCAAGACCACGTATTGTACTATCATCGAGTATATTTTTCTATCAATGGTTCAATTCGTTATACCAACTTTTACTTGCACGATATCGATTCCATATCATTCATTGTTTAGGGCCAATCTCATTATCTTTCACGCACACTCCGCTCACACGTTTCTTGGATTCCGAGCCACGCTCGTACTAGTATCGATCCTTTACTTAACGCAATTTCAAGATCTTCGACACTCTTCCATTCCTCAAGTCTTGCTTGAACTCAATGTATCACTTGGCTAGATCGTGCACGCATTCCAAGCGTCCCCAAAATACATGCATTCAGCCAAGCCGCATGATCTAGAAATTTGTCATTCTCACTCGAGTCGCATCGTGCACATACTCAAGCGTCCCTGAAATATATGCATGTCAGCCGAATCTCGTGAGGGGTATTCCTATATTCGTGATTCACATTATCCATCCATGCCAATCCCCAAGATCAATCTTTCGATTGATAACTCATGAAACAGGACGTCTCGCCTAACCGCTAGGCCATCTTTTCGAGGCTAAGTCAATGTCAGGATTGGAATCATAGTTCCCCAACAATAATGCCAACACTGACCCCAATCCTAGGGTCAAACCAAAGTCGGTAGTACGGGATTTTCTACCCAAGCTCGCGTCACTCAGATTTCTAAACATCGAGCACGATCACCTATTCGCATCAAGGCATTCGTCGCGCACCGCAACGAATTCAAATCCATTCAAATCACTAAATCGACATACTTCACATATCCATTCTAACCAATTCATGTATTCGATCACGAGTTCATCTAGCTTTTGACAATACGTTGTGTCCCAATCTCACGCGAGTCCGATTATCCACGGTGATTCATAAATCACCATGCAACGCTCCCGCGGAATAATCATTCTCATCGGGGCGTAACTCTTGCTTGCGTCTAGACTAATTCATTCTCGATACGCGGATTGGACCTACTCAATCCTCAAACTTAATCATCAAGCACACCGAATCATTCTCAAGTCACCTTCGCATCAAACCACAAGTCGAAGCACACAAATTGCCACGCCATGCTAGTTCAATCACCCCCGCTGTATGAATCACCATACCAGCGCTCACGCGGAGTGATCGCCCTAATCAGCGCGACGCATGTGCGAGGCTGGAGTTGCGCTCGCATAAGACAAGAACGTCAACGTTGTGGTTGTCAACGAAGCGAATCCAAGCATTCTCATTTTCATCCAAGCCAAATCAATTCGATAGTCTGACCGTCATGCGTTCAACTAGAAAATCCTCGAGCCAAGTCTATCTTTTCATCGACACATTTTTAACATCCCAAGTATAGCATCCAACGGAACAATGACATTCGCACGATCGTCATTCGTCGAGTCAGAGTACCCCCGAGTTATTGCATATCGATCTTTGATACGCCTCAATACCATCGACGTTATGCGTAACCTGACGATCTTCCTTTGCAACCGATTTCGAGTCGTGCGTTGATGCTGTTGTCCGAGTTGGATATTCCACAATTTCATTTAATATTCAAGATCAAGTTCAACTGCTATTACTCAAGCTAGTTTCAAAATCGTTGTTCAAACTCAAGTCACAATTCATTTGAATCAATCCGAATTCGTACGCGCGATCCTCTAAGTTTCCTCGATCAAGACCATTCATTTTCACTCATCATTCCGAACCATTTCCTAACTCGCGTTGCCCATTGACAAGTTGTCCAGCGACATCTCGTTCGGGACTTTTGAAGTCACGGCCAACTAAGCGTGACACGTTCTAAGGCTTTGCGCGATACCATCGCTTGCCGACATACTCGTACGATCCGTAAATCCTTTAGTCTCGCTCGAACAATTTCTATGACGTCCATACACCACTCAGGGTTCGAGCCACTCGACTAGTCGTCGACACTCATTTTTATTCTTCTCCGAACTTATCACATACACCACTCGGATTCAAGCCATATGATTTAGTCCTCAATCACGTTCGCGTCATGCGCTAAGACATCCTTCAGATTCGTTCGATGAATCTCTAGCGTAATCGCTTACGTCGCCTCGACGTACTAAGTCGTTCGCACGAATCCTCAAAATCCAAGCCAATCTCTTGGGTACGCCTAAGCGTTAACTCGATAGCGTTCCTATCGATAGACACTCAAAGTGTATCTCCGTTCTCGATCGAGCGATACTTGATATCGCTCGCAACCCGATTGCACCCAAAAGTCGAGGTGCGCGACACGCGGACTAAGTTGTGCCGCATAACCATCTCGTGCGGACTATATCCAAGTTTGCACGCTCACTTGCTAGGTCGACGCAAGACTAGTCAGGCACGCACACGACATGTTAACTTAGCATGTGTTCTCTATCGAGTCAAGTTTAACATCGTTCGACATTGTTAGTGTAAGGTTATTCAAGCACGCCTTGCGTTTGCTAACTTCTAGCATTTTAGTTTTCCTTCGACTCAAGTCTGTCGCAGTTTGGCACAAAGGCCTTCGCCTATCGATCCCGTTCAACCGAGTACTTGTATGAGCTTTTGAAAATATTAGACTTATTGTATGGAACATCCCAAGGCACAACGAGAGAGAGAGAGAGCGTATACTTCTTTATTTCCAATGAGCTTTCAAAACTGAGAAAATCGAAATGAAGTCCAAGGACGTAAAGCCGTGCTCTGATACCAATCTGTCACGCCCCGCTCCCGTAGGAGCGATCGTCCTCGCTAAGGCGTGATGCCGCACGGGCCTAGGTTGCGCCCGTGCAAGGCCAAGTCCAAAAACGGCCGATTTGAGCTAGGTCACAGAGTCGCACAGAGTGTCCCCATTTGCAGCGGAAAGTAAATGAATACAATTTGAAGCGAATTCAAACTCTTTATTGATATTCAAGAAGTTTACAAGCGGCGCTAGGCCGAGTTTACAAGTCGCTCAAGCTCTCTTTCTCTCTTTCTGAAATATAAAAAGGCGTGCCAAGTGGCTTACAACATGGAATGATTCATGGCGATGTTCCGATACATTATGTCCTGTATAGGGTGCTTCAGCTTCTTGCAACGTCCCAAGGCCCCGGAGTTGGCTCTGCGCCTTAACACGTTCGATGGAAGCTCCGCACCCGCCGGCGTCTCCTGCATCCTGCAAGCAGACTGTGGGGTTATCAGTACATTGTTATGCACTGGTGGGGAGGCTAGCTCGCCCACAATGCTATCATTACCAAACACGTTATATTTACTTTTGTGCACCGTCTATCATTCATTGTCTTTCTAATCTTACCTTAGGATCATTTTCATGGCATATCTCATAGCCTATCTCGTGTTGCCGAATACAAGTGTCGCATGGAAATACATGCACGACTTACCCATACTTACCGTCCGGCCTTCCCTGTCCAAAGTAAACCAAGTTAGTCAACAATTCATAAGGAATAACTTAACGTGTCTCATGTAAACTTTCAATATCAAGAGCGTGTCCCTGCCTCGGGTCCTAGCGCGTCGTAGGCTCGTTCTCTAACTCATTTGCATGAATCACTCTTTGTTATTTGGTGTGATACGTTTCAAGCCGTTCAGTAGGCGCTTGTTCATTTAACTTAGACTACTTTGATTTCAATGCAAGGACTTGCACGTGGATAGCCACCAGCAAAGTCCACTTAATCTATATGCACCGGTCGCTGGCTTTACAAGCTATTTTGGACATTTCTCCTTGGTATTTCTCAACTTAGCGTAGGGTGATGGCTGGTACACCCCGTTAAGTCTCTTGAAATACCCTACACTTACGTCTCCCGGTGCCCAAGCCCGCACCCAGGCAGCCCGTAAGCCCCGACTTTTGATTCCGCCTAGGCCGGCCACGGTATACTCCACACAACGCCCGTGCCGCAGAATCACTGCACGGCCACGGTATTCCCCCCTATCGCCCGTGCCGTTTGTCCACGACCATTTCGTATTATCTTGACATTTTAAACTTAGCGGCTATCTCCGAGCCGTAGGCTAACCCTTAGCCATAATGCGTTATCGACCAGGTTGGCGTCCGTGCAGCGCGGGTAGCGAGCCCCGTTGCACGTGCCCGTCACACCTATCGCTAACCATTCTTTCCTTTCTTATCTTTTTTCATTTATTCTTTCTTTTCTTTCACTCTTTCACTTGTTCGTTCCTTCATCGATTCATTCACGTATTCATTCATTCATTCATTTATTCGTTGATTCATTCATTCACGCATTACGCAACTCCCAGTGCGGGAGTCGCCTTGGCGACCCATCGGTCCCATAGTCTTTCAATGTTGCTATACTTTACTCGGAATGACTATGTGATAGTCTTCCCGTTTCATTGTTGTAAACCATTCATTGTTTCATTGTTTGAACGCATAAGGGACATGAACATAAGCTTGTGCCTTAGCACGAGCGTAGAGCGCGGTACGAAAGTTTCTATATTTGCCGAGTTCTTTCCATGTTCTAAACAAGTATGCAAGACGGGATTATTCCCTTAGCTAGGTGCGTTGAGTCATTTATTAGCATGCACGGTGTTATCGCTTAGCGATTCTCGTGATAGTGTCCGTATTGTTATGTGTCTAGGCTAAGCAAAGACGGGTTCATCGGAGCCACCCACCTTAGCGATGTTCGCATCGGCCGAGCGATACTCCAAGTGCGCCTTTGAAAGTCTAAGACTGGATTCATCTTGACGGGCCAATGTAAGCCTTGCATCGATTCTTCATCGGGTCGATGCCAACTCTTCGGGTCGACTGCTCGTTTGAGTCGTTGCACTTGCCGTTTGAATCGGCGTTCCGCTAGGGCGGAGCGGGTCATTACATGGAGGTCGCACAGACGATGATGCTGGCTATGAATGTCCCGAAACACTTATGGGGGCAGGCGGTGTTAACGGTATCTTATCTCATCAACAGAATGCCATCTCAGGTATTGGACTGGAAGACACCGTTGGAGATGCTTACTGGTGCAACCACGTACACTGTTCCACCGAAAGTATTTGGGTGTGTATGTTTTGTCCAAGATAATAGGCCAGGAGTTGGCAAACTGGATCCTAGAGTGGTTAAATGTGTCTTTGTCGGATACACGGCAACTCAGAAGGGATACACATGTTGGAGCCCAGTTGAGCGGAAGATGTTTGTAAGCATGGACGTTACATTCAGAGAACTGGAACCATATTATGGTTCGGATGACGGTTCGACGTTTGGTGACACACCTAACACAGAGGGTGTTAGATATGAGGGGGAAAAAATAAGCCCACCTGTGGTAGTCGGATCGGTCCCATGCCCGGTCGTGAAAATCTGGACGAAAGGGAGAGAAAACAGTGACTCCGATACAGAAGATGAAGAAGATACATATGTTAAACAGGGGGAGCAGCAGACAATGGAAAAGGAGCTCCAAGTCTACAAAAGGAGACAGCAGAAGTCCAGTACTGTGCCTGTACCGTGCCCTGTGCCTACTGTACCAAGTCCCTCGTCTACTCCTGCTCCAACTCTTGAAGATGTTGCCCCCGCACAGAATCAATCTGATTTTGATACGGATCTCTCTGACTCTGATGGTATGATCTCTCCACCACCTATTGCTCCCTTAAGGAGATCTTCTCGCATCAATGCGGATAAGGCTCCTAGTCGTTTTGATGATTATGAACATGATATTGCCAACTACCTATCTTATTCTAACATTTCTTCGAATTATCGAGCCTTCATTGCATCATTAGACTCTACTTCGTTGCCCAAAAGTTGACAGGAAGCAAAGAAAGATCCAAGGTGGAAAGCTGCAATGATGGAAGAACTTGGAACACTGGAGAAAAATAAGACGTGGGAGCTGGTTCCATTACCCAAAGGGAAGAAAACTGTGGGATACAAATGGGTGTACACAGTAAAGAAGACGTCAGAAGGAAAGGTGGAACGATACAAGGCGAGGCTGGTTGCAAAGGAATACACACAATCATATGGCATCGACTATGATGAGACGTTTGCTCCAGTAACGAAAATGAGCACCGTAAGAACTCTGATCTCCATTGCAGCAAACTATGGGTGGAAGCTATACCAATTAGATGTGAAGAATGCATTTCTCCATGGGAACCTACAAGAAGAAGTGTACATGGAACTCCCGCCAGGGTGCTACGCTACAGAATCAGACGGAGGGACGTCGCATGAAAAAGTTTACAAACTAAAGAAGTCGCTATATGGGCTCAAGCAATCTCCTCGAGCCTGGTTTGACAGATTCAGAAAGGCTGTTACAGGCATGGGATACCATCAAGCAAATGCAGATCATACGGTCTTTCTTCAGCATACAAGAGGCCACATCACTATACTTGCTGTATACGTGGATGATATAGTAATCACAGGTAATGATGAAGTCGAGATCGCTAAACTGAAGTCAAAACTCGCGAAGGAGTTTGAAGTGAAGGATTTAGGAGCGATGAGGTACTTTCTAGGTATCGAGGTGTGTGAAGGCGAACAAGGAATTGTTCTCTCACAGAGAAAATACACACTAGATCTGCTGAAGGAGACAGGGATGCTGGGATGCAAAGCAGCAGTCACTCCAATTGACCAGAAGTGCAAGTTGGAAGCAGAAGCAGGAGAGCCAGTTGATCGTGAAAGATATCAACGACTTGTAGGGAGATTGATTTATCTGGGGCACACTCGCCATGATATCTCATTTGCGGTGAGTGTAGTAAGTCGCTACATGCATGATCCAAGAACGGGTCATATGGATGCAGTGTTTCAGATCTTGAGATATCTGAAAGGGACGCCGGAGAAAGGGCTATGGTTTAAGAAGAATGGATGTATAGAAGTTGAGGGATACTGCGATGCAGACTGGGCGAGCTGCATAGACGATAGAAGGTCTACCACGAAATATTGTGTCTTTGTAGGAGGAAACTTGGTCTCATGGAGAAGCAAGAAACAGTCAGTGGTAGCACGATCTACAGCTGAAGCAGAATACAGAGCAATGGCTTTAGGAGTGTCGAAATTGCTGTGGATGAAAGCGTTGCTGACAGAGTTGAAGCTGGACAAGGGAGCACCGTTACGTCTTCTGAGCGATAGTCAAGCTGCAATAAGTATAGCTAACAATCCAGTTCAGCACGACAGAACGAAGCACATCGAGATCGATCGATTCTTCATCAAAGAAAAGCTGGAACAAGGGATACTGAAGATTGATCATGTTCGCTCAGAAGAACAAGTGGCAGACTGTTTGACTAAGGGTCTTAGCTCATTAAGTCTGTCAAAGCTATGTAACAAGATGGGAATGATTAATATCTATCGTCCATCTTGAGGGGGAGTGTTGAGAACTAATAAGGGATTTAGTCCCACATTGAAAAAATGTAGTATGAAGAGTAGCTAGACTCCCTATAAGTAGTGGAGTAGCCAATCAATAAAAATACAACAATTATTCTCTACATATACTTTCCTAAAATTTAGTATTGAGCGACCTCCGAGTTCATATAGTTGTCAATTTCTTCCGAGATCCCCAAACCAACAGCCCCTAAGATAACTAACAATCCTAGCCGAGTGACCCAACAGGTCGTATTGATGTCACTTTGATGACATTAGGGTCCTAGGGGTGACCTTAAATCACACTTCCATATATATCCCTTTCCCTTCACTAGTCCTAGATACCTGCACAAGTTTTTCTACTCTTCTAGAGAATGCTCCCCCCCCCCCCCCCCCCCCCCCCCCCCCATTTGAGATCAAAGTAAACATCCCAGTCAACACTCTCTTAACCTTAGCTAGTGCACCAGTCCTCACCCTTTTCTTCCTTTCCAAGATGCCGAAATTACAGGAAAATGACTTACATGGGGAAGTCAGTCAAGCCGCAGAAGCTGAGTAGACATTTCAGACATTTTTTATAGATGCTTGACTGTTATAATTATCAGCAAAAATACTAGTTAATCAAACACTTCATCGTGATCTTGGATCTTATAGCCCAGTTACATGTAGGTTAGGTTAGAGTGGAGTGAACCCATCCATATTCTCAACTTTAGAAAGTTAGATATCAACAACCATTTGTTAGGTATTTATGTTCCAAACTTTGACCTGGATCCAATCCAACTATATTAATCTTGACGGCAGAGGTTTTTTTTTTTTCCGACAAGACAATCCTATCCAACTGTATTAAACTCAATGGAAGAGATTTATGCATTATGGATTATGTAAATTAGAATATCCAAACTGCCTAATTGTAATCATGGGGGCATGCTTGTACCAGATATATATAGTTCATATGAGTCAAAACTAGAGATACCTTTCCAATAGTTAAAGAAAACAAGGGAAAATAGAGGCAAAATAATACATACTTCCTAAATACAGTTTAAGGAGCCCACAATATAAAAGCTAACCATGTGAGACAGAGAGTACTGAACAAACTCTTTCCATCTCTAAAAAGAAGAGAGATGAATTAAAAGGAAAACAAAAAGTGTTGATTAAGTCAAGGACAAGAGGTTATGGTAGAGAGAGGAAAGGGAGATGTTCTCCTTTTGTTTGTGTCGATTTGGCGTAAAATTCGATCTGCTTTTGACCTCAAGTTGGGTCCAGTGTGACTATGCATAATGCGGAACAACTGCGCATGTGAATAATTATTTATGTGCAACATTTGTTGTTATAAGTGATATTGCACATCCAATGTTTCATTGGTTGTATTTATAAGTCAAATAACTGTAATGTAGTGATTCCTTTATAGCTTAGCTCGAGTTGATAAGTCAACAGTTTCCCTTCAAAGTTTTTTAACATGAAAATAAAAATGTAATTAATAAACATTGCACTGAAGTCTACTCTTACATGAAAATTGTTACAGTAATTGATATTTTTTTCACAATCAAAGCATCAAAAAATGACCCAACTACCACAATATTTAGGGTTTCTCCATTTAAATTTAGGGGTCCAGCACAGAACTTATATCAGTCAAGTAGATGCGTTGCAACGTGAACTTGTATTAGTTCATGGATTCAGAAAGAACCATCTACTATAACCCCCCAAGGAACCAGATTTTATAAGCAACATAGAGGAAGAATGAAGGGAATATCTTGTCGAGACAATCATATTTGTTTCGGCAGATATGCTCTTCAGGAACTTGAACCCGCTTGGATCAGAGTTCTAGGTGTGGCCCAAACTGGTACGGTGTTAATATGGATGAAACAACCCTCCCTTATTACTTATTAATTTATAATTCAATTTCAGAATTCAATTTCATTATTTATTATTAATGAATGGTTACATTTTTTTCCAATTGATTCCAATAAATAGTGAGAGTAAATTCAAAAACTAAGAGAGGAATTTTGTGAAATCTTCTAGGATGTTAATTTGTAAAACTATTGGGGTTGGTTGAATGTATTTTCCAAAATAACCTATTTTTTTTTTTTGGTAAGACCCGCATAAAATCAGTAAAGCTATAACAACTATTATACGCAGAGATGGGATATCTTACATTCCCACCTGTAGTGAAAGAAAAAGTATTATTCCTGTTGAATGCGTAAGCCAATTAAATCTGCAAGTGATGCTGATGGAGGTCAACATATTCATCAAAAAGTTAAAAGTTTTTTTTTTTTGGTACCAAATATACTTGGGGTAGATTCCTGAACATGGTTTTCGCATCCTTAGCCACACCCTAACCTTGGTGCAATAAGAAAATAAATAAGGCGGTATCAATACAGGTTTAAAAAGGAAAAGCATAGAATAAAAAAAAAACCAAAATGTTGGGTATACTGTAACAAACATTGTTTTCTGCATTCCTGAATATATAAAACCAAAAGAAACCCATATGTAAAGCATCATACTGACAATAATTCTTCAAACAGTACTGTTGCTCTAGGAGACAATATATGTGAGAACACAAGTTACCTACATTGCTCGCATGGTAAGGAAGCATAGACAAACGCATCAAATGATTCATGAATACGCGAGCCAATTTGACGATGATCATTATGATAGAACTTTTACCAGTCTGTACTCTGAAGCTGAAAAAACTTGCCACCCATGCTTGGATCTTTTGTTGCCATCACCTATTGTCCAACACGTTCAGAAAATTGGTCAGCTATTAATGCCAGTAGACAATGGTATGTTTCTTTCAACTACTACTTTTATGTTGTTTATCTGAGTATGTTGGTTTTTTTGCTTTAGACTACAAAAGATAGTCCCATACTGGCTATTTGCTGGATATCTCAATATAATACTTTGCTTGTGTTAAGATGTGCACATGAGATGTACTGGGACACATGTGGGTGCAATGTGAGGGTGTCTTCCTAGGAGGAAAAATGGTTAACTCGTCAAAGAAAGCATTTATATTGTCATTTTCATGTCCATTAGGAGCTAAGCGACTCAAATTCAGACTCGGGCTCAAGGGCGCAAAGTGACGCTTTGTTCCACACTTTGCACTTTGCACGTCAGCAATTTGTTGCGCTCGTGCGTTCGTTTTCTGCGCAGGCCCATGCACGGGGCTATGTGCATTTATGCGTATGAGCGCATGCGCAGCTGCACGGCTACACGCATGTGCGCATGGGCTGCTACGTTGATGGCTTATGCACGCAGGAGCAATTGTGGCTGTGTTGTTGGGGCGCATATGCGCAAACAGCATGATTGTCGCATATTGATGATGATGCGGGATTTTAACGGTTATGGAAAGGTAGAGTCAAATATTCATATTCGAGTTTTGTGGGATTTGAATTTAATTCGTTCTTATCTTTCCGTAATCTGTTGGCGTCCAGGATTAGGGTTAGAGTTTCCGCCCCTCTATAAATACTCTCGTGGTACCCTATTTGAGGACTTACTTCGAATTTGTGAGCCGAAAAGAGTTTTCTACTACCGCCATTGGAGTCCAGAGTTGTTCATACGAGTCCATAAATGAGGTGAAAGCGAGCGTTCCAGAAGTTCATATCTAAACATGTTGGTTCCTGGTAGCAGATCGCGTTGGGAAGAATCTTGCTTTGAGCAACGATGATCTTCATCATTCCAGCAAGAGTTTTGTCATCATATTCTTCTTCTACTAGTCTTCTGCAAATTGTAATCTGTTCTGTCGATTTGCAACTGCGATTGCAAGGAAGAACGAGAATTATGTTCTATCAAGTTTCTAATAGGAAAGAGAAAGTTGTAACCTGATTGTAATCGGTGGCTTCGAGTTCTTTGGAGAGCAAACTTGTTTGCATATATCTCCGAAGTCGTCATATTCAGATCATATCAGATTAGAGAAACAAACTTGTTTGCGTGAGATCTCTGTTTCTGATAGTCCTTTCATCTAGATCTGTCTCAGGACTAACAATCTCAAAACAAGATTATAAATGCAATGGAGAACAACTGTGCAAACCTTCTCGATACAAGTTTTAACAAACTTGAGAAGTTTAACGAGTAGCATTACAACATCTAGAAGAGAAATGTTAGCCTTAATCTTCAACTCGTAAATGTGGACTAGGTTTTGACAGATTCGGAGCATGTAATTCCAGAGGGTAAACATGCTCAGAAGGTCGCTGAGGCCACTGCTTTGCAAACGAAGTGAAGGAGAGACAAGAACCTCTGCAAGTTGCCAATACTGAACTCCATAGAGGATTCTCTAGCGGAGTCGTACAACAAGACCGTCAAGGCAAAGGACGTCTACGAGTCTCTGGGGAAGCGCTACAAGTCTGATGAGAACAGAAACAAGATCTATATGACTGAAAAAGTCTGGAAGATGCAATTTGAGGATGACAAAACGATGTTGCCTCAAGTCAAGAAATTTCTCAAGTTACGTCAAAAACTTGAGGATGATGGTATGCCCCTGGTCGATGCTTTCATTGTCGGGGGTATTGTCGCCAAGCTCCCGTCTGGGTGGAGCAACTTTATTGCGGACATGCATCGTAAGAAGATGGAGGTAGATCTTGAGCGCCTCCTGCATTGGATCCATGTTGAAGACGAGTTGAGGGCTCAACTCAAAGTGTACATGTTGTCCAAACAAATGGCCAAGGCCAACTTAGTACAAGCTGGAGAATCCAAGGGAAAGTAGAAGGCTTCTCACAATAAGGACTTCAACCATCTGAAGGTAAAGTCGGCTTCGTTCAAACTAAAGCCTAAGGGTGATGGGCTTGTTTCAACTGCGGCAAGAAGAGCCACTTTCAAAAAGACTGCATATCCAAGCCAAACTAAAAGAGTAAGGTGACGCTAACTTGGTTGCCATGATTGTGCAGGCAGAGCCGGCCCTGAGCTCATAGGGACCCTGGACGAATTTTTAAAATATGGACTCCATACATAATGTAAAAAATATTAAAAAAACTAAAAAAAGGTTACCACTAAGATTTGAATTAAGGAACTTTACTATACAAGTTTAACATAAAAGGGGATCCGCATAGCGGTGGAAAATTGGTCGGGTGTTGCCAATTTCACCGTTACGTCGCTAGATGATTTCAAGATGATATTGGACATGGATTTCCTCATTGCGACAAAGGCGATTTCGATGCCACATTTGGAATTCGTTAGCTTCATGAGAGAAGGCTTGTCGCGCATGATGAAAGGTACACGAGGCAAGCCATCGAAGGGGAAAGCTATCTCCGTCATTCAACTCAAGAAGGGTAGCAAAAGAGAGACGACATATCTAGCAATGCTCGAGAGGAAGGAGAGATTCGAGGAGGAAGGCCTTTCCTGCGAGACCAAGGGTGTTGCAAAGAGACGTTCCGAGGAGCCACTTCCGCAGAGGGAGGTGTATCGCGCTACCAGGGTGGGCATGAGTGCAGAGAAGCACGTCACGAACTGCGCAAAGGCGACGAAGTGTAGTGGCTCGCGCAAGGAGTTGCCCAAAGCTCATGGAGGACATTCGGGTCGACAGAGTTGCATTGGGACTCGCATGCACGGAGGTATGAAGAACCATGTGCAGCCACGCAATGAGGTGGGTCGACGACTCGATAGCTTGTACGAGTTCCTTTCTATGTCGAGGAGGGCACAGACCAAGGCTGGAGTTGGTGAGACGAACCAATTTGCTTTCGATCTTGAGGAGAAGATGGCCAAGTCTGTGAAGCACCGCACGAGACGCAGGAAGAAGGGACGATGCGCAACGACCATGCCTATGAGAATGGACGTCGTCCCGAGATTTGGTGCACCCGTCGACAAGGGCGTCGACAAAATATGTGGGGGAGAATTGTTATGTCCCGTCCTGTTCAGTTCAACAGGAGGAATCGAAATGCAACGATGTTTGGACTTGGCTATGCATCGGCTTACTCGAAGCCCCGCTCGGTCGATGAAACTCCTCGTTCAGGTGGGTGGCTTCGATAAACTTGTCTCAGCTTAGCCTTCACACTAATAATATAGAGTTTTTACATTCACTGAGTAGGTTTGCTATAAAAGAGATGAGCCTACATAGCTAAGAGAATAATCTCGTTGCGTCAAGTATGTGTGTAAAATATGAACAAAGAGTCATAATGTTGCTTAGATGTTCTCCATAATGGTTTTCAAAGTTGGCACTGGGTGTTTCGACCACACGATTGAGTTAAGTAGAGTTATGCCACGGGCTATCGACTTGATGTCATATAGCAGGCACGATCCCACGGTTCCTCGGTTTGTTATAGCCATGCAGTCTCACGTTCTCAAAGCTCGTCATATAGAGTATAACTTGGTTAGGAGTGTTGCACGGAACACGGTTGATTTATGGCACAATACGATTGGTTCAAGTTGAGTAAGCATGAGGACTATTAAATAGTCGTTCTTGAGTTTGAGTTATAGGTATGAAAAATATAAAAGTGTTCGGGATTGTAGGTCGCCGAGGCAGACCCTAGTTCGAAAACTGCCTGAAAGTATGAAAGTAAAAGATGAAAAATGGTACAAAGCAGGATAAGTCGAGTTGAGTCCTGTATTGTCATTGAACAACTTGTGCACAAGGTATTGGTTCCTCGAACAATCGCCGGAGCACCGGGTTCTTGTCGGCCTAGGAGGAATTGCAGGTATCGCGGGCATTCAGTGGGCATGCGACTGACCACTAAAGAACGTGCCGCTGATACGAGTATTTCAGAACCTTCGGAGGAGACCGCGCCTCTCACACGAAGCATTTTCGTCTTACATTTAGTCCAAGATGGCTTGTGGTGCCAGTGACTATCATATAGTTTGAGTCGGCTTGATAGCGACAATCTGCGTGCATGCCTTAGAATGAGTCAAGAAGAGTGTGCACGACACAAATGCGCAGACAACGTGGTTGGCACATACGTTGCTGGCTTAAGCGCACAGGAGCAACTGTGGCTGTGCTGCTGGGGCGCATATGCGCAGACAACGTGGTTGGCACATGTTGCCGTTGATTGCGGGATTTGAACGGTTATGGAAAGATAGATAGTCAAATATTCATATCCAATTTTTATAAAATTTGAATTTAATTCGTTCCTTTCCATAATCTGTTGGCGACCATGATTATGGTTACGATTTCCGCCAAACTCTATAAATACTCTCTTCGTACCCCATTTTAGGACTTACATCGAATTTGAGAGACAAAGAGAGTTTTGATGCTACCGCCATTGGAGTCCAGAAGAGTTCGTGCAATTCAGAAAGGAGGTGACAACGAGAGTTCCAAAAGTTCATATATGAACTTGCTGGTTCCTTGGAGCAAGTCACGTGGGAACGAATCTTGATTTGAGCAACGATGATCTTCATCATCCCAACAAGAGTTGTTTCTTCTTCTTCTTCTTCTACTAGTCTTCTGCAAATTGTAATTCGTTCTATCTGTTTGCAACTGCGATTGCGAGAAAGAACGAGAATTTTGTTCTGTCAAGTTTGTAACAGAAAAGAGAAAGTTAAACCTGATTTTTATAGTGGTTTTCGATGGCTTCGAGTTCTTTAGAGAGCAAACTTGTTTGCATATATCTCCGAAGTTCTCAGATTCAGATCAAATCAGAGAAACAGACTTGTTTGCGTGAGATATCTGTTTCTAATAGTTCTTCTGTCTCGAAAGGATTTTGTATAGTCTGAAAGATTCATAAGCGAAGAGGATAATAATATTCTTTTCATGATCATAGGAACTCGACATTTAGGGCATTCCAACCAGTAGAGGACCAGTACCACACCCAAGCAAGATCCATACTACGAGAAGAGACCTCAATGCAAGGATAAGCATGCCAACCCCCACAAGGAGTTCGATCATTGGAGGGATCGTATATAATTGTACTGTACTCAGAGGACCAGTTCTCCATTGTCTATCAATTAATGCACGCCTTGGTCCTCCTAACGCCACACCTTCCCCCATGTCCTTGCATTGTCCACCAGGATCACTATGGAAAAAGAGCTTTCCTTCCACAGTGGGAATCACATGACAAAATGGTCCTATTATTGTTCACACGTGGTGCTGCACTCTTACTAAAAGACTGTTTGTTATGCAGATCAAACATGAGACTTTCTGAATGTTTCTTGAGCTTTTGGGCTGTGGAACTGACCTGGAACCATATGGATGCTTCAATCAGTTCTCAGCGAACAGGGACATGCAAATCCTACTATGAATGCAGCAAAAAGGGACTACTACGAATGCAGATCGTCTCAGTTTGTCCTTGGATTTAAGTGGGCTTTGAAATAGAGTTCATATAGCAGCACTAAGATCTACCGTAATTTTTTTTTATCTAAATACATGAAATCAAACTTTGTTTTAAATAGAAATATTTCTTTCAATTTGCTAAAAAAAATGAGTTGGGGATCCTTCATTTATAGCATATCTAAATCTAAGACATTTATATCACTTTGAACAATGCGGATTATTGATGTAGGAAGATCTTCACTAGTTAGCTTTTATGTTAATAAATATTATTATGATATTATTTTTGTCTTTATTTTTAATTAGAATAGGAATTATATTTTTTTTATCTAATTGTTTTATCTTTATTTAGGATTAGGTTTTATCCTCAAGCTGTAATAAAGGTTATATATAGCCTTACTTTAACTACTGGTAAACACATTAAATAATTATAAAAATCTTCTTTGAAAGAGTTCGTCTTTGGTAGATTCCAAGACCATGTGGATTCGGGTTTGTTCGTGGACTCGGACGCGCCTCGTAGACTCGGGCATACCAATGTGTCGCTTCAGCAGCACTAGTTATCTCCACCGACGACGCTTCGGTTAGCCAAATTCATCTCCTCTCTAATTCCGCAAAGGTTTAGGATCCTAATGCTACACATTGTTTTACAATTTGAGGATCAAACATAATTCAAACTAAAGATAAAAAATCTAATGTAAAAAAAAAATCTAAACTTCCTATTATATTTAACAATAAAGGTAAAAAAGTAATATCCTAATCTTGTAAAGGCTAACTAATGAAGATCTCCCTGCATAGACTTTCCTGCTTGAATAGAACTCGTTCCCGAGTTCTTTAAAAAAACCATCCTTCCTATATGCACGAACATGGACTTGGAGCTAGATGGAGTCTGTCATAGCTACTTTTCGAGATACAAAATTCCAGTATTGGATATCTTGCTATCCAAGGATTATTCATTATATTATGTAAAAATTATAATTTTTTTTATTGAATTATTGGTTTTATTAAGTAATATTAGACTTATAAATAAGAATAAACTAGTTTCTTTAATAATATATATTTTATTTTACAATTTAGCCCTTAGGAAAATTTTGTAATTATTATTTTTTATGACACCTCAACCCCCCACTTGTCCCAATGCATGAATAACAAGGATGTGTAAGTTTCACATGAAGACATGTGTCTTCATGCATGGAAAGTCAAGGTGTAGTAAAAAAAAAGAGAAATTTGTATAGAGAACGAGAGAGAGAGAGGCCTGGCACTCTCCTTCTTCCTCCTCTCTCGGTTCCCTCTCTCTCCCGTACACTCTCCTCTCCTTCTCGGTCACTCTCCCTCTCTCTTAAATTTTCCATCTCACTCTCTATCATCTCCATCTCTCCCCTTCTCATTCTCTCCATCTCTCTCACTACCTCTCTCAGCCCTCATGCCGCGCCCACACCCGTGTCCGTTGGCGCCGCCTGCGGTGGCTGCCGCCGTTGTCAGGCCAACCGGCCCCTCACCGACGGCGGGCTTTCCCCTCGCCGCTGACCACATCACCACCACCATCATCCTCTTCTTCACTCATCATCATCTCCATCACCAAAAAAAAACCTAACCCCCTTTCTTCAAAAGAAGAAGAAGAAGAAGAAGAAAAAGAAAAAGAAAAAGGAGATTAAGCAAATAATGAGAAGTTTGGAGAAGAAGGAGCAAACCTTAAATCCCCAAATCCCGAAGGCAAGCCCTCCCCTCTCTTCTAAAATTTCCTTGCCTTCCTATAAATTCCAATTTATATATAGTTAGAGAAATATTTATGAATTTTTATTCGGAATAAAATGGATTTTAGGCACTGAATTTATATATATATATATATATATATATATATATATATAAGTGTGTGTGTCTTTTGTGTCTGAGATGTATGAAGTATAATTGCCTTGTTAAATTTAGGATTGTTAATGGTAAATTGAATTGTGTCTGTAACTTGTGTGTATATATATATATATATATATATATATATATATATATATTTTTTTTTTTTTTTTTTTTTGTGTGTGTTATATATATATATATATATTTTTTTTTTTTGTGTGTGTGTGTATATATATATATATATATATATATATATATATATATATATATATATATATATATATATATATATATATAACTTGTGTGTATATATATATATATATATATATATATATATATATATATATGCATGAAGTTTTGCATAAGTGTGCTTATCTAGATATGCACATAAAGATAGTAGATAATAATTCCAAGTATGTATGCCACGATGAAGAGATTGATGATAAGCATTCAAAATGAAGTAGGAAATCATGCTTCTAAGAAGACCGTGTCATAAAAGTTTCTCTTTATATATTCTAAGGTTAGCCTATATTTAACTAGCTTATATTTAAGAAATTACTTGGAACAATTCATTTATTTAAATTCTGCCCAGATTTGTAATGCACCTAATTCGTATAAATATCTCAAAAATATTAGTCCAAATGAGTATCAATGAACACCCGAATACTTGGGTAACCTTAGGGCCGAACTCTAAAATATGTTTCACGTACTTTGATCTTCTAAAGCACAACCTATGATCACTGAGGCATGTGTGTGTATATTACAAGGATATATTGATGTGATGACACGTCTTTTAGAAATAGTTGTATACTTATATTCAATTGATTGTATTAATTCTTGAATTATTCATGTTATTATAGACTATGGTGTTCTAAAAATTGTCGAGTTGAATTTTGTAGTGAATATTCCAAAACAAGGGATTGCTAGCATTAAGGTATAATTTGGCCGAGGTAAGAAGCAAAGCTTCTATCCCTTCTATATATATATGAAATGCGTGTGTTCCAGTGTTGAGTTGTTCCACCGAAGGGGTCGGCGTACCCAAGAAATTCTACAGAGGGATGCTCCGGGTCTTTTATAAATTGTGAAAATTTTACGAATCAATAAATACAAAGGAGACTTTGCTAAAATTTTCAAAAATATTGGGAGTTGGCCAAATTTTCGACTTTTAGAAAATTTTGGGATACTCCAAATAACCCTAAATTTTTTTCTAGAAAAGACGAACCCCTGTCAACACTTAAAAAGACTTAACTAGGAAACGTTTTAGACAGAGTCTAGGACGCGTAGTGATACGGACACATGTCACGCAAGCGTAACTTAAATCTCTAAATAAATCTGCTCAATGCCATATTGGAAGGATTGTACTCCTAATTTGATGTTCCTGCATTCATGAGATTATCCTGAAAATATTGGATATATGAACCTTGAGATTTCCTTATACTTAATTCCTGTGAATTATACAAGATACACTTTTGTATCTTAGAAATTCATTTGCATATCAAAATAGAGATGGTACACAGAGCAGTATAAAGCAAGAAAATAGAATAAGTTGTTTGTAGAAAATAGTTAGAAAGCATTAGACGGGAGAAAACAACTTGAATACCACCTACGAACTTCCGCAATATAATAACAACAAAAGCTGATCAGTATTAACCTCTTTCGTAAGACCTTGCGAATTGAGTGTGTGAGGCTTAGCTCACTGTCATGTTATAATATTTCCTACCTAATTCGATTAAAAAGATCGATTAGGGTTATGATATTTTCTACCTAATTCGATTAAAAAGATCGATTAGGGTTATGATATTTTCTACCTAATTCGATTAAAAGGATCGATTAGGATAATTGATTCTCATCTTTTCTCACGATGGGAGAGGGTTGGAATCTAAGCACCGTGCCACCATGCCACCATGCCACAGCCTGATTCCTGGCCACGGGTTTATTGTCGAAAAACTAGTTGTGGTTATTCAAAAGTTGTTCTCCAAATTGCATCTACATCATATAGGCAATTGATTATGATTGTGGTAGTGAATTTAGGTTGTTGGATGGTAATTGTTATTTATGAATTATTAAGATTTAGTCGTAGGAAGAACACCAAGGAATTCACTAGAATAGAATATAGTCAATCATATTTTAAGTTAACACTATAATCTCTCTGAATCAATTTATCAGTTCCTTTACTTTGAAATTTTGAGAATCTGATCATCTCAGAGATTCTCAATTTATTTATTTTATTTTCCTCGTCCTTGACTGAGGGCTTGCATGTCGTTTGACGACCTAATATTGTTCACTAGATTGAAGAATCATTCCAAGGAAGCTGTTGTTGTATTTTGAAGAGAAGCGAGATGTTGCGTTTGAAGGCGATTATGTTGGAATCAGATACTCTCTTATTCGTCAATCCAGGTATACATTTATTAATATATATTGGGTTAACTGTTGTACTGGGTAGAGTAGTTCATTTTTCTGTTTGTAGCTTAGAATGTCCTTTTTAGAATAATATTGATTTTATTATGCAAGATTATGACATGTGATAACCTATTCTAGAACCTTACGGACGACAATCGCGAATATGGGAACTGGAGTATTCCTATGTCGCGTAGCTTGGGGATGGTGTTACGTACTCGGCTCGTCGTGTTCTGGGAGCGGGACGTGACACGTCGTTTTGTGGCGGTCCATGCAGGTCTCTAAAAAAAATAAAGAACCTAGGATAGGATGCATGTCAGTTTTAATAGAAGGACTGTGAAGAACCTTAGGGTAGGAAATACCGTACAAGGTTTTACCCATAGACTATGTTCCATTTCCTTACCCTACAGATCCTTACCTAATGGATATCATATTGTGATTCTATATAGTTAAGAATTCTAATCTAAGATTGCCATTAAGGATGTAGATGATATTGGAAACTAATGGGTAGTACAAGGATTGATATGACTTAAAATTTAGGTTGAGCAATTTATAGAAAATTAGACAAGTATTCTTAATAGAGTAGCCAGTGAAGGATTGCAGAAAATTTCTTAATGATCTTGAACTTTGTACCCTTAGTAAACCTGGGGTTTAGATTTATCTAGATATTATATAGATTGGAATGGTAAGGGAATATGGATCACATAGCTAATAGGCCAAATATGATAAGGCTTTATTTAGAATGAGTATAGTATGTTTTGTAGGATTAGCATATATATATATGACTTTTGAGAACTATTGAGTAAGTTAGTACTAACAGTATTTTGCTTAAGGTATAGGCATAATATATATATATATATATATATATATATATATATATAGTAAATATATATATATATATATATATATATATATATATATATATATATAGCTTATTGAGCGTAATATGATTCCTCAGAATCTTGACCTTATCAATTCTTGAATTCTGATTCGTCCCTCTTATCAAATTTCATATATCTATTTTCACAAATTACCAGTCTTCTCAAAATTCTATCAATTTTTTTGTTTCATCCAAGGTTTGTCGATTAAAATTCTAGAATTGCATCCTCTCCTTTTAATCCAATTTCTTTCTAGTAGTATCCCTGATTTTTGGAAATTGTCCTCCATCTAAATACTCAGGTATACATTACTCATTGATTGTTTATTAGATTTTTCGTGAAGCATTATTTGATTGGACTTTCCGTAATTTAATTTCATGTGAAGGAATATTCATTTATTTATTTGTGTCAAGAATCTGAAAATCCTTTAATTGAATCGTGAAATGAGAAGTTATTCCAGCCATCCGGAATGGCGAGGCACTAAAATTCTCAAAACATGGTTCATGAACTAAGATTTCAAAATCCTGACTGTTTTCATAATTAGTTTTTATGCTTGATATCAAAATCAATTTCGTTTTATTTCAGTTAGATTTAAAAACCATTGACTTGGATAATCTAAAAACCAGTTATCCTCGATGGGAGTCAAGTTCGACGACGAGATTCAGGAACTTTGGTTGCTATGTACATTGCCAGACTCGTAGGAGACCGTACGAGTATCTATGATCGTTTCTGCTTCGGAAGGCATGGTCAGTTTGGAGTTTGCCAAGAGCGGGGTACTGAATGAAGAAATGCGAAAATGTTCTCAGAGCACTTCATACACATCCCCCCACTCAGAGGTGCTAGTTTCAGAAAGCCACGGAAGAGACAAAAGTAGGGACCTAGGTGGTGGCAGAGACAAGAGCAGAGGCAAGTCCAAGGGTCGGTACGAGGACTCGGATTGTTACCATTGTGGCAAGAAGGGCCACATCAAACGGAACTGTATTGCTTGGAAGAGAGAAGAAGGGTGACAAGGGAAAGCAAAGTGAAAAGACTACAGCGGCAGCCTCGAAACATGGAGGCGATGCGATCATAGTAGGTGATGAGGTTGTCATGAACCTCGCCTGTGATGACAATTCTTGGCTGGTGGAATCGGGTGCTTCAGTGCACGTATCTCACAACAGGGCACTATTTTCCAGTTACACGACAAGCGACTGTGGAGTGTTGAAGATAGGCAATACAGATGTGTCGAAGGCGGTTGCTATTGGAGATGTGCATGTGAGGACGAAGACGGGTGCAGTTCTTGTTCTTAAAAATGTATGTTATGTCCCTGATATCCGTTTCAACCTGGTGTCGGTTGGAAGATTGGATGACGAGAGTTTCTTCAATCTCTTCGGTAATGGTCAGTGGAAGCTTTCTAGAGGTTCGATGGTAATTGGCAGAGGAAACAAGAAGTCCGAACTCTATTATATAGAAGAGAGCGCACATAAAGCACAGGAGGTGAACGCAGCTATCGATACATATACCAAGTTATGGCACAGACGCCTCAGCCATATCAGCGAGAAGAGAATGAGCTACTTGGTGAACATAAAGGTGATTCCAGGGCAAAAGTCTACAAAATTGGAGAGATGCATGCACTGTTTGGCGGAAAAATAAAATATGGTGTCTTTTCAAAGTCACCCAAGTTCGAGGAAGCCGGAGTTGCTCGAGTTGAGTCATCGGATGTCTGCGGTCCTATGAAGGTAAAATCCATTGGTGGTGCTTCTTACTTTATGGCGTTGTTGTTCCAGGAAGGTTTGGATCTATGTCTTAAAGACCAAAGATCAGGTGTTGTCCACTTTTAAAGAGTTTCAGGCATCCGTTGAAAGGGAGACGAGCAAAAAGTGCTAAGTGTTCGGTCCGACAATAGCGACGAGTACATTGGTCCCTTTGATGCTTATTGTAGAGAGCAAAGGATATGACACCAGAAGACTCCACCAAATACACCGCAACTCAACGGTGTAGCGGAGCGCATGAACAGGACGCTGATAGAGAGGGTACGGTATTTGCTGTCAGAAGCAAACATGCCAGACAGTTATTGGGGTGAGGCACTTTACACAGCTGCTTATGTTATTAATTTATCTCATAGTGCTCATTTGCAAGGTGATGTACCTGATAAAGTATGGCACGACAAAGAGCCGTCATACGATCACCTGCGAGTGTTTGGTTGTAAGGCCTTCGTACATGTACCGAAGGACGAAAGATCCAAACTTGAGCCGAAGACGAGGCGATGCGTCTTTGTCGGCTACGGTCGGGATGAGTTTGGCTATAGACTCTACGATCCCGTGGAAAGAAAGCTCTACATAAGCATGGACGTGATATTCGTCGAGGATCGGACCATGACCAACACTCAGGATTCCGAGATGCTTCTGAGGCTGAGGAATTGCCTGAGTTAGAGTTATTTTGTTTCGAGCCACTACATAGAGTTGCTTTTCCAACTTTGATTATCAGCCTATTGATGGTGGTCAGGATAATCCTCAAGAGGATGAGCATGCCGGGGAGGTAGTTCTTGAAGGGGAGGAAGCTGTTGATATACAGCCAGGACCAGTGGTTCCGTTGAGGAGGAGCGACAGAGAACGTCGACCATCTACGAGATACTCACCAGAGGAGTATGTGCTACTGACCGATGGGGGAGAGCCCAAAAATTTCTCAGAGGCTATGGATGACGAACATAGGCAAGAGTGGATGCAGGCTATGTAGGAGGAGATAGGTTCCTTACAGGCCAACTCCACTTATGAGCTGGTGCGATTGCCAAAGGACAAAAAGGCTTTGAAAAATCGATGGGTGTTCACAGTGAAACAGACATATGATGCTACTCGCCCTCAATACAAAGCAAGGATGGTAGTTAAAGGCTACGGTCAGCGGAAGCAGTCGTCTATTCGAGTGGTGCTAGCATTGGCAGCTAGTTTCAACTTGGAGGTCGAGCAGATGGACGTGAAGACGACATTCCTCCACGGTGATCTTGAGGAGGAGTTGTACATGGAGCTGCCAGAGGAATTCTGTGAAAAGGGCAAGTCACAATTGGTCTGCCGGGTGAGAAAGAGCTTGTATGGTCTGAAGCAGGCTCCGAGACAGTGGTACTGGATGTTCGAGTCATTTACGGGAGAGCATGGTTATGTGCGGACGATGTTGGACCACTGTGTATTTGTGAGGTACTTTGCCGACTAGGATTTCATCATTTTACTGCTATATGTTGATGATATGCTATTGGTAGGTGGAAATGCCACTAGGATAGCGGAGTTAAAGCGTCAACTGGGCGCAGCCTTCTCTATGAAGAATTTGGGCACAACGAAGACTATTCTTGGGATGAAGATCAGCCGAGAGAGAGAGAGAGAGAGAGAGTCCGAGCTGCTACACTTGTCCCCAAAGAAGTACATTCACCGGGTACTTCAGCATTTCGGAATGGATGGGTCGAAGAAAGTGAGTAACCCCCTTGCGACTTACTTTAAGTTCACTGAGGAGCAGTGTCCATCTACCGAGGACGAGAAGAAAGATATGGAGCAGGTTCCATATGTCTCAGCTGTGGGAAGTCTCATGTATGCTATAGTGTGTACGAGGCCAGACACCATTCACGTAGTTGACATAGTTAGCAGGTATCTTTTCAATCCTGGAATGGTACATTGGAGTACGATCAAGTGGATCCTACGATACCTTCAGGACACTGCCGATTGGAGACTTTCTTTTGGTGGTGACGAGCCGAAGCTAGTTGGGTATACCGACGCTGATATGGCTAGAGATGTAGACACGATATGATCGACTTCGGGCTATGTTATGATGTTTGTTGGTAGAGCGGTATCGTGGCAGTCGCGGTTGGAGAAGTGTGTTGCTTTGTCGACAACAGAGACAGAGTACATTGCGATGACGGAGGCTTGTAAGGAGTTACTGTGGATGAAGAAGCTGGTGCAGGAAGTGGGACTAAAGCAAGAGCAGTATACTTTGCTTTGCGATAGCTAAAGTGTCATTCACCTTATGAAGAATCAGACATTTCATAGTCGGTCCAAGCACATTGAGACTCGGTATCATTGGATACGGGATGTGGTTGAGAAGAACACGACGCTTGAGAAGATTCATACAGATGACAACGGACCAGACATGTTCACAAAGGTTCTTCCAAGGGGAAGATTTGTTGGAGTGGGTGGGGTTCTCAACCTATGTAGAAAATTCTCCGGAGTCGAATTGGGTATTCCTATAGATAATAGAAATATTCCAATGGATTTGGATTAGGTATTTCTATATATAATAGGAATATCGTAATGGAGTTGGATTGGGTATTTATATATATAATAGGAATACATCAATGGTTTAGATTGAGCATTCCTACATATAGTATAATACCTCAATTGGTTGTAGGTTTGAGGCTATATATACTAGGTGTTTCCTGACCCTAAAATATATCTCAAAAAGGAAGCAAGAGTGCTTTACAATTTTTGAGAGAGAAATGATCGAAGACTATTGTGAAGGAGAGATCGGTTCGAATAATTTTTTGACATCTCTTGTTCTTCGGAGTCTACAATCAAATTTTCTTCTTTCAAGTGAGTTGTGGTGATCCATTTGGATCGGGAGAAGCTTGTAGAGGGTGTTTATTCCATTAGTGGAGGTTCTTCAGGGATGGACTCCGATCGTTCCGTAATTTTTTTCCATCTGGGTTTTTCACGTAAAAATTTATGTGTCTGCGATTTGTGACATTTTTTTGTTTGCATGCTTTTGCTCGGTTCTCTCGCAGGGCTCTCTGGTTTGGGGGAACGTTTTTCGCACTTCGTTCCCAACAGTCTAGAATTGACACTCCCTTTTTAGAAACTTTAGGTAAGTTCAACTCTACCAAATAGCATGACGGAGACATCCACTAGGGTCTAGGCATAATGTTCGTGTTTCAATTGGACAAAAGATGGTCACTCGAGTTTCTCCTCAGCCCTTTCAGCGTAGAAGACGTTACGTTGTTGGTTGCACCTTCAGGGTCGATGGGACGAAACATGCTCATAACCAAGCAACATGAACCGGACTCAGATCACCTCCCACATCATTTTCTATGACTATTAGAAATTTTTCTTGGGTTACACGAAAGTTTTGCAACTTTTCCTACCCTGACAATGATTTTTCTTTGAGGCTGCACTCAACAAACTTAGCTAGGTGTCGTTGAGGGTCTCCAAATGCTTGAAGGCACGTTCCATGTCATCAATCCCATCGAAAATCGACTTGCACAAGTCCATCAAAGAACGAAACATCCATCTTCACCTTTTGTGTATAACATGAACAACCTTCCTTTGAAATGGGTTTGGATTAGGGAAAAAAAGGTAGTGAGTTGGGCTTAATTTGGTTCAAAAATGGATAGAAAATTATGAAATGAAGTGAAACGGGGTAGTGGATTTAGGCTAATTGGATTGGGGAATTAAAATGGGTCTAAAATTAAGTGAAGCATGAACAAATTAAATGACTTAATTTAAATGGGTATAAAGGAATTATGGGTTTGAGTTTAAGTCAAATAGGTATAATGGAATTGCGGGTTTGAGTTTAAGTCAAATGGGGTTCAGGTTTATGAAGTGGACTTAAGGAATGAAACATGTCAACATTTTGGTTATGGAGTGTACGGCTTATGGTTTGGGAACGAAAACAGGTCTAAGGTGGGTTAATGGGTTTGGGAGATATGGGCATATTGTAGAAATGGGAATTAGGGTTAGAGACCGGGGCTAGTTGGATTGAAAGGGGAAGAGGGATGACTAGAGTGAAAAAGGAAGGAGATTGCGAGGAAGGTGAGGGCAGTATCACTAGGCAAGCAGGAAGGTGGTCTGAATTAGAGGTCTACTTGAGAGGTGGAGGCGAGAAGAGGGGATAGTGGCAGCTGAAGTGGGTCGTTAGGGAAGGATGAAGCGATCGATGGAGGTCAACGAGGTGTTGGCACGGGCTTGTCGACGAGTTCGTTGGCGTATGAGTCCATAGACAATTATGAATCTATGGACTACGTCCGAGTTTCAGTGGCACCCAAGTTTCCCGTATGTCGACAAGTTTTGGTTGCGTTTGAGTCCACGAGTGACGTCCAAGTCCATGGAGAATCCAGAATCCAAACTCTTGTAAAAAGGAAGTGTTTTTATTATTTAGTATATGTTTTCCACTGGTTATAATAAGGCTATATATAGCCTTTATTACAACTTAAGGATAAAACATAATACTAACTAAAGATAAAACAAGATAAAGAAATATCTAAAATTCCTATCCTAATTAACAATAAAGATTAAAAAAAAATTTATCTAACCTTAACTTAAAATCTAACTAATGAAGATCTCCCTACATCCAACTGATGTAACATAAGGACCAACCTATACCTTGCGGAAGATGAATGTAGGCGGATTCATCGAAGGTGGCGCGTCGATGATGGAGATTAGTGTGTCACCGATAATGACACATTGGGGTGCCCGAGTCCACGAACGGTGTCCAAGCTCACGGACAATCCCGAATCCACGAGATCTTAGAATCCACCAAAGTCGAGAAAGAAGAATCCTTCTTCAATAGTTTTTTATTAAAAAAAGGTCTCATTTTACTGACTACAAATATGGCTATATATATAGCCTTACAAATGAATCAAACTTCAATCCTAAAGACAAATCCTAATATAAACTTAAAAAATAAAAGAATAGTCATAAAAGCTAGATATTGCAAGCTTTATTAACAAACAAGATAATAAAAATATTTTAATCCTAATCAAATTTGTTGATGGCTGTTTTTTCACAAGATTCTCGGTTGTTATAGCAGATTGAAAGTTGTCCCGCTACATCAATTATAATCTGGGATTCAATTATATACTGGCATGACCTACGGATCATTACATGCGTGCTGGTCTAGTTGAAGCCTAGGGTGAAGTCCATCTGTGTGTATGTGTGTGTGTGTGTGTGTGTGTGTGTGTGTGTTTATGGGTGATATACACAAAATTATGCACGACTTTCTTAGATAAAATTAGGAGTAATTGTGTGCCTACTCCCTCCAGATACTGCCGAGGCATATGCATCTTGTTTATGTTTGTGGATTTAACTGTAGTTGTGTGCCTATTCCCTCCAGATACTGCAAGAGGCATATGCATCTTGTCGATGTTTGTGGATTTAACTGTTATAATTTGGACGGGAACACAATCTGTCAAATGATTCTACCCCAGTCTTTATGTGATTTTGTTCTAATAACATGAGCCATCACTATCCTTTCTGATGTAAATGTTGCTTCATATCATGTTCACTTCCACCACTTCTCAGAAAAGTTTGTTCAACAAATGTACCGTCACACTATGGTAGAATATTAAGGAGTAACAGAAAAAAAAAGGTCATGTATGCTGATATTATTAATACTCTGGTTAAGCTACAGGACAAAAATAGGAAGCTCCATAAAGCATATTAACAAGGTGTAACTAACCAATCCGCATTAAGTCAATACAAGGAATATTTATGAACACAAGTGACCATAAATAGAATATAGGCACATCTTTCCAAGCATATAAAAATATACATATAAATAAAATTCAAAACAAGAATAAATATCCTATTACAGGAAATAGCAGCTCAGAGGTGGAGACGATGTTACATACCAGATGAAAAATTTGCCATGCAAGTGAACTAGACACTACTGGGATCCACCCTTGTATGCATTACCACTAACACTTCCAGGACTGACAACAGCAAGTATGACAAGACCACCGAGAGCCACGAGGAGTATACCCATAATGTTAACTAACAAGGACTCGGATGAGTAACGCGAGATTATGTTGTTGCTTTGAAGAAAAGTAGCTTTTCTAGAAAGCCAGTTGCAGCAGTAGCGACAGCAAGAGCATATATATAGACCCCAAAAAATACATGCCACGGGAGCAAGGAAGCTCTGCTGTTCCTCGATCCACCAGGATACCAGAAGGTTGCGAAGCCAGTGCCCCACTGTACAAAGGAAAATATTGGAAACACTTACTAGGAAGACATGTTAAACTTGATTCAAGACTTATAAAGCAATCCAAGATGCAGGAATGTGAAGAAGTACCTGAATGGCAAATAGGAAGATACATGCTAGGCCTAACCATGAGTGGAGGCTGTAGAAGTTGTCTATACCCTTATCATTGTGAAATTTTAATGCAGCCCAAATGCCAATTAGACCCAAGCATAAGGCAACGAATTGTAATGCCAGGTGGACAGATTTTTTGAAATTCTTGGTTCCCCCCACTGTGTTGTATGCTAACATGGCTACATTGACAGAAAAAGAATGTCAAATAACACAATAACAGGAGTTTGAGGAGCTCAAATTATATTGTCTTATGTTCTTAGATTTGGCAATATGTGAAGCTTCTAAGATGCTCATGGAGTTCAACTTCTTCCATTTTCCCATTATAACTTCAGCATTGATAACTTGGGACTGTGTTTTACTATTTTGTTCGACATGGATTCAGACCTTTCCAATACGACCTTTCCAATCATCTTTTGATTATTTAAATCTAATAATCAACTTGGCTATGCCTTCAGGCATATGCTCATGGTGGACAATCCAAATGGATGCCCGAGAGCCCTAATATCACAATCATTTAGCCTTGTACCAACTAAAATTGCCAAATGCAGTACCAAGTGCAGATAAAAGCATTTGGAGGTTGACAGTAGGGTTCGTTCTCATTTACACAAAACAAGCTCATGTAGGAAAATAAATTATTCTGAGACATGAATTCAAACATATAGAAAAACATATTTATATCATGAGACTCCAAGCATGCAGCCAGTAACCGAGACAGAACAGTTCTTCAACACGACTAATGCAACTATAAAATTTATTTCATGAAATTTATATCATGACTCCATGCATGCAGCCTGTAACCAGACAGAACAGTTCTTCAACATGACTAATGCAACTATGAAATTTATTTCATTTAAAGTTGACGTGCTCAACTAACTTTGCCGAGTTTACATCAAAGATCAGCGCTAAGTCTTTGTTTGCACTGGTTTTAGATGAAATCACTAGAAATATTCAAGATGAAGTTCCATGATGTATGTTGTTTGCTTATCATATTCTACTATTTGATGAGACTAGAGAACAGTTAGAATCTAAAATAGAATTGTGGAGAGAAACTCTAGACTATAAGGGAGGATATGAAAAGTAACTTTGTTTGCACTCAATTTTATGGAACCAACAAACTTCAACAGTTCAACCAATACTTAGTGTTGTGTGCCTAGGAGGCAGCACGTTTGGGGATGTGGAGAAGCTATTATCGTCTCTCCCAGCTTCAAACTAGCTAGCAACTTCCCTAAATGTAGTAGTAAATCAAGATAGGTGCCGAACATTCAAAAAAGGCCCAACTTGCCCTTTAGTAGATCTGAGTTCTTAGGAACACACCTATTAGGGATCGGCTCAAAGGCAGAACTTACCACTTTGTCCCCTCTTACAAAACCTTGCTCCAAGCCCTCTTGCTAGATCTACAACCATAGCATGAACGAGATTCAGGACTAGAACCACGTCTGGACTATCTCTTATCCAACTTGGACTATACCCGTGACTCAATTGGTATCTACATATGCAGGCACATCATCTTCAACTCGCTCCGTGTCTTGATCAGAGTTGACTAAGCAATAGAAAGAAGAAAGCTACTAGATCAACTGAGTCAATCCAATTCATTCAGTCAACTAAGTCAAATGCAATTGCTCTGCTTCAGTTCCTCTTCTTACATTTGTTGGTCGATTCATTTTCAAATCGATTTACGAATTTAGAAAATTATTCATTCATAGAAACAAAAATGATGGAATTTGCTAATAAGATAATCACAATTAGGACTCAAATCGAAGGAATCACCCTTCTTAGTCAGTTGGACTACTTGAGCCAACAATTGCTGTCTTCAAGCAACAAACATTCCTCCTCCTGAACTACAATTAATGAATATATAGCGTATCTACCAAAATTTTCTCTATTTTTACACAGATTTTTTTTCCTTTGTCTTTCTCAGTTTCTTGGAAAAATGAAAAGGAAGAGAAGATGAAGATTGAGAAGTTTTTGGAAAGCCGGAATCCAAAATTAAAGATTGGATCACAAGGATAGAAGGAAACTACTTTGTGAGACTGGCACTAACCAATTTAATTCCCACCAGATAAACAATTAGATTTTGTCGTGGAGGGATATAAGGAAATCAATCACCACTTCCCATTTAATTCCTAGGCTGCCCCTACCCAATTTAATTCCAACCAGTCCCTATTAGATATTTTGCACAGGATTTCCGTCCATTCCATTCAGAGTTATATAGGCCAGTGGACCTGTGAAGAGGTTTGGAAAATGTCCTCCAAAACATTTTCCCATCAGAAATAGTAAACCTGAAATAGTTGTTTTTCTCTAATAAAAAAGAATCGGGTGGAAGATTCAACTTCCTTCTATAGAGTTGGGCATTGAATTTGTTTCCAGGTGGCCCACTTCTATAAATAACAATAACTACATAAGAGACTTTCTAAATTCCATGTAGCACCACTGTTCTAAAAGGCGTCTAGGCGGTCGTCTAGGCGACGCTAGGCGCCTGCCCTGTAGTGTCCCTGCTCCGCGAAGACACTAGATGAACAGAGAAATCGGTGATGGCTCGAGAGGAAGCCTTCACGAAGACGATTAATCTGAATGATGGACGAAGACTCATTTTCTGATTCTTTTACACCTAATAAGAACCTGAGTTTTTGAAGGAATGTTATTGCTAATAACAAGTTGATAATCTTTGAGAATGCTAGTACATCGAATCGATATGCTTATAAGAGAATTTATATTGCTATGCTAAGACAAGGAAAGAGATAATCTGCATGTTAAGAACTGAGATTGTTGCCTGCTAATAAGAAACTAATGCTGCCATATAGATAGAACGTTGCCATGCCAAAACAAAATGAGATGATGTCATGCTAAAGATAGATTTGTTCTGAATATGACTCCTTGCCATGTTTAATAAGAAAAGAGGTACGCTGTTGGCTATGTGATTCGAAAAGAAGAAAGGCACGAAATGACCGTGTCGTATATTTGTTTAGACACGAAATTAACCAGTCGTTATTTGGGAAATTTGATCAATTTGTGCAATCTAATAGAAATACTAGAGCATGCATTAGTCTCGGACAACTTGTGCACAAGGTTTCTCTCGGGTGGAATCATGGGGTGTTGGGAACTACTCGGCCTAGGAGAGATTAGGACACACTGAGATAAATGAGACCTCGCGATCAGGGAGGTGTTGAGTCCTTAGCGACGAGCTGAATCAAAGAATCACAGCGGCTAATCATGAAAAATGACCCGTGGACCATCATATAGATGGGTGTTGACTGGTGAAGAGCTGAACCCTGAGCCACAACTGCTAGTATGTGTGTGTATCAGTGCAGAGCTGAACCGGAGATGTCACAGCTGCTGGTATGCGTATATTAGTGCAGAGCTGAGCCTTGAGTCACAGCTGCCAATCGAGTTTGCATGTGTCGGTAAAAAAATTTGTTAAGAGCTAACAAGGCAGAGACGAACATGGAACAATATTGGTTATATCATGTTTATTCTAATCCTTGTCTTGTGCAGAGATAGATCGTCGGCGATGGTAAGAATCACTGAAAAGTGATATATCTGTTGATAAAGTTTCTGATTCATGATTGTTGCCAAGAAATGTTATGTCCTACTAAAAGAAAAGATATGATATCGTGCTTGAAATTGACCCTAAGAGTTGTTTGAACAAGAGGAATGATTATGGCTCATAAAATACGTTGCGCACTTCACATGAATTGAATAGTCCCTTGCATGCTTGAATTGAATAGAAATAAATTGTGGCTTTTCAAAAGTGTTTTCAAAAAGATGTAATCCGACTCTGATCTGCATGAAATGAATATAGGTAAAAGTAGCAAGATCATATCATATGAAATGTTTTCTCATTTAATGAATTAGTAATCGTTTCAGATGATGTAGCCTTTGTTCACATCATCAGTACGTTGATGTACTGACCCACCACCAGCTTACATGCAGGTGCAAGGTGAATGAAAAGATTGATCCAAAGTGATAGCCCGAGCCTCATCCTCAGGAGCCAAAAATCAGAAGAGATGCAAAGAAATAGTCATCTGTTCTAAAGAGTTGGTTTTGTATATAAGGGATGTAATGTATGGAACGGGATCATTGTATATGTAAAGTTTCTGAGAGATTATAAGCCAAGTATGACGTGTATCGGAGAGATAATGAGAGCTTTGTAATATGTTCAAAAGATATCAATAAAGAGAATTTGTTTCTGCTATCATCGTGTTCAATTCATATTCTGCAATATGTCCGCTACTGCTTCAATTTCTGCAATTATGTTCCGCTGCGTTATTGCCTATCTTGTATATTTTGTCATTGTACAGGTCTTAGCCTTGTGCAAGCGTAACTTAGGCTTATACGACATCACGTCCAAGCGATGACGAATGGTTCCACATAGTCCAAAGCGAGGACGAAATGACTCCGCGGGATCGGGGCGTGACACGTCTGATGCCTGCCAAGGTGCCCGTCTAGACCACCCGATGCTTGACTATGCATGTTTTGGGGTTTCATAGATTTTCTGCAATTTTTAGTAGATTTTTTTGGATTTTTTTAATCTATTTTTGAACCGCCTAGATCTAGACGGCCTCCTAGGTGACCGCCTACGCGGGCTAGGTGCTAGGCGGTGAGTGCCCGCCCGACTAGCGCCTAGCGCTTTTCACAACCTTGAGCACATCTGCCACCTCTAGCCTACCCTCCCCTCTGCCTTTTGCTACCAGACAATTGACACAAAACATGGACTGGAACCAACTGTCAATTTGAGTTTTGCAATTTTAGTATGGTAGTTTGAAATAACACGGAAAAGAATCAACATACAGTCTCATGTATAATATATGGTTTTTTTACTCATTTCAACAAGTAAACAGTGTGGTCTGATAGTTTATAATTAAGAAGCTAGAAATGTTCCTAGTGCAAAAGTTCAAATTGGCATGTCATTGTGTTCATGTGTATCTTCAATATTCGGATTTCATCATATCCTACAAAACCAAAGTGGGGCTTCCAGGGGGGTTCGGGGCTTTGGCAGGATAGCATGGAATCCAGACTCAAAGGAACTCAATTTAAGTCAACGGATGAACATAATGGATATGGCCAATAGAACATCTTGGTTGTGTGCTAAGCTAAGAAATAATACGAAGGTAGTACATTTACCTTCACCATTCAGAAGAATGAAGCCAATCACCATCAGTACAGGATGTACCTGCATGAATGCATCTCCAATGTGTTCAATTTGCGTATATATTTTATAATACATTTTCAAGTTTGTTCCATATGAAACCAAAAGTATGAATGCTTGTTCTGCATACATTAGTTAAATTATCTTGTGATAACAACTTATGCGGAGTCAACTGCATCGAACTAGATTCCTTACTCTACTAAAATAAAATAAAAAACTTAACCAAAGAGAGAATCATCCACACAAAATAACTCAGCGATGAATTTGATCGAATAACACTACTGGAAATTATACTAACTCGAAAGTATTAGGACTTATCTATTTCAGAAAAATTATGACAATTCGAGAAAATCATCCACACAAAAAAATCACTCAGCAATGAATTTGATCGAATAACACTACTGGAAAATATACTAACTCGAAAGTATTAGGACTTGTCCATTACGGAAAAATTATGATAATTCGGAAAATTATAATAACTTATGATGAATAAAGTACAATTATTGTTTCATATATCAATAATGATACTCTTAGTAGTGATGTAAATGAGTCTAGAAAAGTTGTGAGAACTTGTGATGATATAAACAATTCTTGTTTCATATATCAATAATGATACTCTTAGTCGTGATGTACATCAGTCTAGCATTCTACAGAATATAAGTCCATTCAGAATATAAATTAATAAATGCATAATGAAACAAATGTACATGAATGCGATGTAGCACAGGCACTCCCATCTTAGTAACTGTCCCTTGTCGGACATGTAGATTCTCCGGACACTATTTATTATGTGTCAATGTATTTTCATTTGAAATTGGACATGAAAATTCTCCGAATAAGGGCCCGTGTTGCTGCATGTCTGCATATTTTCATTTGAAATCGGTTATGGAATCGACGAATAGAGACACTGTGTCGAATACATTTTATAGTGCTTTTGCTTAAAATAAGAGGATAAAAATCAAATGTAAAAGTTAAAACTTAAAGCATTTT
Organism: Iris pallida; assembly: GCA_029216955.1. Taxonomy (NCBI): domain Eukaryota; kingdom Viridiplantae; phylum Streptophyta; class Magnoliopsida; order Asparagales; family Iridaceae; genus Iris; species Iris pallida. The sequence goes on along the minus strand of JANAVB010041814.1, from coordinate 3,603,495 downwards.
TGTTGTGGCATTTTAATTCCATATAAATCAAATACTTATTTCCCAAATATGGAATATTCAATTATCTAAGTTTTTTTTTTTTTTTGAAGCAATGGGTAATTGTGACGAACTCGCCTCCACTGGGGCTCGAACTCCCGACCACTTGGCCCGCATGCATCTCTCTTAACCAATATGCTAGAGGTCATTTGCAAGTATATATATATATAATATATAATAATATATATATATATATAGCGTGTCATTAACGTGCCGTATCCTACTTTTTTAGAAAAATGTGTCGCTGTGTCGGTGTCGCGCCATGTCCCGTATCCCATGTCACACTCGTGCAACATAGACTGAACTCTGCAAGGTTGTCACTGGCATAAAGAAATTATAGTACATGCATTCCAAGACCCACAGTTGCAAGATTCTGTCAATTCAACAGCTTTGGTATTTCCTACAGGCTTAAGGTAATATCCATCCAAGTTGAATGTAGATAGGGGATGCCACGTCCCTAACCACCCACTTGGACTGGCTGACTTTCCCTAAATATATATTGGTCAAGGAGCACTAGAAACTACTATGGTACTAGATGGCTCTGAGGAGTGGTATAGTTGATTAATCTGCCATCAAGTGGAAGTAGCATATCGCATATACTCAGCACATACAGTGAGCTGTATAGGTTAGGTGCACATTGTTGTGCAGTACACAATAAATTAGTAAACTTCTGTAGATATAGATCAGATATGACCGTCATCGTAAACAATGTGACCTAGGACAGAACTATAGAACAGACTATATGGATCGAGTGTATCAATCTAATCACGACGGACAATTGAAATTTAATAAAAAATAGCAATTAATATTATCTGAATAGAAAATCGAAGATGTAACTGAATTAGAGATAACGATAGTGAAGTTCCACGTGCCGTGGTGATTCAAGAACTTGAACTTAAACAACAATCCAAAGCGAATGAAACGAGGATCACATCGAACTAACACGTGTGTTGACTAGATGTAGTATCTGTGATAAAGCAGAGGATCGGAATGAATCACGAACCTGGATTGAAATAGGCATTGGTTGCTTCTCTTTGGAATGTCGTGGCAACTGGACAGTGTACCGGTCGGTTGACCGGTCAGTCTACCAAATCAGATCTAGACGGAATAGTGAGCTCTCTGGTTCTAAGTTATGGTTGACGGCGGTTAATGCTGAGCAATCTGGCGGACCTATGATGAGGTTCAGGTGAGAAAGATGAGGTGTGGGGCGTCGGCAATATCTCCTAGGGAGAACAATTCTCTTAGGGACATCCCTCACACATAGATAGTGAACCCTATAATCAGTCATATATAAACTCTTATTGCACTCGTGTGGCTCGTCGCTTATAATCATATCTGGTAGGTGGGATGCGAACATAGAGTCGTACCTATCATGGGAGAGAACACTTCTCCCAGGGTCATCCCAGACGGTAGAAAGTGAACTTATATTCAGCTTTAACATGAGGTTAAAGAACTCTAGGACCAGGCCTAATAGTTGGCTAGGGAATTGTTGGTAGTTGTGGCACCTATTCGGTCTGAACGGACCGTTTAATCTTTGAAAGTGGTGTGTCATGAACAAACCTTGATGGAAGGCTTCTCGAGAACAGCCTTAGCTCCAAACCTGTTAATCCTAGTATTCATCAAACCAACCCTATCATGCATCTCACATAATCATGCATTTATCCTAGTATTCATCTCATCAAGATCAGTGCCTAGCTTGGTCTCGAATGTATCAACTCAAGTATCTAGGGCACCAAGCCTACTATTTATCGTGGCTTGCACGTAGAAACTGGATTTTTAGCTCAGCAGCTTGGTTACACATAGCTTGAGTTCATAGTGTTCATGGCTGCAACGCAACAAGTTGGGCAAGAATTTGTTGCAAGTGGTCCTCGGAGTCCATATCTAGCCAATGGTCTTACCACTATGCAATTGCCTAAGAAATAGCCTAACCTAGGCTCTAATACAAAATACAATGCAGGACCAAACTTTAGGGTCTACCATACAGGTCGAGTGTATCAATCTAGAAAATTAAAAATTGATGGAAGCACAAAAAAAGAAGCAATTAATATTATATGAAACAAATACCCTAACAAATCAACTTAATCAAAGTTCAGGATCAAAGTTGCCCAAATAGTGAAGTTCCACATTTTGAGATGATTCTGAAACTTGAACGTGGACGAAAATCCAAGGCAAACAAAACAGTCATTCCGAGGTTGTAGGGATGAATTTGGATCTATATACATATTCACTAGATGTCAAACTCTGTGATGAAACAAAGGGCAGACTGAAGCACAAGCATGGACTAAACTGAAACATTGACTAAAACTGGTCCTGACTGCTACTTTCTGGAGTGTTATGGCAACCAATCGGCTGACCTGACTGTGTAATTTGGTTGCCCGGTCAGTCTACTAAGTCTGATTTGAATAGAACAATGAACTCGTTGTCGGTATTGGTTGGCGGTTGTTCATGCAGAGCAATCTGGCAGACCTATTGTTAGGAAAAGATTCTAAAACAAGAACAATCAATTTAGATCACAACGGAAATGGGAAACAAAACAACCACAAAATTATAACATGACACTGATGATTAACGTGGCAAAATCTAAGACACGGAAAAACCATGGGGTAGAAAATTATATCAATAAGCAATCAAGAGATACAAGTTGGAGAGATGTCACAAAGGTTCTCTTAGTTGTAGAACCTCAAACTCCAAGAACACCACTAAACCCTACCGATACAACTTGCTCTCTGTGCCAACAATCTCTCAAAAACTAATAGTGATACTTGATTTTTTTTTGATTCTCTGTGAGCAGTGTTCTAAATGGCGTTGTAGGCGCACGCCTAGGCAGTCGTAGGCACCAGGCGGATGCTCACCGTCCCGATTTTGGGGTTGGCGGTGGCTAAGGCGGTGAGGCGATCCATCCCATCCCATCGGGACAACAGTCGAGGCAGGTTTGAAAAAAAAAGGGAACAGGTGGCCCATCCCATCCGTCCAACCGTAGCTTCATCCCATCAAGTTGCTCAGACCATCTCTCAAAAAAAAATTCAAAGAGAAGAAAAGAAAAGCTTACACTGTTACACACCTTCAGAGGCGCTGCAGCGGCAACATCTTCTCCGATGGACGACAGTCTCCTGAAACCAGATTCTCCGGCGACAGGTACGAGCACGCTTCCTTTTGTTTTCTCTCGTATATTTTTTTCCTCATGAATTCTGTCTTTTGCACTATGTGACTCTTCCTCTCTTTTGGGATAAATATGGTTTTATAGTCTCTCTCTCTCTCTCTTTGTTGCTTTATGATTTTTTTTTGTGGTCACACACAGCACAGACACACACTGTTGCACAGAGCACAACACAACACATGACAAAGATTCATATAATGAATTGAGAGAGACTGTTTTTTCTTATACACTAAAAGCTTAGACAACATATGTTGCTTTATGCCTTTTTTTATAGTCTCTCCCCTCTCTCTCTCTGTTACTTTATACGACAAAGTATATACATATTATTAGTAATATTTATACTAATAATATTTTGTTGTTTTTTTAATGCTAATGATAGATAAAGAAAGAGAACCATAGATTGAATTGAGGCCAAAGTCTACCGACATTGCTTGGAAATATGGAATTAAAGCTTCTAAAGAATAAAAAGAGATTGGATCATATGCAAGTTGTGTAGCAAGCTTATGAAGGGAGGAATATTTCGTATTAAGCATCACATATCCGGAATCACGGGAGAAGGTGAAGCATGTTGGAAGGCATCGGGTGAAGACAAAGCAAAAGTAAGAGCTTATCTTGAGCAAAAAAAAAGAAGAAGCGAGAGAGAGAGAGCAAGAGAGCTAGAAGAAGAGAGGGATATAGTTGATGTATTTGGTGAAGAAGAAGATGAATGTCAAGTGTTGGGAGATTCATCACAAAGGAAGAAACCAAATCGTCTTGACCTATTGATAAATGGACAGCCACCATTAATCCGAACAAGATAGGGCAACAAAATATTAACGATACTTTGAAAAGCAAAATTACAAATGATGTGCATGAGTATGTGGCTAGGTGGATATATGAGTCGGTGTTCCATTTCAGGCTATCAATAATGCAAGTTTTAGACAACTAGTGGAAGCTATTGGACAATTTGGTCCAGGCTACAAGCCTCCAAGCCAATATCTTCTAAGAGAGCCACTGTTGAAAAAGGAAATTGAAAAGACCAAACAATCACTCAAAATGCATGAAGAGATGAAGAATGGGTGCTCGGTCATGACCGATGCTTGGACTGATCGTAAGAGGAGAAGCAATATGAACTTGTGCATTAATTGCAAGCTTGGCACTTCGTTCCTTGGTTCCGTGGAAGATTCTGAAGAGGTGCACACCGGACAATATATCCATGACTTTGTTGTAAAGTACATTAAAGAAATTGGTTCTCAACATGTGGTTCAAGTAGCGACGGACAATGCATCAAATAATATGGCGGCGACGGATTTGTTAGCAAACACTTTCCTCATATTTTTTGGAGCTCTTGTACAACTCATACCATCAATCTCATGCTTGAGGGGATCGGTAAGCTATCAAAGTTTAGTGGAATGCTTGAAAAAGCAAAGGCCATAACCGTATTCATCTATGCACATCATAGGACATTGGCTCTTATGCGAAAATATACCAAGAAGAGAATATTGTAAGGCCCGGAGTGACTCGGTTTACTACATCTTTCTTGACATTAGAAAGTCTTCAAGGTAAGAAAGATGCACTAAGGCTTATGTTTACATCCGTGGAGTGGAGCAAAACAAAATTGAGGAATAGTGTAAAGGAAAGACGGCGGAGGCAACGGTTTTTGTATCTTTTTGGAATAATGTTGCATTGGCATTGAATGTATTTACTCCTTTGATAAGGTTTTACGCCTAGTGGATGGGGATAAAAAAGCCTTCAATGCCCTTTGTGGTGGGAGCACTTAGAAAAGTCAAGGAAGAGACTAAGAGCATTCAAGAAAGATGAGAATGCCAAACCCATCTTGAAGATTATTGATGACAAGTCTAAGGATAGACTTGATAGTCCTTTGCACTACGCCGCTTACTTGTTGAATCCAATTTTTTTACTACAAAGATCCAAGCATAGAGAATGATGAAAATGTAATAAATGATTTTTGAATTGTGTTGAGAAACTTTTTCCTGATGACATGGATATGCAATACACAATCTCTAATGATGAGTTGTTGAAATATAAGAGCAAATCTGGGAACTTTGGAAGAAAAATGGCACAAGCAGCATATGAGAAGGGATGCTCCATATTATGAGTTTGATCTGGGTAAATTTTTTCCTTAAGATTTCAGTATTTTTGTTTATGATTAAATTTTTATGTATCTAAACTATTAATTTGGTTCTTTGTCTCTTAATGTGTAGTTGGATGGAAGTCAAATTATGGTGGTAGCACCCCAAACTTGCAAAAGATAGCAATTAGATTTCTCTCTTTGACTAGTAGTTCATCGGGTGTGAAAGAAGTTGGAGCCAATTTGAGGGGGTAAGTGGATTTTTTTTAATCAAGTTATTTTCCTATATTTTATTATGCATTGAAATTTTAGTTAATTTGTGACCCATTTTTATTGTTTAGATACATAACAAGAAGAGAAATAGGCTTGAGGCATCAAGGTTGAACGACCTTATATATGTCAAATTCAATTCCAATCTTATGAAGATAAGTGTAAGAGAGAAATGGGTGGAGAATTGCTACTATGTTCGCAAGCTAATGAAGCTCAAGGTTGGCTTGTTGAGGGTGTGATGATGATGATGTCGAGCGAGTTAGACACTTACTTGGAGAACGGTGGCAGAAGTGTCGGGAGCGGATGAAGCACTTGAAGCAAGGAGTAGTGCTAGAAATATTCCAATTAGAGAACTTGATGAAGACCTTGATACGTCCGAGGAGGAGGCGGACGAGGAGGTTGATTTTGAGTCGGATGATGAAAGAATTATGGATGTGGTTGATGGTGTTTGCGTAGACTTAGAAGACCAAGTATTGTTAGACTTGAAAATTGGAGTTTGACTTTCGCTATTTTGAAGCTGGCATTAGTCATATAACCATCTAATGGAAAAACTTTGCTATTTTACATATCGAGTTCTAATGGAAAAACTTTCGCCTATATTTTTTATCCCTTCTAATTTATTTTGCATAATATGCCCAAGTAACTTGTATGTAATTGTCTGTAATAGTGTCATTTTAGTCTATAGCATGATAATACATGTTACAACATGTTCTGCACACTGAACTACAGTTTATACTCTATAGATTTTAGTCTATAGAATGAACAACTAATGTTTATGTTTCTTTTCAGTTAGAGAGACCAAGTAGAGAATCTGGAGATCAATTCATACAAAGGAAAAGTCAAAATAGCTTCAAAATAGCATGAGAGACCAACTGGATATTCTATAGAATATATTGTCAGTTTCTTCAAAAATAGCTCAATACTTTATGTGCTCTTCAAAAAAGCTAAAAATGTTAAGTTTATATTCTGTACCAATATATATTGTTGTATTGTCAGGTTCAATGTGGTGTGCACACCTTTTTTTGCAGCAGAATACTTATGCAATAGAAAAGTGCCCATGTATACTAGTTTAAAACCAAAGGATGGCATGATGGGGAGTTTAAGTGCCCAGGAATAGAAAATTCTGCATTACAAAAATAAAATATGTGTAGAGTTCTTCCTAATTCTGCTGGGGAGTTTAAATGCTTCCTAAAATAGAAAATTTTGTTGGGGAGGTTAAGTGCCCAGGAAAGTTCTTCCTACTCAAAGCCTCAAAGGAAGAATGGGCAAGATGAAGTAGCCATAGGATCCAGATAGTGTAGAGTTCTTCCTACTGCATCCTACTGCAGTGCATTATATGTGAACGAGCAAAGGGTTACCAATTATCATGCACCACCAATTAGCTTCTAACTATTATGAATTTGAATAAATATGATGCAAAGTAAAAAAAACAAAGCTTTCCATTAGATGGTTATCAGACCCATCACAAAAGTCTAAATTCTCCAATGTACAAATATGAGAACTTGATATGTAAAATAGCAAAAAATTTCCATTAGATGGTTATATGACTAATGCCAACTTCAAAATGCGAAAGTCAAACTCCAATTTTCAAGTCTAACAATACTTAGTCTTCTAAGTCTACGCAAACACCATCAACCACATCCATAATTCTTTCATCATCCGACTCAAATCAACCTCCTCGTCCGCCTCCTCCTCGAACGTATCAAGGTCTTCATCAAGTTCTCTAATTGGAATATTTCTAGCACTCCTCCTTGCTTCAAGTGCTTCATCCGCTCCCGACGCTTCCGTCACCGTTCTCCAAGTAAGTGTCGAACTCGCTCGACATCATCATCATCACCACCCTCAACAAGCCAACCTTGAGCCTCACTAGCTTGCGAATATAGTAGCAATTCTCCACCCATTTCTCTTACACTTGTTCTTCATAAGATTGGATTTGAATTTGACATATACAAGGTCGTTCAACCTTGATGCCTCAAGCCTATTTCTCTTCTTGGTATGTATCTAAACAATAAAAATCACAAATTAACTAAAATTTCAATACATAATAAAATATAGAAAGAGAACTTGATTAAAAAAATCCACTTACCCCCTCAAATTGGATCCAATTTCTTTCACCCCCCGATAAACTACTAGTCAAAGAGAGAAAACTAATTGCCATCTTTTGCAAGTTTGGGGTGCTACCACCATAATTTGATAACCATCCAACTACACATTAAGAGACAAAAAGAGCCAAATTACATAAAAATTTAATCATAAACAAAAATAGTGTTAAAAGTCATAAGGAAAAAAATTTTACTCGGATCAAACTCATAATATGGAGCATCATTCTCATATGTCGCTTGTGCCATTTTTCTTCCAAAGTTTCCGGATGTGCTCATATATTTCAATAACTCATCATTAGAGATTGTGGATTGTATGTCCAAGTCATCGGAAAAAAGTTTCTCAACACAATTCAAAAACCCATTTATTACATTTTCATTCTCAATGCTTGGATCTTTATAGTAAAAAATTGGATTCAACAAGTGGCATAGTACAAAGGACTATCAAGTCTATCCTTAGACTTGTCATCAATAATCTTCAAGATAGGTTTGGCATTCTCATCTTTCTTGAATGAACTCTTAGTCTCTTCCTTGGCTTTCTTAAGTGCACCTATCACAAGGACATTGAAGGCTTTTTATCCCCATCTACTAAACGTAAAACCTTCACCAAAGGAGTAAATACATTCAATGCCAATGCAAAATAATTCCAAAAAGATACCAACAAAACCGTTGCCTCCGCGCCTTTCCCTTTACACTATTCCCTAATTTTGTTTTGCTCCACAGATGTAAACATAAGCCTTATGCATCTTTCTTACCTTAAAGACTTTCCAATGTCAAAAAAGATTGTAGCAAACCGAGTCACTCCGGACCTTACAATATCCCTCTTCTTGGTATATTTTCGCATAAGAGCCAATGTCCTATGATGTGCATAGATGAATATTGATTAAGGCCTTGCTTTTTCAAGCATTCCACTAAACTTTGATAGCTTACCGATCCCCTCAAGCATGAGATTCATGGTACGAATTGCACAAGAGCTCCAAAAAATAGAAAAAAGTGTTTGCTAACAAATCCGCCGCTGCCATATTATTTGATGCATTGTCCGTCACTACTTGAACCACATGTTGAGAACCAATTTCTTTAATGTACTTTACAACAAAGTCATGGATATATTGTCCGGTGTGCCTCTTCAGAATCTTCCACGAAACCAAGGTACGAAGTGCCAAGCTTGCAATTAACGCACAAGTTCAATTGCTTCTCCTCTTACGATCAGTCCAAGCATCGGTCATGACCGAGCACCCATTCTTCATCCACTCCTCTTCATGCTCTTTGAGTGATTGTTTGATCTTTTCAACTTCCTTTTTCAACAGTGGCTTGTAGTCTAGACCAAATTGCCCAATAGCTTCCACTAGTCTAAAACTTGCATTATCGATAGCATGAAATGGAAAACCCGATATATCCACCTAGCCACATACTCATGCACATCATTTGTAAATTTGCTTTTCAAAGTATCGTTAATATTTTGTTGCCCTGTCTTGTTTGGATCAATGGCGGCTGTCCAATTATCAATAGGTCCAAGATTATTGTTTCTTCCTTTCTGATGAATCTCCCAATACTTGACACTCATCTTCTTCTTCACCATATACATCAACTGCAGCCCTCTCTTCTTCTAGCTCTTGCTCTCTCTGCTTTTTCTTGTTTTGCTCAAGATAAGCTCTTACGTTTGCTATGTTTTCATCCGATGCCTTCCGACATGCTTCAACTTCCCCCGTGATTCCAGCTATGTGATGCTTCATACGAAATACTCATCCCTTAATAAGCTTGCTACACAACTTGCATATGATCCAATCTCTGTTTTCTTTAGAAACCAATGTTATAGATTTCGCTAGACAAAATCGGCGCGCCGAGGCCCCGACTAGCGCCTAGGCGCCCAGGCGCCGATTTGATTTTTTTTTTATTTTGATCATGTGTATATATAAATAACATATATGTCACCTACAAACACGAAAGCTTATGAGGTCTAATGGCTAGCATAGCTGCCTAGGTCTTCCCAGTGAAAGGTCAATGGTTCGAATCTCTACATATGTGTTTATTTATTTTTTTTCAGTTTTTTTTTTACTTGGAAAAAAAATATATATAAAGGGGAGGAGAGGGAAGGGAGATCTACAACAACAGTCCTCTTCCTTCTCTCCCTCCTCCTCCCCCTCCCCTCCCTCTCCCCTTCCCTCCTCCCTCAGCACCACCACCAGCAGCAGAGTAGTAGCCACCACCACCAATAGTCGCGGCGGCGGCGACAGGTAGTATATTTTTTTTTTTGCCAAATATGTTTTTTTTTTGAAAATTTAAAAAAAAATTGCAAATATCCCACCTAGGCTCAGCCTAGGGCCGAAATCCGCCTAGGGGGTTTTCGGTGCGGGGCGGCCGCCTAGGCCGAAATTTAGAACACTGTTAGAAACTTTAATTCCATATTCCTAAGCAATGTCGATGGACTTTGTCCTCAATTCAATCTCTGGTATTTTCTTTATCCATCATTAGCCTTAAAAAACAACAAATATTATTAGTATAAATATTACTAATAATATGTATATACTTTGTCGTATAAAGTAACAGAGAGGGAGAGACTATAAAAATAGGCATAAAGCAACAAATGTTGTCTATAATTTAGTGTATAAGAAAAAACACTCTCTCAATTCTATATGATCTTTGTCATGTGTTGTGTTGTGCTCTGTGCAACAGAGTATGTCTATGTTGTGTGTGACCACAAAAAAAATCCATAAAGCAACAAAGAGACCATAAAAACCATATTTATCCCAAAGAGAGAGGAAGAGTCACATAGTGCAAAAGAGAGAATTCAAGAGGGAAAAAATATATATGAGAGAACAAAAGGAAGCGTGCTCGTACCTGTCGTCGGAGAAGCCGTTGCCGCCGGAGAAGCTGGTCGCGGGAGAAACTGTCGCGCTGCAGCGCCTCTGAAGGTGTGTGCAACATTGTAAGCTTTCCTTTTCTTCTCTTTGAATTTTTTTTGAGAAATAGTCTGAGCAACTTGATGGGATGGAGCTACGGTTGGACAGATGGGATGGGCCGCATGCTCCATTTTTTTCAAACCTGCCTCGACTGTTGTGCCGATAGGATGAAATGGACTGTCTACGACTGCCTCACCGCCGCCTTGACGCCTCACCGCCAAATACGCCGCCTCGCCGCCTTAGCCACCGCCAACCCCAAAATCGAGGCGGTAAGCATCTGCATGGCGCCTCACAACCGCCTAGACGTCTGCCTACAGCGTCATTTAGAACACTTTTCTTGATTGAGGAACAACCATAACCATAAGAACAAAATTTGAGTCAATTCCAACCACAACCAGAGGAACCATAAGTTGGTTCTCTTAGTTGATGAACCAATTTCTTATTTTGATGTTATTTCCTGTAACAATTCTTTAGGTGGATGCAGCCATGCACGAGAAAGACTCACTGCACCTAACTGACTTGAGAACTTGTTAAGCCTCCTAAGGTAAGCAAATAGTTGGGTGCAAGTGTGTTCAATAAGGACTCAAAATACAAAGCGAGATTTGTGGCCAACTACAGAGAGGTATTTTCGCTAGTTGTTAAACACACAGCAATTCGGACTTTGTTGGCTTTGGTGGCAAGTGAATGACTTGGAGTTGGAATAGTTGGACATCAAAACCGTTTTTCTCTACAGCATGTTAGAGGAGCATATCTACATGCAACATGCATAAGGATATATGGTAAAAGAAGACCATATGTGTCTCTTGTCCCTTTACGGATTGAAGCGATCTCCCAGACAATGGTACACGTGGTATGAACAATTCATGTTGCAGAATAGTTATTCTATATCATGTTATGGTTCTTGTGTATATTTTGCCATTTATCTTAAGATTCTATGATTTACTTGCTTATTTATGTCAACGATGTGTTGATTGCTACTAAAGGCATGTCTGAGATCAACATGTTAAAATCACAGGTTAATGGTGAATTCGTGGTGAAGGAACCTAGAGCAGCTAAAAGGATTCTTGGCATGAAGACACGACAAGATAGAAAAGCGAAGAAACTATTTTTGACTGAACAGACTTATGTGAAAAGAGTATTTACTCGGTTTAACATATTTGACGATAAGCGAGTTTCTACACCTTCAGTTGCACATGTTAAATTCTTCTTTGATACCAGTAAAAAGATGATATGATGTCTGGAATACCTTATTCTAATGCAGTTTGGAAATTTAATGTAGGCCATGATTTGTCCTCGTCTTTCTTATGTTGTCATTGTAGTGAGCAGGTATAAGAAGAACACAATGAATACGAGAAAATAAACACGACAAATACAAGGAAAAAAAAAACATTGGCAAACGGTTAAATGGATCTTCCATCACCTAAAGGGAATTTCACAATTTTGTCTTGAGTGTAGAAAAACTAATAATTTTATTCATGGCTTTGTTGACTCGGACGATCTTGATAGAGTTCGTTAACTGTTTTTATTCAAATTTGATGGTTCTATAATCAACTCGAAAGCAGCATTCCAGTTCATTATGGCTCTCTCTACAACGAAGGGTGGGTACATGTAGGGGTGAGCATTATTCGGTTTTGGGCCGAAAATCGAACCGAACCGAATAAGAGATTCAGTTCGGTATTCGGTTCCGTTTAAAAATATTCGGTTCGGTTTCGGTTTTGAAAATACTAAAATTCTTTCGGTTTCGGCTATAGATTTTAGTTTCGGTCCAAAACCGAAAACCGAATAAGACTTATAAAATTATGTAAATACCCTCAATATGCATATTTTATGATTAAAATGTATATACTTTGAAAACAACAATTCTATGTATGTGTTTTGAAGTACAACTTCGATAATTTAATAACTAGTTCAACTTTGAACATAGTTTTGAAATATAACAAATGTGTGTATAAAGTTATAATTTTTAATATAATTTAATCACGATTCCAACTTTAGACAGACCCATTAAACAATAAATTTTCCAACCGAATAAACCAAATCGATTATTCGGTTCAGTTCGGTTTTGGCTAATTTCGGTTTGATTTTGGTTTTGGATTTTTAGAATTTCGGTTTATTCGATTTTGACTATTTTAGTTCGATTGAAACCGAAAAAAACCGAATGCTCACCCTTAGGTACATGGCAATGGCAGAGACAGTTAAAGAATCTATACGGTTAAGAGGTAATTGGTAAATTGCTTCTCAAAGAGCAGAAGGTAGAGCTCCATTGTGATGGCCAAAGAGCCAAACACCAAGACTCTAAACGGCGGTAGGCGGGTGTGCAGCGGAGAGGGTCCGCCTACCGCCTAGGCGCTTGATACATTTTGGACATTTTTTACTATTTTACCACTTTTTTTGCATAATATGAATATTTTAAGGGTGTTTTATACATGACTAAGTTGTAGAACAAAGATTTATGAAGTTTCAGTCTTGTAAAAATGAACCATAAGTCCATAATGCTTGCAAAATTGTTTTGCCAAAATATATAGTCAGGTATTGCTCCGCCTAGGCTCTCGCCTACGTCATATCACCTCCGCCTACGCCACCAAACCTCTGATGGCCGCCTACTCCACCGCCTATGGCAAAAGCAGTGTGGAGAGGGGCGGCCTAGCTCCTAGGCAGATGCCTCGACTGCCTAGCGCTTAGGCGGCTGCCTCGACTGCCTAACGTCTAGTCAGCCGCCTCGATCGTCATTTAGAACGCTGCTAAACACCTCACCAAAGATCAAATGTTTCACGAGAGGACAAAGCACATCAACGTTCGATACCATTTTGTTCGAGATGTGATCTCCGATCTCCCAAGTTTCAACTAATTTATTTGTTCCAAAAAGCAAGAAGAAAGTTATTTTAGCTGGGAGGCAAGGTTGTAAAAATCGCTAGTCGTCCATTAGTCGGTTCGCGGGGAATAGGATTAATCGTATTAATCGGGGACTAGTCGGATTAGTCGTTTTGAGTTTATATATACCTTCTTTTATATATATATATATATATATTATATATATATATATATATATTGGAATAAGGGTAAATTTTATTCCACGCAAATCACAGTGAAGGTATTGCAATACACTATTCTCACATCTCTCCCCCAGTTAAGGGGCCATTACAGATACATCGAATTCTATATTATGTAGAATTCTACTGGCGGAGTAGCCAGTCCCTCAAAGATACGCCGGTTGCGTTCCCTCCAGACATGCCAAACGGATGCTGCAAGTCGCACTCTAGCCATCTTGGCCCAACCCGGGTCCATGCCTCGTCGGTCTCTGATCCAGCTGAGGATCCCTCGGATATCTCTGGCATTGCCAACGCCACCCATCGAACGCATGCTCTGCTCCTCCCAGATGTGCCAAGTCCACGGACACTAAAAGAATAGGTGGCCCATAGATTCCGCGTCTCCCGTACAGAGAACACACTTCGGGTCTGGAATCTGCATCCCAAACCTAATCAGTCTGTCCCGCGTCATCAACCTGCCTAGGAGGAGTCTGTATGAACAAAGCTGCATTTTGCGGACAATCCCCTTCGCTCAAATAAAGTCATACTCCTTAATCTTGTCATGCGGAGTCCGAACCAAATTATAGCAGCTTTGAAAACTGAAAATCCCTGACCCGCCGACCGAACCAAGGTCAACCTAATTCCAGGAGTCCGCAGTCTGGCTAGTGTCGATAGTGATTCGGCGGATCGCCTCTCCAAACTGAGCCGTGAATGGATACTCCTCAGGCCTCCAGCTCCCGTCCCTGATAATCCGGCTACATTTCACCCCCATGCTCGCTTCTCTGTCCATCTGTGCGCCCAAGATATCCAGAAGGGAGTTATTTCCCATCCACGGGTCCAGCCAGAGATCAGTATTCAACCCATCTTCATAATCCTGCATATAACGAACTTTAAAACCGGTCTGCACCTAAGGATAGCCTTAAATGAGACCGAAAATTATTATCAATCCTGCAAGTCCAGAAATTCATCCGTCGCACATATCTACTAGCCAGCCACTCTGCCCAGAGGGAGCCTCCCTTGACGAACCGCCACGCCATCCGCACCCCAGAAGCCTCCCTAACTGCCCGAAGCAGTCGCAACCCCACTCCTCCTTCCTCCCGGGTCCGGCAGAGTTGATCCCACGCAATCGCATGCATACCTCCTCTCCAGATGAAGTTAGCACAATGGACTCCACCTTCCTTATGGTAGCTACCGGAATCTGAATCGACTGCAACCAGAACATAGCAATGCCAGAGATAACAGACCTCACAAGCTCAATACGGCCACCAAAGGACAGCCCAGCAGCCTGCCAGTCTTCCACCCTCCTTTGGGCAAAATCCACCAGGCTGAGACAATCCTGATCCCTGGCATAATTGCCGTCAACGGAATCCCAGATACTTCACCGGAAGTTCTCCTTTCTCCACTCCCAAGGCAAGGGCCCGTTCCTCCTTGAGGGTGCACTGAGAGCTGAACCCTGCTCTTCTCCCTATTAAGCTGCAGACCGGACAACCGCCCAAACTCCTCCATAATATCGAAAAGCGCCCTCATCCCCCTCATAGATGGATGCATGAATACCAAGAGGTCGTCAGCATATATCAAGTGAGACACCACCCCGGCTTGACCTGCCTGAAAAGAGGAACAATCTTCCTACTATGCACAGCCAGATCCATCAAACAAGTGAATTACTCCATCACCAGAGTGAACAGGTACGAGAGAGAGGATCCCCTGCCGCAGTCCCCTGTACTCGAGAAGCATCCATATGGCGTACCCTGAATGAGGACCGAGAATGTGGAGGAGCATATGCACTCCCTCACCCTTGCCACCCATCTCTCATCAAACCCCATAGCAAGCATAAGGTGGCAGAGGAAGTCTCGGTTGACCGTGTCATAGGCTTTCCGCAAATCCAGCTTCACACAAGCCTTCATCCCCCCCTCCCGGCTTGTTGAAATCTCTCACCATCTCATGTGCAAGAAGACTGTGCTCAGCAATCGAGCGCCCCTTGATGAAAGCCGCTTGATTCCGAGACACCAATCCCTGCATAATCCCCTCCATACGACGACACATGAGGTGCGTAATTATCTTGTAAAGATAATTACAATACGCAATAGGCCTGAAGTCGGCGAGGGAGGTCGCACCTTCCTTCTTCGGAACCAAGGTCAAGAATGTGTGGTTCAGCTCCTTCAATAACTTTCCTTCCAAGAAAAACTCCTGCACCGCCTCCAAAACTGAGAACTTTAGCACACCCCAATGACGTCTAAAGAACCCACAAGAGAAGCCGTCAGGCCCCGGAGCCTTATTAGGATCTGCCTTCATCACAATATCCTCCACCTCCTCCAATCTCACAGGGGCCAACAACAACTGTTCCCATGGTGCGTCACCAGCCTCTTCGTGACAAGGCCTGGGAACGTGATGGGATAATCAGTTTGCTGATATAAGTCAGAATAGAACCTGACTGCCTCCTCCTGAATCTCCACTGGTCACCCACAAGTCTGCCCTCGCCATTAAGCAACCTGGGAATGCTGTTCCGGTGCTGTCTGGCACGAATCACATCATAGAAGAATTTGGTGCACCGATCCCCATCCTTGAGCCAGGAACACTTGGCCCTCTAGGCCGCACTAATCTCCTGCTGAAGCCTCAAGATGTTGACCTCCACAACCAGTTCCCGCTCCCGAGCCGCCAACTCCCCGCTCAGCATATCAGACCGGAGAGCTTCCTGAACCTCACGAAGCTCGGCCTCCTTGTCCTCCAGGGAAGACCGCGGCATCTTCTTCACCCAATCCCGAATAGCTCTCTTGACCTGTTTGAGTTTGTGAGCCATGTGGAACTGAGTCGTGCCCTCCCGAGAATACTGTAGCCCTCCCATAACAACCTCCTCATAACCAGCAGACAGGTACCAGCCATTGTTGTACCGGAATGGCCGAGACTTCCAAGCGGGCCTCTCAGAGAAACCGACCCGGATAGGAGAGTGGTCGCTGGTCCCTGCCGCTAGCCCTTCCGCCATGGAATTCGGAAAGTAGCGAAACCATTCGCTATTTCCCAACGCCCGATCCAGCTGACAAGCAATCCTGTTGTGGACCGCCTTATTGTGCCAGGTCCAGATGTGACCAGCTCTCTCCAGCCCCCTCAGCCCAGACAAGAGTAGACACCTCTGGAAGTCGTATAAGATCGGATCAGGCACAGGACGACCGCCCACCTTCTCCTGTCGATGTAGGATGGCATTGAAGTCTCCCATAAGCAGCAGGGGGAGATGTAGTTGCTCCGCCATACGACCTACTCGCACAATGTCCTCCCACAAGGCCTCCCGAAGCCGCCTATCATTGTGCCCATAAACTGCTCCAAGAATGAAGTTGAATCCTCCCTTGTTTACAAAGAAAATGCCAATAAGCTGGTCTGTCATCAGAACCTGTTCCCCCTCCCAACTATCTCTGTTCCACCGAACCCAGATCCTAACCATATCACAAAGATCAAGGTTGTGGATGTGCGCCCAATTTGCCGACGTCCTACGAGATAGCATAGTCTCCCCTCTAATCTTGGTCTCAAGAAGAATAGAAATGTCACACTTCTCGCGCTTCAGAACGCCACTAATCTCCCTCCATCTCCTAATGGAACACCCACCACGAATGTTCCAGGCAAGGACCGACATTAATTAATTAATGTGGGATCCCCCTGAACTCCATCTGGACTGACACCTGAGGGAAGTGTTCTGTCCGTCAGATCTATATCCTCCCCCATCCCCGTCCCTGAGGGAGGAGCAAGATGAGCCTGAATCCTGGAGAGAGTCAAGGTCCAATCTGGGTTGGCCACGGTCTGATCATCGAGCCCCCCTGGCTGGAACTCCTCTTCCTGTGGGGACGGGGCATGCCTTTTCCTGCTATAGACCTTTTCCACCATAGAATACTCCATCCCATCCTGTCTGCTATCAAGGGAACTCATACCCCTCGTCACCATACTCCTCTGGGGCCTGAACGGGACTATCACTCCCTGAGAACCCTCCTGTCTCTGCGGGGTGACAGTCACGGACCTCTTGTCCCCCTCCATCGGGGAGACCTCCTCCATCGGCCTGACAGTCGCCGCCACTCCTGCAATGGAACTGGGTGTCACCTCTGGCTCAACTACCTCCATCTGCGCTACCGAGGACCTGGCTGTCTCCGTCCTGCTAGACAGGCAAGCACTGGATGAGTGACCAAAGCACTCGCAGAAGGAACACATTGGAGGGACCCAATCATACTCCACCGTCTGAGTCAAAACCTCCCCGGATGCCACCTGATACTCGAGAATGCGCGGGAGCTCCATCCCGGCCTTAATCTCCACAAATACTCTGGCGTACATCAGTCTGGTACGGAACGCCGTAGCCTCATCCGCCTTGATCGGCTTACCGACCAAGCTAGCTAATCTCATAAGCAGAGGTATGCTCCAGTATTTTACCGGAAACTCAGGGAAGCGAATCCAGACGGGAATCGCGTTCAGCATCTCCTTCTCACATCTCAACTCTTGTGTCCACTCCTTCAGGATAATAAGCCGTCCGTCAAAGGACCAGGGCCCTCCTTGAATAATCCTGGACACATCTTCCTCCAATCCGAATTTCACATAATAAAATCCGTTCTCACGAGAGAAGAACTCCATACTCCCCTTGGGCCTCCATACCCTCTCTGCATAATCCCGTATTTGCCCATAGAACGGTTTACTTTCCAACACGTACATCACCAACGTGTTCTTCCAGAAGTCCGTGACCTCCGCTATCTCTTCCGCCGAAAAAAATGTACGAAGGCCTCCTCCTACCTTCATCGGTGGCACATACTCCATCGACACCGGGCTCTTGTTCCCACCCGGCATACACACATCCTTCCAGGATTTGGGCCTAGGCCCGTCTGTGCCCGTCCGGGAAGTGGCAGACGGAGGCCTCTGACTCCCGACCTCTCCAGCAACACTCTTTCCTTTCTCCGCCGCCGTCGCCTTAGGCCTCCATCCAGCTGCAGTGCGACTAGGCCCTCCTCCCTGCCGTCGTACGCTACCTAGGCCATTGTTAGACCTACTCCCGCTCCTTCCAGGGCCCGTCCGACTCGCACCTTGATTTTGAGCCCCTCTTCCCCCTCCCGGTCGTCGTCTCACCACCGTCGTCCAACCATCATCGTCAATCCGGCCATCCCCAACCCCAGAACCCGATCCGAATTCAAAAATCGGAGCCTCCAGCCCGGTCGTCGTCGCCGGAGTACCGGCTGGTCCCCGGGCCGCCCTTCCCGCCGCCCCGCCTGGGAGGAGTCGGCCGCCCCCCACATGGCCATCGCCTGACCCGCCCGCAGCGCCGCCTGCATGAGAGGGGGTCCGCCTGGCCCCCTGCTGCCTCCGCCTACAGGGGGGGCCGCCCGCCCCCTCCCTTCCTCACCGGCCTCCTCCCCTCCGCGAGAGGGTCCGGCGGCCGGGGAGGAGGGGTCAGGTTTGCCCTAGCCGGCGACGCGGGATCGCCAAGAGCGCTCGAGTCGTTCGTCATTTTTTTTCAGAATATATTTATATATATATTATTCTTTCAATATATATATATATATATATATATATATATATATATATAGAGAGAGAGAGAGAGAGAGAGATACACACACAACAGATATAATATCTTGTATATTTTTTCTATCTTTTTCCCCCTTTTTCAGGTGCAAAATGCATGGACAGGGAGTGTGGGTCCCATAGGTCATGTGGAAAGATGTGATGGATGTCCCTACTTGGAAGACGTCTGCCCATGTGAAGTCCCTAGCCTACTTGGAAGAAGTCTCCCACGTGAACTCCAGGCCTCACCAACCCCTCTTTCCACGACAGTTAAAAAAAGACATAGAAGAAGAAGAAAAATAAGACTAAGAAGAAGGGAAAAATTAGAAGAAGAAGAAGATGAAGAAGAAGAAGAAGTATTGAGAATCCAATGGGTTCTCTGTCCCTGCGGGGATGGAGCAACAGAAGTATTGAGAATCCAAGACAACGGCGAGACGAGCCGTTTATCATTACGATAGGTGTCAAGTAGAATAAAGAATTTTCACTATTTCTTAGATTCATGGATCAAATTCGATTCAGCTGGACCTTTTACTCACATTTTTTTTCCACTAAGAACGTTTTGTGAAACTCTTTGACCCCCGAATTTGGACTATCCTATTTTCACGTTTTTCATAGGGATTGATAGAAAAAAAAACAATAGATATAAATAAAAAAATTCTCAGCTAAGAGGGGTCATGGAAAGAACAGGTTCCAAATCACGATCAATTCCTTTTGATTCTTTAGAACCTCTTACTACTTTATTTTATTCAGACATGGAGTCGAGGGAAGTTTAGTAATTACTTCACAAACGGATATAATCTCTCTATTTCTTGTGGTTTTCCCCGTCTTGATGTTTTTCACGTAAATTTTGGTGTCATACTTGTATTAATTTTCTAGTTGTTTTGTTTCAAACTCCTGCTGCGATATAATTTATTATTCTTGTTTTAGAAATTTTTCTTGGCCTATGATGTGGTTCATAAAAGAAAATGAAGTATAACGCATCGATAATGTCTCAATTTATTTCAAGACATCGGAGGTAAAAAAGACTACAAACTTTGGTTGGATAGAATCGAACAACAACGAAAATCTCGAAAAAGGCATTCTTGATGAAGAAGACAACAATATTATGGAAGTCTAGGCGAAAGATAGCGAGAGATAATAAAACCTAGGATTTGGCTTCTAACTCAAGTTTTCTTTATTTTCAATCATTCTCTAATCAAAATATTATTGTACATGATGTATTTATAAGCAAATAATGAAACCTTAATCATACTTGACCCAAGACATTGTCAAATGAGTCCAAATCCTATCAAAACTCACCCATAAGTAAAGGTTGACATAGTAAATGCTAAATAAATAATAACTCAAACCAATAATCTCGACCGTGATCGAAACTTGGATGCATGGTCTTCCATCACAGTGGCTTGCATATCTAGACTATTATCTTAATTTAAATTGATTTGTGCAAAGTAGTCTAAAGCACAAGCCAAAAATTATATGCTATGACCTTTTATTATCTTTAAATTTTTGGGGTCATTGACAATTGTTATACATTTTCCCTAAGAAGAAAAAAAAGGACAAACAAGATACAATCACATGAAATAAATCAGTCTAGGGTAGTACTCCTTGCTCAAATGTATAATGGGATTACGATAACTATGTGATCCACTGGAGGAGTGTGAACCACTAGAGGAGATACTAAACTATTTCCTACTACTTGTAGCTAAGATCAAGGATCAACAATAATTTCTACCTTTTTTGCACTAGTTATGGATGAAATTACTAGGCATATCCCAAAGGAGGTTTCATAGTGTATGGTGTTTGTTGACGACATTGTCTTGGTCGATAACAGTACAAAAGGTTTAGATGCTAAAATAGAAGTATGGAGATAAACTTCAAAAAATAAGAGATTTAAAATTAATAGAACGAAGACATGAAATATAACTTCAACCAAGGTCAAAAAGAAATGACGGAGTACATATAGTTGGACAAGAGATACCTAGGAGTAATAGTTTTTAGCGGTGATAGTTTTTAGTATTAAGGATCAACGAGTCATCGTGATCGTGAGAAGGATGTCGTACACAGAAGTATAATAAGATTGTTGAAATAGAGATGAGTGTTTCTAGATTACTTTGCACCTTCGAAGTTAAAATAATTTGTTTATAAGACTATTGTATTAGTCATACTTTATGGATCAGAGTGTTGGATAATTAGAAAATAAAACGTCCACAAAATTAGTATAGACTTAGACTTGCTAATTTCATCTAACTTTGAACCACTATAGATTTAGACTTCCCAGTATTCGCCAACGTTGGAGGTATTGGCTGACACTGATTTTACATGCAGTTTTGGAACTGTCAAAGTAAACCAAATAGGATACATCCATTACATACCGACATTGGGAAGTCAGTTAATCCTTGCTCAAAAACAAGTTCACCACTATCTACATAAAAGGAGTAAGATGATTCATTTAGTATGCTAATTGGTGTCAATTTAAACATACAAAAAGAGATCAAAGACATAATCACAGTAGGTTGGATGTTCAACAAGTAATATACGTACTTCTCATGCAACCCCATGATATATATATGCCTACCCAAAACTAGCAGGATACACAGACACTGCTGAACTTTGAGCAGATAGACGGCATGGATGTTTTTATAATATTAGTTTAAAAAGTGAGTTACAATTAACTAAAGTCGTCAAATACAGGTATTGTTAAATCCACAAAAGAAAAAAAAAAATCCATTCTAACTTTCCTCTATTGATCCAACAAGATTGAAGTAATAAAAGGAAGAGAAAACCTTCACAAAGAAACATATTTGTTATCAACTACCTAAGATAACTGTCCCAAATTCTTTGATTTACATGTCAATTTGTTCCTTCTTAAGTTACTCCATCTTCAATGAATTTTTTGCATGTTCTAATTTACAAACTCATGGAAAAGAGAATTATAGCATTAAATAATTTCATTAGTTTTCTAAATTGCATGACCATTGTTAAAGAGGACATAAGTTAAATTAAGCATATCGCCTATGTTGCATAATACATACGCACGAGTAGGACACAATACCACAATATGGATACAACACATATTTTGGGGTGTCTTAGTGTGCATGTGTCATGTCCGACATGATGCGACAGAGCATCAATTTTTGGAGTGTTCATGACTCCTAGATATTCACATTCATAGACACGTGACACGTCTAAAGAGTCAAAGGACCATCATCAAAGCTTATTGGTAGGGTACCAAACCAAAGCTGTAATAAGTAGTAGAGTGACTAAAAAAAAAAAAAAGTAGTAGAGTGACTAATTATATCTAAACTATTAACTAGATGGAATTTGTGTTATATTAACTTTCTACCTTGTTGGATAATCACCTGTGAACCAACGATTGGAGACCACTTACAAGAGGTGGTTTACTGTGGTGCACATAATTCATTTTATCATTTTCATCTTATTCCCTTCTCATTGACCACTTGCATGTTCTCTCTCTCTCTGTCTTCTTCTTCTTCATCATCCTCAATCTTCCAAGCCTTCTATCAATGGGGTCGGCCATGGAGAATCAGAAAGCTCTACAAAAGAACTGAAAGATTGTATGGCCCGACTTTCAACCTAATGTCAACCCTCTTTTCACTTCTTCCTCCCTAAATCTTCTTCTTCATTGGATCTAGTACTCTTCATTAGTTATTTCTGTTTGATGCTCCTTTCTATTCTCCTCTTATTCACATCTTCCTTTCCTCCCAATAGTTAAATCTTACCATTACAAAGACTTTATTGTGTAAGTAACAACTAGAAGGCACCCACATGGAAGCTGGCCCCTATTATGTGTCTTTGTCCAATGTGTATGACACAAGCAATAGCTAATACGTCAAGGGACAAAGTAGGGTACGCATCAAAAGAAACTAGTACATGCAAAATGGTAAGTAGAAGTAGAAACACAGAAGCAAACTAAAAGCATCAATTAGAGACGAGACGATAGTCAAACTAGAATTTTAACCAGAAACCCCTAAGATAAGAAGTTAGATGACATAAGTTGGTTAAGGGATTAACTTGGTGGCCCCATATCCAAATAAACCTATTTCACCAAGAGGTAGTTTGGTTGGTTGCAATTAAACTACTTTGCAAGCTCAGTTGAAGTAGAACTTTCTTTGGGTGGTTGAATTTAGCTTGGAACACATTATTTGCACCTTTTGTAGCATAGGTTAAAAAAAAGAGGTAAAGTTGAGGCCAAATTTGATGCAACTTTACCTGCACCCTACTATGTTCACTTCCAGGCTCTTTGCACTAATTGCCCATTGAAAGCCCTCCACGCAATAGATTCCTTCAACATCCACATTAACGCACAAAAAAATTAAAGCCCTCTTAGTGATATTTTTACCTACATTGTCGCAGTGCAATCAATCGATGATTTCACACTACTTGCTACTACAGTTTGTAGTGAAGCTTCATCTGCATGCAACCAAACAGCCATAAATGCTACAGTAAACATCTGCCACTTTTAACATACAGAGGCCGTCTTGAGGCACCAGGCCAGAGGAGGCTCCAACCCACTTGAATGCCAACCTTAGGATTAATTGATGGCACTTAAAGCCAAAAAACACCACACTACTTCTTGGAACAAAGCACATATACATGAGACTGCATCCAAATACATCTGGCCCCCCCTGCAGTTCTTTCCCTTTCTCTCTCAAGTCAAACCACCCCTCGTCCCTGTAATGCTCCGCTCCGCACGGTGCATTATGCTGAGTCGTTGACTCGAAGAGTTGCGTTGACCCGATTATGTATCAATGCAAATCGATACGAGTACGTTGGCCCAAGAAATGCATCGAGTCGGATCGATGCAAAGAGTTACGTTGACCCGAGGAACGCATCGAGTAAGATCGATGCAAGTGTTAAGTTGGCCCGAGAGAAAGCATCGAGTCGGTTCGAAGATTCTAAGAAATCGAATTGACGCAAGGCATTAGTCCGATTCAGACAAGTATTGATTTTAGTTGGTTTCATGTGCAGGCTATACGTTTACGCTGAAATATAAGAGGTCGACATTTTGCCTTATGTGCAATGGTGTCCGCAAAACCAAATCGTCGCCTTGCCGCGGACTGAAGCATAGGCACGGTAGGCCAAATCGTTTGGATAATTCAACGTAGCACGAAGTGCTCGAATGGCTAAGTCAGAAGAGTTGGCCGTGCAACAAAGATATGAAATTGAACCGCATCGGCTAGGCAAAACGACAAGGCGTATCGGCTTAAGATGGGAGGACTTTGACTTCTCTTTTCTACTCCTTCATGTCCAAGTAAAATATAACATTGTATACTAAATTAACCTATCGAGACCACGGACGTGGCTCAATCGAGAGATGAACATAGTGCGTGTCGAACATTAGATAGAATAATTGAAATGAAACGTACATCAAATGTATGAGTCGCTATTGAACATTGAATATCGCAAAGGTGAGCACCTCAGTGCGCAAGCCATAAGAAGATAGGATAACTGTATCGACGAGTGCCTCAGCGCACAAGTCATTCGTGCCCCCGTGCACGAGTTAGTATGCTAGAACATTGAAAGACTATATCGGCGCGAGTGCCTCAGTGCACGAGCTATAGAACATTGAATACCCTATCGAGGCGTGCCTCAGTAACACGAGTCGGAAGGAAGGAACATAAGTCTAACGCATTGAACACTAAGACGTAGAACATGGAAATACTGAATCGAAACATGCATCGAATGCACGACACAATTGAATGCCGAATAACTATATCAAAGCGTGCGCACGTATACAAGACTTATGAAAGATGGCTTCGTTGCGAAGAAGAGAACAGTTGTGGCACGAATGTGGCAGAACTATCGAATGTGGCATGGCGCCTTCGAAATGTTTATGGCCCTTGGGACGTTCGTTGATGAACATTGAGTTGGGGCATTGTGCCAATGGAAATAGAGATAGGCGAATTGCTTGGTTGTATGAATTTGACGCGTTGCATGGTCACGGACAACTTGTGCACAAGTTTTGTTATCCCTCGAACGTGGTAGACGGTTGCCGGAATCCGTTCGATCTAGAAAGGGAATTTGAGATAGGTATTATGTGGGGTATTTCAATCTGTTAGGTTTGCGACCTACCATTGAAATAAAGCGTCACAAATATCGGTATTGTTCGGGAGTACTTCGGGGCGTAGAATTAGCACCCCAGGCTGAAGTAGTCACCGTTCGTACCTTGATGCCCATTATGGTGTTAAAGCCAGTGACTTTCATATAGTTAAGGAACGACGGATTAAAAGTGCAGGAACACAAAGATCATGCATAGAACACTTATAACATGACAGGGAAGGAATGAGGCGTATTCACCTTGCATCGATACAAGGACGAGTACGTCAGTGTTTGGTAAGAAGTCACGAAACAACACGAAATTGCTATTGGTTGCCTGCTTGTTTATACGAATCAAAATAACATGCTTGCCATGATATCATGTTTTATTACTTTTGAATATGCCATGAAACAGATCCTAAGGAGAACATAGAAAGATAACTAAACTGTATGTTGTATGAATCAATACATAACAAATATCGGTTTATTTAAGTGGGTCTTTGATCAGTACAGCGAGGACGAAAGTACTAATCCTCCACTAGTTTGCTAGCAAGTTCAGGGAATGGTTTGCTCACAGCGGAGCTTCGCTTGATCACGCTGAGGCATGGAATGCCGTAGCGTATTGAGACGTGCGATCGCATTGACGCTCGGACTTACAACAGGATTGATGCGGCCGAGATATAGAAGGCAAGATGTATGGAACGGTGAAATCCTTTGTGGGCAAGAGAGAACTTGAGTGTTGTAGCCAATCTGGCAAATTCAGTTGGACTATTGAAAGCCTTTGTAACCTCAGTTCATTTATCAATAAAGAGAATTGTTTCGTATACTCTGTTTGCTTCCGTTGCTAATATCAAATCAAAGATAATCATTTGAGAACTTGTCATCTTGTCTTGTACGAGTGCAACTCCAGACTCATACGGCATCACGTCCCAGCGAGGACGATGATTCGGATAAATCGATGCGAGGACGAGCGATTTTTCGGGTCGGGACGTGACAAATTGGTATGAGAACTTTAGGCTCAATTTCCTCAGGACGTTTGCTTCGTTTCAATTCTAAAAAGTTGTCCACCACCATGAAATAACTCTTGACTCTACTCGATGCCGCATTGGATGTTTCATACAATAAGTCTAATACAAATCATGTAATTTTGTCGCATGTGTTTTGGAATTTACATGATGTTTGCTAAGGAAGTCGTAAAATGTTGTTGCTGCAAGCGCAACAAGTCGCGAGATGTGAATTGAGATGTATGTTGCTGCAAGTGCAACAAGTTGAGAAATATGAATCGAAATGTTTGTTGTTTCAATGCAACAGTCGATATGAGAAATATTGGTTGTATCGATATAATGAAAGTCGTGAAATGTGGCGGTATCGAATACAATGAGTTGTGAATGATGCGTTGCAATGAACATGAAAGTTGATATCGAATGCGTCGAACGAATTCTTGGCTTTGGACGTCCGAAATAAATCGTTGCACGAAGTGCAACGGATGTCAAAAATAAATGTCGAAAATAAATTGTTGCAAGATGTGCAACTCATGCGATAATAAATCGTTGCACAAGGTGCAACGCATGAAAGAGAAATCATAATCGATAGCAACGAATCGTTCGATTGTGACTGAACTTGTGTTGGCAAATGAATACATTGGCCGAATTGTGTCGGATTTTGATTAATCAAAAGTTACGGTTGTGATCGACATGATAACTGCGGAAATCGTGAGGCGGAATAAGATTGTTCGTTTATACCGAGTATGATGCGAGAGAAATAGCTTGATTTCCGAGTGGTATATGCCATACCACGTATGCGATGAATGACTCGATTCTGAGTGGTATATGCTATACCACTTGTGCGATGGATTCCATCGACACATTGCGTAATTTGCGGAAGGTTTGTCCGCAACGGACGGGAGAGTACCGAGACTCGATTGGAAATTTGTATGACGGCATGTTGATACAAGTGTTCTTCGATAATCGGTTGGAACGATAGGGCGAGTACCCGTATCAATGAAAATACGTCGGACAAAAATTTGTAAATCGGTCGAACGACGGAGACCAACGAAACGATTACGCCTTGAAGCAATAATCGGATCGATGGGATAGAAAACTTAAACTTATAAACGAATCACACAACTTGCGATCTTAATAGGAATGTTGGGCGAGACGAATCGTAATCGAATCGCACGACTTGCGATCTCGATAGAAATGTTGGGCGAGGCGAATCGTAATCGAATCGCACGACTTGCAATCTCGATAGAAATGTTGGGCGATGCGAATTATAAACGGATCACACGAGGTGCGACTTCGGTGAAGAGTTGGTTCATGCGGATAAATAGTGCCTAATAGATAGTTGGTTACGTTGCGGCGAAAACATTTGAGTACGAATAAAACACGCAAAAACTTAGAGGGCGTGATTGTATAACTCGAGGGTTCGATGTTGGATAATCGGTAACTCGGTTACGCGATCAAAGTATAGCGGGATGCGGCAAATCAGAAAACGAGTTGATGCGTATAAAAAAGTTTGTAGTGAACTTGGATGTATGCAATACGAACTAAAGTTGACGTTGATGAAGATTCAAAGTTGACCCTCGTGTTATCGAAATTGATATGACCTATCGAAATCGATACGCAAGAAAACGTAAGCACGATTTGAGAATACAAAATGGAGCAGGCCTACAATATCAGAATTTTCGAAAATAGCAATACGAAAGTGTCGAACTGACTGATCGTAAACTTTGTGATTGATCAGGGCGAGACTATAAAGTCATCGACGATTGTTTCGATGCGTATAACATCTCAGGTGTTGACCGTAGGTAGAAAGACTCAAACTCAATACGAGTAGATGTTTCGTGAAATACAGAATTATCGATGGGAGTGCATGACTTTACTCAGAGGATAGTTGTGCATCAGTTGCACCGATAGAAATAATTTTGTCCGAAATTGGGTAGTCGCATAGAAATCGTCGGAACGTGATTTGGCTCTGAAATAATATAGCATGGTTCGTAGTAACTTTCCTTCGTTAATGATCCACAATTATCGAGCGTAGCTTCGAGACAACTGACCCTAGAAGACTTGTCCGTCAAATCGAAATGAATATTGCAGACCCATAAGATGACCCATGCGATGTCGCATATGAAATTGCATCGATAACAAATATAATGTGGTGCATGTTTATGATAAGTCTAGGCAATTTTTGAGAATCATGCTATGCACGAGAGCGAGCGGTAAGAGAATGACTTACGAGTTATGTCGTTAGATTTGGATTCACCTTGCAATTAAGTTGCGTGAATCAAACTTATATTCGATGTTGCGAGACGGACAAGTTGAAAATTTGGCTAGTGAATTCCTACTCGTTAGGAATCGAACGTAAGATACATCGTAGAGACTTTGAGTCAAAGCGATTGTTGCCTTGAGCACCATCGTCTCGAGTAAACTTTTGTGTCGGATAGATTGTGGCCTTTGTTAAATGTCAATTTAAAGTTGCACCGGGAGAATTTAAGCACGGTGTCTAGGTAAGTGACCTAGTAGACGTAGTCCTGAATGTTGATGCATTTGCAAGTCAACAAAGGAAATCGTATCGAGATGAGTTGCATAGCCAGACTTCGGAAATAGTTGGACATCGACTTCGAACGCAAGGCGTCGCGGAGGATCGTTGCGATCGTATGCGCGACGGCTCGATGCGATGCGTAGAATTGATAGTCCATACGAAACGAGAAATGCGATTTTGAATCGCGTCGCATGCAGTGACTTTATTGAATGAATCACGTATGTATCGAATATACGTATGCAATAAAATTTTGAAAACAGTTGCTAAAGATAAGTCCGATAGGGAGTACGAGATGGCAAGCATATGATTGAAATTTACCTGTCAGCTTTGTTCCAATTTTCTACCACTGGACTTGGCTGAAATACACATATTTTTGGGACGCCTTCAATAGGTGTACGATCCAAATCAAGTTGTATACTGAATTCAGATTGAGCTGCAGAAAAAACTGAAAGTTAATGAAAGATTGCACGAGTGTTTGAAATGGAACAACGATAGTTGGACGAGATCGTGAAACGATCTAGAAAACACTTGAACTGAGTGTTGGTTTTGGTCCGAGGACGAACCTTGTTTTGAGTGGTATATTATGTAATGCCCCGCTCCGCACGGTGCATTATGCTGAGTCGTTGACTCGAAGAGTTGCGTTGACCCGATTATGTATTGATACAAATCGATACGAGTACGTTGGCCCAAGAAATGCATCGAGTCGGATCGATGCAAAGAGTTACGTTAACCCGAACAATGCATCGAGTAAGATCGATGCAAGTGTTAAGTTGGCCCAAGAGAAAGTATTGAGTCGGTTCGAAGATTCTAAAAAATTGAATCGACGCAAGGCATTAGTCCGATTCAAACAAGTATTGATTTTAGTTGGTTTCATGTGCAGGCTATACGTTTACGCTGAAATATAAAAGATCGACATTTTGCCTTATTTGTAATGGTGTCCGCAAAACCAAATCGTCGCCTTGCCGCGGACTGAAGCATAAGCACGGTAGGCCAAATAGTTTGGATAATTCAACGTAGCACGAAGTGCTCGAATGGCTAAGTCAGAAGAGTTGGCCGTGCAACAAAGATATGTAATCGAGCCGCATCGGCTCGACAAAACGACAAGGCGCATCGGCTTAAGGTGGGGGACTTTGACTTCTATTTTCTACTCCGTGTCCAAGTAAAATATATCGTTGTATGCTAAATTAACCTATCGAGACCATGAACGTGGCTCAATCGAGAGATGAACATAGTGCGTGTCGAACACTAGATAGAACAATTGAAATGAAACGTACATCAAATGTACGAGTCGCTATTGAATATCGCAAAGGTGAGCGCCTCGGTGCGCAAGCCATAAGAAGATGGGATAACTGTATCGACGAGTGCCTCAGCGCACAAGTCATTCGTGCTCCTGTGCACGAGTTAGTATGCTAGAACATTGAAAGACTATATCGGCGCAAGTGCCTCAGTGCACGAGCTATAGAACATTGAATACCCTATCGAGGCGTGCCTCAGTAGCACGAGTCGGAGGGAAGGAACATAAGTCTAACATATTGAACACTAAGGCGTAGAACATAGAAATACTGAATCGAAACGTGCATCGAATGCACGACACAATTGAATGTCGAATAACTATATCAAAGCGTGCGCACGTATACAAGACTTATGAAAGATTGCTTCGTTGCGAAGAAGAGAATAGTTGTGGCACGAATGTGGCAGAACTATTGAATGTGGCATGACGCCTTAGAAATGTTTATAGCCCTTGGGGCGTTCGTTGATGAACATTGAGTTGGGACATTGTGCCAATGGAAATAGAGATAGACGAATTGCTTGGTTGTATGACTTGGACGCGTTGCATGGTCACGGACAACTTGTGCACAAATTTTGTTATCCCTCGAACGTGGTAAACGGTTGCCGGAACCCGTTCGATCTAGAAAGGAAATTTGAGATAGGTATTATGTGGGGTATTTCAATCTGTTAGGTTTGCGACCTACCATTGAAATAGAGCGTCACAAATACCGGTATTATTCGGGAGTACTTCAGGACGTGGAATTAGCACCCCAAGCTGAAGTAGTCACCGTTCGTACCTTGATGTCCATTATGGTGTTAAAGCCGGTGACCTTCATATAGTTAAGGAACGACGGATTGAAAGTGCAGGAACACAGAGATCCTGCATAGAACACTTATAACATGACAGGGAAGGAACGAGACGTATTCACCTTGCATCGGTGCAAGGACGAGTGCGTCAGTGTTTGGTAAGAAGTCACGAAACAACACGGGATTGCTATTGGTTGCCTGCTTGCTTATACGAATCAAAATAACATGCTTGCCATGATTTCATGCTTTATTACTTTCGAATATGCCATTTAACATATCCTAAGGAGAACATAGAAAGATAACTAAATTGTATGTTGTATGAATCAATACATAACAAATGTCGGTTTATTTAAGTGGGTCTTTGATCAGTACATCGAGGACGAAAGCACTAATCTTCCACTAGTTTGCTAGCAGGTTCACGGAATGGTCTGCTCAGAGCGGAGCTTCGCTTGATCGCGCTGAGGCATGAAATGTCGTAGCGTATTGAGGCGTGCAATCGCATTGACGCTCGGACTTGCAACAGGATTGATGCGGCCGAGATATAGAAGGCATGATGTATGGAACGGTGAAATACTTTGTGGGCAAGAGAGAACTTTAGTGTTGTAGCCAATCTGGCAAATTCAATTGGGCTATTGAAAGCCTTTGTAACCTCAGTTCATTTATCAATAAAGAGAATTGTTTCGTATACTCTGTTTGCTTCCGTTGCTAATATCAAATCAAAGACAACCATTTGAGAACTTGTTATCTTGCCTTGTACGAGTGCAACTCCAGACTCATACGACATCACGTTCCAGCAAGAACGATGATTCGGATAAATCGATGCGAGGATGAGCGAATTTTTCGGATCGGGGCGTGACAGTCCCTCTCTTCTTTCCTACCCAATCCATACAAATCCCTATTCCATTTAATCTTCTATTGGTACTTCTCCTCTTGAACAAGTCAACCATGTTATGCAAACATAACCCATCCCTGACCTAGAAATAGGCTTCAAATATTCAAAATTAGTATTCTAAAAAACATCAAATTTACGAAAAACTTGGGAGTTGTAAAATCAACGCCAAATAAATATAAATATTTCTATACAAATTCAAACCCAGTACCCAATCACATATCATTCGAGTCCTTGCTTGACTTTATATATGAGTTAACTTTGTAACCAAACTGACATCTCGATGCATAGTATGAACTAGCATGATAACCATTATAATTGCAAGACATACATCCTTTCACCCTCTTAAAGGAAATTCAATCCTCTAAATTTGACATGCAATAGTACCGAATCAAGTGAGCATGTTAAGGCCTTCATTGCAAATTTTCACAATAAGTTACATGAATCCTATCTATGTGCACGGACATGGATACAATATAACACGGGAAGGAAACGGTGACCCAGACACATCACCTATTTTGGAGTGTCCGGGTTGTGTCCAAACGTGTCCGACATGACACGTCTCAGATTTTGTAGTGTCCATGCTTCCTAGCATGAATCCTTTCATTGCATCCACTCTAAAGTTAGTAAAACCTCTTGACTACAGTTGGTTTTGTAGTGAAAATCTGCATGCAACCAAACAGCCATAAATGCTACAATAGAGTAAATGTCAGCCACTTTTAACATATAGCAGCCACCTTGAAGCACCAGGCCAGAGGAGGCTCCAATCAACTTGAATGCTCACCTTACATCCAGGTAGCTTAAATGTTTGTTGTTCCCACTCCCTAGGAATTCATGGCACTCCAAGCCAAAAGGCTAAGCTTCCTCTTGGAACAAAGCATATATACTTGAACTGCATCCAAATATATATATCTGACCGCATTGCAGTTCTTTCAGTTCCTCCCTCAAGTCAAACAACCCCTCATCCTGCTCCTTTTTCCTACCCAGTCCATGTGAATTCTTATTCCATACCGTCTCCTCTCAGCCTTAATTTATTTGTGCAAGTAAAGTATCTCCTAGCCTACACGCTCCTTTTCCCTTACGCAATCCATGAATCCTTATTCCATACCATCTAACTCTCCTCTCAGCCTTAATTTATTTGTGAAAGTATCTCCTAGCCTGCACAATCTTTCTGTTAAGCATAGTCTTATTATTATTTTCATTAGGCCTCTATAATAGTCATCCATGACACCATATGCTAGTTGTCGTCTTTTGTGTTTATTCATATAAGTCTCCAATATAGAGTGGCCATAAAGTCTTTTAAAGTCCTAAATGAAGGTGAATTTTTCAATTTCTAACATGGTATGATAGTCATGCCTACAAAATAATTTCTTTGTCATTCTCTTTTCTAAACACTAACTAATAACCCTAGCCTTCCAATCCCTCAACCCTAGCCACCTTTCATTTCCAAGCTCTCACTTGTTGCTCCTATTGTTGTCATCTTTAAACTAACACCAAAGCTGCTGATTCAGCCTTCTTGTTTCCAACCACCAATGCACCACCATTGAGACTTCTGTCAGCCAAGCCTTTCCATTGATGAATAGTTCACAAACCCACTTCATCCCAACTCGTAAAGCCTTCAACTCCACGACCGAGCTCCTCTCAATGTGCTTATCTCAGGTCACAAACCCAATCAGATCCAACTGATAAAACCAAAACCAGATTACCAAGCCACTCATTCCATCTCACAACAGCACTGAAACCAGCCAATAGTATTGCAGCTCCGATACCATGTTAGGATTTGGAAGGTTCACCTTCATTTAAGACTCGAT
This sequence comes from Iris pallida, assembly GCA_029216955.1. NCBI lineage: Eukaryota > Viridiplantae > Streptophyta > Magnoliopsida > Asparagales > Iridaceae > Iris > Iris pallida. The sequence continues at coordinate 3,570,043 of JANAVB010041814.1, read as the reverse complement.
GTCCAGTTCAACATCAGCTTCAACCCGATTTGCTCAAAAGCCCAAAAATTCAACCAATTAGTATGCCCAACCCAGTTTTAATTTACCCGACCCAAATTCTATCTGAACTAATGCGATGAGTATTCCCCTGAGTTTGAGCAAAATATCTTGATCTTGCGAGAGAACTAAGTTGCCAACCCTCTGGTACTTCGACTTCTTCATTTGTTGTTGTTACTCATGATGCACATCATGATCTAATCATTTAACACTAGATACTTGTTCCTCAACTAATCATCCTATGACATGATCTTTCTCGCATCACTACTAATCATACAGACAGTTGATGTTACATCCATGCATATCTCATTTCGAGGTCACATGTCTGACTTACCTTGTTTCTCCGTTCCCAACATATACTATGTTCCTATACTATCAATGAATCCTCTTTTGATATCTCAATTAACCCACATGCAGTATTGTATTATATACATATCTTCCTCATGCTTCTTGCATGACTCTCGCACATGCTAACATATTGGATACGGGCATCGATGCAACGGTCTCTATTACATGGGCAGTCTCATCCTACATGCTATCTCTTTCCTCTTCTCCTATAATTATTATCCCATCTTGACAATATTACTTTGTTAGTTTGGCATCGACGTTTTGGACATTTATCGCCAGATCGACTACGGCTCTTATCTTTTTTGGACGCTTTGGGGGACATTTCCACCACATCCCTAACTCCTTGTACTGGTTGTAAGTTGGCCAAGCAAGTCGGCATGACATTCCCATGTACGGAACATATTTCTTCCTATTCCTTTGACTCGATTCACTACATCATTTGGAAACCATCTCCTCATCTCTCAAGGTGGAGTCCAATGCTATTTTATATTAAGGTGGAAATCGGTACTATTTTGTATTATGATTGTACTCATTACACTTGGATTTACATGCTCTCTCAAAACTATAACGTCCTCTCAAAATATCTTTAGTTTACTACGATGATTGTCACTCATTCCTTTTGCAGTATCAAGATATTTTATTCAGACTCAAAGGGAATATACATTAGTTCAGGGAATTTCTTCTATCTCATGGGATATTGTCTCGTTCTTCTCATGCCCTCATGTACACCAACCATCGCTAAAAGTCGATATTGACACATACTTGAGACCACACAAAGCCTTATACTCTCTACATTGGTTCATGTTCAATTTTGGGGTAGGATCATTGCTAAAAGACAACATTGATGCATAATTAAGACCACACAAACCTCATAATTGAGACTGTCCTCGTGAGTGTGTTCCTCATTGGCTGGATTACATTTTCGATTCTTGGTTTGGTCTCTCCTTATCAGAAGCTATACAATTATACTTCAAATTATTCTCTCTTTCGAGTGTTCAGTTGCACCTGCTTTTTTCTCACTCCTTCATCTGAACGACATAAGTTTTCAGCTTGATCTAGTATGTGTGCTTCTTGTGCTACAACACTATAATTAAGGGCTACAGATGCTACGATTTGATCGCAACTTTTTTGTATCTCATGTCATGTTCTTTGAGCATCTACTTTACCGTGTCCTACCTTGTCCTCTTGCACTATTACCACCCTCTACCTACTAATTCCATCTCCTACTTCAACTGACTCGGTATAAGAAATATCCAGTATGCCTATTACTCATGCTTCTCATGTCCATGTCGACTCATGTTATCGAGCATCCATAACCGGTGTATTGTCCCGCTCTTGACCATTATCCTCTAGACTCGCTAAACTTATTTACTTTCATGGATCCTACTCTTCAGAATTTTCTTTTAGCTACATCCAATCATCAGAAGCCCAATCGTATCATGAGGCTGCCTTTATATCTGAATGGCAAACAACCATGTGCGTCCGATAAGCTCAGGGCTCTTCAGTAGACTCATACTTGGTAGGTAACTTACTACTCTTCCCTCAGAAAAATCTATGATCAATTGTAAGTAGGTCTATAAGAGAAGATGTCTCGTTGATGGTTATATTGATCGATACAGGGCTCATCTAGTTTCTCGTGGATTTTCTTAACAGCATGATAATGATTACGACAAGACATTTGTTGTTGTTTCTAACATGACGACGATTTGTATTCTCTTGGCCCTTGCTCTCGTTCATTACTAGTTTCTTTATCAAATGGATGTGAAGAACACTTATTTTTCATGGAAATTTGATAAAGGATATCTACATGGCTCCTCCTGGCCTCTTATTATCTGGCACAAGTTTGCCATCTGTCAAAGGCGATAAATGGCCTCAAGCAGGCTGCTCGGACTTGGTTCTCCATATTCACTGGGTCATTCATCCTGTCAGATTTACATCAAGCCAAAATGAACTGCCCTGTCTTCTTTTGTCTTTATTCATGTAACTTGCCTATATAGTTTGGCCATAAAGCCCTAAATAAAGGTGAACTTTTCTAATTGTAACACTTTCAAAATTGGCACTATCCCACTCTTGCACCAGCCACCCATGTTATGCAAACATAACCCATCCCATTGTTACAAATATTCCTTCCATATTCAAATTTACAAAAACCAAGCAATCGTAAGATTACCACCAAATACTTGTAAATATTTCTATCCAAATCCAAACCCAGTACCCGGATACACATCATTTGAGTCCTTGCTTGACTTTATATATGAGTTAACTTTGTACCCAAACTGGCATCTCGATGAATAGTAAATACATCTCGATGAATAGTAAACTGGCATCTCGATGAATAGTAAATACATATGATAATCATTATAAATGCAAGGCATTACATCCTTTCACCCCCTTAAAAGAAATTTGGTCCTCTAAATTTGACATGCACCAATATTGAACCAAGCGAGAACATTAAGGCCTTCATTACACATTTTCACAATCCATTACATGGATCCTATGTGCACGGATACGACACGGCACAGGAAGGACTCTGAGACAGCACCTATTTTGGTATCTCCTAGTATATTTTGGAGTTTCCTGGTGGTGTCCAAAACGTGTGCACACGAGAAATTTTGGAGTGTCTGTTCTTCCATTCTCTCTAAAGTTTGCAGAAACCTCTTGATCACCATGATCTTTTCATCTTTCATCTACAGCCAAACCCCAGGTATCCTGTCCAGTTCACAGTGGCAAGCCTTCATCCTCATAATTATGGCCCGACTAGTAATCTCTTCCCGGAATCCCTATCATCCAATATGGACCACAATAGAGACCCCTTTTACTATCCACTTTCAAATCTGCCATGCCATGCCATGCCCACTGCTCTCAGCAACTAATTAGGGACTGCGCCCGAAAGTTTCAAACTTTCCTCATTTCCACAGCATTCATTTTCCTCTAAGAAATCGTATATTCAAACTAATTTGAATCCTCCGTGAGCAAAATTTTCCGAAAGATTCAATCTTTAAGCAATTTGACATCATTCGATTCATTCCCACTCCATTTCCCTCCAAAATATCGCCGATCTGAACAAAACTAGTCTCGGATCATCTCTAGCTCGTAATTATTAGGGTTTTGAGAACAGAGAATTCACAGAGAGAGAGAGAGAGGGGTTTTACGTTGAAGATGAGATCTTTGTTGTCGGAGAAGAGGGAGACCCCTCCCCGAAAGTGCAGCGCCCACGTGACCACCATAGCCGCCAGCGCCACGCCGACGAGCCGGATCAGGAGTAGGATCGGGAACCGGACCACCGGAACGCTCGCCATTTTTTTTTTTCTCACTCTCTGTTGGTTCCGAAGAGGAGGTGGAAGAAGAAGAAAAGAATCCAACCAATTTGAGTTGAGCTCGTGAAGGGAGGTGGTCGAGTCATATCAGTATTCAGTATTAGCAAACCTATAGGTGGGGCCCTGCGTTTAGTCCCGTTTCTTGTTAGAGCATCTCCAACCCTATTGTCTTGTTTTGTGTTTTGAATACTATGTGGCATGAGACATATGACAATGTCTTTCCTATGTGGCAAGATGACATTTATACAAGACAATGAGATAAAAAATATGTTCTCCAATGCAAAAGTTTGATAAGACAATAAAATTACTTTTTTTTTAACTTCCAAGACAACTTTTTCACTTCTTCTTTTATATATATATATATATATATATATATATATATATATATATATATATATATATATATATATATATTTTTATATATATATATATATATATATATATATATATATATATATATATATATATATATATATATATATATATATATATATATATATATATATATTTGTTCACAATTGATGATGTCGACATAAAGTAAGTGCATTGTCTAGATCTAGACAACCAACTTCACATTCTTCTTGCCATGTCATTGCCATGTCAACTTCACAATTTATTTCACATTTATATTGGAGAAGTACTTTTGAAAAAAATGCTTGTCATTCCTATGTGGCAACCATTTTTTCCAAACTCACAATAGGGTTGGAGATGCTCTTAGCAAACATCCGAATAAAACTTCGAACGCGGCTATCCGCATCCTATGACCTACTAAGCACACACACACAAAATTCTTATCCTACCCCCCATCCCCCCCCCCCTCCTCCTCCTCCTCCTCCTCCTTCTCCTCCGACCCCGACCCCTCCTCCCTCCTCCGACGACCCTCCGACCGCGGAGGAGGAGGAGGAGGAGGGAGAGGGGTCGGGAGGAGGAGGAGGAGGAGGAGGGTCGGGAGGGGAGCCGAGGGGAGGGGAGGGGAGCAGGGCGAGGAGGAGGATAGGATAGGATAGGATAGGAATTTCTATTTTTTTTTATTTTGGGATGTGCTTAGTAGGTCATGGGGTGTGGACAGACGCGTCCTAAAACTTCTGTTATATGCGATTTTTTTTTCATAACTTGCCTACTTTCTAAAGATTTAGATTAGTAATGTAAATTTTAAGCATATGCGAAGGTGTGAGATGGGCCGGACGGCCGACAACCCGGACTGGACCCGGCCTAGTCAACGTCGGTCTGGGTCGATCCGAACCCGGTCAACGGACCGGCCCGGTTCGGCCCACCATTTCAGCGGGTCCGAATTGGATTTTCTTTCTTTTTTGGCCCAAAAGTGCGGCCCGGTTCAGAAACCGGTCTGAACCTGTTTAGCCCGCTAAGCCCGGTCGACCCGGCCCGTCCTGATCTGCTAGCCCGGTTCAGACCTGGTTCAACCTATATATATATATATATATATATATATATATATATATACATATATATATATATATATATATATATATATATATATATATATATATATATATTGTCCACTCCATTCGGACTCGTGGCACCGCCACCCAACCAGTCCGAATTGAGGGCCCAGCCCGGGATCGTGACCACCCTTAGCCACCCAGCCGCCCCGTGCCAGAGGAGGCTCGAACTCGTGACCTCCCACTAGTGAGCCCCCTCCATACCACTAGGCTAGAGAGCCTTGGACACACACACACACATATATACATTAAAAAATCAACGATTATGATTAGATGACTTAAACAACGATTATGAAAGAGGGGATGCTTGGGGATGCAAAAGTGAGGGGGTGTGGATCCCTCCTTATATGTATATATATATATATATATATATATGTATATATATATATATATATATATATATATATATATATACATATATATATATATATATATATATACATATATATATACATATATATATATATATATATATATGTATATATTGTAACACCCAGTTTTCCATATGAGGGTAATTTTAAAATTTTGTAATTATAATTATTAATTATTGATATTTGATTCACATTATGATTTTAGTGATTTTTTAATAATTTTTTAAACTATTTAAAAACTGCCTTAAGTCATGACTTGTGATTTTGATGTGCTGCCAGTGAAACCCTAGTAACTACATGACCTAGAGCCTAACCATGTCATTAGGATGATTTAATTATCATTTTTAGCCTAGGGATAATTTGGTCATTTTGACTTATTTGAATTATTTGATGATTTAATGAATTGGTGAATTCTAGTTGACCTTGACTTGTTGAGACCTAGTGGACTAGCCTAGAACCTAACCCTACCTATGGTAACCCAAGTCTAACTTGAGTTAACCTATTTTAGTCATTAGAGAATAGTTTTAGAATGAGGGGATTTGGTTTAGTGAATTTAAGTCATGGCTTGTGGTTTCATGAAATGACTTATGGCTCAATTATTTAATTGATCATGACTTAAGCCCATGGGCCATTTAGTGAACCCTAATCCTAATTTTTGAGCTTATGAACAGCCACATAGGGATTCCCACCCTATTTAAATACTTATTCATTAGGGCTTGCCTCTTTTTATCATTCCAACACTTGGAGAAAAGAAAGGTATTTTTCCCCCTTCCAAAAATCCCCATTTATTCATTTGATCTCCTTTTTCATCCTAGTCTTTTGCATTATGTTCTAATTTTTGTATATTTAATATTTCTGGAGGTTAATCTCAGTTTTGGGCTCATTTGGAGCATTTGGCCATCAAGAGGAACACCCCCCTCCCCATTTGGAGCTTTTCCATACAATTTGCACCTATAGGTAAAACCCTTTAAATTGCATTATTATTGTGATTTCTTTGCATGATGGTTTAGGAATAGGTGTCCCCTAATTTCTGGAGGAATTTCGTGTCATTTGCATTAGGTTACGTGTCCGTATCGGACACGTATCAAACCTAATAGCTAAGTGTTCGACGAAATGCCCGAACCGATTCGATTTGCAAATTTTGCAAATCTATTTGAATAGAGTCCTAGATCTAGGTGTGTAGGTTATTTTCTGTGAAGAGTGTCTGGTATTTTAGTGTCCTATTGTGTCGGAAATTCGTGTTGGACACGCTGTGCACACACGTACACTGTGTCCTGCATCACGGGGCTGAGAACTCACGATACAGGACACGTGGACACACCAAATTTTGTGTGAGTGTTGGGGCAGTGACTGCCACCCTGCTCCCAAGGTTTGTGAGCATTTTGTTTTGTGTGCGAGGAGAAATCCTCCCCGCACTGGTCGTACGGGACACGCGCGAGCTGTCGATTTCGCGCACAAAACGCTACTGATACGCGGTTCGACACGACACCACGAGTTTCGTGGACACGGCACAGGAAGTGGGACACGCTCCCCTATCCCTGGCGAGTGTCTGGACATGAGCACGATGTGTCACGTGTCGTGTGTCATGCACACGACTCTGTGATACGCTTGTACGACACTTGGTGTGCACGTGTGTGTCTGTGTGTGCTCGAGGTGTCTGGACACTTCGTGTCTGATTGTGTGGACACGAAACCACATGTACAACACGTATGGATGTGCTAGATTAGTTACCAACCTTTAATTTAGTATATTAACACGATTTGAGTTCGAAATTTATATTTCCCAAATATCACTAATACCATGTGTTTATTTCGAAAATCCTGAATTGATTTTCTTTTTAATCTGATTTAGATGATGTTTTAAATTGCCACATTGATTCCTACATGTGTATTAGTTCCTACTAAGTTTGTTTTGCAAGTTAGATTAGGTTTATCACTTGAGAAATGGGATTCGATATTGAAATAGGTTGTAGACTGCTAGTTTCTATTTTTTTTACTGTTTGAAATCCTGATTTTAAACCTATTTTTTTTAACTAATTTGATATTTATTTGACATATTTAGTTGATTAATAAATTGATGATATATATACATGTATGTACACATTGGGTTGGTTCATGGGGTTGAGCTATTTCCTTGTTTTCCTGAGTTTTCAATGCTTTTGACTGATACTTCACAACTGTGAACTGTTCTTCCTGAGAACAGTTGCACCATTGAGATTACACACACACACTATCCACACACACGCACAGGTACACTTTAGTCACTGTATCAATTCATGAAACTGACAGTGATGAGTTAAATGAGATTGTTGGGTTTTCAATTAGGTTAGACTGATTTATGGACTGTCCTTGGTTCCTTTTTTTTCTGTTTTGCACATCACCTTCCCTGAGATTTGAAATGAATTGCACAGCTTGGTTTGAACTTGGTATTGGATTTTGGTTGGTATGGGAGTTTATGTTGTATAGGGAATTGGGTTTTTGAGTTTAGTTTGGTTTGAATGTGCTAATTGCAATGAATTCCCTGATTTCCTATACTCCTCTATACACACACATTCACAGGTTCAATCCTGTCACCATTTCACACTGCTTTCATACACTCTAATGTTTCCTATACACACACACAAAAACTGAAATTGATTTCTATCCTAACACATGATACACTCTAGAACCATTGACACATTATTTGTTCCCCCTCACTGTTAACACACATACACTTTTCACACATTGCCACTTGACATTTACACCCTCACATGAACACCTAGACTCACAAACACATGTGACCCTCTTCAAATCTGTCAACACTATACACACACCCTATCACCTAACCACCATTGACATATTACACCACTGTCATGTCCACATACACAAGGACACACACACTCATGCTCTTTCACACTCTCACACACACATGCTCTACACACACACCCACATGACTATATGTACACCTAGGACACAAATACACGTGTCCCTCTCCCTATCACCCAATGTATATATATATATATATATATATATATATATATATATATATATATATATATATATATATATATATATGTATATACATATCTATATGTGATATTATCATGTAGCCTATATATGTATGAATGTGTATTAACTTATTAATTTAGATAAATAATTAATGTGTGAAATATGTGAGAGTAGGCTATAAGTGTGAAATGTATGATATAGTTATATGGCCTATAGCCTATATACAAGGCACATAGCCTATGGGGTGTATCCCTATGTGATACAGCCTATGTATATGGCATGGATGCCCAGTTAAGGTGTGTGGTTGGCTTGATAGCCTAGTTTGGCTTGTACTTGTGCTAGATTGCTAGTGTAGGCTTGGTTAGGCCTAGTGAGACATGACTGGACTAGGATTAACCTAGTTGACTAGTGTAATTGACCAAGGTTGACCAAGTTTGACTTGGACCTAGTTTGACTTAGACAGTTGACCAGGTTTGACTTAGAGTTGACTTTGACCTAGATTGACCTAGAAATTATGTAGATGCATCATAAACTTTATCTGTCTTATTTTAAACACATTATAACCTGTATTCCTCTGTTTAGGACATTGTGACTCCGGTACAGACATCTGATATTATACTACTCTTTTCAGAGTATCAGGCGAGTACATTCTCTGATTGTTCTTTCATTTATTTGCCAGTTACTGTACTTCAGTTCTATTTAGTTTTATGTGATTCTCTGATACCACACGTATGGATATTTCTGGATTCATGTATGCGACACACATACCTTACTTATCTGGCCTCTATTACTTGAATCACTGGAATCATTCCGGAATCTATTTCTGGAATCATCATATTTTGGCTGGACTCATCTCGATTCTCGTATCGAATTCTGGATTCATTTGTATTGCAGGGCGGGGAAATATTGAGTAAGACATGAAGACATACCCCAAATCTGGAATCTCCAACTGGAATCTACTAGAAGCATAGCCATCTCTCGCCTGATCAGTGAGAGATGTGCCTGATTACCTACAGCCGTTTATATGTCGATCTCGGTATTTTAAAACACACTGTTAGAATAGCTGGACTCACCTGGATTCTTGATCACTACCTAGAATCATCTTGTACTGGATTCATCTTGTATTAGATTCATCTCGTACTGGATTATAGTAGTTTTACACTTATTTTACATGTACTGCCTGGACTTATTATGTTACTTAGTTCAGCTAGATTTATTTTACAGTCTTCATTGCCATCATTCTTCTCTTATTCTAGTTACTTACTTTTCTTGTATCTTATCTGTTCTCCATACCATTACCTGTATATAAACTGCCATATTCATCAATAAAAATGTCTATAACTATTTTATAGTTCTCTGTCATTACTTGGGTTTTCTTGATGAGTTGTACTCGTTCCTGTCCTGACTGGACCTGTTGTAAATTTTACAGATGATTTCCCTGAGGATACATGCCCTACATATTACTGTCGAGATGGCTTAGCTACCTATGGCCCCGACACTCAGGAGTGATCGGAAGATTAGCTAGTTGTTTTGTTTAGCTTTCATGTTTTAGAACTGGAGTTGTATATAAGTTTAGATTTGTAGTTGAGATTGTTTGAGATTATATTATTAGTTGTTGGTTTTATTTCTGTTATTAGTCTTAGTTTTAATCTTCTGTGATATCTTATCGTTCTTAGACTGTGATTGAGATTCATTATATCTATACTTGTCCTCCGTTCGGAGTTGAGATTTGACAAGTACATTATATAATTGCGTGAGTTGTTGATTAGATAGTAACCTAGGACAGCGTTCTACCGCCGACACTGTGGCGTAGGCTGGGCGTTGTTACGTGCCCGTACCCTCACAGTGGGTGCGGGTCGTGACACGTTTTTAGTGGTGGCCCATGCAGGTCGAGAGTCGCATCAGTGCGATATCGTGGTAGTACAGCGACTTAGTTGTACTGCCGCGAGCCTGCGATAGGATTGAGAGATAGGCTTTAACGGAGAGGTACTCAATCACAGTTAGAAAAAATTCTGTTTCAATTCATGCCATCTACATATCTTACTAATTGTCTTCTTTGAGATAAACTGTCCTCCTTTGATTTTATCGATTCCTGCTCAGTATTGACTTCCTTTTCGATTAGTCTTCAGGATGGTAGAGACACGATCACATCGCTCTGGTACAGCAGCCGTTGTAGAGGGGTCTGCCACCTCTCGTCTTCAGTAGCCAGTTTCCGGTACCGCAGCCCCAGTCATGCCAGCTGGGGTAGGTGTTTCAGCAACTTTCGGAGGAGTACCTCCACCAGTTGGGAGGCAGAGTCCGGTGCTTCCTGAGATCCTTCCACTACAGCAGCCTCCACCTGCGGGGATGGTAGATGCTGCTCATCTATTCTCTTTCGTGGAGAGGATTCTGGCATCTCATCAGCAGCAGCAGCTGTCACGACCCGCACCCTAGAGTAAGGACACGAGACGTGGGTACGTCCAGCCTACGTCGCAGTATCGGCGGTAGAACGCTGTCCTAGGTCACAACAACTAACAATTGAAGGTAAAAACCGTTATACTCCCCGAATGGGGGTGACATAACAGAAATATAACTCAACCACAGCTAAGGTAGAACAGGTAAGATAGATTGATAATGAAAGATAAAAATATCCAGAACAGAGAATCACAGAGATACAATCCAGAATTCTAAGTGTCTAAAATAATACATCTCAGAATATCTCAAAGTCTAATACAGTAATCCAAAATAGTAAGACAATCCTAAACTAATGGAGTGTCGTCTACTGCTAATGGATCCTGCTGCTGGTCCAAGTCCAGGCACTCGTCTAGTGTAGCACCGTAGTAGGTAGGGCAGAATGCCTCAGCCTCGTCCTCTGTAATATTTCAACAGGTCCAGTCAGGACAGGAGCGAGCACAGTACATCTCAACAAATCATAGCAGGTCAGGATATATAATCATGCTAGAGAGTAAGATACAAGAAACTGAAGAAATATGATAAACATGAAAGACTGTAAATAAATAGCTATAGTATAATAGAGAACTGATAGTGTCTAGTGATTCAGAGCACAAGTTGGTTATGTAAACGGCACGATGTTATACACGAGTAATCTACAGAGGTCTACAGAGGTTGTACACGAGTAATCTACTAGATTGAATACATAACCACTTCTACTCCCCCGCCCCAATCAATACACAAGGATCTGGCTAAGTTATGTTATTGTACACGAAGGTCATGTGAATACATGATTATACACGATTTTACACGTTTCGTACACGAATGTCACAAATACAAGGAGTACACGATGTTCACGATAAAGTACACGAACACGAAATATCCGATGTATCCGCTAAGGGGATAACATCGCCCAACAAGATCCATATATTACTAATCCGTGTTTCCAACGTGTCAGCATCATGTAAAGTAATCTAAAGCAGAAAATATACTCCTAATGCAGGATATGAAATGATCAGAGAATGTACTCGCCTGCTAACTGAATGTCCGAGATGAAAGTACTGTCCGAAGAGTGGTGTCTGGCTCCTATTTAGAACAGTACGAGTCACAACAAGTCCAGAATAGAAATGTAATGCACTACAATGCGTTTTACATGAATCTAGGTCAATCTAGACCAAAGTCAACTCTTGGTCAACTCTGGTCAACCCTAGAAGTCAAACTAGGTCAACCAAGTCTAATCTAGGTCTAACAAGACTATTATAATATCTAACAAGTCTACTCTAGGTTTACTAGGCTATTCTAGGCAATACTATGTCAAGCCTACCAATCACATCTATACAAGATTAACACTATAGCTAACAATACACACATTGGTATATATATTATAATCTAACTTAGAATGCATATCCTATAGCCACTATACCACAACATCCCTATATCATATCACATCACAAACACCATATATATATATAATATACATATTAAAACTCATATACACATATATAAGAAACTTGTATATATATATATATATATATATATATATATATATATATATATATATATATATATATATAAATATATATATATATATATATATATATATATATATATATAACAATGCTTATATATTATATACATACATAGGGAGTGAGGGGGAAAGACAGGAGTACATGTGTGTGTAATATATCATAAGGGTGTGTGATGAGAGGGCATAGACTAGAACATGTGTGTGTCAAGTGGGTACAAGAGGGTATGTGTGTGTGTGTGTGTGTTAGACAGTGTAGGCAGGAGGGTGTGTGTGACATGGCATGAGATAACCTGTGCACATTGTGACATTGTGTGCAGTGGGTGATATGTGAGGGTCAAAACAGGCAGTCCAATAACCCCAGATTTCAGTCCATAATATCAATTCCAGATTTCACATTGAAACCCCCCTTACAACTCAGATTTCAAATACATTATACATTTCAGATTTATAAAACAGTCCTCTAAGTAATACACAGCTTAACCCTTCATTCTCAGATTTCAGATGAGTCTATCATTACAAAAGGGAAGGAAATGAAAATCAGTTTTAGAACATAACTGGTACACAACAAATTGGTTTGACAACAGTTAATGAGAAGGTGATATTGAATCCATAAATCCGAGTTCTATCATTCAAATTCAGGTTTCTATCAACCATTGCAATTAAAACAGAAAACTCAGATACTCTTAGTTTCACTCATAATGAATCTCAGGTTCATAAAACCAATGAAAGGGAAATCAACAACCTCAGTTAACAGTTAACTTAAAAAGGAAGGAAATCAATTCAGGTTTCTATAATCAAAGAGGGAACTCAGTTAATGAGTGAGAAACTCATGAAGCAAAGGAATGCAATATCAGTGAATCACACAAGTATCAGGTTTTAGTTAACTGGGAACACCATCCCAACTTAGGTTAGCACATGTAATGTAAAAGGGAATCAAATTACCAGGTTTTAAACTGTAAATCTCAGTTTATACATGAACAGGAAAACAACTTCATTTTAAAACAGTTAAACCAACTTGAACACTAAATCCCATTCTACACATTCCAAAGCCTAACTTGAATGAAATAACTTAGCTAATATGAAATATAACATGTGGGGATCCAATACAGTTGAGAATCATAACTAATAGAGAATTAAAATAGTTCGGGAAAAACTAGAATAGATAGTATCAGTCATTGTATCAGAAATAACTCAAAACCCATGTTCGAATCAAAACACAACATTAAACCCAAACAAATATGTAAACCTAAAATAACAGAGATTAACCATGATATTTAGGATCTAACTAATCATTAAAACATCATTTAAAACATTAAAAATGATTTAAACACAGGAATACAAATCCAGAACACACACGCACACAGTGTGTCCCCGTGCACACGAAAATACGTGTCCGACACGACACGAGAGCTCGTGAAACTTTATGAGCCTCATGTCAGGCAGTGCCCCAACCACCATGTCAAATTTCTCGTATCGAGGTGGCGTATCCTGCGCGCAGTAGCCCCCGAGTAGCAGGGGAGCTACAGTGCCGCGCGCACGCACCCGCACCCGCGTGTTCCCGTGTCCCCCACGACTCGATACGACACGCAAATCACCACACGACACTGGAAAACCCTAAGCAACACCTAGGACTAATTTCCTATTCAAATAGATACTAAAAATTCACACGAAATGCCCATTGGGGCATTTCATCAAACACCTAATATAATACACTGATACGTGTCCAGAATGGACACGAAAGGACAAGAAAATTTGGGGATCCCTATTCCTGTAGTTAGGCTAGGGTTAGGGCATTCCTAAAATGATTTTTAATAGAATTTATAAACAAAGGAAAGGATTATACCTATAGGTGAACAAGCTCTCAAAAAGCCCCAATAAAATGATTCCTCAAACCACCAAAAGTTCTCCAAATTGATTCCTCCCTGTAAAAACTCAATACCAACAGCAAGAACATTGGATTTAGGTTCTATTGCAATTTGTTTGAAGGAATTTGGAGAAGAAATGGATTTTCTAAGGATTTACAAGGATGGGGACTCACCTCTTTCAAATGGCAAAGTTTCCTAAAGAGGCAACCCTAATTTTAGGAGCATATAAATAGGGGGGGCTGACCAGATTTTCTAGGGTTAGGGCTTGGTTCAATGGGTGTGGGCTATGGGCCATTAAGCCTATTAGTCATAAATTGACTTGTGACTTCACAAGCCATTCCTTAATCAAACTAGCTCCTAATTTCACCAAACTAATCCCAATGAGTTAATCCTTATTAACTTAAGTCAACCTAGGTTTTCAAATCCTAAACACTTAGTCATGACCTAGGTTAGCCACTAGGTTAGTCTCCAAGGTCAACATAAGTCAAAGTCTCTAAAACACCAAAAATCAATTATTCTAAAAATCACTTAAAAATCACATTAATTATAAATAATAATAATAATTCAATTTAAATTCTAAAATTTTGAAAATGACCAAAATACCCTCAAGCTAAAAAAGTGGTAGTGACAAATCTACCCCCCTTAAAATAATTTCGTCCTCGAAATTTAAAGGCGAAACTAACTGCTAAGAAGGATAGAAAAGTATACCTCAAGTTCCAAAAAGATAGGGGTACCGCTCGCGCATCTCATCCTCCCGCTCCCAGGTAGACTCTCCTAGAGAATGATGCCTCTATGCGACGCGTACCAAGGGTATCACCTGGTTCCTCAATACCTTCTCCCGGTGATCCAAAACCTCCACAGGCTGCTCTGGATAACTGAGAGTAGGTCCAACCTCTATCTCCGAGTGATCGAGCACATGGCTAGGGTCAGCTACGTACCGTCTCAACTGTGACACGTGGAATACGTTATGAACTCCCACTAGTGTAGGTGGCAAGTCTAGCCTGTATGCCACGTCACCGACTCTCCCGCTGATAACGAAAGGGCCGATGAAGCGCGGGCTAAGCTTCCCACCTCCACCAAAACGTATCGTACCATGAGTCGGAGATATCCGTAGAAAAACTATGTCTCCAACCTAATCACAAACAAGGTCTCAAGTTACTAAAAATCAAACATGATCAATCAAACAAAACAAAATATATAACCTACTTCTAATCCTATCTCTAAATCTGTACTTCAAACTCCAGCGGCCTCCGGTGGCTATCGGCCCAGTGCTGATGTCTGTCCTGCGCCATGCGAAGTCTGTCCCTGATGAGCTTCACCTTCTCGGCTGCGTCAACAACCATCTTTGGTCCCAGTAAAGCTCGCTCTCCAACATCATCCCAAGATAAGGGTGTACGACACCTACGCCCGTACAGAGCCTCAAACGGTGACATCTTAATGCTGGCCTGATAGCTGTTGTTGTAAGCAAACTCCACCAAATACAGGTGATCCTCCCAGGAACCTCTAAAATCTAGGACGCACGTCCGCAGCATATCCTCAAGGGTCTGAATAGTCATCTCTGACTGTCCGTCCGTCTGGGGGTGGTATGCGGTACTAAACTTGAGCTGAGTGCCCAAGCTAGTCTGCAGACTCCTCCAGAAATGGGAAGTAAAGTGACTATCCCGATCTGAGACTATACTGACAGGAACTCCGTGAATCCTGACTATCTGTCTCATATACAACTCCGCGAGCCTCTCTGTAGACGTACCCACCTTGAATGGCAAGAAGTGGGCCGATTTGGTCAACCTATCAACGATGACCCAAATCGCGTCTTTCCCTCCTGGCGTACGCGGCAATCCCGATAAAAATCCATGGTAATATGTTCCCACTTCCACTCTGGAATGGGCAACGGCTGCAATAATCCTCCGGGCCTCTGCCTCTCTGCCTTGACCTGCTGACAGATCAAGCATCTAGCTACGAAGTGGGACACCTCCCTCTTCATCTCGTACCACCAGACATGCTCTCGCAGATCCCTGTACATCTTGTTGGCACCAGGATGTATAGAGTACTGCGATCTGTGAGCCTCCTACATAACCTGCTCTCTGAGCTCCCCGCTAGGCACATATAACCGGAAACCGTGCCTCAGGGCACCATCCTCTGTAAGTGAGAACTCAACATCCTTCACTCCTGTACTGATCTGCTCTCGGATACACCGCAGAGCCATATCATCAAACTGTGTCGCCTTGATCCTATCCATCAAGTCCGACTGCATCTGAAGGCCCCATAACTGCATCTGCACCCCTGGCACAATCACCTCAATCCCAAGGCTCTCCAAATCTGCAAGCAGGTGCCGATCCATAGTCAAACACATGGCTGTCGGATACCTACTCAAGGCATCGGCAACCACGTTGGCCTTCCCCGGGCGATACTGAAGTGCGATGTCAAAGTCCTTCATCAACTCAAGCCACATGCGCTGCCTCATGTTGAGCTCCTTCTGTGTAAACACATACTTCAAGCTCTTGTGATCTGTGAAAATCTCCACCCTCTCGCCATACAGATAGTGCTTCCATAACTTCAA
Organism: Iris pallida; assembly: GCA_029216955.1. Classification (NCBI taxonomy): domain Eukaryota; kingdom Viridiplantae; phylum Streptophyta; class Magnoliopsida; order Asparagales; family Iridaceae; genus Iris; species Iris pallida. Next base: position 3,553,144 of record JANAVB010041814.1, on the reverse strand, counting down.
AGCAAAAATCACCGCCGCTAGCTCCAGGTCATGGGTAGGGTAGTTCTTCTCATGGGGACGCAATTGCCTGGAAGCATAGGCAATCACCTTTCCATGCTGCTGCAAGACACAACCCAGCCCCTTTCCTGAAGCATCACTATAAATAGTGAATCTACCTGATTCTGAAGGCAACATCAGAATCGGAGCTATCGTAAGCCGCTTCTTCAACTCATCAAAAGCTGTCTGACACTCCTCTGACCAAACAAAATCAGTATCCTTCCGGGTCAACCGTGTTAACGGCTCTGCAACCCGAAAGAAATCCTGCACAAATCTCCTATAGTATCATGCCAGCCCCAGGAAACTCCTGATCTCTGCCACTGAAGTCGGCACTGTCCAAGCCTCAACTGCTACAATCTTCTTGGGGTCAACTGAGATACCATCTCCAGTCACCACATGCCCCAAGAAGTCCACCCGGTCCAAGAAAAACTCACACTTGGAGAGTTTTCCATAAAGCTGCTCCCGTCTGAGAGTCTCTAGCACTATCCGCAGATGCTCCTCGTGCTCCTCCTCTGTCCTGGAATATATCAAGATATCATCAATGAACACCACCACGAACTTGTCCAAGTACTGGTGGAACACCTTGTTCATTAGATTCATAAACACTGCTGGTGCATTGGTTAGCCCAAACGGTATAACCAAAAACTCAAACTGCCCGTACCGCGTCCTGAAAGCGGTCTTGGGGATATCCTCCCTCTTCACCTTCACCTGGTGATAACCCGACCTCAACTCAATCTTGGAGAACACCCGAGCTCCGCTCAACTGATCAAACAGATCATCGATCCACGGCAGTGGGTATCTGTTCTTGATTGTCAGGTTGTTAAGTGCCCTGTAGTCGATACACATCCGTACCGACCCATCCTTCTTGGGTACGAAGAGTACTGGTGCACCACAAGGTGAAGAACTCGAGCGAATGAAGCCCTTGTCCTGCAGCTCATCCACCTTCTTCTTCAGCTCCACTAACTCGCTGTTGTTCACTCGATAGACATGCTGGGAGATCGGTTCCGCGCCGGAAACCAAGTCTATCGAGAACTCTACATCTCTGTCCGGCGGAAGCCCTGGCAACTCCTCTGGAAATACGTCCATAAACTCTGCGATCAAGGGATGTAGAGCCACCTGCTCCTCGACTGATGCTCCACAAAAGACTCCGCCGTCCTGCTCTGTCTGCCGTCGGGTGTACTCAAACTCTGGCTCTCCTGGTGCCCCGAACAAAACTCTACCCCTACGGTAATCAATGCGGGCGTGGTGTCTACTCAGCCAGTCCATACCTAATACAATATCGTAGTTCGGTAATGGCATGACTAGTAGACTCACCCCCAACTCTCGGCCTCCCAATATGACACTCCGTCCTCTGCAAACATCACTCACGAGGATGACCCCCGGTCGTGATCTTGCAGGTCCTAGGCAATGGTTCTAAAATCAAACTGTGTCTAATAGCATACGATACAGACACAAAGCTGTGGAAAGCCCCGGAATCAAAGAGTGCAAAAGCTGGAAGGGAATCTAGGAGAACCGAACCTGCTATCAGCTCTCTGATGGCCTCGGCATCCTCAGCTGCTATGGCAAAAGCTCGCCCCTGCTGTCCACCTCGTACCTGCTGCTGGTGCTGCTGGAACCTCTGTTGCTGGGTCTGTTGGGCTGGTCCCCTCTGTTGGCCTGCAGGAGCCTTGGCTGCCCCAGCTCCTTCTGGTATCGGACGCATCGACGCAACTGGACACTCTCGCATCTGATGGTCTGCTGATCCACACATCAAGCATCTGCCGAGCCTCTTCCTGTACTCGTCCCACTTGTGCCCAGGCTTCTTACAGAAAGTACAACTAATAGCCTGCTGCCTGGGTGTCTGCTGCCCTCTCTGCTACTGGTGCTGTACCTGCTGAAAAGGTGCACGGCCCTGATGCTGATACTGCTGCTGAGCTGGCCTCTACTGCTGCTGCTGCTGGAAGTGAGGCCTCTTGGCCTGCCCCTGACTGCTACTGCCACCCTGGAAGTCACGACCCCTCTTTAGTTTCAGCCCTAGGTCGTCCTCCGCCGCCATAGCCCCAGAAAATATCTCAGCAAAAGTGGCATTCCGGCCGCTCTTAGTCAGCGACTGAATCTCTCTAATCAGACCTCAGCGAAACTTCCTCGCCTTCGTCTTCTCAGTCAAATCATCTATGAACCGGGCCAATCTGTAGAACTTCCGGCGTACTCAGCCACCGTCTGATTCCCCTGAGCCAGAGCCTCGAACTGTGCCTCGATACCTCCCAAGGCAACATCAGGAAAGAACTGCTCCTTGAACAGCTCCTTAAACTGGGCCCAAGTCTGGCCCTCTACTCCCACTCTGGGATCTGCCTGGTACCATGCACGGGCCAAATCCTGCATCTGGCTGCCCGCTGCCTCGATCTGGAGTCGATCTGGTATCTCCGCCAGTCGGAAGATCTCCTTAATATGCTCTATCCAGTCGTCTGCAATATGGATGCCCTCTGTGCCGAAAAACTCCCGAGGGTGCATCTTCTGGAAGTCCTGAATATCCTTCTTCCTCCGACGGGGCTGCTGCTGGGTCCCCTGAGCTGTGATCATCTCGACTGTGGTACGAACCAGCTGGTGTGCCTCGTTGATCCCCTGTCTGAAATCTGCAGTCTGCCTCGTCTGCTGCTGCTGGTGGGACTCAAGAATCCTCTCCACGAAGGAGAAGAGATGTGCAGCATCTACCATCCCCGCAGGCGGAGGCTGCTGCGATGGAAGGATCTCAGGAGTCACAACTGGCCTCCTGACTGCTGGAGGTGCTCCTCCAAAAGTGGCAGAAACACCGACTCCTGAGGGCTGCACTGGCCCTGTGGCACTGGGAGCTGGCTGCTGGACACAAGAGGTGGCAGACCCCTCTCCATCCTCTCCCGTCACGGGGCGATGCGATCGCGTCTCAACAATCCTGGAGACACAGATCAAACAAGAAGCAATTACTGAGAATGAGTCGAAAAATCAAAGGAGGACAATTTAAATTTCTAAGGAAGACAATAAGCAGCAAAATAGATATACGGAATATGATAAGGAATTTTCCTAGTGTGATTGAGTACCTTCAAAAAAAAAGCTAATTTCTACTGCAGGCTGCAGTGATATTCTAGTTCGAATACCACTACATTTCCAACCTAGACCTGCATGGGCCACCACTAAAAACGTGTCACGACCCGCACCCTAGAGTAAGGGCACGAGAAGTGGGTACGTCCAGCCTACGCCGCAGTGTCGGCGGTAGAACGCTGTCCTAGGTCACAACAACTAACAATTGAAGGTAAAAACCGTTATACTCCCCGAATGGGGGTGACATAACAGAAATATAACTCAACCACAGCTAAGGTAGAACAGGTAAGATAGATTAATAATGAAAGATAAAAATATCCAGAACAGAGAATCACAGAGATACAATCCAGAATTCTAAGTGTCTAAAATAATACATCTCAGAATATCTCAAAGTCTAATACAGTAATCCAAAATAGTAAGACAATCCTAAACTAATGGAGTGTCGTCTACTGCTAATGGATCCTGCTGCTGGTCCAAGTCCAGGCACTCGTCTAGTGTAGCATCGTAGTAGGTAGGGAAGAACGCCTCAGCCTCGTCCTCTGTAATATTTCAACAGGTCCAGTCAGGATAGGAGCGAGCACAGTACATCTCAACAAATCATAGCAGGTCAGGATATATAATCATGCTAGAGAGTAAGATACAAGAAACTGAAGAAATATGATAAACAGGAAAGACTGTAAATAAATAGCTATAGTATAATAGAGAACTGATAGTGTCTAGTGATTTAGAGCACAAGTTGGTTATGTAAACGGCACGATGTTATACACGAGTAATCTACAGAGGTTGTACACGAGTAATCTACTAGATTGAATACATAACTACTTCTACTCCCCTGCCCCAATCAATACACAAGGATCTGGCTAAGTTACGTTATTGTACACAAAGGTCATGTGAATACATGATTATACACGATTTCACACGTTTCGTATACGAATGTCACAAATACAAGGAGTACACGATGTTCACGATAAAGTACACAAACACGAAATACCCGATGTATCCGCTAAGGGGATAACATCGCCCAACAAGATCCATATAGTACTAATCCGTATTTCCAACGTGTCAGCATCATGTAAAGTAATCTAAAGCAGAAAATATACTCCTAATGCAGGATATGAAATGATCAGAGAATGTACTCGCCTGCTAACTGAATGTCCGAGATGAAAGTACTGTCCGAGGAGTGGTGTCCGGCTTCTATTTAGAACAGTACGAGTCACAACAAGTCCAGAATAGAAATGTAATGCACTACAATGCGTTTTACATGAATCTAGGTCAATCTAGACCAAAGTCAACTCTTGGTCAACTCTGGTCAACCCTAGAAGTCAAACTAGGTCAACCAAGTCTAATCTAGGTCTAACAAGACTATTCTAAGTTCTAACAAGTCTACTCTAGGTTTACTAGGCTATTCTAGGCAATACTATGTCAAGCCTACCAATCACATCTATACAAGATTGACACTATAGCTAACAATACACACATTGGTATATATATTATAATCTAACTTAGAATGCATATCCTATAGCCACTATACCACAACATCCCTATATCATATCACATCACAAACACCATATATATATATAATATATACATATTAAAACTCATATACACATATATAAGAAACTTGTATATATATATATATATATAACAATGCTTATATATTATATACATACATAGGGAGTGAGGGGGAAGGACAGGAGTACATGTGTGTGTAATATATCATAAGGGTGTGTGATGAGAGGGCATAGACTAGAACATGTGTGTGTCAAGTGGGTACAAGAGGGTATGTGTGTGTGTGTGTGTGTTAGACAGTGTAGGCAGGAGGGTGTGTGTGACATGGCATGAGATAACCTGTGCACATTGTGACATTGTGTGCAGTGGGTGATATGTGAGGGTCAAAACAGGCAGTCCAATAACCCCAGATTTCAGTCCATAATATCAATTCCAGATTTCACATTGAAACCCCCCCTTACAACTCAGATTTCAAATACATTATACATTTCAGATTTACAAAACAGTCCTCTAAGTAATACACAGCTTAACCCTTCATTCTCAGATTTCAGATGAGTCTATCATTACAAAAGGAAAGGAAATAAAAATCAGTTTTAGAACATAACTGGTACACAACAAATTGGTTTGACAACAATTAATGAGAAGGTGATATTGAATCCATAAATCCGAGTTCTATCATTCAAATTCAGGTTTCTATCAACCATTGCAATTAAAACAGAAAACTCAGATACTCTTAGTTTCACTCATAATGAATCTCAGGTTCATAAAACCAATGAAAGGGAAATCAATAACCTCAGTTAACAGTTAACTTAAAAAGGAAGGAAATCAATTCAGGTTTCTATAATCAAAGAGGGAACTCAGTTAATGAGTGAGAAACTCATGAAGCAAAGGAATGCAATATCAGTGAATCACACAAGTATCAGGTTTTAGTTAACTGGGAACACCATCCCAACTTAGGTTAGCACATGTAATGTAAAAGGGAATCAAATTACCAGGTTTTAAACTGTGAATCTCAGTTTATACATGAACAGGAAAACAACTTCAGTTTAAAACAGTTAAACCAACTTGAACACTAAATCCCATTCTACACATTCTAAAGCCTAACTTGAATGAAATAACTTAGCTAATATGAAATATAACATGTGGGGATCCAATACAGTTGAGAATCATAACTAATAGGGAATTAAAATGGTTCGGGAAAAACTGGAATAGACAATATCAGTCATTGTATCAGAAATAACTCAAAACCCATGTTCGAATCAAAACACAACATTAAACCCAAACAAATATGTAAACCTAAAATAACAGAGATTAACCATGATATTTAGGGTCTAACTAATCATTAAAACATTATTTAAAACATTAAAAATGATTTAAACATAGGAATACAAATCCAGAACACACACGCACACAGTGTGTCCCCGTGCACACGGAAATATGTGTCCGACACGACACGAGAGCTCGTGAAACTTTACGAGCCTCGTGTCAGGCAGTGCCCCAACCACTATGTCAAATTTCTTGTGTCGAGGTGGCATATCCTGCGCAGTAGCCCCCGAGTAGCAGGGGAGCTACAGTGCCGCGCGCACGCACCCGCACCCGCACCCGCACCCGCGTGTTCCCGTGTCCCCTACGACTCGACACGACACGCAAATCACCACACGACACTGGAAAACCCTAAGCAACACCTAGGACTAATTTTCTATTCAAATAGATACTAAAAATTCACACGAAATGCCCATTGGGGCATTTCATCAAACACCTAATATAATATACTGATACGTGTCCAGAATGGACACGAAAGGACACGAAAATTTGGGGATCCCTATTTCTGTAGTTAGGCTAGGGTTAGGGCATTCCTAAAATGATTTTTAACAGAATTTATGAGCAAAGGAAAGGATTATACCTATAGGTGAACAAGCTCTCAAAAAGCCCCAATGAAATGATTCCTCAAACCACCAAAAGTTCTCCAAATTGATTCCTCCCTGTAAAAACTCAATACCAACAGCAAGAACATTGGATTTAGGTTCTATTGCAATTTGTTTGAAGGAATTTGGAGAATAAATGGATTTTCTAAGGATTTACAAGGATGGGGACTCACCTCTTCTAAATGGCAAAGTTTCCTAAAGAGGCAAACCTAATTTTAGGAGCATATAAATAGGGGGGCTGACCAGATTTTCTAGGGTTAGGGCTTGGTTCAATGGGTGTGGGCTATGGGCCATTAAGCCTATTAGTCATAAATTGACTTGTGACTTCACAAGCCATTCCTTAATCAAACTAGCTCCTAATTTCACCAAACTAATCCCAATGAGTTAATCCTTATTAACTTAAGTCAACCTAGGTTTTCAAATCCTAAACACTTAGTCATGACCTATGTTAGCCACTAAGTTAGTCTCCAAGGTCAACATAAGTCAAAGTCTCTAAAACACCAAAAATTAATTATTCTAAAAATCACTTAAAAATCACATTAATTATAAATAATAATAATAATTCAATTTAAATTCTAAAATTTTGAAAATGACCAAAATACCCTCAAGCTAGAAAAGTGGTAGTGACAGCAGCAGTGATAGACTACCGATTTTTGTCAGAGGATTGACGAGGCACATCAGCTAGTTCGTACTACTGTGGAGATGGTGACTGCTCAGGGGGAGCAGCAGCAGCCTCGTCGGAAGGAGAAGGATATACAGGACTTCCAGAAGATGCACCCTAGAGAGTTCCTGGGCACAGAGGGCATTCATTATGCAGATGACTGGATAGAGCATATCGAGATGATATTCAGGCTGGCAGAGATACCAGATCGACTCCATATCGAGGCGGCGGGCAGTCAGATGCAGGACTTAGTCCGTACGTGGTACCAGACAGATCCCAGGGTGGGAGTTGAGGGCCAGACTTGGGCCCAGTTCAAGGAACTGTTCAAGGAGCAGTTCTTTCCTGATGTGGCCTTGGAAGGCATAGAGGCACAGTTTGAGGGTCTAGTTCAGGGAAACCAGATGGTAGCTGAGTACGCTGGGGAGTTTTGTCGATTGGCCTGGTTCATAGATGACTTGACTGAGAAGACGAAGGCGAGGAAGTTCCGCCGAGGCTTGATTAGGGAGGTTCGATCGCTGACTAAGAGCGACCGGAATGCTACCTTTGCAGAGATATTTTCTGGGGCTATGGCAGCAGAGGACGACCTAGGGTTGAAGTTGAAGAGGGGTCGTAACTTCCAGAGTGGTAGCAGCAGCGGAGGCCAGGCCAAGAGGCCTCACATTCAGATTCAGCAGACCCGGGCACCAGTGATGGTTCAGCAGGTGCAGCATCAGTATCGGGGTCAGGACCCGAAGATGATCAGTTGTTCCTACTGCAGGAAGTTGGGACACACCAGGAAGCAGTGTAGGAAGAGGCTGAAGGTTTGCTATTCATGTGGGTCTGAAGCCCACCAGAAGATAGACTGTCCCTTTGTACCTCCTTTTGAGGGAGCTAGGCCACCTGTAGCTCAGCACCAGAGGGGTGGAGCTTTTGCGATGACGGTCGAGGAGATCGACGCTGCAGGTGATGGGTTAGCAGGTTTGTCTTTCTCATTCTTCTTTCCCACTTTCCTGTGTGATTCCATTAGTACCTGCCAGGATATTATTTTGATTGCTAGATAGTGTAGCTACCCTTTTTGAGACCGTGAAACCACGACCAGTAGGACTGTGTTGCGTGTTATCTTTGACTTTGATTTGTTGGGGGTTTAACCTAGGAAGGGTGCGATCATCTTAATTTCGAGGACAAAATTTTTCTAAGGTGGGTAGGATTGTAACACCCAATTTTCCAGATGAGGGTAATTTTAAAATTTTGTAATTATAATTATTAATTATTGATATTATATTCATATTATGATTTTTAGTAATTTTTTAATAATTTTTTAAACTATTTAAAAACTGCCTTAAGTCATGACTTGTGATTTTGATGTGCTGCCAGTGAAACCCTAGTGACTGCATAACCTAGAGCCTAACCATGTTATTAGGATGATTTAATTATCATTTTTAGCCTAGGGATAATTTGGTCATTTTGACTTATTTGAATTATTTGATGATTTAATGAATTGGTGAATTCTAGTTGACCTTGACTTATTGAGACCTAGTGGACTAGCCTAGAACCTAACCCTAGCTATGGTAACCCTAGTCTAACTTGAGTTAACCTATTTTAGTCATTAGAGAATAGTTTTAGAATGAGGGGATTTGGTTTAGTGAATTTAAGTCATGGCTTGTGGTTTCATGAAATGACTTATGGCTCAATTATTTAATTAATCACGACTTAAGCCCATGGGCAATTTAGTGCACCCTAACCCTAATTTTTGAGCTTATGAACAGCCACATAGGGATCCCTACCCTATTTAAACACTTATTCATTAGGGCTTGCCTATTTTTATCATTCCAACACTTGGAGAAAAGAAAGGTATTTTTTCCCCTTCCAAAAATTCCTATTTATTCATTTGATCTCCTTTTTCATCCTAGTCTTTTGTATTAGGTTCTAATTTTTGTATATTTAATATTTTTGGAGGTTAATGTTACCCTCATTTCCCGTATTTCTTGTATTTCGTATTTATACTCGAATCTGGATTTTGGCATGTATTTTTATTTTTCTCAACTTGTGGAATTTCGGTATTTCTCGTATTTTGGGTTTTGACTTGGCTCGGTTTTAATTGGTTTGAGTTGGTTTGGTTTGGTTTAATGTGTATTGGAACACCTTAGCCTATACTCTATCCTCAACACACCACAACCCACCCTCTTTATAATCCCCACCTAACACTCTCTCTCTTCATTCCAACCTCCATTAATTTTTTCTTCTTCTTCTTCCTCCACACAACTCTCCACACCCATAGGCAAGTGCACCTTGCCACCACATGAGAACCCTATTTTACTTGTCCATTTGATAGATTAGGACATGGTGATCAACATTAGAACTTAGCATTTTGTGATTTGGAGTCTCCATTGTTCTAGATCTAAGTTTTCCCTATTTTCGATTTTGCATGGTTTTGGTCTATTTAGGTTGGATTTTTATGAGTTTTGATATTTCCTTGTGGAAGAGAATTCCATTCCACCCTGGTTGGAACTTTAGAAATCCGGATTTGGAGTTCGGATGGCCAAGTTGTGATGCCTTGAAGTTTTGGAGCCATGGGAGCCTCTTCTCAGCCATGGGGAAGAAGACCCTTTCCTCTGTGTGCGTGTTTTTACGCGTACTTTAGCTCTCCTGCGTGCGTGCTTTTGTGCGTACGCTGTGCGTGCCCTTGTGCGTACGCTGCACCCTGAACCCCTTGCTTAACCCATTGGCCTTTGGAGTATTGGTTTTATTTCTCGGCTTGGTTTCTCTTTTATGGATTGGGTTTCCTGAGATCTTGTTCAACACAGCACGACTATCTTGACCCGACACGGCCTAACACGGTTTTCAAGTAATTGTTTATGACTAGTACGGTTTTCTGTGGTTTATGATCCTGGTATTCTCTGATCTCCTTGCTAATGACCCAGTGGGGTACACCTAACTTGTAACTTGCACTTAATCCTTGTGACTTGATAACTTGATAGTGGCCCGTGGCGGCACACTCTTGACTTGACTTGACTTGACTTGACTTGACTTGTAACTTGTAACTTGACTTGATAACTTGATGTTGTTGCGACGGCTAACACGACTTGACTAGAATAAATGGCCTGGACACCGTGGGTGAATGTGTTTGTACAAATGAACCTGTCTTGTCTTGCATCATGTTTAGGACATGAATCTCTGGTTTTCCATGGTCAGGGATTCATACTGAATATGGCTAGGATTAATGACTAGATTAATCAAATAGTTCATGAAGAATTTCCCAGTTACCCATTGCCCATTTGGTCCCGGCCTTATATATATATACTTGGGATTTGTTGCTATCCGTCGAGATGAGCGCACTTCCAGCCTGCCGTCGAGTGTGGTACCTTAGGACACATGTATCTTACTACAGTGTGTCTGCTATATCTTGCTATCTTTTCCTTTCTTGCTGGGATCACTCAGGTAGTAACAAACAGGTAACCGGACTTGGGATTCTCATTGCATCTTGCTAGTAACTAGGCCTGTGATAACCCTAGTTAGTTAAAGTAGCAAGCCGTAATTATTGCTTGGCCGTGATTGATTGGATGGAGTCTAGTCCCGCTTGTCCTGTCCTGATCCTGTACAAGGTTATGGCATGACACGCTTACTTGTGCTTTATCTTAATTCTATATCATGAATAATTGCGTGACCAGATTTCTTATATTTACCTTGCCGATAAATGGTGGGAGAAACCAAGTTCTGTTCAGACGAAGGGTTACAACCCCGGTCCTTGTTTGGTTTACGGGTTTTAACCTGGTTATCTGAATAGTCCCATGGTTATCTCATCGTATATCATCCTATCATGCTTTTCTATATGTTCTGTCTTTTATCGATTCTGTACAAGATTGTCTTTTATATTCACCTACCATGTTTTTTTAAATTACTGTCTCTTATTATGTAATTATATTATTGTGCTATTTGCTGGCTTTAGTTCTTATTTTGTGGCCTCCTTTGTGGCACTTGCTCTTTCTGGGGTCTGACCCAGCTGGTTTTGTATGGCCAGATATCGGAGCAGTAGCAAAGGATCTACCTGTCTTCCAGCCCGATGGTGACCGCCAGACGTAACCAGGGCAACGAGTGGGTTTTATTTTGCTCTCCCACTCCCTTGTAAAAATATTCTTTTGAGGCGTTTAGCCGCCGAGCAAGTGTTAGCTCGTTTGCAACTTTATTTACTGTCTGCCTACGGGCTGTAATCATGATTGGTAACTCGAGGTTGATCATGTATGACTTAACTCTTGCTAGTCCTTATATTTTGTACGACTAGCTTCATGATCATCTGGATATGTAATGTTTGGAATGCCTTACAATTGTATATTTGGTGATCTGATATCTTATAATTATCATTAGTTGGTTGAGATTGAGACAATAGGATAATATATGACCTTAAGAGACTGATGGCTTATAGATAAACCCTCACATATCTAGACAACCGTGACCGTATGGTGAGATGGATTCCATTTTATTATACGTAGCTGGCTATGTCTGCCCCCGCTCTCCAGTATTCTGGTTCTGGGGCGTGACATGGTTTAAGTGGTGGCCCATGCAGGTCTTGTCAATCAAGAAATGTGAGGGTTTACCAGATAGATGTCTCAATCTGTACTCGCCTTTGATCTCCACTCGTATCTTCTTATCTCCTTGAATCCCTGACTTGATAACATGCTTGCATCATTGTTCTATCCTGGTCCTTCCTTAATATTCCTGATGTCATTGCTTCAGTAGCATCATTCCTGTTGATCAGCCAGAAGGAGCTCAGCTAGCAGTCCAGCAACAGCAAGAAGATCAAGATCAGTCCTCAGCAGCCGCCTCTCGAGCCATGCCTTCTGGAGAACCAGTGCCCCCAGTCCAGCCAGTTCAGCCAGCAGGGTCAGAAGATGGGGTCTTGATAGGACTCATCCGTGAGTTGCTTGCGTCTCAGGATCGTCGAGGTGATGCCTTGCAGCAAGCAGTACAAGAAGCTATGAGCGGAAGTGGTCCTCGAGGGAATAGTGCGATCAACAATTTCAAGCGCCTGAACCCTCCCTTCTTCGACGGCAGCGAGGATGCTATTGCTGCAGATGCCTTGCTACAGGACATTCAAGTTATCTTGGAGGCAGCCAGGCCCCTGAAGCAGAGAAGGTGACAGTGGTGCGCCTGCAGTTACTAGATCTAGCCCGCAGCTGGTGGGCTATGCAAGCAGTAAGTTTGGGTACGCCTGTCATATGGGCGGTATTCAGTAATATGTTCCAGACCAAGTACTTCGACGCAGTGGCTAGGTATGACCTGCAGACCAGGTTTAGTAATCTCAGGCAGATGAGCAGGACGGTCGACGGATATGCGGCCGAGTTTTCAAGGTTGAGTCGGTTTGCTCCCACCTTGGTGGCAACCGAGCTAGACAGAGCACAGCAATTTCAGCAAGGGCTCCACTTGGAGATTATATTAGCAGTAGAGCAGTTCGAGCACAAAACTTTTGATGCCGTCTTGCGAGCAGCAAGGAGGCATGAGTATACTTCTCGAAGGATAGCGGATCGGACTGGAGGTCGGAAGCGGTCTCACGACCAGATGAACCAATCCTCAGCACCGGCCCCAGCAGCTAGAGCCTTGACCATTGGAGCTACGAGGACAGATTCGGTTACCTCCTTACAGCATTCTGCCCCGACCTATCCCCAGCAGTAGAAGCAGAAGCGGCCTTTCGCAACGGGTTGTTCTCATTGCGGAAAGCCCGGGCATGTTGTTACTGAGTGCCGTAGGGCACAGGGATTGTGCTTGGTTTGTGGTTCGTCGGACCACATAATAGGATCTTGTCCGTTCAGAAACAGATCATCGTCGACAGTAACTAGTCCCTCGGTTATGGCACCAGCACCAGAACCAGCTCCAGTTCACCAACCACAGCAGCTCCCGTTCCCGGGTCCATTGCCGTCTCAGGCCTAGGCCTTCCAGCAACAGAGGCCTCAGCAGTTCGCCCTGGCCCAGGCCCAGATCCAGAATCGACAGAGAGGTATCTGTGTCCTATTATCTTGCCTTCTGCCGTCGTTATGCGGGACACGTGTCATGTTTCATGTTTCCTAATTACAACGGTATATTCCGGGCCCAAGCCATGTCCTAGATCATTCGAAAACGGTTATTGGTACCAACCTTTTCGTATAAGGAAAGGCCCGTGTCCCTGTTTGACCAAGGGGAGAGACCTCAAGCGCAAGACTATCAGTTTAGTTCATGTTGCTTGAGTTCATCGCTCCTTGGAAGAGTCAAACGTGGGCGTGTGAGGATGATATCCGATCACGATATCCCGACTTATTTGACTCGTAAGGTATGATGTCTTCCTTATGCCTTACATTTTTCCCTTCCTTGCTTGCATTGTATGATTGTATGATTGAACTACTTAGTGTAGCTTGCCTGTGCTTAGTGTAGCTTGTCGTGGCAATCTCTAGCTCCTTGATTAAATTCCGAGGACGAAATTCTTTTAAGGTGGGTAGAGTTGTCACCCTCATTTTTCGTATTTCCCGTATTTCGTATTTATACTCGTATCTGGATTTTGGCATGTATTTTTATTTTTCTCAACTTGTGGAATTTTGGTATTTCTCGTATTTTGGGTTTTGACTTGGCTCGGTTTTAATTGGTTTGAGTTGGTTTGGTTTGGTTTAATGTGTATTGGAACACCTTAGCCTATACTCTACCCTCAACACACCACAACCCACCCTCTTTATAATCCCCACCTAACACTCTCTCTCTTCATTCCAACCTCCATTAATTTCTTCTTCTTCTTTTTCCTCCACACAACTCTCCACACCCATAGGCAAGTGCACCTTGCCACCACATGAGAACCCTATTTTACTTGTCCATTTGATAGATTAGGACATGGTGATCAACATTAGAACTTAGCATTTTGTGATTTGGAGTCTCCATTGTTCTAGATCTAAGTTTTCTTTATTTTTGGATTTACATGGTTTTGATCTACTTAGGTTAGATTTTTACGAGTTTTGATGTTTCTATGTGGAAGAGATTTCGATTTCACCCAAGTTAGGACTTTAGAAATCCGGATTTGGAGTTCGGATGGCCAAGTTGTGATGCTTTGAAGCTTGGGTTCAACCATGGAGTTCTTGCTGTTTGGAGAAGACAGTGAGCAGTGTGCAGAGCTTCTTAGCTTACACCACTGAGCCTTGGGTACGCTTCCTATTGGAAGCGTGTCTTCTGCGTGTGCGTTTTTACTCGTACGCAGCTCTCCTGCGTGCGTGACTTTTCTCGTACGCAGCTCTCCTGCGTGCGTGTTTTTACTCATACGCAGCTCTCCTGCGTGCGTGACTTTTCTCGTACGCAGCTCTCCTGCGTGCATGACTTTTCGCGTACGCAGCTCCTGCGTGCGTAACTTTTTGCATAAGCAGCTCTCTTGCGTGTGTGACTTTTCGCATACGCAGCTCCTGCGTGCGTGACTTTTGCATACGCAGCTCTCTTGCGTGCGTGACTTTTGCATACGCAGCTCTCTTGCGTGCGTGACTTTTGCATACGCAGCTCTCTTGCGTGCGTGACTTTTCGCGTACGCAGCTCTCCTGCGTGCGTGTCTTTTCGCGTACGCAGCTCTCTTGCATGCGTGCTTTTGTGCGTACGCAGCTTTCCTGCGTGCATAGTTTAGCTCTCCTGCGTGCGTGCTTTTGTGCGTACACTGTGCGTGCCCTTGTGCGTACGCTGCACCTTGAACCCCTTGCTTAACCCATTGGCTTTTGGAGTATTGGTTTTATTTCTCAGCTTGGTTTCTCTTTTATGGATTGGGTTTCCTGAGATCTTGTTCAACACAGCACGACTATCTTGACCCGACATGGCCTAACACGATTTTCAAGTAATTGTTTATGACTAGTACGGTTTTCTGTGGTTTATGATCCTGGTATTCTCTGATCTCCTTGCTAATGACCCAGTGGGGTGCACACCTAACTTGTAACTTGCACTTAATCCTTGTGACTTGGTAACTTGATAGTGGCCCGTGGCGGCGCACTCTTGACTTGACTTGACTTGACTTGACTTGTAACTTGTAACTTGACTTGATAACTTGATGCTGTTGCGACGGCTAACACGACTTGACTGGAATAAATGGCCTGGACACCGTGGGTGAATGTGTTTGTACAAATAAACCTGTCTTGTCTTGTATCATGTCTAGGACATGAATTCCTGGTTTTCTACGGTCAGGGATTCATACTGAATATGGCTAGGATTAATGACTAGATTAATCAAATAGTTCATGGAGAATTTCCCAGTTACCCGTTGCCCCTTTAGTCCCGGCCTTATATATATATACTTGGGATTTGTTGCTATCCGTCGAGATGAGCGCACTTCCAGCCCGCCGTCGAGTGTGGTACCTTAGGACATATGTATCTTACTACAGTGTGTCTGCTATATCTTGCTATCTTTTCCTTTTCTTGCTGGGATCACTCAGGTAGTAACAAACAGGTAACCGGACTTGGGATTCTTATTGCATCTTGCTTGTAACTAGGCCTGTGATAACCCTAGTTAGTTAAAGTAGCAAGCCGTAATTATTGCTTGGCCGTGATTGATTGGATGGAGTCTAGTCCCGCTTGTCCTGTCCTGATCCTGTACAAGGTTATGGCATGACACGCTTACTCGTGCTTTATCTTAATTCTATATCATGAATAATTGCGTGACCAGATTTCTTATATTTACCTTGCCGATAAATGGTGGGAGAAACCAAGTTCTGTTCAGACGAAGGGTTACAACCCCGGTCCTTGTTTGGTTTACGGGTTGTAACCTGGTTATCTGAATAGTCCCATGGTTATCTCATCGTATATCATCCTGTCATGCTTTTCCATATGTTCTGTCTTTTATCGATTCTGTACAAGATTGTCTTTTATATTCACCTACCATATTTTTCTTAAATTACTGTCTCTTATTATGTAATTATATTATTGTGCTATTTGCTGGCTTTAGTTCTTATTTTGTGGCCTCCTTTATGGCACTTGCTCTTTCTGGGGTCTGACCCAGCTGGTTTTGTATGGCCAGATACCAGAGCATCAGCAAAGGATCTACCTGTCTTCCAGCCCGATGGTGACCGCCAGACGTAACCAAGGCAACGAGTGGGTTTTATTTTGCTCTTCCACTCCCTTGTAAAAATATTCTTTTGAGGCGTTTAGCCGCCGAACAAGTGTTAGCTCGTTTGCAACTTTATTTACTGTCTGCCTACGGGCTGTAATCATGATTGGCAACTCGAGGTTGATCATGTATGACTTACTCTTGCTAGTCCTTACATTTTGTACGACTAGCTTCATGATCATCTGGATATGTAATGTTTGGGACGCCTTACAATTGTATATTTGGTGATCTGATATCTTGTGATTATCATTAGTTGGTTGAGATAGAGACAATAGGATAATATATGACCTTAAGAGACTGATGGCTTGTAGATAAACCCTCACATATCTAGACAGCCGTGACCGTATGGTGAGATGGATTCCATTTCATTTTACGTAGCTGGCTATGTCTGCCCCCGCTCTCCAGTATCCTGGTTCTGGGGCGTGACAGTTAATCTCAGTTTTGGGCTCATTTGGAGCATTTGGCCATCAAGAGGAACACCCCCCATTTGGAGCTTTTCCATGCAATTTGCACCTATAGGTAAAACCCTTTCAATTGTATTATTATTGTGATTTCTTTGCATGATGGTTTAGGAATAGTTGTCCCCTAATTTTTGGAGGAATTTCGTGTCATTTGCATTAGGTTACGTGTCCGTATCGGACACGTATCGAACCTAATAGCTAGATGTTCGACGAAATGCCCGAACCGATTCGATTTGCAAATTTTGCAAATCTATTTAAATAGAGTCCTAGATCTAGGTGTGTAGGTTATTTTCTGTGAAGAGTGTCTGGTATTTTAGTGTCCTATTGTGTCGGAAATTCGTGTTGGATACGCTGTGCACACACGTACACTGTATCCTGCATCACGGGGCTGAGAACTCACGACACAGGACACGTGGACACACCAAATTTTGTGTGAGTGTTGGGGCAGTGACTGCCACCATGCTCCCAAAATTTGGGAGCATTTCGTTTTGTGGTCGAGGAGAAATCCTTCCCGTACTGGTCGTATGGAACACGCACGAGCTGTCGATTTCGCACGCAAAACGCTACTGATACGCGGTTCGACACGACACCACGAGTTTCGTGGACACGGCACAGGCAGTCGGACACGCTCCCCTATCCCTGGCGAGTGTCTGGACACGAGCACGACATGTCATGTGTCGTGTGTCATGCACACGACTCTGTGACACGCTTGCACGATACTTGGTTTGCTCGTTTATGTCTGTGTGTGCTCGTAGTGTCTGGACACTTCGTGTCTGATTGTGTGGACACGAAACCACATGTACAATACGTATGGATGTGCTAGATTAGTTACCAACCTTTAATTTAGTATATTAACACGATTTGAGTTCGAAATTTACATTTCCCAAATATTACTGATACCATGTGTTTATTTCGAAAATCCTGAGTTGATTTCCTTTTTAATCTGATTTAGATGATGTTTTAAATTGCCACATTGATTCCTACATGTGTATTAGTTCCTACTAAGTTTGTTTTGCAAGTTAGATTAGGTTTATCACTTGAGAAATGGGATTCGATATTGAAATAGGTTGTGGACTGCTAGTTTCTATTTTTTTACTGTTTGAAATCCTGATTTTAAACCTATTTTTTTAACTGATTTGATATTTATTTGACATATTTAGTTGATTAATAAATTGATGATATATATAAATGTATGTACACATTGGGTTGGTTCATGGGGTTGAGCTATTTCCTTGTTTTCCTGAGTTTTTAATGCTTTTGACTGATACTTCACAACTGTGAACTGTTCTTCCTGAGAACAGTTGCACCATTGAGATTACACACACACACTATCCACACACACGCACAGGTACACTTTAGTCACTGTATCAGTTCATGAAACTGACAGTGATGAGTTAAATGAGATTGTTGGGTTTTCAATTAGGTTAGACTGATTTATGGACTGTCCTTGGTTCTTTTTTTTTTTTTTGTTTTGCACATCACCTTCCCTGAGATTTGAAATGAATTGCACAGCTTGGTTTGAACTTGGTATTGGATTTTGGTTGGTATGGGAGTTTATGTTATATAGGGAATTGGGTTTTTGAGTTTAGTTTGGTTTGAATGTGCTAATTGCAATGAATCCCCTGATTTCTTATACTCCTCTATACACACACATTCACAGGTTCAATCCTGTCACCATTTCACACTGCTTTCATACACTCTAATGTTTCCTATACACACACACACACAAAAATTGAAATTGATTTCTATCCTAATATATGATACACTCTAGAACCATTGACACATTATTTGTTCCCCCTCACTGTTAACACACACACACTTTTCACACATTGCCACTTAGACATTTACACCCTCACATGAACACCCAGACTCACAAACACATGTGACCCTCTTCAAATCTGTCAACACTATACACACACCCTATCACCTAACCACCATTGACACATTACACCACTGTCATGTCCACATACACAAGGACACACACACTCATGCTCTGTCACACTCTCACACACACATGCTCTACACACATACCCACATGACTACATGTACACCAAGGACACAAATACATGTGTCCCTCTCCCTATCACCCAATATATATATATATATATATATATATATATATATATATATATGTATATACATATCTATATGTGATATTATCATGTAGCCTATATATGTATGAATGTGTATTAACTTATTAATTTAGATAAATAATTAATGTGTGAAATATGTGAGAGTAGGCTATAAGTGTGAAATGTATGATATAGCTATATGGCCTATAGCCTATATACAAGGCACATAGCCTATGGGGTGTATCCCTATGTGATACAGCCTATGTATATGGCATGGATGCCCAGTTAAGGTGTGTGGTTGGCTTGATAGCCTAGTTTGGCTTGTACTTGTGCTAGATTGCTAGTGTAGGCTTGGTTAGGCCTAGTGAGACATGACTGGACTAGGATTAACCTAGTTGACTAGTGTAATTGACCAAGGTTGACCAAGTTTGACTTGGACCTAGTTTGACTTAGACAGTTGACCAGGTTTGACTTAGAGTTGACTTTGACCTAGATTGACCTAGAAATCATGTAGATGCATCATAAACTTCATCTGTCTTATTTTAAACACATTATAACCTGTATTCCTCTATTTAGGACATTGTGACTCCGGTGCAGACATCTGATATTATACTACTCTTTTTAGAGTATCAGGCGAGTACATTCTCTGATAGTTCTCTCATTTATTTGCCAGTTACTGTACTTCAGTTCTATTTAGTTTTATGTGATTCTCTGATACCACACGTATGGATATTTCTGGATTCATGTATGCGACACACATACCTTACTTATCTGGCCTCTATTTCTGGAATCACTGGAATCATTCCAGAATCTATTTCTGGAATCATTATATTTTGGCTGGACTCATCTCGATTCTCGTGTCGAATTCTGGATTCATTTGTATTGCGGGGCGGGGAAATATTGAGTAAGACATGTAGACATACCCCAAATCTGGAATCTTCAATTAGAATCTACTAGAAGCATAGCCATCTCTCGCCTGATTAGTGAGAGATGTGCTTGATTACCTACAGCCGTTTACATGTCGATCTCGATATTTTAAAACACACTGTTAGAATAGCTGGACTCACCTGGATTCTTGATCACTATCTAGAATCATCTTGTACTGGATTCATCTTGTATTAGATTCATCTCGTACTGGATTATAGTAGTTTTACACTTATTTTACATGTACTGCATGGACTTATTATGTTACTTAGTTCAGCTAGATTTATTTTACAGTCTTCATTGCCATCATTCTTCTCTTGTTCTAGTTACTTACTTTCCTTGTATCTTATCTGTTCTCCATACCATCACCTGTATATAAACTGCCATATTCATCAATAAAACTGTCTATAACTGCTTTATAGTTCTCTGTCATTACTTGGGTTTTCTTGATGAGTTGTACTCGTTTCTGTCCTGACTGGACCTGTTGTAAATTTTACAGATGATTGCCCTGAGGACACATGCCCTACATATTACTGTGGAGATGGCTTAGCTACCTATGGCCCCGACACTCAGGAGTGATCGGGAGATTAGCTAGTTGTTTTGTTTAGCTTTCATTTTTAGAACTGGTGTTGTATATAAGTTGAGATTTGTAGTTGAGATTGTTTGAGATTATATTATTAGTTGTTGGTTTTATTTCTGTTATTAGTCTTAGTTTTAATCTTCTGTGATATCTTATCGTTCTTAGACTGTGATTGAGATTCATTATATCTATACTTGTCCTCCGTTCGGAGTTGAGATTTGACAAGTACGTTATATAATTGCGTGAGTTGTTGATTAGATAGTAACCTAGGACAGCGTTCTACCGCCGACACTGCGGCGTAGGCTGGACGTTGTTACGTGCTCGTACCCTCACAGTGGGTGCGGGTCGTAACATATATATATATATATATATATATATGTGTGTGTGTGTGTGTGTGTGTGTGTGTGTGTGTGTGTGTGTGTGTGTGTGTGTGTGTGTGTGTGTGTGTGTATGCGTGTGCGTGTGTGTTGAATACCGAATATTGTATAAATTCGTTTAATATTCAAATCCGTTTAATATAATAATTTAAACTTTGGACAATTAAATTCGTTTAACATTCAAACCATATCATTGGTTATTTTTAGTATATAATGATAAAATCCGTTGACAAATAATAATTGATATCCATTCAAATTATTAGCATATATGGTACTTATTTAAAGATGATTATTTTTAGTATATCACAATTTATTGATAGTCATTCAAAACATAAATGGTAGTTATTAAAATTATATGACAATTAAACCTGTTTATAGTATAAAGACTGTCATTTTTAGTATATGACAATTAATCCATTTATAAACATTAATTGATAATCATTCAAATTATTAGTATATATGGTGGTTATTCAAATCATGTCATTGGTCATTTTTAGTATATGACAGTTAAACTCAGTTATAAAAATTAATTGATAACCATTCAAATTATTAGTATATATGGTAGTTATTCAAATCATGTCATTGGTCATTTTTAGTATATGACAATTAAATTCATTTATAAAACTTAATTGATAGTCATTCAAATTATTAGTATATATGATAGCTATTCAAATCATGTCATTGGTCATTTTTAGTATATGACAATTAAATATATCTATAAAAATTAACTGATAGCTATTCAAATTGTTAGCATATATGGTAGTTATTAAAAGTTGGTCATTTTTTGTATATAACAATTAATTGATAGTCATTTAAAACATAAACGGTAGTTATTCAAAATATATGACAATTCAAATTACATTATATTACAAATTTTATGGAAAAAATACATGTACATTAAATTATCTTGACATTAATAAAAATTTGTTAACTTTTATTTTCTCAATTTTTTTTAGTTAGTGTTATAGCATATTTAAATTTTAATGGAAATTTTTTTGTTAATTTCTACTAAGATTTTTTATGTTTTCCTTCTTTTTTTGAGTTTTTTTTTCTTCAAAAAAACGACTTGGCCCAGTCTATCATTACCACATTTCCAGATATAAATATTTGTATCATTTTATATTATTTATATTGTGTATATATATATTTATTAATTAAATGTGATGGTTGTATTTATTAGTAGATTAGCCTATCTATTGGACCCTTGGTTAGTGAACCTATTTGGACTTGATATGACACTTGGACCTACATTTTAGGTTAGTCACAATTAGACTCATTTAAGTCATAATAAGTCATGAATAGGGTTAGAATTAATTACCAACTTAGACCAAAAGTTTCCATAGGTTAACTAAACCTTCATTGTAATGCCCCATCCCGCTCAGCTCAATCGGAGGAATCGAAACACCAACGGCATTCGGACTTAGCCATGCAACGGCTTGCTCGAAGACCCGCTCGGTCGAGGCGACTCCTCGTTCAGGTGGGTAGCTTCGGTGAACTTGCCTCAGCTTGGCCTTCGCACTAATAAAATGAATGTTTTCAAATGCACAAGTAGACATGATAATAAAAGAAGATGAATCCACATAGCTAAGGAAATAATCCCAAGTCGGGTCGATTGAGTTAAGAATATAGAAAGGTCCCACGGTCGGCTTAGAAGTGTTGTACGTTGTGCTTTCAAAATGGCACTCGGTCCTTCGTCCCGAGGCTTGGGAGAAGGAAGTTGGTTTAAGTTGCCACAAAGCTGTGAACTTAGCCTAAGTCATAGGCGTCGCACGTATAAATGCTTGATAAAACATGCATGGTCCCATCGTCCAAGACTTGGCATAGCCTTGGGCTGTCCTACGGATTAAGTTGTTGTACGATTGAGTTAGGCAAAAGTTATGTTGGGCTGTTGAAGTCATTCTAAGCACCGTCTCGCGCTTTCTGCGGTTGTTAAGTCACATAGTCCTACAATCTCAAGGCTCGTCATATAAATATGACTTGGACGATAGCGTCGCGTAGAACACAAGTCAGTTAAAGGCATGAGCCACGGTCGGCACTATGAAAAGTTATCCACGATCTATGGCACTTAAGGAACACATTTTGTTCAAGTTAAGTAGGAAGGCTATACGATAGTCGTTCCCTAGGTTTCAAAGAAAGGAAAGTTCATGCGACCGTTTGTCGCCAATGCGGTCTCTCGTTTGGGAGTCTCCAGTAGATGCACGTTTTGCATAGTATGGTTCTAAAGCACGTTCTGCTAAGTATGGTTCTAGTCGTACCACAAAGTAGGCCATGCATTTACGTGAGTCTAGATGTTATCATAGGTGCGTGGTCATAGACAACTTGTCGACAAGGATTTCTTCCTCGACTGGTATTACGCCGGGGCACCGGGGCCAGTCGACCTAGGGAAAGACGTTATAGCAGCACTAGATTGTACCGCGTGGGTAGTCGGGAGTTTTCCATGGGGCTAGCTACCTTGCATTGAAAGACCCGCCGCCTACCGAGCTATGTCCATGATGGCTTTAATTGCCAGTGACTTTCATATAGATAAGTTGGTGTGCTAAGCGGCAATCCGCATGCATGGTGTTGGTCAAATCAAAGATAGTACAAGCACGGCACGAATTGAGTTAGGAAGGTGTGCACGGTTGCAACAACATGATGGGCCTAAGGTTCGGCTATAGTACGGACACGTACTACGGCACGAGATGGGGCGTCGAGTAATAAGTTGTCGGCATAAAGTTGCATAAGTTAGAATTGAGTACTTTTGAGTTAAGTCAAAAAGGGCCATAGGGCAAGTTCGGTTAACTCATGTTAAATTATGAGATGCAACCTCGATATGTTATGGCATGACCACGTTGTTACGACACAAGTATAAGCAAGTTACTAAGTGGCGAGACACTACCTCGATTATGTTATAAGAAGGGATTTATGGCACGATCAAGTTGTTGCGTACCAAATATGGGCCGAAAGGCAAGCACGAGTCGATAAGATGACATTGTTGGCACGAGAAGGTCTAGAGGCGAAGTATGAGTAAGTTGTTGATGCAAGGCACGGTGATGGTCTAGAGACACAAAATAGACCAAGAGTTTATGTCCTAAAATTGATCATAAGACAAGAATAGAAAGACAATTGTAAAAGGATATATTGCAAAAAGTAAATGAACGTGTTGGTTTTGTATGTGTAGGAGAGGAGCTCACTCCACCAGTACAGTTGAGTACTGACACCCACACAGTATTTATGTGTAGGCACATGCAGAAGCTCGTTGGCACGGAGCTCGCTTGGATGAGTCGAGGTACGGAGTTCCTTGGTGTTTCGAGGCACGCGACCGCATGGAGTCTAGATTTATACGGAGCATAATGTATGGACATAGCCTATATGAAGCATCCACTGGCTCGTCAAATTAAATTGAGAGATAAGAGAGAGCAGAGTGACTTATATTGTGAGAAGAGTGAGCTTGAGTGATTGTAATCTTGGCCTCGTGCCCGTCTATGTAATCTTTGTTTCAATATCAATAAAGAGAATTTTTGAATGACTTATGTTTTGCTTCAAGTTTTCGCTGGTGTTATTCAATGTTTCTACTTGAGACTTCTGTACGACGACCCCATCGCAAGCTGTTGTAATCGGTCGTTATGGAATCCGCCTTACGTGAGCACAACCTAGGCTTACGCGATATCATGCCTTAGCGAGGCCGATCGGTCCTACGGGACCGGGACGTGACATAATGGTATCAGAGCACGGCTTTACGTCCTTGGACTTCGATTGAATTCTTTAACTCTTGATTATATTCCGTAAACTCTGATATTCCGCAATCGATATCGTTGGTGCGCTCTCTCTCAAATGTCCTTCGGGATGTCCATACAATAAGTTTATACATTTTAAAAAATCTCACAAAAGAAAATTTTGGTTGAACAAAGTTAACTTCAATTAAGCACGGTTGGCTAAGTCGGGCTGGGCATATACACCAAAAATTATGTCAACCTTAGCAAAGTCGAGTGCGGGATTCAATTCATTTTGGACGACAATGAGTTGAACTCGATTGAGTATGTGGGATAACTATCGATTGAGGGACTATCGAAAAGATGATATCGTTGATGTGATACATATGAATCGTGCTTGAAATTTGAGGAATGGTTCGAACGGACATTCGAAGTATTCGATTTTGATTCGAAAATTATTTTGAGGATTTGTCGAATAACTTCATCCCTGAGTGGTGTATGGGATAGCCTCGGGGATGTCGATCGTTTGAGGATACGGGGTGCCAACGAGTCTATCAGCAAGCGACGAATACGCAAAGCCTTAGAAAGAGTGTTTCAAAGTTAGTCATGACTTGATAGCTAGTATGAAATTGATTTGAACGAATTAGAAATAACGCACACGAGATTGGGATTGTGCAACTATGAAATACGAGAATGATTGAGTAGAAAAAATAAATCGATAAAAAATTAAGGTATACGAACGGATGACTCGATCGAGGAAAATCGATATGCATCGTATACGAAAAGTTAGCACGATTGGAAGACAACATGCATAAAAGAGTTTGAATTTGAAGTTACGAAAATGACTCTAAGGATTTGGCTTGAATCACTCGATGACTTTACGATCTGAACAAATGTTGCTCGATGACTTAAGATAGATGAATGAACATACATGATTTTAGATTGAACGAATTGATCATGTAAATAGTTCGAAGGATAATGATCGAACTTGATCTTGAATGTCGAGGAGATTATCCAGTTCAGACGATAGCATCAATTGTACGACTCGAAATTCGTTGCAAATGAAGATCGTCAGGTTACGTATATTATTGATGGTATTGAGACGTATCAAAGATCGATAACTTGGGGGTACTCTGAGTCGAGAAATGACGATCATGTAAAATGTTATTGTTTCGATGGATGCTATGCTTGGGGATTTTTATTGAAAAAAATGTTTGTATGAAATAAAAGTGTCATAATTTCTTTGATAATAACCACAACGTCAACGATCTTGTCTTACGTGAGCGCAACTCCAGCCTCGCACATACGTCACATTGGATTTGGAAAGGTCGTTCCGCGTGAGCGCTGACATGGTGATTCATCTCCAGCGGGAATGATCGAACTCAAGAGATCAGGACGTAACAAATTTGGATCGCTTCGACTTGTGATTTGATGCAAAAGTGAATTCGAGGATGGGTCGGACTTGTGATTGACGATTAAGTAAAACTTGAGGATTGAATAGATCCAATCTACGTATTGAGAATGAATTAGTCTAGACTCAATGCAAGAGTTACGCCTCGATGAGAACGATTATTCTGCGGGAGCGTTGGCATGGTGATCTCATATCCACCTCAGATAATCAGACTTGCGTGAGATTGGGGCATGACATATTGTTAAGCTAGGCGACCTTGCGATCGATTACATGAATTGTGATAAACGACTTAGGAAATATGGAATGAGAATTATGGTTTAGTGATAAGTCGTCTTGTGGTGTACTTGACTGGGAAGGATGGATAAGTAGATTATATCGAACGTGTTCGAAGAGATAGACTATGTGAATTGCTTGTTGGACGAGCGATATGGATATATTGAGGAATTGGTTGAGTGAGCTTACGATAGAATGACTTTGCTGAATGACTCGGACCCCTGGACTGAACTCTGCGAATGCGAATAGGAGAAATCTATGCTCGATGTTTAGGAATCAGAGTGATGCGAGCTTGAATAGAAATTCCCGTATTATCAACTTTGTTTGACCTTAGGATTGGGGTCAGTGTTGATATTATTGTTTGGGAACTGTGATTCCAATACTGACGGTTGACTTTATCCTGGAGAGATATCATAGCGGTTAGGCGAGACGTCCCTGCGTTAAGAGATAGCATATGATTGATTTCATGATTGATAGAATGAATCAAATATGTGGGATTGGATTCACTATCACGAGACTTGGTTGAAATGCATATATTTCGGGGACGCCTTAAATGTGTGCATGATCCAGCTATGTGATACATTGAATTCAAGTAAGACTAGAGGAACGAACTATTATCGAGGATTTTGAAATTGTGTGTTGCGAAGAAGAATATTGATGGTAGTACGATTATTGGATTTGAGATGAACTTGAATGTTGGTTGATCGGGTAGTTTGCCTAGAACTGAGTTATCTGTGTGTACAACGATTATAAGTTACCCAAGTTTAGATATAGTTGTTCGATGTGAAAGATAACCAAAGCACGATCGTTGCTCGGATTGAAGAAACGCATAGGAGGAATGTGTACGTGAGTCATTGAATATTGAATCAAGTGATAAGTCGAAGCATGTGTACTCAGTAAAGTTTTAAGGACGAAACTTTTTCTGAGTGGTATATTATGTAATACCCCATCTCGCTCAGCTCAATCGGAGGAATCGAAACGCCAACGGCGTTCGGACTTAGCCATGAAACGGCTTGCTCAAAGACCCGCTCGGTCGAGGCGACTCCTCATTCAGGTGAGTGGCTTCGGTGAACTTGCCTCAGCTTGGCCTTCACACTAATAAAATGAATATTTTCAAATGTACAAGTAGGCTTGATAATAAAAGAAGACGAATCCACATAGCTAAGGGAATAATTCCAAGTCGGGTCGATTGAGTTAATAATATGGAAAGATCCGACGGTCGGCTTAGAAGTGTTGCAAGTTGTGCTTTCAAAATGACACTCGGTCATTCGTCTCGTTGCTTGGGAGAAGAAAGTTGGTTTAAGTTGCCACAAAGCTGTGAACTTAGCCTAAGTCATAGGCGTCGCACGTATAAATGCTTGATAAAGCATGCATGGTCCCATCGTCCAAGGCTTGGCATAGCCTTTGGTCGTCCTACGGATTAGGTTGTTGTACGATTGAGTTAGGCAAAAGTTATGTTGGACTGTCGAAGTTATTCTAAGCATTGCCCTACGCTTTTTGCGGTTGTTAAGTCACATAGTCCCACGATCTCAAGGCTCGTCATATAAAGTATGACTTGGACGATAGCGTCGCATAGAACACAAGTCGGTTTAATACATAAGCCACGGTCGGCACTATGAAAAGTTAGCTACGATCTATGGCACTTAAGGAACACATTTTGTTCAAGTTAAGTAGGAAGGCTATATGATAGTCGCTCCCTGGGTTTTAAAGAAAGGAAAGTTCATGCGACCATTTGTCGTTGAGGCGGTCCCTCGTTTGGGAGTCTCCAGGAGATGCATGTTTTGCATAGTATGGTTCGTATGCACGTTTTGTGTATTATGGTTCTAAAACACGTTCTGCTAAGTATGGTTCTAGTCGTACCATAAAGTAGGCCATGCATTTACGTGAGTCTAGATGTTATCATAGGTGCGTGGTCATGGACAACTTATCGACAAGGATTTCTTCTTCGACTAGTATTACGCCGGGGCGCTGGGGCCAGTCGACCTAGGGAAAAGACGTTATAGCAGCGCTGGATTGTACCGCGTGGGTAGTCGGGGGCTTTTCTTGGGGCTAGCTACCTTGCATTGAAAGACCCGTCGCCTACCCGAGCTATGTCCATGATGGCTTAAATTGCCAGTGACTTTCATATAGATAAGTTGGTGTGCTAAGCGGCAATCCCCATGCACGGTGTTGGTCAAATCAAAGGTAGTGCAAGTACGACACGAATTGAGTTAGGAGGGTGTGCACGGTTGCAACACCATTATGGGCCAAAGATTCGGCTATAGTATGGACACGTGCTTCGGTACGAGATGGGGCGTCGAGTAATAAGTCGTCGGCATAGAGTTGCATAAGTTGGAATTGAGTACTTTCAAGTTAAGTCAAGAAGGGTCGTAGGGCAAGTTCGGTTAAGTCATGTTAAATTGTGAGGCGCGACCTCAATATGTTATGGCACAACCACGTTGTTACGACACAAGTATAGGCAAGTTACTAAGTGGCGAGACACTGCCTCGATTATGTTATAAGAAGGGATTTATGGCTCGACCAAGTTGTTGCGTACCAAATATGTGCCGAAAGGCAAGAACGAGTCGATAAGATAACGTTGTTGGCACGAGAAGGTCTAGAGGCGAAGTATGAGTAAGTTGTTGGTGCAAGGCACGGTGATGGTCTAGAGACACAAAATAGGCTACGAGTTTATGACCTAAAATTGATCCTAAGGCAAGAATAGAAAGATAATCGCAAAATGATATATTGCACAAAGTATATGAACGTGTTGGTTTTGTATGGGTGGGCGAGGAGCTCACTCCACCAGTACAGTTGAGTACTGACACCCACACAGTATTTATGTGCAAGCACATGTAGAAGCTCGTTAGCACGGAGCTCGCTTGGATGCGTCGAAGCACGGAGTTCCTTGACATTTCGAGGCACGCGGCCGCATGGAGTCTGGATTTATACGAGACATAATATATGGACATCGCCTATCTGAAGCATCCGTTGGCTCGTAAAATTGTATTGATAGATGAGAGAGAGCAGAGTGACTTGTATTGTAAGAAGAGTAAGCTTGAGTGATTGTAATCTTGGCATCGTGCCCGCCTATGTAATCTTTGTTTCAATATCAATAAAGAGCATTTTTGTGACTTGTGTTTTGCTTCAAGTTTTTGCTGGTGTTATTCAATGTTTCTGCTTGGGACTTCTGTGTGACGACCACGTCGTAAGCTGTTGTAATCGACCGTTATGGAACCCGCCTTGCGTGAGCGCAACCTAGGCTCACTCAGCATCACGCCTTAGCAAGGATGATCGGTCCTACGGGACTGAGGCGTAACATTCATGACAACTTGAGAGGGCATTTTGGACATTTCAAATTGGCAATTTAGGGCTTTATGACCAGCCACATAGAGAGAGATAGAGTGTCCATTCACTTCACTTTTTCATTTTGGAGCACAAATCCTAGTTTTGGTGCTCATCTAACCCTTCTCTTTCCTCCATCAAATCACTCCAAATCACCCTTTGTAAACCCTCTGGATTTTAGGGTTTTTTAAAAGAAAATTAGATGAATTATTTTCAATAAGTAATTTTGTCATAATTAGATTTGATCATTAAGGGTACTCTTCCGTGACTTTGATTTTTGAAGTACCAGGGATCTCAATCTCTCAAAACTTCCTTCATAAGTTTTATAGTAGACAAGTTTATCTTCATTTTAATGTATCATGTCCCACTCAAACTTGTTCCCTTGTATTCTATTTACATCGTATAACTTTCTGGTCAATTTAAGCCATTTGACTACCTACAATAAAACTTAACCTAACTTCCATTTAATTTTGGGGCGCAACTTCTATCCAACCTAATCGACCCTATATATGATTTTGACATATTTTGAGCCTACTGCATGCATGCCACTTGTGTGCCATCCAATTGAGCTCCCACGTGCTATTCTTTCATCATTGATTATAATTGATCTAAATTTATATATATAATTATTTATTATAAAATTCTTTTAATCATTTTTAAACCAACATGTGTTTATGGTATTCAAATTGTGTAGGGCCTCAGCCCATATATATAGTGCATATATTCTTTGGGCCTTGAAGCCCATATAAGTATGTATGTTATTTTGGGACTAAACCAATGTTAATATATTACAAATTGTACGACGTCTAAGCTCTTGACGAATGACCTAAAATAATTTCGTTGGACCTTAGCATTAAACAACTAAGTAAGCTACACAGGACAAGCAAATGATTATTCATGTTTGGCCTTAAGCCTATATCTAACATTTTTGTTTGGGACCTAAGTCATAGATATGGAGTCTAATTGTTAGGATATATATTTGTAACCTATTTGTTAGGAACTTCAAGCACTTATGTTTAACATTTATTTGTTGTGCTTTCAAGCCCATAATATCGTATTATTTGTTTAGGGCCTTGAGGCTTATAGATACAAAGTTTTTATCTATCAATTCCTTACTCCACATTTAATATAATATTTGGGCCTCACCCCTACCTAATCCAACCCAGCATAAGAAAACCATCCCTCACCCATTTTCTTCCTATATAAGCTCCTTAGGGAGCTATAGCAGTAGGAAAAAAGGAACCCTAGCCGCAATAATTATTACGTGCTTCTCACCATTTCCCCTCTCTACACTCAACTTGCTTTCCATAATACTACAGCTCTCACTCTCCTCCTTCACAACCGAATGAATGTATAGAGAATCATCTCATCCTACTTCAACTCCTCCTTCAAACCTCATCACCACCATCTCTATATCAGTTCACCTCTTCCTGCAAGTCTTGCCGCCCCACCGGAGCGGAGTAGCAGTGGCATCGTCGAGCACTATGCAGCCTCGTGCACAGCCCGTGCGCCACCCGCACGCAGCCGTACGCCACCCGCGTGTAGCCTCGTGCACCGCCCATGGCCACCGCCGCCCCGGCGTGCCAGCATGTAGCCGGACGGGGCCAGGCAGCAAGCTCGTGCACACAATAGCGGCAGCAACGACATTGCAACAGTGCGACGACCGCCGTGCACCGTCGCCCGCGACCCCCTTCTCGACCCGGCGACCTCCCCCTGATGACCATCGTCCTCTCCGACTCGTAAAGCAGGCTATTCGTGCATTTTGCATGAAATCTCGTCATGACGCCTGTGAAATAACGTATAGGCAACTTTAGAGGGGGGTGAATAGAGTTTGTGTCGATAATCACCAAATAAAAATTAACTCTATATCACCTCTACAAAACAACTATCAAGATAGTAAATAAATCAGAGAAAAATGCGGAAGTAAATAAAGATCAAAAGAGCATTCGCAGACACAGCAGTTTTTACCTGGCTTCCCTCATGGAGGACTAGTCCAGGCCTGAGAACTCTAGCTCAGGATTAAAATCAACTATTTGTGAAATAGCGTACAACCACGTGCCTTTACTCAGAAGAGCACGCCAACTTCTTACAGATTCGCAGGTGGCAAAACTTGGAATTGTCCATGTGACTTTTCTTTCACTCTTATACACAACTTCTAGCTGATATCGCACTGAGCACCTTGGGCTAAGGAGAGTTATGGCTTAGGAGATATGGAAGAATGAGACTTGGAGTAGTAGAGCTTAGAAAGTTTGAATATTTGAAGGTGAGAGATGGTTTGAAATGAGAGAATTCAAGCTCTATTTATACTACTCTGGGGAAGCAGAGTTTGGCCCGAATTCTGCCTCAAGAATTCAAATTTTTGAACGTTGGACAGCTTGTACCAAGCAGGCCCTAAAAATTAGGGTACTGAAATCAGGAGGCAGAGTTCGGCCCGAACTCTGCCTTAGACAGAGTTCGGCCCAAACTTTGTCTTCCTTAGGACAGAAGTTCTCAATGGGCTATGGTAGTTTGGTTTGGTTCAGGAATTGGTCTGTTTGTATGGTAGAGCTTGGAGAGATATGTCTAGGGGTTGAGATGACATAATACGACTCAATGTATACATTCTCCTAGGCTCAATAAATTGAAGATTACAGACTAGGAACAAATAGAAAAACCAAGAGCCCTTTGATGACGCATTTCTTCTGATATTTGAGTAGACCAGAAGATGTCTTTTTCCTTGACAACAGTCGTCCAAAGATAAGCAGATCTAGAAATCTGAATACCTTTCGTGGGCTTCCCACCCAAACCCCTAACGGAGGGCGCTGCCCTCTCGACCCCTGTCCGTTGATTGGGCAGCGGAACCCCCGATACGAGGCCCCGGATAGGTCGCTAGGCGGTTCAGAGAAATCTTTTTTGTATGACGTCGTCTTTGGTCCATCACTAATTCTTATTGCCTATGTCCTGGTTTGATCATATTTGATCATGCTTACTGCATGTCTACAAATACATGTTAGGCGAGCAAAATATGTTGCAGTACGATACAAGCATGGCAATATGATATAGGACAATTAGGACAATGCTAAGTTTAAGTAGCAACATGATAGTGAGTATATGAATATTAGTGACATCATTATGTTAAACTTAACACATTGGCCATATTCAAAAACACGATGTAATCATTGGGCTAACAGTGCACAAATTCGAGCCCAGAATTATGTTTCGTCATAGCAACTTTGGACGCATTTTCTGGACAATCCGATCGTTGGATTGTCGATCCGATTCTTTCCGTCTCAATCCTAGTATGTACCCCTTCATTCACCTAAAATTTCAATCGTTAATTCGAACGTTTGATAGATCAAAACTGACCACCAAATTGCTCGATTAAGTTGTATTTACTTTTGGCAGTTTCATGGAGCCAACTTCGCGATTTTATTTCTCTCTCGTCGAAGCTTCTGTTGATGAATCACTAACTCCGCAGTGTAGCAGGTATAACCACCTTCGTGCCATAAATTTTTTAGCTTCATAGGATGACGTTCGGTTGGTTGAAATCGACACCAAAGTTGGCCTCTCAAAACTGTAATTTTCAACTTGTAAAATTCTAATTTTGAACTCGGGACTTCGGATTCCATATCTGACGCCACTAGTGGACTCGTGGCATCGTTCTAGCTAAAATTCATATATAATTTGCTGAGTTTGGAGGACATGGGCCCCGACACGTATTTTTATGCAAACTGGATCCCAATGTCCGGCTCAACGGGTCATTTTATGATTTGCTCGTCGAAATCCAATTTCGGATATACCATTGGGTTTGTATCATCATTCTGGACTCGTGGACATATAATTTGCTAGGTTTAGTGAAATTTTATCCTGGCATATTTTTGGGTACAAAGTGGGTCTAACGGCGGACATCGTTTTAATTCAAAATTATCATTTTTCTTCTGTGTCCAAATTGGACTTATGGGTAGGCTATCCTAACTAATTTGACTATTTTGGACACGTTGGTGATATTTGCTTTATCATCCGACGATGTCTGTAGATTTTCCCTTATGTATCATCCTGAATTATAATTAATTCCTATTCATGTTCGTATCTCGAAATCCGTGCGTCGAAACTGAGATTATTCGATTCCAGTTATCTCACATCGCTAAAATTGACAATTGACCTAGTTTGACCACAGAGACCTAGTATTGACCTAGAGTTGACCTAGAATGCATATTTTATTTTAGATATCCATGTTTAACATATCAAAGCATTAATTAACATTATAATCTCATATTTAGGTGTTTGTGATTCCACTTTGGGCCTCCATTCACACTTGTTGCTCAGGACCGCAGGCGAGTACATTCTCTGATAGTTTCCATTATTTGATTACTACTATAACTCAAGTATTTAGAAATGTTACTTATGATTCTTGACACGATGGTACACGGGTTGGTATTGTTATTGGATCTTCAGTCATGAGATGTTACCTTAACTCATCGTAATGGTATCAGATACTGTTCTCGTTGGTATTGGATAACATTAGATATTATTGGATACCATTAGAATATTGGATAACATTAAATACATTGGCTAGTAACGTGTCATGGTTGGATCCATCGTATCAGTCGGGGCGGGGGAAATACTAATTAGGTATGTGATCAAGAACTATCGTTAAGTAGTGTAAATCATCGGCTACTAGCTAATCATGCACTTCACGTATGTGAGCTAGCTTTTCCTTAGTGTAAATCATTGAATCTCCCAAGACGATCACATATCTATTTGGTATTTCAAAACACATGGTAAATTATAGTTTTCATATTCAGTTCATCGGTTACATTGCTCTTATCCCTGATATTGTAGTTCTACTTACAGTTTTTGTCAACACTGATTACTTTCTATCGATTATATTGCTTGTCTCTCTTCATTAATTTTATTGCATCAGTTTTGTTGCTCATCGTATATAACATCTTCTTTATCACTGCCTTATAGTTTTTGTCAATTAATTGGAACTGCTGTTAGTTTATGTACTTCGCTTCAATCCTGACTGGATAGCCATATTTTTAGGATTTTTTATACCCCACATTCTTGGACTACATGGCGATGATCTGGGAGATCTAGGTCATTAATCCTTATTTAGATTTATGCTTTCGTTATCGAATTTGTCTCCGATACATTCTTGATATGTATTATCATTTGTAGATTCTGGATGATCTAGTGTTACTACTATCTCTATTATTCATATCTACTTTAGTCGTATGTGATTTGAGTACATGTTGTTATTGTAGATCATAAATGTTGTAGATATTTATTGGGTACTTGGCAACATTCTACCGTCGATACTGCGGCGTAGGCTGGCGTGACCCTACGTACTCAGTGCCCGAATATCCGGATGCGGGTCAAATCACCCTCAAACTTCTCCTATTTTTTTATCCAAGGAGCCAAGGAGCTTGGAGACCTAAGAAGCACTAGAAGAGGAGGCCATTAGCTTGAAAGGAGGTGTCCATTCTTGAGGATTGTGTCCACTAGTGCCATTGCATTGGGAATCCATCTTCCAATAGATAAAATTAGATATTAACCGTTGTATATGCATCTAATAGAGTAATTAGTCATTTAGAAACCATTCATGAATTAGGGCTACCCATGTGGAAACGCTTGGGCTTCATTGGACCCATTTGGAGACTTTTACATAGGGTTTCGGTCAATTTTGGGAAAAATTTGAGGTTGGCACACCAAGTGTTTGCCACTAGGTTAGGTAGGTCTAATTGGACTTGTTAGAGTATTATGAGACTAGCTACGTGTCCACAATTGGATACGGTAGGACACTGGATCAATTTAGGATTTTGGCCTCCTACACTTATGGTGCACATGTTCTATTGCACATGACAGTTGACCACTAGCTTAGAATTGCACTAATTATGTTTATAGGTATATTTTAGACTTACCTGTGAAGTTTGGCAGGATTCAGACAAGGCTTGATAGAGTATCTTAGGCGTATAGCAAACTTGTACACCAAGTTTCGATACGTGTCCTTATAGAATTTTTGTGTCCTATTTGAGTCATGATTTGGGATACGTGTCCAAAATAGGATACGTAGTGTTGTATCATGAGATATCATAATACGCACGGTTAGATTTAGTATACATGGTCTAGTGTGTGTTTATACTTTTGAGTGTGCGTATTATATATATAATTATAATATATATATATATATATATATAATATATTAGATTATATATATATATTTTATATATATATTTATATAGATATATATAAAATATATATATAAAAAAATATATATATAAAATATTATATAAAATATAATATATTATATATATAAATATATATATAATAATATATATATATTAATATAATATATATCTATATATATATTATATATATATATAATATATATATATATATATATATATAAATATATCTATTATATATATATATATTTATATTAATTATATATATATATATATATAATATATATATATAGATATATATATATATATAAATATATATAATATATATATATATATATTATATTATATAATATATATATAT